>JACBWW010000017.1:11263271-11474544 GCA_020086605.1 Lanius collurio | reverse complement strand
TTTTTTTCTGACTAACACTGCTGTTTTTACATCAGGTAAAATTTATATCCCCTGAGGTACCCCCAGAAAATCATTTGGAAGTCAAGTCTTGCAAATTACACCCATGAGATTTAAAATTATGACAAAACCCCTATTGCTGTTCCTCTGCAGCAGAGACTTGTCCTTGTGTACAATTGCATCGTGTCCCTGCTTTTGTACATGGCATTAAATGACGCTTTTCTTTCTGAAGAGTTAGGATAAGATTTTTTCAAATCGACAATATGGAACACGCACTTTCTCTGGTTTGTTTGTTGGGTTTTTTTGTTGTTGTTGTTGTTGTTTGTGGGTTTTTTTGGTTGTTGTTGAGTTTTTTTTGTTTGTGTGTTTTTTGGGTTTTGGGTTTTTTTTTTTTAGTTATGGACCCCAGATACTGTAAGATCTTTGATGTGGACCACCAAATTTGTTGTAAAAATATGTTTCAAAATGTATATTTTAGTGAACCTTGGGCAGTTTTTAAGTGACATCTCACCAAGCTACAATTTTCCCTTCGTGTGGTCATGTCAAGAATGTTTCTGCAGTCCTGAGCCTCGGTTTTCTCTCTCCGGGTGCTCTCCCACTGCTCCTTCAGAAGACCACAGGGAAATGACTCTTGTCACATCCTTGGGTGCAGACAGGTTGGCATTGCTGCAGCAAATACACCTGGCCAGAGTCATGACTGAAAGCTTGAAAATCCCTCCTGAGAGCATCCAGATTTCCCCGAGGAGGAAAGGTTTACTGGGGAAATCTCAACAGCCTATGTCTGTTCCTAAATGGTAAGGGGGATTGTTTCTTCCTAGGTTGTTTGCTGTACCTTCAGGGGAGATTTCCATGAGATGTCTTGTGTGGTCCAGCTTCCCCAAGCTCTCCAGGCTTCTGAGGTCTTCCTGTTTCTGTGCTTCTCTCAGAAAATTGCATCCCATAAACTTGGGAAAATTAGAGATGTGACTAGTTTATCCTGATACGGGCTCACTTCAGACTGTGCCTTTCCCAGGCTTTTGGGGAGGTACCGATATATTTTGTGCCTGGCGGTACACTGAAACCAAAAGGGGGTTTGTTAGAGGAGATTCTGGCATATGTATGATCTATGGAAGGAATTCATAGAATAGGTGTTTCGATTATCCTAAAAAAATTAGCATTGCAGTAAAGTGCAAATCTGGAACTTGCCTGCTGTGTTCAGTTGCACTGCTCACATCAGATTCTCGCTGGATTGTGATCACCCTTTCACTTTTTTACTCACAGTATCTTCTTAGTGGAGTACCACTTTCCCGTGGGAGTCTCCAAGGATGCTAAAGGACAGGTGTCTGTAACAACAGAAGTAATTCGAGTAGCCTCAGGTAAAATCACAGATGATGGTAAGAGTATCATTTTCCCCCCTTAGATCTAGGTTTGTTGACTCCATCTCTTAGAGATCATTTAGTAGTGTTTTCCACATATTTCCTTTGCTTCCTGAAGATCACAGTATGATTAATGCCTGCAGAGTTGCTGTGCTGCAGGTAGGGGAATAGTTCTCTCTGGGAGAAGGAAACCAGGTGATTTTTTTAAATTCTTTTTTTTCTTCCAAGAAGTATTCATACTGGGATTTTCAAATTTCTCTTCCTAGGGAAAGACCAAGTTAGTAAGCCCATTCCTTCATTTGAACATAAAGCCAATATTCTTTCTGCACTAGTAGGAGGATGATCAGGTACTTTTAGAAATATCAGAGATACTTAGACTTCTAATAAATAATTTCCCAGTTGTTGAAGGTGTTCTGTGGTATCTTCACTAGCTCAGATAATCTGATGGATCCAGGGGATCTTGAGTCCTGTGCTCAAATCAGCAGACAGTAATCTCTGTACTAAGAGTCACCGGTGTTTGTATCCCTGAGAACAGTTTCAGTTGCCACTGAGCAGAGAATGCTGGATGAGCAGGATCCTCTCTGCCCAGTCTTCCCAGAAACTGGAATGCCAGGGCGACTTTCAGATGCCTCTCCCATGCGGCCAATCATTGGCTTTGCATGTTTCTGGGTGGAACTCGAGAGATTTTGAGTTCTCTTGTATATTCTGTGTTTGTGGCCGGACAAAGCATCTGTTTCTTCAGAACTTTTGTAATACAAGCTTTGTAATCCAAAGCTCATCCATCCTCCTGCCCTTTGCCTTGTGTAGAGTCCAGCTCTTTGGGACCTATAAAAATAGATTGGGCTGAAAATGACTTGAAGAAGACCTCAAGTCAATGCACTGTAGCATTATCTTTCCTGAGAGCTGTTTATTTCATTGATTAAAGATGCCTAATGTGAAAAATTCCACAGCCATCCCCGACAAGATGGAGAAGTGCTGGGCATCCAGTTGGAAATTTCCTCAGGTGTAACCTGCATTTTTGTCATTGCAAGAATACTTCCTTATCTGTGGTGAACACTGTTATTGTACTTCTTGTACTATTTTCCAGACTGAATGACAATTTGTTCCATCTCTGCTTGCAGATATTCCTTTCTCCTGAGGCTGTGATTTTTCTTGCAGCTCAGCTTTGACTCTCTCAAGAGCCATCTTGAACTCTGTTAGTTAAAATGAGACAGGGTTCTCTCACTGAAAAAGGGCAGGTCTTACTGCATGCTGGAATGGCAGAGACTTGATGTCACCTGAGTTCTTTAAATGCTGTCAGTGTTTCTCTATTTGTAATGTCCTTGTGTGCCATGCATCAAACCAAATTTCCTTTTTCATTTTTGTTACAGGAAAGAATAAGTGATCTAGAAAAAGAGTATGAGCTTTTAAAGGAAAACTACAATAAGCTGCATAACAGGTAAGTTATGGTTTCTGTGTATCAAAAATTAGGTTCCTGTCCTGTGGAATAGGTCTTCATATGCTACGTTCTGGAATGTGCATGTTGAGTGTTTGTGCACACATGTAAATGTGTCCATGCTCCAGTTGATCATCTCAGTAAGTGTATATGGAAACAGTTGTGGTTCATCTGTTACGTTGAAATGGACTGACTTGTTCTAATGCTCTTGAAATAGCAGGTTGCTACTTTTAAGAATGTAATGAAAAATACGTAAGAGTCACTTGATTTTGAAGATAAATTCAAGAAGTCCTTATTTGAATTTCTCAATATTTCCTTTAGAGTTATTGTTGAAAGAAGAATACATCAAGGTAGATATATATTAATTTGTGTCTGTTTTGGGTTTGGGATTCTTTTGGTTTTGTTTTTTTTTTTTTTTAACAAAGAGGTATTTGAATTTTTGTCTTAAATTCTTCCAGCTTTTCTCCACACGAGTTCTTTCCAAGTGGTTTATTAGTAATCTGGGAAATATGATTCTCTATTTCAGGAATTATTTTCAAAATTTGGCTGCAAACCAGAAGCAGAACCACACTGCACTGCACCAGTGGGATAAATACTAAGGAAGGCTGAACATTTCACAAAAAGAAAACTACCAGAATTAGTTTGAGGTTGTGACTTTATCCAGAAGTCTCTGTTTTACTTTACTACTAAAATTTCCAGCAAAACAGACTTAATTTTTGCAATGCTTTTTGTTTTAGGTAGAGCCATGCATTCTGCCAAAACATGGCTGCTGGATGAGCAAAGACTTCCAGTACAGCCTCTGCAGTAACAGATGCAGGACTGAAGGCTGTTAGTGACATGAGGCATAGAAGGTCCAACTAAAATTACACAGGGCAGCAACAGGAATGGATTTTAAAAATCCTGAGTCTGAGCAACAGAGGGACAAGTTGGAGCCCTTCACAAATGACCTGTGAAGATGAGATCCTCTGGAACCACCACTGGTCTTGGTACCAATTTGGACAGATGCCACTGTAGAAGTTCAGCAGTTTGTCTTTAAAATATATGCAATGACTCCATAAGGTGAGGTTTATGAAGAGCCCATATTGGTTGGACAAATAAGACACCACCTGCCCCAACACACCTCACTTGTTGATGTTCATATGCCATAAGACCAAGAGCTAGAAGAACATGTGTTTTTGTATTTTGTGCATCTGCCTCATTTCTGGTGACACAAGAGGCAGTGGTCTTTGAGAGTCTGGTAGCAGCAGATCTGCTTCTTTGTTCTGTCTCTAGAATGAGATGGTCCTTATCAAATACAACCGAGTGCGGAAGTAAAACTTCTGGAAGCACACGTGCATGCGGCCTCCCTGCTCTGTCATGGGAGGGATCTCTTACGGGTTGGCTCTTTCTGAAGCCCTCCCTGTTTTTAGCCAAACTCTTCCAGAAGAGTTAGAAAACCTTTAAAGCAGCATTTTTCAAAGACGGGAGTGAGCCGTGTGTGGGAAAGCAGCCAGAGCCCAGGAAAGGCTGGTAGAGGATGTATGCTAATGAAGAAACTGTTCTGGTAGATGGGATAATGATTGAGCCTTCTTAGGAGGGAAGAGAAATGAGGAAAAAAACTTCGGAAAAGTGCCAGAACACAGTGATTAAAAGTCCTTTCATTTTATATTACGAAGTGGCGGAAGGCTGCCAGCCTTGTTTGAATTTAATGGGAGCTTCTCCTTGTCCCACGCTCATGTTGCATCACATGAGTCACTGCCGTCGGACCTTGCGAGGGCAGATGCCTGGGCAGAGGAGCGGCTGCTGCGCTACACGCAGCGCGCACGCCGTGCCTCCTGTGCCCCGCAGGTACCGCAGGCAGACAGGCAGGGCTCTGCGCTGCTGCCCCGTTCCCACCCGTGCTCACTCCGGGCTGCCGGGTGCCTGCGTGCCGTGAGAGCATCATCCCCGTCGAGGCTCACCCCCTCCTCCGGCCGTATCTGAGCTGAACGAGGGCTGTTGTTTTGGGACACTTCACCGGGTGCCCCCCACCTGGCCAGGCGTTTACAAGCGCCGGTGCAGGGCTGGGGCAGGGACATGCGGCCGCCCGCCCCTCGGGCGGACCGAGCGCCTCTCGCCACAGCGCGGGGGTTTCGTGCTGCAGGGCTGAGCAGCCGCTGGCTCGGGCTGTGAGCTGCCGGCCGTCCTTTCCCCTTATGTCGCCCCACGGGCCCTGGAAGCAACTTCTGGGCCGGCGTTAACCCCCGCGGCCGCTACTCTCGCTTCCTCCCTCTTGTCTCCCTTCCCTCCCGGGCGCCGCCGCCATGTGGCCCCGAGGCCGGCAGGGGGCGCCGCGCCGCCGCCCGGCGGGGTCCGGCACAGCGGCCATCGCCGCACGGCCCCGGCGGGCTTGGTGTGACCAGCGGGGTCCGGCACAGCGGCCATCGCCGCCCGGCCCCGGCGAGCTTGGTGTGACCAGCCGCAGTCACAGCTCTGCCCTGCGGTGCAAGCAGGGCCTGCCGGCTGCCACTGCCTTCCCAGGGCAGTTTTGCCGTACCAGCTTACGGCTGCGTGCACTGGGCTCCGTGCCTGGCTCGACCCCAGGCCGGCGTGGTGGCAGAGCAGTCCCACAGCCCGACCCTGGCCGCCGTGTGACCCGGGCACTGCCCTACCAAAGGGCATTGCCCCGCTGCACGAACTCCTCGTCAAATGCCTTTAGCAGCTGCATTTGCCCCCCTGACATCCCACCGGGGTGTCAGACCTGCCCTGACCCAACTTTCTCTCCAGGCAGGCGTATCTCAGCCTGGAGAGGAGAGCTGTGGTTGGCATGAACCACGGTCGTCCATCCAGAAGCACATTAAAAGGGCAAAACTATACTTTGGATGTGAGAACTGTAGTGGTCGCTTGGGGACCATGGCTCAAGGCACAAAAGAGAAGGAAGAGGACTGAGTCCAGGCTGTCACTGGCACTTCAGAAGGGGCAGTTTTGGGGCTGTGCATTTTCCCTGACAGCTGATTATCTGGTAGCTGGTCTAAGCAAACCAGTGCTGAGGTCCTGTTTCATGTGGCAGCTCTGGGAATGACTTCCTGGCACACCCAGGGTTTTGTGGCATTCCTTGCTCTGGAGTAAGTGTGCAGAGCATAGCTACTCTTTCTCTCTCCTTTAGGACCCAGTAGTTTGGACCAACCAGGCTGCGGCTGTGCACAGAGGCACATCCCAAATGCCAGGTGCTAGGGAATTTGTGATGGCTGTGTCAGTAAGAAAGATCCACATTACCCACCTCCAGCTCCACCAACCACAAACCCACACACACTTCTAGTGGTTCTTCCCTACTCCAGCAAAATAGTTGGCACATTTACTAGAGGAGCAGCAGCTTGCAGCTGGTGCAGATCAGCCGTGACTCGCTGGCCTCCGTGACTTCACTTTGAACTCGCTCACTTGTTGTTGCCTCTTCGTCCCCCCCTTTCCTCACAGAGCCGCACAAAGAGAGCTGGCAGGGCCACCCACCACCCCAGCGAGCACCGCTCACCTTGCCAAGCAGGGGCTCCTCCGTGCCCCCTTCCTGCTGTCCCCCCCAGCTGCTTTGCCCCCATCACCATTGTATTCACTTGCCTCCAAAATTGGCAGGAGACATCAGCTATGCTCAGATGATGAAAAGAGGGAGAAGCACCTGCTCATGTTTGGGACTTGGGTTTAGAGCTGTGCTTGTGCTGAATACATACACCCTTATTTGGGTACTCAGATGCAGAAGAGTTGGAGGGGGGCTTTCATTCAGCTGCTGAAATATTCAGCCAGATCACAGTGCAGCAGTTTGCAGAGAAACCACCTCTCTCATCCTCACACTACCACCACCACCACCCCCAAAAAAAACCCCAACCCTATTATTTTAAACACTTTATGTGCTGAATACTCAAGTGTTTTTTACCTTACAATGGGAACACTGTTAGGATGGGCTAAATGGACTAACCAACAGCAGCCTTCTTGCCTCACTACACAGTGACAGTGAGTGTTAGTTATCTGCATATATCAGGTCTCTTGAAAGCATTTTGGCACCACACAATTTCAACCTGTAGGACACATTTGGATACTTAGGAGGAGTCAGGCAGTCTCTAATATCAAGCAAGAAGAAAAGGACATTTTTCCAAGGCATGGGAACTAATAGAGTGAGGGTGAACTACTTGTGACAGATAGTTGTCAGCAGTTTCCTTGCTCACTTCCAAAGCATAGATCCAAATGAGTGACCAAATGAGCTTGGACTTTCTTCCCTCTCACTTCTATGACTTTTTCACTGGGAGGGAGGTGTCTCTAACATATTTGGCCTGAAGCAAGGTAGTGGTTATGAGTCCTGCACGCCCCAAGCCAGGCAGCAGCCCAGGGCTGCCCACGCATAGAGAGTTAATAGCAACATGAGATGCAGCCTGGTGTCACACATACATAGCAGTGGATCTGATGGCAGGACTGATGCAGTGCCTGGCATTGCACCTGAGCTAATAAGCCTTGGGTTTGTTAGCTTGGGCAGAGCACTGCACTGACATCAGGGGACCTGCATTGGTTCCCAGCCCACCAACTGGGATGCCTCTGGGCTGTTTTACCTGATTCTGGTGCTGGGTAAGCACAGAAAGTTTGAGGGCCAAGAAAGTTACGCCATTCAAAATCCCCCTTCCTTACTTTTTTTTATGATTATTTAGGCTGAAGCCCCAGTAGTTCCTCAGCTTTTGTTCCTGCCTCCATCTCAAGAGGAGATGGCCAGGAATGGGCAAGCTAAGGAGGGCATGGGAGCAGCTATAAATGGCTTTGTCACTTGGCCCACTGCAGTGCCCTGCTTGCCTACTCTTCCTTTTAGCCATTTTCAGCCATCAGACTTGCAGAGCATCTTGAACTTGGATCCACCTCAAGGCTCCACTCAGCAGCTAAGGGAAGGTCTGGGAAATCAATCACCTCTGCTCAGATCTATAGTCAGCAGAACTCTATTTGTTTCATCTGCTGGATTCTAGGATTGGAGTCACCTCATCCAAAAGGCAGCAGGCATATCATCAGGTGAATTGTATCTAAAAGGTTTTTCCCTTACACCACTAACTACAAAGGAGCCCTTGGCTCCACTAGAGAGTGAGGAGAGAGGAATCCCACCATTGGAATCCAGAGGTGTTTAAGTTTTCCCAGGAACCCAGGACTCTGCACTGGGTGTCTGCCCTAAGCCCTTGCCATTGCAGCAGGACTCCTCAGATTCCTGCCTAGAGCTGTGCAGGATGTTCTCCTCCCCTCCCTGAGGGATCCCAAAGCACAGGGGTCTCCACTAATGTCCTCTGCACAAGAAACAGGAGACTTGGCTGTGATTAGGCTGGTGGAGGCAGCACTATCTTGCCTTTGTCCCATAACACTGCTACTGCAGCTAAGGAGAGATTTGGGGGTCATGTCTGACCTGACAGGCTTCAGAGTTGTTACCTTCTAGGTCATCTTCTGACCATCTGATGTCAGTCTGCTGCGGGAGGGGGAGACTGAAGGAAACCAAGTTCATGCAGGGGAGTTGAGCAGGTGACTCCTGTGTCACTTACCAAGCACTTCAGTGCTGGGTATTAAGGGTCTGTATTAAGGGTATTAAGCCACTCCATGGAGCTGACTCTGCCTGCCCAGTGTCAGGCACTCTGGGTACCAGGAACAGTGCATGGATTGAGTCTGACTTGGTAAATATTAGTTTGCAGACTCTTGTGTGATCTAGTGAAATGTAAGCAGTTTCCTGCTAAAGAGCCCCTTTTTCTAAAAGCTGAGGTGGTGAAGTTAGGAACATTCACTTTGTTCAAGCAGACATGATGCCTCAGTCATTGAGTGGGAAAAAGCCCCAAGGAATTTGAGCAGTGCAATGATAAAAGGCCATGAACAGCTGCTGAAAGTGTTCATGAACCAGGAGTAACTTTACATACAGAACTAAAAGAGAAATAAAGCCTGGTTTGATTAAATGGTTGGATTGAGGAAAGCAGGTCACTTCCTGGAAAGCAGCTTATGTAGGTGTGAGATGATTCAGGCTATTTCTGAAGAGGGAAAATATGCAACAGCTTTCTGGCTAAAGCACAGGCCACCCCACTCCCAAGTAAGGCCACAGACTTCCAGTGACCCTTGTCATCGCTCCTTCAGTCCCTGTGCTCTCACAGAATACTAATGTTCCTCTACCTGGTCTCTGCCTCCAAAACTAAAATACACACACACACATGCACACACGCATGCAAACAATTCCCAAATTGTTAAGATTCATTCACCTACACAAAAGCAATTTCAAAGGTGAAATTCAAAGGTGGTGATCCTTTCCACTCTTGGTCAGATTATGCCCAAAATTTCATTCCTTAGTACAGTGGCCAAAATCCCTGATTGAAACTATAAGCACTTGGCTTCTGAAAATCAGGCCACGTTCGTTTTTGTGTCTAACCTCAAAGAATTGCTTGGAAATAATACCTGATGATCTTCCCTGGGGACCTAAGGGCACCTTGCAAGTCACTGGAGGAGATTGAAACCTTCAAGGCCCTGTGACCACATGGGTCAGCTGGTGACCACTTCTGATCCTGCCCATGTAACAAGGGGGGCTGGGAAAAGCAAAGCTATTTGCTAACTCAGGGTTTGTCACTATGCCTTTTGAGAGGTGGAATCTCGTGGAATGGGTAATCTTTTTGCAAAATAGCTGGCAGAGAGCCTGGATACACATCCTGGCTCATATCTGCTTTGACTGTAATTTGGCCCAAGCAGTCAAAAGCAAATGAGGGAGGATGAAGCAATAATATGGCGGAAGCTGGAGAGGTTGGAAATATGTGTAGGAAATAATCAAATTAGACTGTGCCTGGGAAAACCAAAGTTAATATACTTGGGAAAATAGTCTGAAACACTACTGCTCAATAACACAGAGAAACCTGGAAAACAGGAACATCAATTAGCAGCCATTGCTGCACCATGGGCCAGGACAAGCCCACTGAAGTATCTCAGTGCAGAGTGGGGTCTGCTGGGGCTGCAGGAGGCCTGCTGCCATTGTTACTGTGCACCCCAGGCCTGGGGTGATACAGACAGGCTGAAGGCTTTCAGAGAGCACCACATCAGATGAGAGGTGGGAGGGAACAGCTGGATGAGAAAAGCCTGAAAGAATTCGGCATAAAAAACTTTTCCAAACAGTGACTAAAGGAGGAGGATATGATAACCCTCTGCAAGTATTTGAAGGCAATAAACACCAAGTGTGGCTCATGTGGGATAAGGTTACATGTAATGGGATAAATTTATGGACAGGGAAAAATATGTTATGCAAGGACACAGGTACAAAGTAATAGAAGATGGTTTCCCAAGGGAAGGGTGGAAGTCTGATTGGTGTACACAAAACTGCTCCAGATAGAAAAAGAAAACAAGGCCATGTGCTGTTGGGGCAGTTAAGCAATGGAGAAGTAGATCAGGTAGGTCCTTTACCTTCAGATCTTTTTCTGTGAGGCTTTTTGTTCTGTAGAAAAGAAAAACTTATATTAATCACCTTGCTTAAAATCCCTACCAGAAGCAAGCTGAGTACAAAAATAGGTAACACAACTTTTTCCACACTGGTGAAGAACATTGCTCATCATAGTCTAGAACTTTCCTTGCTTGTACAGCAAAGGAGGTGTGACATCTTGCTTTGTGTGGGTTTTGTGGAGGATGGCACAGAGGGCATAAAAAGGGATAATAAACTGCAGTCAGCTATCACCTGTGTCACTGGCAGCACACTAGCAGTGGTGAGGTGACTTCATCCCACACTGCATTCTTCCTGGATGTTAACATGCAACATATTGGGAGCATTTGTTGGCCAGGTACCTGGTGACCAAGATGTAATTAATTCCTGGGATTGCAGTGACAATCAAACCAGGGAAGGGGCACTCCTGTTCTTCTGCTAATTCTTCTTCACAGTAGAAGCGAGTCACAATTTTTCACCTCCTGTTTATTCAGACCCTTTGGAGCCTCTCTCTTGTACAGGCATTTTAAAGGAAAAAATCAGGACTTGAACGCAATCCTATCACCTGCCGATTACTCTCTCCATTCCAGTCAGTATAAAGCTAGGCAAAAAAGGGCCTTTTTTCCTACTCTGTCTCTCTCGTCCTCTCCCATTCTTCTAAATCTGTGTAATCTGTAGCAGCCAGGGTATTCAGTGCTGCTCAGACTCTGTATTTTGGCTCATTGAAATGTCAGACTTGCCACTGCACACCCAGGATGCTCATTCCTATTGACATCGATGGACAATGAAATCATTGGGAGTTGAGGAAGCAGAAAAAGCCCACAGTTTTCTTTATGATAAGATTAGTGATCAAAGTAGCTTTAAATTACATTTTACTCCTCTCCTGTCATCCAGCAGAGTTGTCAGGCTGTCCAGTCTAACACAAGCACATGAACATTTCAGTAAGTTTTCTTGTGTGACCTGGGAAGGAAACATGTCTGAAACTCACCTGTGCTCTGCTGATGAGCTGCGCCAAGGCTTTTGTGCTGCTGGTTGATGCAAGCGGGGAATACTTAAAACATGTATAAAATAGCGATGAACGTTGGAAGGAAATACGAGGCAATATTTTGTGGTTGGTTGTGGATGTTTATTTCCCTCCAGCCACATGATGGCCGAGGTCCCATGGCTGACTGACCTCACAATCACGAGATTACCCCCTTCTTCCCGAGCCCGGGGAGCCCCCAACAACCAATCAGAAGACAGGCACAGGCCACACGTGATATGGGGACAGGGACAGGGGCAAACCCATACACCCCAGGGTCCCTCCCCCACCAGGACTTAGGGTGAGGTATTCCAACATTTCACCCTTTGTTTTAAATAAAATGAGCAGTGGATAACAGCTGGATAAACATAACAAAACAATTTCTAAAGAAAATAAGCCAATTTTTGAGTCCTCAAGTGTCCAAACAGATTTTCTTTGGCGCATCAGAAGGGAGACAGGACTCTGAGCATGCTTCATGTGAAAACTGAGTCAGAATAGAGTTTTTTGTTTTCTGTACCTGTTGGAATCTTAGAAAATGACAGTTAATTTCTTCCCCCCGCCCTCTTTTCATCCCCCCATCGGCGTTGCAAAGGGCTTCATGGCAAATGGAAAAGCATGGTTTTGTGAGGGGAACCAGAGATGGAAATACTGATTGGGAACACACTGGGGATAAAAAGGTGCCACGGTGCCCGCCGAGTGGCTGGCTCAGGGGGCTAAGAGCCGGGCAATGGTCTCACCTGCTGCCACGGCAGGGGGAAGGTGCAGAGGGAGTGCAGGAGGCTGGGCTAGGTCCAGGCAAGGCTCGCCTCAGCCACCGGTGGGGAAGGCGCACGGAGAGATGAAGTAATGAGGGATGAAGAAACAGGAACAAGTTTATTGGGCCCGGGGAGGAGGGGCCAAGAAGAGTGAGGAGCAGCCCTTGACAGGGGGTTTTATACCCCACTGCTCAGGGCAGAGCAAACATAAAACAACCAATAGCACCACAGACAAGGAGTGTAATAGAGGCAAGGGTACACACAGCTTAACCACTGGGAGAGAGAGGTAGGAGGAGAGGATGAGCTTGGGCCAATGACAGATCTAAGGGAGGGGACAGCGGTGGCCATTGCAGATGTGCAGGGTGCCACATCTTTCTCACCTTGGGCAATGAACTTTCCCGCCAGGCAGCTTGGGGGTGCTTATGTTTGGGCGGACAGCCGTCCTAGCATTCCTGGGATTAATGAGAACCAAACCACTGGACCTCTTGTCCAATGGTGAAATAAAAAAGGGCAGGACTGATGGTCCTTTTTAAGCCTTTATTAAAAGTGATCAGCTCGGGTGGGGGCTCCGGCCAGCTTCGTTGCCCCCAGCTTCGACTTGGAGGAGGAGGAAATTCGGCTCTATCACTCCCTGTGATAGAGCCGGGCCTTCAAGCGTTCCTCACGAGGCGTGGCTGTATACCAAAGGGTATACGAAGGCGATGGTGGTAATTCGCTGTCCTCAGGGCAGTGGCTCCAATAGACTCTTTTGTTACGGTGACTTTTTGGAGAACTCAAAAGCTGGCCAGGTAGTAATTGCCTATAGAGTAGCCTGGTTCATTTTTCTTAAAAGTTTGTTGGCTCGTTTTAAATTATTATTTTTTTAGGGGTTCTTACACTCCCAGGGGTCTTTTCAGCTCTAGTTTGCATATTCAGCCCGTTTTCTTATCTTTTTTTTTTTTTCTGTCTTTTCCTTATCTACTACTCTCCAGGCAGGCCAGCTTTGAAAGGGGTAAGGAGGGGTGGTAAATTCTTGCATAGCAATGTAAGGTCTGATAAGAAGCTGGTTTCTCCACAACAAAGTGTGGGTTTCTTTCTTAAACTACAAGAGAGATCCTAACTTACAAAGCTACAACAAAGCACAAAATTACATTCAAACAAAGCTACAATGTAGTACAAAATAAATGGATAATTGTTAAATTGGTAATCTGGTCCCTTATTTATAACAAATGGGGTCCAGGAAACCCTGGCTAGGGCTATGGCTGACTGCAACAGAAAGCATAGGATAAAAGGGAAAGGTATGATTGGAAAAGGGATAAGGATATTGTCAAGCATATCTACTACCCTTTACAAAAGCACCCCCAGGGCCTGTAACACATGCTGCCTGTGTGCCCTTTCTTCCTTGTACAATTTTAAACTCCGCCCTTTCTCCTTCTTCTAAGCTTGGAACATTCCTTTTGGGGTTATATTTCATAATGTCAAATCAATGGACAAAGATACTTTCTCCAGTATCATTTCTCACCAAGAAACAATAATTTTTCTTTACATTATACCATTTTACAGTTCCAAAAACTTTAGTTACGATAACTTTTTTCCTTTTTCTGCGTTGCTGCTGTTTGCTGTCTGTGTTCTCGCTTTCACTTTCGCTTTTGCTCTCTCTCATGTTGGAGCTGCCGCAGCCAGGATCACTGCTACTGCTTCTGGCTGCCGCTTTGCTGACTTTAACATCTCTGTTGGTCCCCTGCGTGGCCACTGCTCCATGCTTTGTGGGTGGCACCGCTGCGGTGGGTTTCTGGGTTCTGCGCTCTCTTGCGTTGTCCCTGCTTTGGCTCTGTGCCCTGCATAGGATTCTGCTTGGGCTCGGCGCAGCCTCGCGCTGCACCGTCCCGTTAACCAGGCCGCTCCAAAGGACCCACACGGCTTCCCCTCGCCGCCACCACCACGTCACTCGTATGTCTCCGGCTTGGCTCAGCGCGGCTCACCACGGTCACCATATCAACTACTGTTATCACCACTGCCTTTCTTGGCGCGGGGCTTGAGCCGCCGCGCGCCACGTGGTCCACCACTGACTCCGCAGCCCATGCTGGCCCCACTCCCACCACGCCTGGCTTCACTCCCACCGCCGTGGCTCGCAGTAGCCCTCCCATGCGTGGGAGCTCCCTTGCTGCCGCCCGCAGTGCACTGGGCGCTCACGGCCGAGGCCGTGCGGTCTCCGGGGCAATGGAGGAGCCCACTGCAGTGAGCACACTGCTCGACCACGTGTTCGCCACTAGAACAGGAGCGGGACACAGCCAACACTGCTCAACAGTCTCTGCAATTAAGTAATATTCACGAAAATATTTTTACATTGGCATATATTTTGATTCAGAAATTAATTGTGTCCAAACATTCTCCCAAAAGTCGTTGGTAAGAATCAAATCCCAAGAAACGTAGAAGAACTTTTTAAACAACCATGCCAGGAAGTGTCTTGGTTCTTTCTGAGCTTGAATTAAACTAAAATCTACATATCGCCATTCAAGAACCTATTTAAGTTTAAAGTAAATGTCTCTTTGCAGTTCAGACAGCCATGAGTCTTTCCATGAGTCCTCCATAGTTCAGAGATGGGACAGCAAAATGAAAGCAAGAAGAGATATCCAGAGTTTACTCACAAATCACTTTCTCCAGGGATCATACCCCAACATTCTCCACCATTGTTGCAAGTGGGGAGTACTTATAACAAATATAAGACAGCGATGAACGTTGGAAGGAAATATGAAGCAATGTTTTGTGGTTGGTTGTGGATGTTTATTTCCCTCCAGCCTCATCATGACTGAGGTCCCATGGCTGACTGACCTCACAGTCCTGAGATTACCCCCTTCTTCCCGAGCCCAGGGAACCCCCAACAACCAATCAGAAGACAGGCACAGGCCACATGTGACATAGGGACAGGGACAGGAGCAAACCCATACACTCCAGGGTCCCTCCCCCACCAGGACTTAGGGTAAGGTATCCCAACAGCTGGTGATAGGCAAAACATGAGTACAATGGATCTTGCTTCTGTGTTTCCAGGTTTTATAATGTATCGCACAAACCATCTAATAAATTCATAGTAAAGTGGAAAATAAATTGTCCTGAGAGAAGCCTGAGGTAATTTGGAAGTCAAGCACAACAAAGGTGTCACTCAGCTTCTCTGGGACAAAACCATTCCTTCCCTTATTTTCAGACTGCAGAATTGAGTAAGCAGCTACTACAAACTCAGGTTTTCTTACCTAGTTGCTTCCAAACCTTATCTAAGATATTTCTCATATCTAAGACTGCTCACAGAAATAATACACAGCCTGAAAACAAGCTTTCATCAGAGCTAAAATAGCAGTTTGGAAAACTGTACTATTGCTGTCTGTCATCTTCCTCACATTTAAAAGGATCTTTGTATTTTCACATTTGGAAAAATACATGCCTTGCCCATAGATGAGACCTTTATATCCCCAAATATGTCTAATAATGTTTCTAGTTTAATTCTGGAATTTATTTTAGTGAGGACCATCTCTCTTCTAATAAACCAATATAATGGAAGCTCATGAAATATAATCAAAGGTTTCTTATGTAATAAATCATTATAATATTTTATTATGTGTGAACGAGCTGCTCAGCATTTCTAAGCATCCCATATCTTAGGGAAACCAAGGGGACCCAGTGGTGACCGTGATGGGCTCGGTGCTCATTGTCCTGAGACTGGGGCCAGTGTGGGCAGCGGTGCTGCCCCAGTGTGGACATGGACACAGGCTCCTTGGAGAGCCCTCAAATAAGTGCTAAATGGGGGCAGTGAATGTGTGACACAAGGCATTTAATTAGCATGTTAAATACTCACATGCATGTTTCAAAGCAGTGCCAGCTGAGCAGGAAAGCAGCCTAACACACAGTTTGAAGAAAACAATCCTATTTGCAAACTACTTTTTTCCCCTAAGTTGATTGTTGTTTTTTGGGCAGTAAAGAGAAATCTGGTTTTTGGAAGCAGAACATATATTGAAGTCCTTTATTAAATCAGCTGGCTGAACTGCAACTGCTGAAGGCTATGGTAAGAACTTGCCAGCTTCTTTTGAAAAGCACTGTCGTGTTCTGGACATGGTTTAGGCTATACAAGTTTATTGCAGATGTGAACTCTGCCCCGTAGGGTAGGGGCATACACTTCAGCATACATCATTGCAGATTTCTGGGACACTGAAAGGCTGCCAGAACAAGTTATCTTGCTGCACCTGGACCCAAGTGAAAAGATTTCTCTCTTTGATTCATCAGCATCTCAGCCAGATGAACTTGGAAACTCAACTTGCCAAATTCACACAGTTTGAGAAGGTTCACATTAAATCTATGGGGCCTGACTGTACTTTCCAGAGCTTCTCCTGGCATTAGTCCTGTAGCAATCCCTTCCAGTTCCACTGGCCCAAAAGCCTGAAAAAATAAATTCTGAGGAAAGTGCCTCCCTAGTTAGAAAGATTCCAGTCCTTTAGCTGTCACCTGGTGTGAAGCTGGCCCAGCACACACACACTCATTTCTCCCTTTTGGGCCACCTTCACTTGCAGGCCAAGCAGCAGTGTCCTGTGCAGGCAGCAGAGGGCAAGCAGGTATCCTGATATCAACTAGACACAGGCATGGTCCCCACTGCAGCCTCTGCTGCCCTACAAACATTTGTACCTGGGACATAAAGGACTCACACTTAAAAAAAACTCACAAGAAAACAAACAAACAAAAAAATTCCAAAGAAACCCATCACCCCATTAAGCCTGGTTTTAGAGACACCAGGAGTTTTAAGCATAACCACAGGTGTAGAAATTGTAAAGAACTTCTCCCCCAGATCTGCTCCATCAAAGCATCACTGATTGGGGAAGAGGGAGTTCAGCCTCAATGTGGGTGCTCTGGAGGTCCAGGGGAAGGGAATTAATGTTCCTTTGGATGTCATTTTCTGCCATGCTCACTTTCCCAGTATTGTGAGACACAGCCAGCAAAAATGTTGCTGCCACCAGAGAAGGACCTGTAGTGACTGCACAAGGGGCAACAGTTTTGAATCGTAAGAGGGAAGGTTTAGGCTGGAGATCAGGATGAAGCTTTCTATGATAAGGGTGAAGAGGTTGTCCAGAGACATTGTAGATGCCCTGTCTTTGAAGTGTACAAGGTCAGGTTGGATGAGGCTTTGAGCAACCTGATCTAGTGAAAGATGTCCTGCCCATAGCATGAGGGTTGGACTAGATGAACTCCAAAAGTCCTTCCAACACAAACTGTGCTACAATTCTTAGAGCCACTGCAGCAGAGTGCCAGTGAGAGGGAATCTGAAGGTGCTGGACACATTGCAGGATTGGGCCAGGCACAGAGACAAGACCCTGCAAGGCAGTCTTCATCAGGCATGTTTTGGTCATTGAGTACTGGCCATTTGGATACAATGCACTCTAAAAGCCTATTAGATGTCAAGGTCCTGGCAGCTGGAAGCTGATGAAAATGAGAAGACACCTGGGGAAGTCTGAGAGCAGCAAGAAAACAGGAGGCTGGGGACAAAACTGCAATTTTAAAATCCCTTTCTTCTCTAGAGTTTCACAGTCTGCTGGGTTTGGCCTAAGTTGACATGAAAGATCTGGGTTGTTTCCTGTTACACATAAAAAATGACATACACACCAGTAACATTAATATTATTATAATTTTTTAAATCAGACTTCACATGTAATTTTTACTAAAAATATGTATTTTGAGATTTATGGTTCATCTTAGCCTGGTTTTTCTCATTGAGCATGACCAGAGTTTTGGGAAGAGTAATGAGATACTGCGCCTCCAGGCAATGCCCACTGCTGCCCAGAGTTAAGTCAGTAGTGCCAATGGGCCACCTGCATCTTTAATAATGTCAAGCAGCTTCAAAACACTGACATCTGTTTGTGAAGTTTGAAGTTTAAGTGATTTCTCAGATATGCAAGTGAACACTCTCTACCTGGAACCTTGCTTGGAAAATATTTGACATTTCTATAGCAGGCATTTGCTCACTTAGGAAAAAATTATCCAGAGAAAATAAGGGCTTTGCTGCTCAGCCAATTCTTACACACACCGCAAGCGAGCTGCCCTATCCTCTTTTCTCTACATTGTCATGTTCACACAAGAGAGGGATACACCACTGCCATCAGTCTGCTTGTGGACAGTAGAGCAGGAACTCTGCTCTACTGCTCATACACTGTCATCTTTTGTTTTCTTGACAACTCACTATCAAAACAGTTAAACTGGGGATTTTTGATTATTTAAATAAAGATACTTTTAATTGCTCAATAATGTAACAAATCTTGTAAAGGGATTTGAATTTTTGCTCAAGTACCAAAATCCCTGGCAGAAATTCAGTATTTTTTACATTTTAAGCAGGCCTTTGTACAGTATTTTTACAGTATTTTAAAGGGTCTCATCTCTTTTGTTAAATACCTTTGTGGGGATTGGAATGTGTAATAACATTAAGACTTGGATAAAATCCAATCCAGATCAGCTGCTATTACAGAAACAAATCAAACAGGGTTGTTAGTTTTTTTTGTTTTTTTTTTTCTTTTGTTCTCTTTACTCAAAACAAGAAACAGGGCTGGAGCTGCATCAGCTGCCAGTGAATCAGAGGTTAACCCCAACATGTCAAATCTGCAATTGGTTTCATCCTTCCCCACAAGGCCAAGAAGGGCATGCATGTTTCAGTCATGCACACACATCCATGCATGGAAAGTGTGTGAAGTTGGTGCATGGCTATGTAACAAAAACACCAAACCTGCCCCATACACCAGAGCGGGGTGTTTGGAGCTGAGCTGGTTATAAAGCCAGGCTGGAGTCAGCGCCCTGCTCTCTCAGCAGCTCCAACATTCAGCAGCTTGTCAAGTCAGACCCTCATGTTTAACTAAATCACAGCAGCAGCACCAGCAATCCCAGTGCAGGTCTGGGGTGAGCTCCCGTCCCTGCTTTCCCCACCATGGCTTTCCCAGCTCCAGCCCCTCATCAGCCCCCATGCCTCAGCACTGGGGAGCAGAGCCTGATGACACAGCGTAGTTCAAATACATATTTCATCCTTATAAAAACATAGAACAAGGTATTTGTCTTCTGTTACTAAGAAGCTTGGTGTGTAATTAATCCACCCTATCTTGCATTTTTAATTATGTCTGCACTTAAGTATCCAAGTCTTTCACAACCCCAATAGTTTTAAAATGCAGGGAAAATATTACAGCCATTTGTACAGGGAGAGAGTCTGTGGCATAGAGCCTCTGAGTAAGTAGGCCAAACTTCAGAGAAAACCTGGAGCATGACTGAGAACAGAACCCAGATGTACCCAGGCTCATGCTTCACTTTAATACAGCACTAGGATCCCTCTCACTCATGATGCCAGTATAATGGTATTTCCTCTCCTGGAATGGTGTGTTCAACTTTGGCCAGCACCTCTCTCTCTGAGAAGTCAGATAGAGAGAGGGAGAAAAAGACCAGAGTAGTACAACCAAGACAAGTTGCCTTGTGCAGAGGATCTCCATACAAGGCAAGGAAGAGGCACAGGAGCCTGTAGAGGACTGTGAGGTGCTCTGTGCCTGGTGCAGTAATCCATATGCTCCAGTATATCCAGGTACACAAGGACAGAGTAGAGGGGGAGAAATTACCTCCCTTGACCTGCTGGTCACACTTCTAATGCTGCTTGTGTTTGGCTTTCTGGCCTGTAAGTGCACACTGTTGTCTCCTGTCTGGCTTTTCATCCATATGTAACATGACAAATATGCTGTATCATGATGAATATGCTGTGAAGTCCCACCTTAGTACTGCATACAATGATCCTGGCAGACATAAGCCCTTAGGCAAGAAGAGTAAAGCTCAGCTTTATCAAACATGAAGACCCTCTCATGCTCCATGCTAGTAGAAATGCAGAGTATTCTTTTTTCAAGCCTTTGTAATTCCAGAATGACCTCTATTAAGTACCCTGGCCCTTACGGCAATGGCAAAATGACATTTACTCATAGAAAGAATTTTAAAACTTCAAAGACTTGAAAAATAGACCCCATTCAGTGTGTTAGGGAAAAACCGCCCAGGAAGACTTGAAAAATTTAGGACAAGCTTTTGATCCTGTATAATTACTTAAAAGAGCTCTTCTAGTTCATGCTTGCAACCATGTGGCAATATTACTAGAGCTGGGAAGATGCATAGTTTTACTGAGGGCTCTGTTTTTTGACTCCAGGCCTGTGTAAGAAGCACTAAAATGCAAGTACACAGTGCACTGTGCTGTAAGGCAGCTGAGCAGAGCTCACATCCCAGGCTTGAAAAATGATGAACTGCCTCTACAGTGCAGGGAAGGACCTGATAGGCCCCCTTGCCCCAGCTGGCTGCAGGGCTGTATCCTCTTGGCCTTCAACAAGGCAAAGCTCCCCAGGGCCATATGCAGCATCCCCAGGTGGCTGCAGACACAGGTGCCAAACCAGATGTTGTCACACTATCAGCATTTTTGCTTACTCAGATATGCCTGGCAGTCTTACCAGGATCTCAAGCTGTCAGACTATGCTGGACAAAAATTAAGCTCTCCAAGGAGTTTGGCCCCCAAATGAGTGTCTTTTCAGGGTATTCTTCATTCCTCCCAAACAGAGACTGTGAAATGTAATCCATTAGCTCCCAGGTACTTTTTCTAGGCAGCTCTTTGTTGTACCTGTGCCGCTGCATGAGGGTGTAATGAACCTGGCAATGGGCACAATCACTAAACAGACAGGATGAATGCCTTAGGCACAAGGCCATCAGACAGAGATGGTTCAATCCTCCAGCAGCAGAGTAGCTCAGGATTGTCAGCGCTTGACTTTACTTTTGGAGGTGGAGAAGGCCAGGAGATCCCAGAGATACATCAGAGCCCAGGGCTGCTTCATCTTTTTGATCCCAAACAAAACAAATTCCAAAGGCATCCTCTCCTCCACTATATCCAGATTCTTTATTGCCTCTGGAGGCCCAAGTGACCTTGCCTGACACGGTGTCCTTTGACTTATATCTTTATCTCCAGGAAGTCCTGTTTTCCATCAGGGCATGCACAGCGGTCTTAGCAATTTTTTCTCTTCTTAAAAGCAGAAGTCGTCTGTGAGAAAGCATCTCTTCCCATATCTGCAGGTTTTGTACTCGCTTTGAAATCTGAGATACACTTATGGTTCTGCTCCTTTACTTTGTGCACATGTTAATGTGAATGTGGGAATTCCATGCAACTTGAGACAGAGATTTCCTTTGGTAGCCACATCCATGATCTGACTTAACTCTGTAGCTTAGTGATCTCCTGGAAGCCTGTATCACCCATTCTTAGTTTGCACAGATCTTTCCTCTACCTCTTATCATCTCATCCTCCTACAGACATTTGTCAATTGTGTCCAAAAGTCTCTTCTGATGCCAAAGGAGAGCCTTCTAAAAACCAGTGTTTGCTGTGGATAATGCTAATTCTCTATCAGTTCCCACAGACTGCCTGTCTGTAAACTGCCTGGGCAAGACAAACACTTGTTCTTTCTTTGGCACAAGGAGATCATGGTCCAGAATGAGTGATGCTCTGTGAAACCATATTAAAACTGATAAACAAATAATCAGACTAATGCAGGGGGAAGTGCTTGCTAAAACACTGGTAGGAAAGGTAAAGTAATTTCTCTAAAAAGCAAGTTATTCCAAGTATCATCTTTCTTCACCCAAATCAAGTGACCAGGACTTGCACTGGTTTGACTAATCATGTTTTCTCTTACCAGAATCTGCTTCCCTACTAACTCTTCAACTTCACTCTAGACCCCACAAACATAATTCAATTAGAAATAAAATTAAATTTGCAACATCAAAACAGTCACATTTGGAAACAGTCTAATTCCCTGATGCTCAAAAACACATCACATTACAATTTATCAACCATCACATTTTTAACTATGTCAGACATTCGTCATAAAATCACCATTAAATGGATATCTAATGTCTTCTAATAAATGTCAAAATGAACTTGCAGATGCCTATTCAAAATATATTAGGAGCCATTAAACAGCAATTAAAAGGAAGCTTCACAAATAATATTTTATATTAGATATGTTGTAGAGCCAGGCAAGAAAGGGACAGTGACATCTTGAGGACCTTCTGGAAATGCTCTCTTGTGCCACATATTTATGCAATGATGGACTGCATGCCTCCCTGGAGATCATCCCAGGCTTCCTGGACATGCCTGCACAATGAGACCCCGGGTACTCATGATGTGGATGCTGTAATTCACTGCTTTAAGGTGCAGCATGAACAGTGTGTGAGCTGATGGCATTATTCCCACTCTCCCTTGTGCCTTTCTGCTCTAGAGGTGGAAGGCTGTCCCAGACCCCTTTCCCAGTCTTGCCCTCCAGAGTGCTGGGAAGTGCTGAAGAGGCAGGGATGTGGGGCAGGAGGGGAGAGCTACCAGTGTAGGGAGAGATAAACAGGCACTGACATTTGCTGGAGTTTGAAGGGGATGGGTATAGGAAGGTCTCCAGAGGGTTGCAGAAAGTTTTGGGGATGATGAGCAGAGAAGGGGATATGAACAGCCATTCTCCCTCTGGAAATGTGAGGTGAGTGAGAAAGAGGGTTACAAAACTGGGGAGAGGGACAACTTGAGGCCACTTAGTGTTGAGGTGTGCATATGCACTAAACCCTGAAGCTTGCACAGTTTTCTATTGACTTCGAGGAGAGAGCTCACACTGCTGTGCGAGCAGTGTGCAGGCGCTCCCTGCACTACCACCTTGTTCTCTAGTCCACTTATTAACAAAACTCACCCTGTGTGGCTGGTGCAATCTGGTGTGAGCATGTGCTGGGCTCCCTCAGGAGGACACTGAAGGTCACCATTGCCCTCTGTGCACTGAGAGGCACTGATGGTCCATGTTTTTTCCTGTGTGTCCACTCTGCTTCTGTTCTGGAGCTGTGGTTTAAAAGATCATTTACAGGCATTAAGCACACATACACATGTAAATACAGTTTATGTCAAATATATAGCTTGTCACAGATATGATGTCCTTAGTTTCTCTTGCAACACAAAGATTATTTTAATTTCTATAGAATCATAAAATCATTTAGGTTGAATAAAGCCTCTACAATCACTGAGTCCAACTGTAGAATTCAACACTGCCAAGGCCACCACTAAACTATGTCCCTATACCTTGAAAATGACTGACAAACACATGACCTTTAAGAGTAAACTAACATTAGTGTAAATGTTAAACATGAACACTGACAACAGCAATTCTTAACAAGAATTTCATAGTATTCATATTCCTATATCAGTCCAGCCACAGCTTAGAAACAGTTAAAAAGATGAACTTCATCCCAGCTTGCTCCGTTCCAATGTCAAGCTCTCTTTAAAAGAGCAGCTTGCTTTCTCCCTACTTCTTTTCTTGTTGTTAGGGGTTTTTTGGTTTTTTTGTTTTTTTTTTTTTCTACATTTACCCTCACAAACATGAAGGAGGGAAGGATGGGACTAGATGTGACCATTAATCCTGCTGGGGTTCAGGCCAGTGCAGTGAGAATTAGGTAAGCAGGAGGCTGCGGAGCCCAGTGGGGACAGCACGTTCTGGCGGGGTCAGGAGCACGAGCAACAAACCAGCATCTTACACAAGGAGGTATCAAGAGCCAGTAATAGATCCATTGTGTCAGTACACAAATATGCTGTTATGCTCCACCTTCTGTCCTGTTTGTTTCTTACCACACTATGGCTACTTTCCCACTGACGTAGCTGAGAATTGGTCCTGACAGAAAAGAAAGAAAAAACTCTCATTCCCCCCACCCTCCCCATCACTCACACTGTAAAGGACCTGTTTACACAACTGTGGAAGAGGGTGTGTATTTGCATATTAAATGGGATCAAGAAAATATGTAACATATGTTGCAAACAGAACTAATGTCTAAACACACATGCAAACCTGGGCTAACGGGTCCTGCCAAAATATTTTAACCATCTGTTTTTACTTAGCTGTTTTTGAACAAATTATGTTTATTATGTTAATTTATTTTACTGTCAACAACAGCAAATGACAGAGTTGCTGCTAAACAGCATCATTATATATCACATTCTGGCATAATACCAGCAGGTTTTTCTAATGCGACAGGAATAAATGCATATTAAAATGTCAATTTGTTTAAAATCTAGTTCAGGATGGTAAATACATCTGCACAAATTCATCATGTTCCAACAGACACTGTTTGCATGCAGACTATTTTAAGATAAGGTTCTCCAACAGGACCTGGAGAAAGAGGCAAGAGCGCAGAGGTCCTGCCTGAATTCCTGGCTCCAGCTTTGAGGCTGATCCCAAGAGGAGGGGAAGAGAGGACCAAAGTGGGAGCTAATTCATGTTTTAGAAGTTGTGATTAAACTTCCCATGAGTCTATCTTTATTTGCAGCATCTGTGAAATCTCCCTTAGGTGAAGAAAAAATGAAATTGGAATCAACCACAAAATAATATTGATCTTCATCCCAGGTTCACGTCCTATTCCCTAGCATACACTGTTTGTGGCTGGGCAGGAGTCTCTGTCCCCACTCTCTTCACTGGGCTGTTGCAGGGAAGGAATACCCAGTGGTACAGCCAGCTGCTGCTGGCTGCAAGCACAGATCCAGCACAAAAGATCAGTAAGGGGTGCTCTGGAGGCTCCAATATCTCAAAAATTGCCCAACAGTCAAGTTACATGGGTCAGCTCTTCTCTGGGTCAGCTCTTCTCTGTCTTGATCAAATAATTTCTGCTTGTTGCTCAAAAGCAAATCTTTATTTCAGCAGGATCTTTCTTGTTGACCTCCCTAAGAAGAAAGACCTCTTCTCTGGAAGGGGCAGGTGGGCCCATCAGTGGTTTCTTTGCTCTCCTGGCTGCTTCCATTCACCATCCACAAGTTCAGAATCATTCCTCTCCTGATTTCCAAAGTCAGCACCTGTTCTCCTAAATCACCCTGCTCCTCACATCCCGTTCCGATGTAGACAGCTGCTTACAGCTTCTGTGACACAACCAACTTTTTTCTCCAAATAACTGATGCTGAATCCCATCTTTTCCCATGCAGGCACTGTGATCTCCCCTCTGGCTACATTTCCCTTCCAGTCCAGTTTTGGATGGCATAGGCTGCCTTTGTTGCCTCATTCCTCTTTCAGGACCATCCTTGCTGGGCTGACCTTCTTTCACACAGTGAGAAAACCCTTCTTGTCCCAGCTCCAGGCTGTGCATGCTTTTACACCACTTCATAGAGAGGTCAGGAAAATGGTCAGAAAACTCCAACTTACTCCAATTCATCCTTTGCAGTCCTGGGAAAATAGCCTATGGTCCCATACAGCTGGAAGCAGAGATTTTTATGTGCTGCAGAAGACAACAAAAAAACCTGGAGCACTGGAGAGTACTCTGTGTTTTCAGCCAAAAATCATAAAGAAGACAGACTGACTTTCCTGTCTAAATATTCTTTCTTTCTCTCTTCTGCCCATGTCTGAAGCATTGGATCATAGAATTGTTAAGGGTGGAAAAGACCTATAAGATCATCATGTCCAGTTATCAGCCTGGCACCAACACTACGTTCACCATTGAACCACATCCTTGAGTACCATATCCACTTGTTTTTTGAACATTGCCTTGGATGTGTTCCACCACTTCTCTGAGCAGTATGTTCCAATGCATTACAGCACTTTCTGTAAAAACTGTTCCTAATATCTAATGTAAATCTTCCCTGGGACAACTTTTGGCTGTTTCTTCTTATCCTGTCACTTCTTACCTGGGAGAAGAGACTGACCACTATGACCTCCCACACGCCACCCTGGCCTCCATCTGGTGCAGACCTCTAGGGCTGTCTTTATGGCAGCTATAAACACTGCAACTGGGACAGGGTATGGAATTCTCACTGGTGCTTTTATACAGATCTTGGAGAGGAGAAACTAGAGCAAAATGAGCCTGAAGTCTTCAGAAATACTGAAGAATCAGAATAGAACAAGACTCAAGAGGAATGAGTGGTTAAGTCCAAAATGAGTCCATGAGCACAAGGAATACTCTCTGGCCATCATGAACTATCCTACTTTCAACTGTTTGCTCCGGGAGCTGAAGGAAGGTGTGACATGTAAGGCAGTGACAATGTAAGACATTACAGGATATGGCAGAACAAAAAATACAGTCAGACCACAGTCCTGAAAAGACCAATGCATATGCAAAACTATGCACATGGATGGTCCTGCTGAGGCTTGAGGAATTACTCTGACATAGATGGCTGAACACATGCACAAAACCTTGCTAGGCCAGAGCCCAGGAGAGATATGGTCAAGGAGGAGCTCTCCTGCCCCGAGCAGTCCTAACACAGTGTAACAATGCCTCTGATGTTGAATTGGCTGAGAAATAACTGGTAAGGAAATACAATATTCCTTTCTGGGGATTAAGGAGCAGACATTTTGGGATGAGATTTTGCTTAAGACAAGGAACAGGCTCCTTTTGATTAACCTCAGCCTTTTGAGAAGTGTAGCAAAGAAATACTGTGCACATAAATGTTTTGATATCTCACTAACAAATATTGTAAGCCATGTCACTGTTGTTTAAATGCCTTTCTCTGTCATGACGAGGGCTGTTCATGGAAGATGGTACAAGAATCCTTGTTTATAGCATCCACAACAGCACTAGACTTTGTGAAGTGCAGCAACATGTGAGAAACAGTGCCATGCAGTGCAAAGCTTAGGGGAATTCTCCCTCCCCTCTCTTAATTCTGGCTTTATGAAGAGAAAGGTTACATAGTTTGTATTTCAGGAGTTGAAGTCCTGAGAAAATAAACCTCAGTCAAAGTACTCATCCAGTCTGCAACAGATATTCCATAAAATGTATGGGCTGATTTCATGCATATGGCTACTCACTTTACAAGGGGATGATTAAGATGGTCATAGTTTTGTTGGCTTTTAGTCCACAAATGCCTCAGCTGTTCTGGATTCATTTAAAATCATAATGTACCTCTGTGTGCTAAAAGCAAGCAGCCAGCACTGCTCTGCTCTCGCTGTCCTGCAAATGCAGCCCTCTGCTTGTGATGGTGTTTCCAGCATGGTTCATTAGTCACTATTGACTTACACGGTCCATCTCTTTCTTCTCCCAGTCTGCCATCTCTCTCTGCTCCGGCACAAAAGGAACCCATGAAGTGGACAGAGCTGCCTTTGCGAAGAGATGAATTTTTATTGCAGTTTGCTGGCTTCCACCCCCCTTCCTGATGCCTTTCTTACTCTTTGATATCTCCCAATTGGCATTTCACAGCCTGCTTCCTGAGGGATGTCAGCCCACCCTGTCTTGGCCTTCTAGCCAGAGCACACCAAGCCACTCTGCTAGCGCTTTCAGTGGAGTAGTTTATTGAGAAGAAGTGTTACCAGGGCAAATTCATTCAAAAGGAGTTTTTCCCTTCCTACACTGAAAATTCAGCATTTGCACCTCAATCCAAAGGAGACGTGTCCAGCAGCATTGGGAGAACCAGCTTTTCACCCCTGGGAGAGGAGAGGGCTTTTGTGGTGCAGTCTGGGTGATACAGCATTATGCAGTGTTATTCCCCATCCCCTCCTCAGGAGTCATGCAGACAGTGATTAAACGGGTGGGCTGTGACACATGAAACATAACCACCTTTTCTCATTTTAATCTGTTTTGGTCATCTTGGGCTTTTCAAGCACATTCTATCTGATACTTCCTGCTTCAGAGGTTTTTCTTGCTGCAGCTGCCTAGCATCTCTTTCCCTCACCCTCCTCCACATCTTGTCCTGCATTTGGTTTATCTCTTCATTCTAAAAAGGAAAGGCATTTATTGCTCCATTCACATTAAGTGATCATCATGTAACAGAAATAAACTGCTTGTTCCTATATATTCATAGATCACATTGCAGAACACAGGCTTCAAACAGCAGAGGTAGAAGTCTGCAGTGTTTTCTTCTGAAGCAATCTTAGTTTCTTAAAAAAACCAACAAAACAAACCCTAAAACCCCTAAGTCAGTATCTTCCCGCAACTGCAGCTGATTTCCTGTGTAAACTAAAACCATGTGATATTCCATAAATGCTTCCAGCTCTAAATTACAGGAAATGAAAACCATCATGGAAAAGGAAAGCTTTGGACTAAATTCCCAGCTCAGATATCGTTGTAAATCTATTTCAGTCTGATTACAATTTGGATGCTTTCTAACATACCTGTTAGCAATTAAGGGAGCTGATAACAGCTGTTGAAGCACCACGTCCCCCAGGGTCTTATGGTAGGACAGAGACATATTCCACACACAGGGCAGTGCCCCAGAGGTGCCACAGATGAAACCATGAGCTGAGGTTGATCAAGGGAAGCATTTTTATGTAGCCATTGTGAAGGTCAGGCTCTGAACTTCCAACTGTATTAAATTGCGTGTGCTGCACACAGTAACACTTTGCAGTCAGCTGGCCACAGACCCACACCCACATATGTAGGTGCTGTTTCACCACCAAGGCTTCGTGGCTGTGCAGCTCTTCATTGCTCAGTAACACTTTTTGCAATGAGAAAGGATTAGTTGGGCAAGCAAATATGAGCCAGTGCTGGTACAGAGAATATACATGGCAAGAACATGAGAAAAGAGAGGAACTGATCTCGTCCCATCCCACCTGAATTTGGAATGTGCATGGTACTTTGGGAGTGATGCTGCCTACTGCTTCTCAGAGCCCCTCAGAGGTGCTCTAATCCCATGGAAAGCTGAGAGGCCGTGTTGTGCATTGTGACATGCACTGTGCAGTGTGAATGTGCATTCCCCAGACAGGGCACCCCCAGCCCCTCAGAATTGTGATGAATGCACTACAGAGTTAACAGACTGATGCCTTCAGGTGACTCTCTGTAGCTCTCACTTGCTGACAAGTCTAGTGGCCAAGCTGAGATTTACAGACACTTGTCTCAGTGTTCTCATCTCATAAATGAGTGCAGAAAGGGGATTTCCATACCAGTGACCAGCACATTCTCCTCATTTCTGAGGAGTGTCTGTGTCCTTCAAGGCACTAAATCAGCCTGCCACTGCTAAGAAATAGGGACTTCAATTAAACAAATTAATTGCAATGCTCTACACAATTACTTAATTGATACACCGGGAGATTTTTTTTGTTTGTTCAGCCAAGATCTTGATAATTTTCCTTTTGAATTGATGCAGTGAATAATTATCAGACTGAAAAGAAATTGAGGCAAAGTACTAATTTTAAGGAGAGTTTGGGGTACACTATCATTCATTTCTTGTTTCAAATGTCACAGAAGCAAAGCTTCACTTTTACTGTGGAAGGGAGTCTTGCTGGGTGCCAGACCAATGCCTGTACACCACAGTCACCCTTTCAGATGTTTTAACCATTGCTGTCACTTCTTCACACATAAAATATTTGGGGCAGCAGTCCCTAGTACCTCTGGGTGGTAAATCCTAGCTGTCCTGTTCCTGGTATTGTGAAAGCATTTCTATAAACCAGAGTATCTCAGCAGCCATCAATATATCATTCACATTTAGGCTTGCATTGATTTCTGTCTTGTTACCAGAATGAGGCAGATGCTTCAGCAGGGCAGAGGGTCACATATCCAATGCCAAAGGCACCAAGACAATTTGCACAAATTGAGGACTTCAGCCAATACTTTTTATAGGCTGTTTCTGCTGAATGTCCCAAATGAGGGGTTTCAGTGCCAGCAAAGTCATTAAAGGGAACAGGTTTGCCTTGTTCCCTACCCAGCAGACATTTCTGTTAGGGTAGGTCATTAGTTATTCCTGAGGTCATTAGGTTATCATATTGAATCTTAATCCGTCTAATTCATCCCAGTGCACTCCCATTTGTTTCTAGAGCTTGCCTTTTAAAATACCATTAAATCATGTCACAGGCCGCCTCTGCACCTGCCAAGAAAGCTGCATGCATTCTCCCAATTTTCTTTGCCAGGTGAATTCCTGGAGAAGACAGCTCTTTGCAAATCCTCTTTCTCCTATTTCTCCTTCCCAAGCACACTTGTTCACACAGTCTGGGGATTTTAACTTTTACATACCCAGCTTAGCCCAGGCTCAAGTCAATCAGTGTTGTCCTGAGCAGATGCCGATGGGTTTCTATTGCCTCAAGATAGCCCGAGTGCTCCACTTTCTCTTGCTGAGACAAGTTATTAGGCAAAGAAAGAAAAAACTGTTTGCCTTTGACAATGTAATGCAAAAATAAAGAAATCCCAGTAAAACCTTCCCTTCTTGTGCATAAAACCCTTTGGTAAAAAATTCTTAGCAGGATACTAAAAATAGAGGACTCCACTGAGATTGGTGCACAGCTTTAAACTAAATATATAAATTAGTAAAGAAATGGCGTTCTCAGTTGTAGATAGCTTGTAGTGAATTAGACCAGAACAGAACAAAGGAACCGAAAAAAAACCCTAATCTCACTTTGACAAGAAAAAAATCTCTGATCACTCCACCTGCCACTTTTCTCTGTGCCAAGAAAAACTCGAGTATACACCAAAAACACTGAAGGAGAGTTGAGTGTTGCATTAAATTTATGGACCACTAGAGACTAGGGTTGAATGTGCTGACTGAACTTATTCTAATAACTTAGATGGGGAAAATCCATACTTCAAATCACCTTACTTAGGTTGGTTTAACAAGAACTATTTACCCAAGAAAGAAAAAAACCATGAGTACTGTTTGCTTTCTCTCTCACCCAAGAAATACACACAGGCAGAGCCTGATAATTTTTTCTAGCTGCAAAATACCACAGAAGGGGAAAAGGAGTAGTTTGTTAGGCCAGGTAAAGAATTTTCTGCAGAAAACAAGCAGGATTTGCAGAGAGCTGTGTTTGTGCATGTGACAAATGTTTACTATTAATACAAGATTTGAGGGAACACAGGGAACCAGGACATACTGGTTCCTTGTGCTGATGCTGTCTTAGTCATCGTGGTGAACCTTAGGGAGTGCACTGGACCTTGTGTTTCTGACCCACATCACTGGGCCAGACCTTCATGCTCTTGGGCCATTCCACGTGTCCTAGTTTCAACCATGGCCTTAATGTTATTTGATAGCACCTCTCATCCTTGCCAGGGGCAGGGAAAAGGGACTCTCTCTGGCTTCCAGAAAGAAGGTGGTGGCTTCTGGTCATAAAAATATGGCAGCATTGTCCACCATTGCTGGTTTTCTTATCTCACTGCTGTTTCCAGTAAATTGTTCTTATTCAGCCTGTGATCTCTGCCTTTTATGCTTTCCATCGGAGGGAGCAAAGGGAGTGGCTCATGGCCTTCTCAGTGGGAGGACTAAATTGGGGAATACCATTCCTAAACCACGACCCCATGCCTATTACATTATGGCAAATGCTTGTTAATAGTCTCTCACCTCATGTACACACTTATGGTGTGAATCTTGGTTTGGGGGAGTGGGCAAGGGGCACAGTCTGGAGGTGGATCAAGTACACAAAGGCAGGAGGTAAGTGGAATCATTGCCAATGACTGCAGGGCAAAAGTTGCCTACACCCTGGATTACATTAGCTGAAGAGAGCAGACCCTATTTTCACAGAGCCAGGCCTTGTCCCCAGACTTTGTTCGGTTAGATCCACACATCTGTGCTATGGCGAGGGAATGTGGAGTTAGGAAGCACCCTTGGAAGGATGTGGGGAATGTGGGGAAGGGAAGGGGTGAAGGGGCTAAAGCTAAAGCAGGTCCCTGGGAATACTCAGCACCAGAGATGGGCAAAGCTGCTTTAATTTAGAATTCAGATATTCATAGTCATGCTGATGAAGCCGGGGTGTCTAAGAGCAGCCTCTGCTGCAGCCGTGCTCTATAGCAGCTTTTTCACTGCCTGTCCCCACACAGGGGGCAGTCCCTACTGAAATTGCCAGAGAGGCTTCCAATTAACACCAATTGAGGCAAGTTATTGGGGGATTTTCTTCATGCAAAGACACCTCCCCTGGGGCACAGCATGAGACCACCCGCTCTGATTGCATAAACGACCAAAAAAACATTAAACTTACAGGAACCATTCTCAATCACTACCAACCCATACTAGATTTGAACCATCCACCAAAAGGTGAAGGGTTAATGCGAGCTAATTTTTCAAATCATTGCTGTAACATTAGGAAGAAGCTCTGGTAACCTTTTGGGGGCTCATGACTTACTGCCTAGTGTTCATTTGGCTGACCCTATGGGCTACAATCATGATAGGATAGTGTCTCAAGAGAGCAAATAAAATCCAAGAGGTGCATTTTTCTTCTCAGCGCTTGCCTGCTGTAACGCTGAACCCTTCATTAAAAATGTGATAAGCCATGCAATATATTTTCCTGTAAATTATAGCTTTTAATCTTTAATGTTAATGACAGAACTTTTACCATTAGCAGGACTGTATTTTGCTCCACACTTAAACATTCTTTAGTAACCATATTTTCCTGTCCTCTTTCAGACAGATGGTAACTATTTCAGCTTGAATTCCTTTTTATATTACCATAAAGAGAATTTGAAAAAAACAAATTAAGCTATAATATAACTAAAATAGAAGAATTTACAGCATTGAAATGTGAAACACTTCTTTCCTAGCTATGACCAGTCTTTGACTTTGCTGTTACTAGGTGTGTGCCTTGAAACCAAAGTCAGTTTTGTAAATACAGCTGACAAGGAGGACTCATTCCACCTCAATCCCCAGGTCACACTGCCTTAACTTGGGCACAAAACTTAAAGGACGAATTATTGGCTGTTCAGTTGGAAAATCTGTGTATTTATGAAGAATGTGAAAGCCATGTTGGAGAGTAGGGCTTGATCCAACAATTAATAATAAGGCTGGTAAAGAAGGAACTCATGAAGTTTAATCCCAGCTACATGTTTCTCCATGTCCTTCACATGAGCCCTTCCAGCTTCCCTTGCAGATTTGACCACTGTTAAATGCAGATAATAGCACCGACACCTGCATGTTGCACCAGTTTTGCAAGGAGTCATTAAGTGGTGCCTCTTCTTACAAGGGTAGCATCACATTTCACGTAGAGTTACAGCCAACACCCAAAAAATGCTTTGGGATTGACCACAACCCCTTTAAAGGCAGGAAAGGAATCATGAAGAAGTACTTCAAATCTGAGATGGGAACCAGGGATGGGGCAACATATCTGTTTTTATGTGCCAAGCATAACGGGGGCCAGTCTGCTGACACGTGGTTCTGTGCCCGTAACACCATGGGAGGAATGATGAAAGATTTCAGTCCTCACCTTGATCCAGATAGTTTCCTTTAAAAACAATCTTTCTAGCACAAGGCTTGGGGGTGTGTGATACACTCCAATTGTCACCAGTCCTTCCTGTAGGCTCTTCCTTGGTCCTTGCCAGTGGCTGACGGTACCTGAGGCACCCAGCTGTGAGCTGGCCAGGAGCCACCCATGGGTTCCAATAGCCAGTCTGGGGGATGGCCAGGGAAAAGTGACCTGCATGACAGGCAGTGGTCTTCATTGCTCATGAGCTTCCTGGAGGTGCCAGAACAAAGGCAGTTTTTAAGGAAGAAAAAGAACATTTAGGTGCTTTGGCCTCCAGTGACTTTTGTTCCTTCACTGAGAGTATGAAGGGGGATAGAGCCCCCATGCAATGACAGATACTAGAGAGACTATTACAGGCAAAAACAAGGCTTCTGCATTGTTAGATTAATTTTTCCCCAGTTTTCCACGCTAAATTTGATCCTGAACACTATACATTTTAGGTATTAATAGACTTTCTATACTTCTTAACTGTAATTTTTGCTATTAATTTTAAGACCATAAGGCTAATGTTTGAAGATGAGTAGTCTCATATCCTTTTTGGAGGAAAACCTAAACTTTTCAAAATGCCATTTAAAATTCTAGCAGTGGCAATGTGCAAGGGCTGTAACTACTGAAGGTCCTGCAATACTGGAACAGTATTGTTCCAAGTAGCCATTCAATGAGAAAGATGCTCTCATTAAAGCCTTCATGAGCCTGCCCCAATAAATCAGTATTGTTTCAACCTTTGATTTTCATTAACAGGTCTATATTAGAAGGCTGACATCATATTTTTTAACTGCCACTGAGTTTCTGTTGTGATTGATAGTGTCAGTGTTACTCAAATTTGCAGCTATTGTCAGTTTAATTCCTGTTACTGCATCTGGAGAATGTTGAATATTACCCCAAATATTGGCATCTTTTTCTCAGTTTAAGATGATTATTTGTTGCAGCTATAATGAAGGAGCATTAAAATGTAGCTGGTGATCCCTATCCAGCAGAGCAAACATTAAATCATCAATGGGCTTAATTAGTAGACGGTGAGAAACTTTTGCCCTCCATGAAGTTACAGGACTCTTGCTTGGGAAGGAAGGGAGACATGTGGGCCCTCCTTGTCATCATCAGTTTTGTCACAATTTATTTTGGTACACAAATTTCCTGTCTGGAGGGTTCTATCTGTGTATTTTCGTGTAAATCAGTATGCACTTTAGCATGCTTAGTAAATAATAATAAATATTAATTATAGGCAGTTCTGTTTTTATCACACCACACCTGTCAAAAGCCAAAACTTTACCTCATCATTTATTATAATATTATAAAATAATGATTCATATTTCTAATCTTTTACCAGACAGCTGAATATAAATAATCTCTCTTTTTTTGTGTCTTGGACTCTCAACAGCTTTATCTCTGCTACTAATAGCTCCTTATGTCTCCAGAAAAAATAAAGCATAAAAAAAAAGAAGGTAATGATTTAATCAAAGACAACTCAAATGGCAGTTTTGCTGTGTGGACATAAACGGAGTTAATGGTTCTCTCAGGACTTCTTTTTGAGAACCATAAAAACCCAACACTTAAGAAATAAGAGTTAATACACACTTTAAGAAGTATTTTTCTATTTGAGGAAAAGACCAAAGTCTAATAGGTTATTGGCTGAATCTTAAAACATTTATGATGGTGGGAAGACAGGTTTTATTATACATTTCATCTTCACTTCTTCATTTATTCTTACAATAAAATCAAATAATCAGTAATAGTCTGATATTTTGGGGTCAAATGGAACCTAAACCACACATGAAAATGGAAAATCATTCAAGCAATATGGGAACTTTTAGCAACTGAACCTTAACTAAGAAATGGACTACAGCAGGTGCCAATTGGGCATTTTATCTTACTCCAAGGACTCTTTCTCTCATTTTAAAGTGCTGCTGGCATAAACAATTATGAGGAGGCTTTCATACCATTGGCATTGCTGGACAGCAGCATTTTCAAAATGAGTTTTCCACAAGTCTTCCTTTCTACTTGGGAGAAAACGCTACAATTAAAGCTATCATACAAAGGAGATGCTGAAGTATCTGCTTACTATCCAGCTGCAAAAATATGTGCATTGTTGAGACAATTTACTTCAAGACTCCTTTCTCACTTTTTAATGATATTAACTGGAAATGGCTAGGAAATTTCCAAGTGCAAATTTGGTCTGCATTGCTGGAGACTAACCAAATGAAAGGTGAATGTAGACTAAATATAGTATAAGCAGCTTACAGGCTTATAACTATAGATGAAAGATTATATTCTGCATGGGAGTTTTGCAGGGAACTCAGGCAAAAGTGTTCAATGTCACTAACCAGTTTGTCTCTTTCCATTACAAAAAAAAAAAATAAAAATTATACTTTAGGACATGAAACCTCAGAAAAGAAAGATGAAAATATTAACATCTGTTGGAGTACTTAATTTTCTTTTAAACCTGTACTGTTTTGCAAGCACTTTTCTAGTTTCTATTCTAAAAAATAAATAAATGCAGCCTGTGCTACTTAATAGCATTAAGAGCATCAGTCTGCTCTGATGGCTGGATCTGGATCAAACAGTAGAGATCAAAAAGAATATAAATGTACTTGATATTCTATCATATCCAGAAATAAACTGCATGCAATAGAAGGACTAAAGTGAAGAAGCATATATGTTGAGTATTTTTATTTCCAATGTTCCTTCACAGTTACTGGATTAACTCACCCTTCATTCCCTCTTTACTCATTCAGATCTTGATTCGTTTTATCCTCTGCTGGCAAATTGAAGGTCTGCCTTGTGGTCAGAGGTCACTGAATTAATCACTTTAAACAAGAGATTTGCTGAGGTTTCAGAATTTCTAGTGTGACCTATTTCTCCTTTCTGTTTTCCACAGCTTTACCCCTGTTGTTTGTAAAGGAAAAATCTGTGGAACAAGATCGAGAGTCAGAAAGTGCCAGGAAATGAGTGGTCTTGTGGCCCAGCTTACAGGCAAGTGAGTGGCTCATATTCCCAAGATGGGATAGCTGGCTTGGTTGCTGACATCTTTCTAGCACAGGATCTGCCTGCTGCAGTACAAGGAAGTAGCAATGTGGGCTCTGTGGCAAAGCACTGGATAAAAAGTTTCCTCCTAATGTTAAAATTGACATCCACCCTTTGGTCCCATAGGTGCAGAGAGAAGACTTCTACCCAGTTACATGCATTTCAACCAACTGGAAAGGCAAATAGTTTTCAAATTATCATTATACAAGCATTGGAGTCCCTTGGATATGGTGGTTTCCTTTGTTAGGTACCAATAATCTGCCCTGCAGGGAGCAAATCACCAAAATAAAAGAAACTGTTGGTCCAAACTGTTTTGGAAACTTTTTGAAACTGTGACCAGACAAGATGAATCAAGAGGAATTTGTGCCTGGTCTGCTACAGAAATTGAGCCATGGCCCCTCACTGGTACAGCAGTAGTGTTGGGAGAGGGGTCTGGTCTCTTCCATGCAGACACTGCAGTGGTAGCATGTGTGCACAGGGATGAGTGTGAGTGAAACTATCACCAGGTTCTTCTGGAAAGCATGATGTGTCCTCTTTTATGCACTGTATGTGTCATTTCTTTAGCTAAGTAGTAACTCTGATGACAAAGCTGCCTTCCTGCATGCCTCTACCATAAACAGCATTCTGGATATTTTAGTCCGTGCCTTATCTAGAGAACAGAAAAAGAAGAGCATAGCTGTAGACATGTAACTATATCTATTTTGGCAGCAATTTATGCCATATGGGCAAGAATATACCAGTTGTAGGAAAGCCATCCTATTGGTTTTTTTGCTCTGGTTGATTTTCTGGCTGAATCCACATCACCAGTGCAATTGCCAATACATGTATGCTTGGGCACTGTGGAAGGAGAGGGTTAGCAAGGGTCCTGCAGTGTTGTGGGCAAGAGCTGTCCTTGGATGCCAAAAGACTACTCATACCTCAATTATTGACTTGTTCAGTCCAGAGGCTTCCCCTTTTGCAGCCATCTTCTCTCTCTCTAACACAGAGGGGGCCAATTTCCATATGCATTAACATTCTAGGGGCATCAGAGGAGCAGCAAATCCTTTGAAGGGTAGAGAAGCTCTTTCCAGCTATTTCCCTTTGGAGCCGATTCCAACGCAAATCTGCATCTGAACAACTGTTCAGTGACTAATGCAAGAATTGTACCTTGACCGGTTGCAATATTGCACTCAGGATTTTTTTATAGTCTCAGTTTCAACTGAACCAAATAGGATTTAAAGCAGCGCTGTAAGATTTAGTGAAATGGGGGTTGTGTTTGGGAGCCGAGACTCGAATGTGTTTTCCCTTTTCTTATGGGCTATTCAGAGATAGGGAATGCACTTTAAAAAATAATATTTCTCACTCCCATGCATAGGGGAGTCAGTGTAGGAGGGAAGAAAAGGGCACTGCCTGCTCAGCGCTTGCCCCATTGCACCATTTCACCTGCTGGCATTGCTCTCAGCCGTTCCTCAAGCATTAACAGCCTTTAACTGGATGACTGCATTTTCTATCCCACTACACCTTTGATCTCCACTACACCTTGAAATATTGCATTTAAAATGTAAAATAAAGAAAGAACTAATTCCATTAACTCAAAATAGGTCTCTAATTGACCTCTTAATATGGTGTATTTAACGTGACACCATACCATTTTCATATGTAAATGGGATGATTTTTAATAATTCAGTGCTTCTATTTTCATTCTATAGAACACATCTTCCAAGGGAGTTGGGAGAACATTGTGAATTTCTGTCATTTATCACTATGCCACAAAAATTAAACTGTGGCTGCCAGCATGAAACAGTACATTTTACACCTGCCTTCCTATGCATTGATCTTGTGGGGTACAACTCCAAAATCTGTATATTTTCTCATTAATAAACATAGTGGAAACTTGAATGTGAACATACTTTTTTTCCTAATATTTTCGGTGGTAGAAAGGGGAAGGTACTGACAAACAGCATTTCCCATCTCAGGATTCAGATCAGACTCACAGCTGTTCTGAGGAATAAAACGTACACAGAGCAGAACTAGTTAATTTGTTTCCATGTCGGGCTCGTATGCAGCATCTCCCCCTGCCACCTCCCTCTCCCCAGCCAGCCCATCCCCTCCACCCCCGGGATGACACTTCACATTTAATCTAAACCCTCTCAGATTAAGCGAGCATGTAATTTACTCCCACAGTGAGGTCCATTGCAGCTGTGGAGGTGATGTAAAGGAGAGTTTGTTTAAACAATGTTAAGCCTGCAAACCTGCATGAAAAAACCCTTGTCTGGGCTGTCAGCAGAGACTTTAATGTGTATTCAGTCTTGCATTCATCTGGGATCTGTGTGTGGTATTGACTGATGTTTTATTATTGTTTAGTAGATAAAAATATTTAACTTAAGAACAACTCAATTGCAGGAAGGGCTTTATATAGTCATCACAACATGCTTCTCCTGCTCTCTGAGTGTAGGAGGCAGGGTAGTTTTCTACCACTTAACATGTAAAGTCTGACATATTTTAAGAACATGATCAAACTGCAGCTTTAGAAATCACTTTAAACATAAAAAACCCAAAGAAATAAATCCATAGTCTTTTGACAATTTCCCTCAGCTAAACTATTTCAATATGCTTGTTTTACTTTTATTATTTCTTTCTGCCTTTGGCAGCACAAGTCTTTTCACCCAAATAGGATATAATGGACCATGAAAGCAGGATACATCCTCAGAACCCAAATGTCAGCAGCAGTTAAGGTGAACTGCTTCATTCCAAGGTGCAGTGATTTACCTCGTGCTTCACTGGAAACCTCAGCACCAATGCGAGAGTGGGACTGGGAAAGGAGGTGGTTCTTCTCCAAGATGGAGTGTGACAGCCCTCAGGCCACCAGTGCCTCCTCGTTCTATGAAATAACAACTTTGTTAGAGAAATACAAGGGAAGGCATTGTTGCCAGATTTGCACTATTTCCCCCTCTCACAGACTGTGTATTTTACACAGCTGACCGTGCATTTGTTACAGCCTGCCTTCAGATGCGTGCCAGCAGGACATACTGGAAATTGTGCATCCAGACCAGAGGATTTCTTAACCACAGGCCTCCGACATCTGCTGCACACTTGTTACATGGCTGGAACATGAACAGAGCTTTTAATTTTGCTCTTTGATTTTTGCATTCCTGTTTTTAAATGCTGTTTGTGTAATTTATGCCTTGCAAGCCCACAGAAGTTTGGTGGAAAGGAACCTCTTTATTTGAACTCTCTGAAGTGCAATATTTCTCTTGGCTTAATTTTTCCCTCCTTCTAAGCTTATGTATTATCATCTGACAAATTGGATCTGTTCTTTTCCAGCAAGTTATTTGAACACATACTTGTAGCTGTTTTTAAGAACAGTACAGCTTTCAGATAATTTCATTGTTATTTTATGTGCCAGATGTGGTTTGTTTTCCACAGTTGGAGTATCAGAAAAATGTTGCATAACATCCATCTATTCTTTTACAAATAGAAATTAAAATCCACAGATAAAAGATAAGTGGATCATGCAGAACCCAACACTGCCTTATTTCACTTGTCTTTTTATGCTGAAATGAGTTCAGGCTTGCAGTCACCTCCCTGCCAAAATACAAGCTCATCCCTCATCTTCCCTCTGCCTGGGCTTCCCCAGCCATCCTCCTTCTCTGCACTCCAGTGACTGCACTTGACTTAACATGCCCGTTGACCAGAAGCATTGAAAGAAATCCTTCTTTATTCAAACCTTCAAAGCAAGTTCAGTAAGCCTTCTGGTTCCTCTCCATTGACTACATCACCCACATTAGCAGATTTACTTTTGATATTTAGAGTTTCATTAAAACCTAGGATGTGTCCTGAATTTTATCCATATTCTGTGCAGCCTCTTTTTATTTCTTTCTTTTGGGAGTTATTACACAGATGAATAGCTGGTGTCTCTAACTTTTTATTAATTTCCCTGAATACCACTTCTGGGGGCTGTGAGATGAACCCATGGAAGAATTCCCCTGGCTCTGCACAGAGATTGTAGAATGTGAGACTCCCCCTTCAAAGGAGGGTAAACGCAAACAAACACATTTAGCTCAGCGGGGATCCAACAGGGCAGCCAACACATGCATCCAGCTGTGAGCTCTGTGAGGTCTGGGTGACACTGACTTTCTTCAAAGGAAAAGACAAAACAAATTGATTTTAAAAATTCCATGAAAGCTGCCTTTGCAAAGGATGACTGGAGAAATGGAGGTACCAGTTTGGCAGAAAGCTGAATTTACTGCCAAGCTCCATGATAACAGCAGCTCATCTCCCTTTGAGAGTTGCTTGTCCGTGTGTATCTCTGTGTGCACCACTTCAAATGCTCACGAGGCAGCGCTTGTCACTGCGTGTTCCCTCGCAGAGCGTCCTGTCTCACCGGGGGAGTCACACGGTGGAAAGGCTGCCATGGTCCATGTTTCAGCTGAGGACAAGGGGAGGTAGCCCAGTGCAACATGCAAAGCCAGCCAGTGCAAAATTACTGATGTGCCCAATCTGCAGAAACCTTCAAAGCATCATCCTTGAAAGATTGCACATATTTTAATGTTTTAATTAAGTAGATGTTTTATGTATTCGTGCTGTAAGTACTTTATGATCACTGACTCAGCAGTCTTCTGGACTTCAAACCTTGAAGAAGTAGAAAAGGAAACACCCCACATACAGGAGAAGAAGAGACTTCTTCAGATGACAGGGGTCAATATCTTTCTGTTTTATTTTTAATTTTATAGATTGAATTGATCAGGAATTGACAGACCAAGTCATTATGACTTCAAAAACTTTAAATGCGAGCCTCTTTGGCATTAGAAAACTACTTAGGTACATATGCAGCATTTTCTGTTTTCAAGGTGCCACAAATGTTAATTAAAAAATGAATCTTGCTTGCCTTAGCTAGAAATGTCCTCTGACAGTCTTAGACTTTCCTCCAAAGCCAACAGCAAAGGCCTTTATCATAACTGCTGCAGCAGCACTGGGCACAGATCATGTCTTTGACTAACGGGATATGATGCAATAAAAAGCTTTATAGGTAATGAAACCATCTCCCTAAAGTAGTACATTGAGAGGAGACTGGACACTGTTACAGGAAGTTCTGCATTACCCAGCCCGTGCTTCCAGCAGGCAGCACCTCGCAGGCAGCTCTCTGCCCACCCCAGCACAAACCCAAGCAGCTCCCATGCTGCTCACTGAAAAATCCCAAAGTGACTTCACCATGTGGGCACCTGCCCCTCAGAGGGCCCCTAGCAGAGGCCTGCAGGGTGGAGTGGAAAGCCTTGCAGATGCTTATTTCCATACCCTGAACCTGTTTATGCAGGGATATAAAGGCTTGAAGGGCTTCACAGCCAAGTGACATAGGTGGTCCTTCCTTGGGGAATACACAGCCTGGAAAATTCATGGGATGGAGCTGCTGTGAAGGTGGGATAGCAAACAAACAGGTTCAATGCATTTTAGCTCATTTTAGCTTGTCTGTGCAATGTTCTAATGTAACAGCTCCCAGGGTCCTCAGTTTCTAAACTATGTTTCATCAGTAATTCTGAGCTATCCCATGGGGACACCAAAGCACAGGAATCATGTCTTGAAAAGGAAAGAGGGCTTCAAGTCTCTTTATTTATCAAAAGTATTCTTTGTGAGAACATAATGAAAGACTAGAAGGAATCAAAGTCACAGAATAAGCTGAGTTGGAAAGGATTCAGGTAGATCATCAAGTCCAACTCCTGGCCCTTAACAGAAAAGCCTCAAGAATGACATTATGTGCCTGAGAGCATTGTCCAAACACTTCTTGAATTCTGTCAGGCTTGGTGCTGTGAACACTTCCCTGGGGAGCCTGTTCCAGTGCCCAACCACCCTCTAGGTAAATAACATCTCTTTTATATCCAACCTAAACCTCCCCTGAAACAACTTCAGGCCAGTCCCTCGTGTCCTGTCACTGGGCACCAGAGAGGAGAGATCAGTGCCTGCCTCACAAGGAAGTTGCAGACTGCAATGAGGTCTTTCCTCAGTCTCCTCCAGGCTGAACAGACCAAATGACCTCAGCCACTCCTCATACAGCTTCCCCTCAAGGCCCTTCACCATCTTTGCTGTCCTCCTTTGGATGCCCTCTCACAGCTTTACATCCTCCCTACATTGTGGCACCCAAGACTGCCCAGACTCACCTCAAGTACTTGAGGTGAGGCTGGTTCAGCCCAGAGCAGAACAGGACAATCCCCTCCCTTGCCTGGCCAGTGATGCTGTGCCTGATGCCCCCCAGGACACAGCTGGCCCATGCCAGGGCACTGCTGGCTCGTGTTCAACTTGCCATGGACCAGGACGCCCAAGTCCCTTTCCATGGCACTGCTCTCCAGCCTCTCATTCCCCAGTCTCTACATCCAGGATTGCTCTGTCCCAGGTGCAGAATCCAGCTCTTTGCCTTGTTGAACTTCTCGTGGTTGGTGATTGTCCAGACCTCTAATTTGTGGAGGTCTCTCTGCAGGGCATCCTTGCCTTCAAGGGAGTCCCAGTTTTGTATCATCTGCAGTCCCATGTCCAAGTAATTTATGAGGGTGTTGAAGAACACACCAGGGTTGAAGCCTTGTGGAACCCTAGTGACTGGTCACTGGTCTGATGTCACTCCATTCGCTGTAACCCCTTGTGCTCAGCCCACAAACCAGTTGCTCACCCACTGCATGATCTGGGGGGTGCAAGGACATGGGTGTCACATCCAAGCAAGAGAGTTCTGTCAAGGAGGGAGGGCACAGTCCGTGGCTATACCAAACTCAAAAGTGAGGCTGAGAGCTGCACAGATGCATCCTTAGGAAGATGCGTGACAAAGGCAGAATACAGGAAAATTATATCAGTGAGATCAGTTTTGGTAAGACTGGATTGGCAGACTCAAAGTGAGGCAGAGAAGAAAGAAGATGGAGAAACAGCTTTTACTAAACTAGATCACAAGTTAATATTATACAGGAAATTATTCTGTCCTTTATAATTTTAAGCCAGCATACCATATAAGTAAATCCTATTTTCCCAATTATCCCTGTTGTCTCTGCATCTCTGTAATTGACAGGTTCTGCTCTTCTCTCAGCATGAGCTCACTGAGTACAAGTTGCTCTTACAGAGGAACCGGTGTGTGAGCACATGCTGGGAGGACCTGACAGCGTGTGGTGCAGCTCAGCCACTGGCACAGAACCAGCTCCCAGGGAGCAGGGAGCAGGCATGCCACCTCTAATTACATGACTTCTTAATGTCAGTATCTCTGGAAGAAAAACATTAATGTGCCTTTGACAGGACATTTCTTCCCCTGATCTCAAAACACTCTCCAGAGGTGGTGGCATCTAGTCACAGTTAGAACTGGACACTGAGAAATTCAGCAATGTTTTTCAGATCCAGATCTGAATCACTGCAAACTGTTCAGGAATGTTAGATGGGAAGAGGAGGGAATCAAAAGACTATTGCCCATAACATCTGCCAACAAATGTACTTTTTATTTTTACCACCTCACATTTGCGAAAACACATTAACACCTCACAATGCCTCATTGTAGAAAACATTTTTAAGATTCAATTGCCTGCATTATTCTAATTCATATCACTTCTGTAATCATGCTGGTCAATGAGTTCTTTGATTCTGATGTTAACTTTCCAGTGTCCCACTAATTGACTCAATAGAGAGAATTACAGTTAGTGGTCAGTGTAGTGGAACACTGAATAACCACAACTGCTGCAATCTTTTCAAATCAAGATCACTTGAAAAAAAAAAAAAAAAACCAACAAAAAAAGGCTTTAAGGAGCTGAGATAAAGAATAGGATTAAAGGAATAGGCTATTGAATTTATTATAGACAATATCTGCATCTGCATTTTCATTCTGACCAGCACTTTGTGGTCAAAGACAACACCTTGTGTGTACTATATGACAACACTTAATTTTAAAGAAAAGTTCCACTGGGGAGGTAAGCACCACATTGAATTAAAAGGTACCTCTCTGTTTCCTATAAGATTTAAAACTAATAACCTAGGGAAAATAATTTCCTGACTGCTGAGAAATGGTACATACAGCAAAGTCATAAACGTATTAGATACTCTGTGTACATATTTAAATGTTCCCTAGTTACTCCTGATTACAGCTTGCCACAACAAAACACCTGGTCTGGTATTTTTCTTACATTGAAACCTCTTGGCCAATTGGAATTTTTATCTCAAAAGTAGCTAAAACCTTTGTTTACCATCTCATAGGACATGTTGTTACAGTCTCATGCTGAAGATCTTTTTTAATGACATGCTTGACAGGACTGAACGGTGTATGTTCACCAGCTTTCACCTTCACTATTAATAACAGCACCGTTCCTATCTGAAATGTCTTCTATAATTGTGTAATTACACAGCTCATTTATCCAATTGTTAAGCCAGGAGTCTGATTAAATATTAACAACTGCTTGGTTCTCCTAGTGTCATTAGTTGGAAAGCAACCCTGTAATCTCAGGTAACCCATGATGGTAATTATCCTTCACAGCTCCCCCCAGCTGAAAATCCAGCACAGTCAGAGCAGATGAGGTTGCCCAGCAGAAAACACATCACCCCTCTGTTCCTCCTCACCTCAACGTGACCCGGGCCCTGTACTGTGTGTGAGGACTTTCCATGATGGAAAAACACATGAGTACAGAGAACTGCAAAGGGTGGCACTGGCTGGATGTGATCCTTTAACCCCATGCTGCATGTTGAGAAATTTAAGTCTGACTTCTAAAGTAATCTCTTACGTTAAATCAACGAAGGGGCAGTTTGGTTTGGCCCAAAAATTCCTTCCCATGGAAAGGAAGGGGAAGAGCAGAGCATCAGAGTTTGTGATGAGCTGGGAGTGATGCTCTCGTATATGGTCTTGCACCAGAGGGGCACGTGCCCAGGGAACATCCCGAATTACAGGTAACCTTAGGTGGAATACTTAAACCAGGAGCAAGCTGCACTTCAGATGCACTCTACATGGGAGTATCACAAGGCCCTTTAAAATAAAATATTGCAGAAGAGAGCATCAAAATGCTATAAACAACCCAAAGCAATGGCAAACAGATGTTTTGTTGAGCCCCCTGAGGACCCCTGTGTGCTGCTGCCCACAGCCCTCACCAAAGACCTTGGGACCTGGGGGACCCTGAGCTGGGTGGGAGGACATGAGCAGGCTCTGCCTCTGGGTCTGGGACCACATCGTGGGGACATTTGAAAGGCTCTGAGCTATGGGCACGGGAGATGCATGGGTGTGGGCATTGCTGAAATCGATCCAGAAGATCCCTTTTTCCCAGCTGCTGCAGCAGCATTAATAGAGAACTGCCTGGAGCAGCAGGGCTTTCCCCCCATTAACATCTTATTACGATGAAAGGCGCAGTTTATACCTCCCAGAGTTATTGCTTCCAGGCTGTCTGTAAACTCAGGTGAAACCGTGCATCTGGTTCAGGTTGTCAGGCTTTCCGTCACAGCGGGGAGGACGGGATCATAATTTGTGTGTAAGGAGAGCAGGGCTGGAGGTGGGCTGGGACAAGGGGGGCTTGCCACCTATCAAGCTGGGCCACCAACACACTGCCTGAGATCTGCCGTGCACAGGTCCTCATGGCTCCTTTTCCCTGGTGCAGTGAGGCACAGCATTGCTGTGAAGTGTCAGGCACAGCCATGCCTGTGGCTGCAAGAGGGGAATGGGCCAGGGTTTGCTCTCAGATTGCACTGAGACCGCTCTGAACATCAGAATGGGCTGCTCCAGAGCAGAGCACGCAGAGGGTGTTACAGCAGGTGGCACTGGGAAGCCCATGGGGGAACTCTCTGATCTGTAACATGCTGCAGTTCAGCTCGGGCTCCCAGAATGGCTCTGGCAAGTGATGAATTTGAAATAAGATTTGCAAGATCAGAGTCAGAAATCAATAAACTCCATCAGCTAGGATATAACAGCTGTCTGAAACAACAGATGACAGCAGCTGATAAATACTTTAAGGTGGGTGAAATGAATTAAAAATAAGACCAAAATATGATCATAAATCATGCTCTCCATCTGCTAACCTTATATGGGAACAAAACCCAAGAAATAACCATGTTCAGGTACATCCCTTAAAACACAGGCAGCACAACCTCCTCAAGGATTGATACCTTTATAGGGAGGGCAGGTTATCCTACAAGTGACCAAATAGCTCCTTGTTTAAGTTTTAGTGCCAGGTTTTGTGATTCAGAAAGCTGAATTATCAATTCCTATGTTCTTTCTGAAAACTGTTTTAGACAATCCTCATCCACTCCTCTGCAATAATCTTTCCCTTATACTTGCACCAATTGTGTAAATAAGGGATTCAGTGAAATACTATAGATCCTTATGACTCTCAGCCCCAGAAGGGATTTTTTGGAAGCAGAGAAAATGGGCTCACCTCACCAGCATGCATCTTGCAGGTGAGACATGCATTAGGAGACTCTCTTGTCTGAGGAGCATTGGGGAACCCCCTATGGCCTGTAGCGTATCAGCTGAGGCTTCCCTCTCCATCCATTTCCTTTGCAGCCAAAGCTATAAAAAATGAGGTTTAAGCTAACATATATTAAACATAGACAAGAAAGAGAGAAGACCAGCATATCTGGGACACAGGAATGCCACTGAGGAAAGCCTGGGGAAATCAGCAACCTCCATCCTCCAGGACCAGAGTGGGAATTTTCCAACTTCTCCAGCATGGGCTAGGACAAAGCACTGGGACCTGGTTCTGCCAAGGCAGGCTGGGGGAGATGCCAGAGACTTTGCTCTCCGTGGAAGTGTTGCCTCAAATCCTGCAAGGGGGAGACCCAGCAGTCTGTGAGAAGAATTAATTTGTCATGAATTTGTAACAGCAGCCAGGTACCTGTGTGGCTGCATTTTTCCCTGTGTGGCACAGGTCACTCACAGGGGGAAGTTCTGCAGTCACCTGTGGACAGCAAATGTGGAGCTGCAGGCTCATGTGCTAATTTCCCACTGGAATCACAGGGAGAGTCGGGGCAGATGGGCAAATGAAGCCTTTGTGGTCAATGAATGAAAAGTACACAAAATATTGGCAAAAAAACTCATTTCCAGCTGTGCTCAATAGCTTTAGCAATCTCCTAAGGACTAGATCACCTCAGGAAAGGAGGCTCTGACATGGCCACCATTCCTGCAGAGGTTTCTGGTTCATTACAATCTTTGTGCATAATGCTAAATAAACCACTTAAAATTATGTTGTTGGTATTTAAACATTTGTAACAATTAATCATCAGAAAACATTCAATAGGCCTCTGATGAAGAGACAACACACATGAAACTAGATTTTTGCAGCACATCACTCACTATCTTCTGTACTGCTGCAAGTAGCTCCACTGAAAAATAAAACCACCTGGAGGAATAAATTTGTTCAGTTAAGGCTGACCAGAATAAAAGAGGTTTTTACCTTCTGGCCTTGCACAGACATTTTACAAACAGTTGTTTTCCAACACAGCATATCGATCTCCAGCAATACTGATACTGCATGCCAGGGGCCTGCCTGTCCTCTGCTGATGCAGAGGATCACAGAACATGATGGCTCCCTTGCAGCAGAATTTTCCAATTCCCCTGAAAGATGTGAGTTGCCATTCAGAGACCCAAAGCAGCACCAGTTCCAGCAGCACAGTAATTCCAGCCAACAGAGGTGTGTGATCTCAGGGAGCCACCTGCAAAAGCCCACACAAAAGTGCTCCCCAGAAACCTTCCAGCCTCATAAACCTCTCACAGGCCCCTGAAGGCCATAAATTCTGCAGGGCCTCTCACAACTGTTTCAAAACATTTAATGTTTTCCTTCTGCTCTGTGGTTTCACTGCCCACAGTGGGGATCTCTGCACCCACCTGATACTGAGCCTGGAAAACCTTTGCTCTGTGTGCCAAAAACTGCTGTGGAATTGAGCTAAATTGTCTTAGCTGATGCCTGTCTAGATAAGACTTCCAAGCCACTTCCTCACAATATGATTTATTTTAAATTAGACAGGGGAAAAAAAGCAATTGAGGTAAGTATTTGAATCAGATTTTCAGTTTCTAATGCCAGGCTTTAAGATATTGGTGGAACAGTTTAATGGCATCAACTGAACTGAAGGACTCGAGTTTGGGACAAGCATAACATTTCTCTCCATAAACATAAAAATACTGTTTAAAAACCAGCACCCCAAACAAGGAGAAAAAACTTGTGAGGAAAATGCCTTGTCCTGTCACCTCAGCAGGAGTAAGCCCTGAATCAATTACTGACAAGAAAAATGATCAAAAATGCAAAGTCCACTCTTACAGGAAAGAAAGTGTAGGGATGTGAACAAACCCAGCTGGGCCATGAAAAAAAAATTGAGAAATGAGAATGGCAATGCAAAACTGAAAGTGCCTGACAAACCACCTGAAAAATATTTTGATGCACAGAAACTGGGAACGACTTGCCTGTTTCTGCTGCCAAACATCTATCAAACAAAGAGCATCAATATGTAAGCCAAAACTACATCCTACAGAAGGAAACTCAAGTAATCTCAACAATTATAGCTGGTTTAGTCCATTCTCAATATTGAACTGTGATTTGGAAGCATTTAGGAAGTCAAAAGAAAGAGAAAGACATGAAGGTTGGTACACACACTACAAAGTTGTTGACCCTCAACCTCCTTTCCCTCCATTCCTCAGTAAGACAAGCAACCTTTTGTGAGTGGGGTGTGCTGGGTGTAAATAACCTGCAGTGAGGAGGTGCCCTACAGAAACCAGGTACTTAAGCATGCACTTCAGTCAGGGGCAGAAACAGGCCAAGAGGAAGACAACCTTGGGCTGTGCTGAGAGAGGAGCCATCAGGAAAGACAAGGTACCACCATTTTAGAAGGTTCAGCATTTCAAGTTACTTTATTTAAGACATTTTATTAAGGAGGTAGGAGAATTCTAATGAAATCTGTGGATCTGACAGAAGTTAATTCGTTACTGAAGGCGATTGGAATACCATGCATAAGACCCAGATGACTTTGTGGGTTTGAATATTAGAAACAGATTAAACTTTACTGCATCAACTGTTCATCACACACCTGGAGACTCCTAAGTGGAAATGTAGCTTTCACGTAGGGGCTTACTTGGTTTGACATCAAAAGGGGAGAGCTTTAGCTCACAATATTATTACCAGCTACCAGCCCAAGGAGGGACTATGGAAGGAGATCAAGCTCTAGGACCTGGGAAGTTCACTCCTATTGCTCTGAGCTTCATGCACAGCCCCTCATGCTTTCTTCTACAGGGAGCTCAAAGAGCCTCATAGTTCCCTGCTACCTGCAGCTCCTCTGGGAGCTGCCATAGCCCTCCCAGCAGGGCAGAGCTCCCAGAGATGCTTGCAGGGGCAGCCAGTCTCTCCTCAAGCACCAGATCAAAGGTGGTGAACAAGACATGAAAAAATAAAATCATGTGAACCCTTGTACTGTCTTCAAAACTTGGCCAAGATTGTAAGCCATCCTTGCAGCTGGGCAGCAAAGGAGATTGTCTGCTCTTCCTACCCTGCCACCATCTCCAGAATCTTTCCACCTCTGGTGCTGGTGGCCCAGAGCTCAGTGGAGAAGGAGAAATCTGTGCAGTCCCTGCTCCTTCTCTTTAACCAAAGTGCTTGAGCAAAAAAAAAAAAAAAGCAAGCTGAACTTCACATCCATTATTTTAACATGAAGCCTGTACCAGATTTCACTAGCAAAGCATTTCATGTGAGACAAAAATATTCCATTTCCAGCAGTGAGTCATGTTTTTCCTATTTGGGCACTGATGGAGCCTCTGGTGGGAAGTGCTGAAATAAGAGTGGGAGGCTCGGTGTGCTTGTACCTCTTGCCTTCCCTAGACACACATCGCCCCAAAGGAAAAGGGATTCCACTGTATGTCCGTGGGTGCACTTCAGTCAACTGTGATGCTCACCTCTTGGTCAAAAAATACTTGGGTTTTTGTTAACTTCTAATACTTTTTGAAAGTTTCTTATACAATGAATGACTAGAAAGGATTTTGCTGGAAAGGACTTCCATATGCAGAGAAGAGGAGGATATAGACAGAAGGACAACAAAAAATACTGTTTACCAAAGCACCCCTGAGAAAACCAAACTGCTATTACATTTTCATGGCTATTTCTGAAAATACATTTCAATCTTTCTCTAGTTGAAATCCCTAAAAACACCTCCAGACCTGCTTGTCTTAATTAATTTTCTTACACTGTCCATAAAATATCAATCAATAACCAATGCTACAGATTAGAAACTCTGTTTGAGGGAGAAAAGATCTAAAATAAACCATGTGTCCTTTGAGTTTCAAAGAAAGAAATCGCTGTAGCTATCCATGGCTAGCCAGTTTTCAGTCATTAATTTCTATCCAGCATTAGATGCTGCTGTTCTCTGCAGAGACTGAGATTTTTTTACACAAATGACAATAAAGAAATTTTTCTGCTTTCTGCCTGAGCAGCCAACCCCCACTGCAGTCGACAGGAGCCCAGGGAGCACGGTGAACCTGCACAGGGTCTTGCCATGGGGATGGTGCCATGTCTGAAAGAGAACACAGGAAGGGAGGAAAAGCTCCTCACTGACTTTAATGCAATATGGGGAACCAAATACACTTTTCTTTTAATGTCTTTTAAAAATACTCTTTTCCTTTTAATCCCTAGCAGTGATTTTAAAAAGATACTAAAAAAAAAATTGAATACCTTCTTAGTTATCTTGCCTTCACTCTTACTAAATATCCAGCTCTAGAAATACTTTTAAATTTCTTCAGCTCTTCTCATGCTTTTATTGCTCTGGTTTGGTACCTTTTGCAAAATGCAATTTGGTGGGATAGTTCAGACCAGTCTAAGACCAGTCTATTCCAACTTACATTGTAATTGTATACAGCAATTAACATCTTTCTCTATAATTAAGTAAATAAAACTATTCCTTGGATTTCCTCTGTGTCATTTTAGACTTCCTGTCAGACTCACTCTTCACCCTGTAATTCCTAACAACCTGCCAATGAGGACTTTCACTGAAATCCGAGTAAGGTTCTTGTACTGAGATTTCTTGTCTTGTTTTGATTGCTGTAATCAGCACGAGGAGCAGGATTTTTATTGGTACAAACACAATTTTTTCATTAATTAGAAGAGATAAGACACGTTGCTCCATAATTCACATTAATTCTCCCTTCTCATCATGCCCTCCCATAAACATGCCCAGTGCTGTGGTTGTTGGCCAGCAGGCAACCATATATGCCAGAAGGGGCTGGTTGGCACCGATGTCACATCATGGGAGGTCCATCCTGCAGAGGCTTGCAGTAGTGAGAATACTATTAGCTGCCACAGAAATTCCCAAAATATCTAAATTTAGGTGTTTGTTCGCAGAATCTGCTGAAATGGCCCCCAGGCCCCCACTGCAGGGCTCCCCTCCAGTCCCTGCCCATGCTGCCACCCAGGCCCAGCTGGACAGAGGGGTGAACACAGCCCTGAGCAGCCACAGCAGCCTGTGACCAGGGAAAGGCACAGGCTGGGACAGGGCACTGTGAGGCCCAGGATGGGCTGTGCCTGGCTTACCTGGGAGCTGGCAAGCCAAGATGCATGGTGACCTTGGCCCCTCCTGAATGAATCTCGCTCCTGAGACACATCAGCCTTTGTGGGCTGTGAAAATGTTTCCAATATATTTTATTAATATTCCACCAGTTGAGTTTTGGAGAAGCTCAAAGTTCTCCCTCCCAATTACAGGTCTGGTCACTAGTGCAGCAGGTTATTAAAGCCAAGTTAAAGAAGGAAGGGGGGCTGCATTTACCACGCTCTTTTATTTCTCAGAAGCTTGGTGTTTAGAAATTAACTAACCACTTCCACTAGACAGCAAGCAAAGCACTATTTGCTGTGTCATCTGAAAGTCTTCAGAAGCTTTTGGATACATTTAGAAATTTATTAGAACAGGGTTTGCCTGTTCAGAGCAGGATGGTGGGTGGCTGTGCTGAGCTGATATTTATGTGTATCAAATCAAACAGTGACATAACAGGGGCAGAAAACTTGAAAGGTGAAAAGGTGAATGATGAGAGGGTTGGGGTTTCATTAGAATGCCTTTTCTTTTACTGAAGACTCCTATTGCTGAACACTGAAGGTTCAATCAATTTGCAGACTTAGAGTGATTAAAGTTTTACCATCTATTCTCCACAGAAAAGTACTACTATGGCATTATGGAAAAGGAAGGAACGTCGCAAAGAGAAGCATTGTTCAGTTCTCTGTGCAGCATCTAAGTTAACTTCATACCTGCACCTCTCCCCTGCCTCAGGGAGAACTTCTCAGTGCCCCCCAAAACAAAAAGATCTAATGTTTTCTTCTGGTTGAAAAGTTGCTCTCAATTATATTGCAGTTTCATGAGAGTAGTTGAACAGCAAGACTACTCTACTATGAATTTTACCTGAAAGCAGTTATTCACACTCAGAGATCCTGCATGCATTGGGGATTTTTGCTGAGTTTTTCTCAAAGCTTTGTTACTCTCTCTTTACAGTTGACTTTCTTTTTCCTGTCTTAATTTTTTCAGTCTGATTTTTTTCAAAATCACCACCACATTTCAGAGACTCTGAAAAGATATTAACAAGCCCCTAAATTTTCTTTTGAGTGAGAATGAATCCTAAACAACTTCATGAGCTAGAATAAAACCTTATTCAGTGCTGAGTAAACAATAATGTACTTCCTCTCTTAAATCTAACCTGTTGATTTATCATCTTACATTCCTTGGACACAACTGCAAAAGTGGAATTATTTTTCAGAGCTGACAGTGGGAATGCAGAATCCAGGAATCAGAGAGCCCTGGAGACTTGACAGTCTGCTTGAACTGTCTGAAAAATGCCTGAAAAATGTGATTCATCTGAACACTTCAGAGGGAAGGGGGAAGAAAGGATGAGCCTAATTGGTTCTGATTATAAAAGTCAGATCTCAAGTTTTCTCTAGAGATGTGTACTAGAGCAACCATTATTAGTGTACCCAGATCCCTTTTAAAAGGGCTAATTTGATCAAATGCTACAATAATTTAAGGACATGACGCTGTTAGAATATCTACATATGATAGTTGACCATAAAAACCATCAAATGTTTGTCCTTGACACCAAAGGAATCATTTGGGAGGAAGGTGGTCAGAATCAGCAGGAGCCAAAGGGAGCAGTCTGGCACACAGTGAAGCTTCAGAATAGAGTTTGCTGAGCACTAACTCAACCCAGATCCTATCTATTATGCATAAAATGAACACAAGACAAAAGCTCAAAGGATAAAAGGTTCCTACCATGAAGGTGTGGGAACAATTTATTACCAAGTGATGGATGAAATGAGTTTGGTGTCAGCAAACCCTCTGGTGCTGCACATGATCAGCTCAGTGTTTCCAAACCCAAGCCCTGGGCTGCAATGAGGAGCTTCTGTTGAGCAGCATTTCCAGACTGGCCGAGCCTCACCCAGGGCTCCCATCACACGTGAGGGGAGCAGGCACAGAAACTGCAGCAGAATTTCCCTGTGTTCCTCTGCCTGCATGTGCAGCTTTCAGATGGATCCTCTAAGGCCTGCAGGTTTCTCATTTTTTTCAATCTCTCACCTTACATAAGCACTTCATTTATCAGAAGGAAAGAGGAAAAAATCCATTCCATGTTGAAATAGACTGCCACCTGCATTGCTTCCTAATGTAAGCAAATCTCAGTGGAAAGGTTTATCACCAGACTTTTCTGCTGGGCCAGTAAATCACTCTCAGAAATAGCATTTAAACCTTACAAGTGCTGTTAACCAACAGGAGTGGCACATTTTTTACAAACAGATTTCAACAATGCAACAATTAATCCAATTTCCTGGAAGAACTCACATGACCACTGTGTATTTCAGGGTTCAGATCAGCCACACGTATATTAGCAATACAATAATAACACTGTTACTACCTTTTAATTAAAAAATTAAGATATACTGCCAAGTGTGACACCAACACACAAGTAAGAAGTGTTCCAGAGACTTAATCCTTTTATAATTTTGTGTGTGATTGTGTGTGCATGCCTGTATAAACACACTGGAAACGCTGCTCTTGAAAGACAAGGGACTATTAACTGGTGCAGACATTGCAGTTGTCTCCTGGAGTGCTGGTATCCCATCCATTTATCAGCCCAGCTGTCTCACAGGGTAAAAATAAAATGGTGCTTTCAGTTTAACAGGATGTAATTGACTTAAGAAGCAGGGCTGGGCTCTGCTGTGACAGGCTTGGAAGTCTAAAGAGTGGATTAGGAAAGTAGCACGTAAAACAGCATAAAACCCCTAAATTCTTCCCTGGAAAACGTTGTCTCCAACATTCATAAAAACGAATAAAAATAAGTGAGCTTTCAAACAGTCTATACCATTTGTCTATTTTATAGTTCACTGCAATTTCTTTTAATTACCCTGCAATTTAAATAAATTGAATTCTAGAGCTGATTCCCCTTAAAAAAATGTTTTCTTGCAAACTTTGATTAGCTCCAGAGAAAAGAGAGCAGATGACTTTAAATGGCACAGAGGTGGATTTATTGGCAACTGTGTCAGGTTTGCACTTAGCAAGGAATTGGCAGATAGCAGAATATGGCTGGACAGGATTCAAACTCCAAGGACTTGGAGCTGGAAAAGGATTTATTTGAATAGCAAAGTATAGCAGTGTATTTGCTGCTTTTAATTTAATAATTTTGTTAAAATTATTAAAAGCTTTAAACTAAAAACATGAAGAAATTAAACTTCCAATGAAAGGCAAGCAACTGCATTGTTCAAGGTATTGTCACAGCGATACTTATTGTTTTCCTCCCTCACTGTGGCACTTACTGCTCCTAGCAATAGGAAGGGGTATTGATCCCCCTGATCTGGTGTACACTCAAAAGCCAGATTAAACCTGAACCTGCACAAAACTACTGAGCATTCAGGAAATAACGTGGCTTATTTTTGTCTTAAATCAACTGTAGAAAAAAAGTAGTCTATCCAGTGCATGTGAAAGGCAGAGAGCCTGTAGCCCCAGGAAAAGCAGAGTCAAAGGAGCATGAGCTGCTTCACGTGGACAGACAAGAGGCTTGGCCATGGTCTGCAGCAACAAAACCAGGCAGTTGTGCTGAGGGAAGTTTGCACTACTAAAGGACTGCCAGCTGAAACTAGAACTTTATTTGGGGATGTGGGGATTATTTTTGCCTCAAGTGTCATGTTTTCTTCAAAAAAGTAAAAAAATTGCTTGTGACAGTGCTTGTCAGCTGACACACTGAAGCCTTGCTTACACTCATGACCCCCACACGGGCAATGGACCAGTGTGAACTGCAACAGAAATGGCTTCCAAAAAGCAAAAACCACTGCTCTGCTCCTGGGCTGGTGCTAAGCCCTGCTTTGTGGAGGTTGCTTCCCTGGCCAGCTTCTGGCCTCCCCTGTAACCCAGGGGAGGGAGTGGAGGGGGGACAGAGGACACAGAAGGAATCTCATCACAGTGTCTCTGAACTGCTGCTTTATACCATCACATCCACGTGAGACACTTTTATGGAGCTTCTCTGATTCCATTATTCAATTCTAACCAGGTGATGGGACATTCCAGTCTTTTACAATGGTACATAAGTACCTCAAAATCACATTTAGCAGCTGCTTTTTCTTATAGCAACACTGCACTTTTTTTACCCTACTACTTACCAGTGTTGCATCTGCAGGAAAGTGAGTGAGCCATTTTCCTACCTTGTTAAGCACAGATGCAGATTTTGATTTCGTTTTTATGGACTAAAGATAAAAGATGCTCTCCTCAGAAAACTGAACAACCACATTTCAAGTCTGGCAGCAGCTGGTCTCAGCAGCCAGCATGTCCTCACCCAACCACAAACACATAACTGAGACACCAAAACAAGAGGGCATTGGCAAAGAAAGCTACGCCATTTGGAAAAGCTCATGCCTAAGGAAGCTGAGGGTGCTTCAGACTGAGGTACCTCAAGTGGAAGCAGAATCTGGAATGATGTAACAAAGGGGAGAAGAAGTTTAAGGCTCCAGGACACTTCTACCAAAGGCACTCACACTGAAGTCTGAACTTACATTAGATACATTATGCCAACCTCCATCATCACTACTTCCCTCACACATTTCTTTGCCTTTCCTTCACTGAATTCTGCTCTAAGTCCCCAGAAAGTGCTTGAGTATCTGCATGGCTTGGACCACAATCTGGACTGGCACATCAGCAGAAATACTTAGCAGAAAAATTCAAGCCAAAGAGAAGGCATGGACATTTTAAAATTCTTATTTCCCTTGGAGAATTTAAGTGACTCTAGATAAGAACAAACTGTTTGTACCCATCAGAAGAAGACCTATCATCTATAAACATCACCTACAGTGGTGTAAGTGTGCAGAGAGATCCACATACAGAACACTTTGCTCACCTATCTCTTTCCAATAGAATTTGCTTCTTCCTGATTTCATCTGTCATTCTAGATCAAAATGGGAGGTTTTTGCAAAGTAACTTCAAAGTGATGTTTCTGGGTTTGTCAGCAGCAGAAATCATAATTCATCCCATAATTTCTAATGCTTACATAGAATAGTAAATGAAATTTAAAAAAATAAATAAAAGGGAGAAAGCTTCCCTTGTACTCGACAGCATCAGGAGTATCACATTTTACAACACCTCTGGTACTACTATGCCAAAAAAATTGCCTAACAAAGCACAAGTAGAGAAGTATGTTATTGTCATTTTTCAGGATTTCATGAAGGTTTGTCAATAAGGTATTAGAAATTCACCCAAGTCTGAAAAACAAATTATTTTTACACTCAAATTTCTAGTTTCTATTTGGGAACTGCAGAACTGTCAGCCTCATGCAGTCATACACTGAAACCCAAACCTCCCATGTTTCCCCACATTGTGTATATATATATATATAATGCCACCGAGACTCTTTTGAGTCCATGGAACATGTCCGCTTGTTTAGAAAAAAGGAGACACATTTTTTACTGAAACTTGCTTGCAGACTCAGGTCTTCTTCAGTACTCCTCACCAAGAAAAATTATGGCAATTTAATAAAAAGTGGAGAAAATCCTGCAATGTGACAGATCAGCTATAAAAGCGCACACTGAAATGAGGACAACCTTTAAGCCATCAGAATTTTCTTCATGACACCAGATTTTTTCTGTGTCATACTCAGCACTGAGATTTTCATTTTTTCAGAGCTCTGTGGAATTTGACAAGTAAACCAACTACAGTTAATAGCATTTTAATCTTTATGCATAACAATCCCAAACCTACATTGTACAGGTTTGATAACCGTAGCTGACAGCTGAATCTGAAGTATGCATTTCGTTCCAAAATAGCTGTGCGTGTAGGTGGATGTGTTGTAGAAATACAATGCACGACACGGCTGAGCCAAGGTAAGCTGGTGATCCTCTAAACTTCATCTGCACGAAGGTAGGGCAGAAATCTGCTCCTTTAAATATCTGTTCATCCTTCTTATGACACTTTCTTTAAAGAGCTCAGTGAATAGCAGGTAAAATAAGTATCTAATGAGGGATGACAGAAACCCTGATTGAGCTAAAGAGCAGAGAGCTGAATTCTAATAAATAAATGAAGCAAAACATTTACTGCCAGCAACTATGTCAACTTAGACATAGGAAACTGTAGCTATGCAGCTGGAGAAGGGCAATAGTCTGCAAGCCAGAAAAGTGGTGGAACTCCTCCAGCTTTGATTATTTATGGTGTGATGATGAAGGAACAACTTTCCATGTGATGAACAGCTTTAAAGTTGACCAGTGAAGCTGAAAGAGAGATTTAATAAAAAATCAGAAGGGAACAAAACTGCAGCTACAAAAACAATAACATTCGGTTTAACAATTTAAAAATATAATTTGTGTGCAAAACCAGATGTTAACTTGTCCAGCTTCAAGGTAAACAGCAAACTGTATTCATAACAACCCTTCTGCTGGACAGCAAACACACACTACTTAATGTTGCAGTATGTAAGGCTCACTTCGGTCCTCCAAATCTTATCAAAATGAACACAAATGCCAAGCAAACACATTTTAAACAAAGGACACATCTGTATTTAATGCAAAGCTATTTTCAAAAGTCCCAACCTTTCATAATCTACTATAATCATAATAGCCTGAAACATAAGAATGCTTTCAGGCTCAGAAAAAAAAGGCTTCTAATTTTAAACATTTATGAGGACACTGAGAAGTGGCTTAGAACCATGCTTTAAAACACGTTTTCAAGCTTTAAACTGCTGAAAGCTGAGACCCCTTTACACATTTGGCCTGAAGAAAGGGAGAGAAGCACAAAAATATGAAAAGACTGCACATGAAAATTTCTATTAAAGAAAATGCCGATGACTCTCTCATTCCAGACCGTTCCTACCATCACCACTGTACCTTCCCCTCCAGGGAAAGTGCACCTCTTGCCCCACAAAACTATCTACATCACAGGCTCTGATACACCACTGTTTTAAACAAATAGTTTTTGAAAATAATTTTAAGGGGCCACTCTGCCATTGCTGATGCTGTTCTGGAACAGGAGGGACTTTGCCTCAGACTGCATTGATGTCTGCTCATTTTAAACTATACCTTAGGATGGGTGAGTTAATGTTTATTCTAAAAAAAGATCATGATCAAACCTTTTAAATGGCTTTTCTCAACTCATAAAATGCATGCTTTATGCTGGGAATAAACTTCCCTTTGATACAGTGTAACTATGGGAAGGAGGGATTGTTCTCACATTTCTGTTTCATGGAAAACACCCTGCTGTTTGTTTTTTAAAATTAAAGGATTAAGTCACGGGAGTAAAAAATGCTGCTAAATGCAACACTCTCTACTAAGTTAAATACAGCCTCAGTCTGATATGAAACACTGACTTTAAAAATAGCTACTCCTTTCCAAATGTGCCAGTGAAAATAAATATGAATATATTGTAAGCATTAAAAGACGAATGTGTCAAGAATAAGAACAAGTACTACTGTTAAGGTAATTCAGCATAAAATATCTCCAATATATAAAAGCAAAGAAACAGCAAAAAATATGAATTTATAGCAACAGATAGTAGCAAGGAAGTTCTGAAAATCCATGGGAATTCTTCTACCTTATCAGGCACCTGTACAGTTCTATGAGCATTATCTTTTTTTCTTTTATTATTCTTGATTCCTGCCTTACAGCTCAACTTCAGGGCAAAGCACCATACAACATGAAATTGCATTCAAAACTATTAGGTCATCAAAACTGCCTTTACTGTTTAAAAACAAAACAAAACATATACACAACATATTGCAACAGCCTCTGGAATCTTACTCAGAAATCCCAACATTTTTAAATCTCATGGTTTCATCACCACAACTTTTGCAAAACAGTGAGAGGCAACCCAGGCCATTTTAGGAATGACTCTTTCATCAATGCAGTCCCTCAATTACAGCTGACCACAAGAAGGAATGAATAGAGTAGTAGTGTAGGGACAGTACTGGTATATTTTTCAGCTTGCCCTCTGACGTGCTCTGACTTCTGCTGGAGAGTGACATACTGATTTCTTAAGACTGCCTTCATTATTGCTCCCAAAATAATTCAGAGGCTTTAAGCAGTTTAAACACCAATTTCAAATTGGATTCAATGGTTTCAATGACCTTTTCATCAAAACCAAGCTCCAAAACTGCATCCTCTTACAGCCTGACAGGACCTGCCCCCTGAAGGTGCATTGGGCTCCATCTTAATGGATGGTAACTCATCTTCAACCCCAAAAACTACAGGCAAACAAATACATGTAAAGGTTTTACTTCCAAAATACAGAGATTTTTGCTGTTACCAGGACAGAACTGAACACAAAAACACCTGCAAGCAATGAACATGGTTGAAGACACTGAAATCAAGACAATGAGAACTAAAAGTTCTTAAATTATAGACTATAAAGCTCCTGAGTGCTGACTGCATGTATGCACATTCAAATGACCAAGAGAACTGTATGGAAATATGCACTTACCAGAAAATCTGGAAATGATGCCATGAAGATTTCTTGCCTTTTCTTTTATACCTCTTTTACCCCTTTTTACAACTTCTGTATTCTTAGTGTTTTTTGTCTACATTCTTGGACTTGTTTGTCAAGCTGGGAGACTAAATATAGTAGAAGCCTTGTAAGTAGAAGTCAATGTGCCCCAGACCCCAAGGTCCTCTCCAGAACACATTCTGTAAACTCAGATAGAACCATCCAGGGGAAGGTTCCCTGGGGAGGGGGGCTCACTTGAGCCTCTCATTGGGGAAGCTTTGATAACTGTGCTAATTAATAAGACCTATAATGATATAGCAGATCTTTTGGGGGTGGGCATTGCAGGGTGCATTAAGGGGCATTCAACCTGGATGCAGTGCACCTAAGGATCTCTAAAATAAATACCAAGGTAAAATCCCTTTTTCCCTTCTAACCGTGTTTGACTCTTGATTTTAAGGCCAGGAAAAGGCATCAGAAGCATAGCTCGGACCTGACTTCCACTCAGGTTTGTAATTTCGTTCAAGATTGAGATTACTTCATATAAATCGATTTATTTTTGTGTGTACAGTACAATTTAATTTACAAATCTATTTCCTTGAGATAAACCCTTAGTATTGAGTATTTGCTGTTATAAAGTTCCTTAAGCATGAATTTTAAGTAGAATAATTCATAATCAGATTCCATGTACCTATCTGGAATGATACTGAATAAATATATTTTCTAGTCACCAAAATAAAGGTTAGTATAACTTTTTTAAAAATCCCCAACAAACACAACTAACAAACTTTTGAAATTACACATCTGTTGAGTTAGTTTAGCAAGACAGTAAAAAAACAATTTGGTAAGGTAGTTAATATTTTTCATTGCATTGTAAAGTTAAGCTTCAATATTCACCATTATCAGAAAGTTCAATAATTCCTTGTTTTGCTACCAAAGTAAAAACTGTCCATAAAGTGGAAGGGTCTTCACAATTATGATGACTCTGCCAATGATTACAAAGATCCTCTTTTCTTCCAAATAACTGTTTGCACAAAATGCAGTTATAGCCTGCTTTAGACCAAAATTCTATTTTTTTGCTTGGTGTACCAAACCCCATATTTTGCATCTCCTTGGATGCTTCACTGCTTCCTGACTGAGCCAGTTCACTTTTAGGTAAAATATTGACATTATTTTGATGGTGGAAGTTTATCTGTCTCTTTGGTTTTGGAACAGTGTACAGCTCCTCCTGACGGGCACTGCACTTTGCTAAACGCCTTCTCTCGCTGCGCTGTTTCCACAAGTGGGTTGGGTGTTTCACCAGTTCCCCCTTTGTTCCTCTGTTTCCTTGAAAAATCCCTTCCTTTACTCTTCCCTGAATCTCTTCTCCATGACAGCACAATAAATGAAACTTCATTTCACCAAAAGACTCTGCAATAAACTGGCATTGACCACATTTGACCTGTAATTTCACTTCTCCCGGATTATGGAATAGGTCCTCAAAATTGCACTTCTTTCCCCTGTTAAAAAAAAGGAAATACAAACTATTTCAGTATTATCCAGGCAGAGAAAAGGGATGGCAATTTCTGTCCTTATAAGTTCCAAGAAGAGATGACAGTCATGAAACACTTTTAATTAAAAACAGGCATTGTTTCTACAGTATCTAATTCATTTGGAAGAGGAAAAAAAAAAAGGAAACAAAATAAATAATAGTAAAGCCGGTTTGGAAAAACTGAAACCAAATGACACTTCTGAGTTTAAGAATTGCCTCCAAAATTAGCCATGGTAGAAATAACCTTGTAACAACAGCTACTATGACAGCTACTAAGACTGACAGAAAAGTACTGCTGTTTCTTAGTCTCAATACATTAAAAATTTCTAATTTCTGATGCTCCAGAGAGTGGAGCTGTACAAAGTAAAACGAGTAAAATGGAACTGTAGTGCTGCAGTGAGGAGTTACATCAAAGCCCTGAGTATTCTTCAATGAAAATAAACACACAGTGCACAAACAAAAGAGGCAACATTTATACTGTATCAAGAGATGTCATGTCAAAATCATAATACAGAGGTAAAAGAATGTTCTATCCATCTTAATATGATAGATTAACTTTTCTACTTGGCTGAGTGATCACAAAAGCAGCAGTAAACTCAGGATGGATTAGCTCACAGCATTCCCTAAAAGGAAATAGGATAATGATATTTAAGAAGGAAAGCAAACTACAAGCTAATGCTGAAATATGAATTGTTTTTCACTTACTGCAATTGGTTCCCTTATCTTTTAGGGAAAACTCCAAAGTGGGTAGGACAGAAGATAGTGCAGGTTAATGGAATGCTAATCACAAGAAACCAAATGACCCAAATATGGCAGTATATTGGGTGTTACTAGAATATATGCAAAATTACTTTGCATATTCAAGTGTGAAGATTTAAAGTCAATAAATCAGCTAAAATATACTGGTTGATCTAATGGATTGACTAGATTCAAAGGGAATACTTAAACCTTTAGGAATCTCACTTGGGGGAAAAAAGCAACAATTTTCATAATGGTGAGGTTTATAGATTTCCACTGACAACTTGAAATCCAGTTTTCATTAGCATTTAATTAGTGAAAATTCTCACCTCTCTGTAGCTTCTTCTGCCTCTTTTATATTCTTGTCTCTCTTCTTTAAACTATCTTGCATCTGTTGCTCACTAGTAGAGGGCTCTGTGCTGATAACAACCCTGTGGACTTCCCTGAGGTGGCCAAAGTACACTTTTGCATGGCCAAACACTTTAGCACAGAATTCACAGCACACCATCTTTTTGGGTTTGCCTTCGTTGTGATGAAGCTTCATATGGTTGCTGAGGCTCCCAGAATGGATATAGGCCTTCCTGCAGATCCTGCAGCTGTACGGCCGCCGGCTCGTGTGCGTGTTCATGTGGTCCTGGAGATGGTGCTTAAACTGGAACGTACGGCTACAAACATGACATCTGTGCAGAGGCTTAGGGACAGCTGAACGTGTATTTCTACTTAGATCACTTGATTTAGCTGATGTAGCATCACTGTGCTTGGAACTTGAACATTTATTGGCGAGTGAACCATTTAAAAATAAGTCTTGCTCATGAGACGGTGTCTCTGTGACGGCTGCAGGAGTCAGCGGAGCAAACGCCTGCGCGACTGCCGCTGGTTTTGGTCTGATACTGCGGTATTTTTTCACTGCTTCTGCTTTATTCCTTCGCTTGGCCTGAAATGCCAATAAATCATCTGGGGCTCTTTTTTTCCTTCCTCTTCTTTTAGAGGTTGCACTGTTCAATTTTTTAAGGCTGTCGACATCATCCACTTTGCTGGATGGAGAGAAGGTATTTTCTCGAATGGTTTGTTTGGGTGCTTGTGTAAATGATACAGCTAAATGCTTATCAAAGGTTTTGGTTTTTATCAAAGATGGTATCTTTTCACACTCAGATTTTAGTGAATAACCAGATATATCCATAACATTAGTATTCTGCTTAGATTTACAGAATACTGAATTTTTCATCCTTGAGCAAGGCAAAATAGGAAGTTTTCCTTTTGGTGCTGACGGAGTCATCTGAATTGTACTGCCAAAAACTGCTGGTGACAAGACAGCAACAGGATTTTCAGAATTTGTGGGTTTTTTCTTTAGTTTCTCAGATGTCAGAAGTGACTCTCTTGTGGTTTCCAATGCTGTCTTCACAGAGTGTAGTTTCATGGGATTAGTTGTACTTGCTGGCTTGGATAGAGAGTCTTCAACTACAGATGGTCCAGAAATACTATTGCCAGCAATTTCAGTTTTGTTCATTAAAGGAGATCCAGATTCCACACAACTGCTTTTATTTATTAATGTAGCAACTCCAATTTCAGCTGAGTCACAGTCTCTTATCATCCCTTGCTCAGCTGAATCTGAACTAGAATGAGCTTCAGGATAGTCTTCAGTTAGAGTAGTCATGGAGGAAGTCTGTGATGAGATCAGTACTTTGGCAGGAATCTTGTTACGTGCACTCAAACCAGAGATTTGTGCTGGCTTTTTGTCACTCAGCAATTTCTTTCTTACAGATTGGTACCTGGGGATGGGCAGCTTTAGGTTTTCAGAAGGGGCCACAGCTGACTGCTGAACTTGCTGCGTTAGGGCAGGTGCAACACAGGGCACAGCCAACAGGGAAAATGTCCCTTTGTGAGCAGCCACCTGCATGACAGCGTAGTTTTGAGCTGGTACCACCAGTGGCTTGGAACCTGAAGCTGAAATTGGTGTAACTGGCTCAGGCAAAGATGACTGGAGACAAGAAACCACTCCAGATGTTAAAATTTTTGGTACCATTTTTGGAGCAATGGTCCTAAACTGACTTTTCTTCTGAAAACTTTGTATTATATCCGAAGGGGATTTCTGTTTATCTGTAAGAATAACATAACAAAGATGTAATAAGATACATAATATTTTTTAAAAATACTCTCTCAAAAGTAAATCTGCTTGCAAAGGACAGTATTACACACAAGCTTATAAAAATATTTAGGCATTTAAATGACCACCAAATTAAATTTAGAATTGCAAAAGTTTCATAGACAAAAGCACTGTCTGAAGCAACATGCCTGAACACAGATATGAAAAAAATCTCCTCTTAATCAAATATTAATTGGATGTTTCATCTGAGGTAAGAAACTACATGACATTTCAGAACAAATACACCCATAAGCCTCCTCAGCCCTGGAAAAGCTGCCAATGCTCTGCTGGAAGAACAGGGATAGGATTTAAGCTCCATGACACAGAACTTCTCTGAGCACCAGCTCTGATCATCTCTCTCAAATAGAATCATGCTATCTTTCAGACTTTCTCTAATATTTAGAATTTGTGGGTTTTATCATGTACAGAACAAAGTTTGCCTGATGAATTCTTAGAAAAATTACTGCTGCAAAACATGCAAATAATGTATAATAAAATCAAAGAAGACTTGAAAGAATATGAACTACTATTAAATACCCAACCATAAAAATTACTCGTGTGCCACTGACACACAACAGAATTACTGTAGTAAGTTATTCAAATATTTTCTTGAAAGATGCAATTTATCAAGGTTATATCACAATTCCTTCCTGTTTCTATTTGTGTTCATAGAAGTCATAAATGTTTTCAGTGAAGAGGAATGTGAGGATAATTCAAACAAACAAAAGGAAAAATATAAAATTCACACAATATAATATGTATTAGGCAGCCAAGACATCTGCTGGCCTTTCAGATTCCACAGAAAAGGACTTCATACATAGTTAATTGTACCACTACCATTTAATCTATCAGTCTCATTACCCACTCCCACATTAATTTATTGATGCTTCCAGCTCTTAAAACCTGAGATAGATTTCCTGAAAAAAGGAAATCCCAACAATCTTAACTACTGAAAATTCAGCTACAAAGATCCCAGGCTGAAAGACAATTTGGACATAAGCAAAAATAATTTTGAGAGAAGAATCACATTTGAATAGAACATGTGAAAGTAAATGATGGAACCTTGGAATATTGTAGTAAGACAATTCCACAGGAAAGTTTACATTCCTTGTGATTTTAAAGACCTGTATTACATATGCATTTGTAGGTGATTCTGGATTTAAAAATGCAACTGTAAATTACTACTAACATGGAAACTCCAGTAAATTTATCTTAGCCCTGGATGTTCTTCTCAGACATCACATACTTTGCAACAAGCACTGCAAGCTACAAACCTGTCATGTTTCATGACCAGAACTTCTGGACAGATATACATGCATATTCATGGTATGCACATGTGCAGTAAAGCCACTGCCTTCAGGACACGTTGGATTCTCTGAGCAATCACATATAAACTGTACAGTTCATATTTAGTAGATCTGATGCTTTTCAAAACTCTTTGATCAGCAGATTCATAGAGCAGTAACTGTGCAGGGCATAAGCCTTTGATCGTTTTATTGCCATCTACTGCATCAAACCCCAAGTCCATTATGTACTTCCTTTATACTCCAATTAAGGGAAACTACTCGGCACCACTGTAACTTTCTTTCTGCTCAACATCTGTAGAGATGTTCTGAATTTCTATACATTCTGTGCAGACTGGGTTACTGTATATATGGAATTCCTACACAGATATTGAGATCCCTGCACACAGGGATAAGTCCAGGCCTACAGAATTTGTACAACCTGGAAAAAGCAGAAACACCGTATGTTTAAAATTGTTTCCCTACAGCACTTTTTATTCTCAATTTTTATTTTTTTTTTTTACATTCTAGTCACTAAGTATATAGATTTCTATTAGTACTCAGATGATTACTCCTTTCCTGCAAGGTATCTTCCTATTGGTTTTTTTTGAATAAACAATTTAAGTACTTCTGAGAAGAACAATAAAATCATGTAAAGTATTGTAATCACTGACTAAACTAGCCCTGAACTTCAATGACAGTTACAGGTCAAACTGTATAGCCTAAATACAGCAGATGACAGAATACATGTACTCTTCTTTTAGGGGACAGAGTCAGTTCTTATTTCTCCAGAATATGCTTGCCATTCTCCAAATCAGCAGCTACTCAGCTTGCCACAATATTCAACATGAAGCTGTTTCCATTCTCTTTCATTTGCCCTGTTCCTCTCCTATTTTGTTTCAAAATTTCATTCACTGATTTGCATAAAACTTTTAGGAAAGCCAGCATTTCAGCAGACTACTACCTGTGCTACTCCAAGTTACAAGGCACTCACTCTTCAACAAATGGTAACAACAAAAGGTGGAAGTTTTGCTGTGGACATGCCACCTCTACAAATGGCAGCCACATAAAACAAGGTTAATTTGAGGTTAGAAGGAAATATTTGTAGAAATAATGTATGGCACTAGCTTTAAAAAGAACCATATGTTTCTTAAATGCATTGACTTGCCAAATGCAAAATTAAGCAGTAAAGTCACTTTTCTATAAAGGAAGTATCTCCACATATTTTCTCAGCATTCCCCTGAAGAATGTTACTCTAGAAGCCAAGACCTTCATCAAAATGAAACACAAGATGCTCTTTGAAACAAAGTCTGTTTAGATCAATATCCTTCTCATCCAGTTAACACAATACTAAGAATTCATATAACTGTTTGAGACGGGATTTTTACACAAACACTTTTTTCAGCTAGTGTAACTTTATCATAAATAAGTTTTCCAGGCAAGCTATGTTTAGTGCCAACCTTCAGTACAACGTTTTTTGTTTTGGTTGTTTTTTTTTCCACAAGTTTACATTAGACATTTTAGTGCAGAAGAATTCACTGCAGTGCTTCTGGTAAGCAAAGGATACTCAACTCTGCAATTCCCTCCCTTCCCACACAGCTACTGTAGTTAAGCTGCTTAGCCAGTGCCTAAATATAGAGAAGGGCTAGATGCAGACTAGCTGTCTGATGATGCTTCAGACTTTGTTAACATTTTGCCTGCAGATTGGGAAAGCTAATTGGAAGAACTGGTGGAAGACTACTTAGCATCTTGGATCAGGAGAAAGCAGCCAGTCAATTCACAGATGCAAGGTTCCACTGAACCCACCCAGAGAGAGCATGCAAGTATCATCAGTGACCAAAATTCTGTTTTCCATTTATAGTTGGTGAAAAGTTTCAACAGCTTCCTTTGCACACAGGCAGAGATATGGTAATTCATGTCTTCACCACGCTGAAGGACTTGGATATGCTCTGGCTATCTGGCTTGTGCAAAGGCTGCTTGGAAACCTCGTACACATCTTTCAGGGGCATTCTGTTTCTTCCAAATTATTTCTGTCTCTGATTCAAAGGACTCATTTCGACTTGGCAGCTGTGACCTGAGGAAAAGCCTTTGTGCCTATGCAATCCCATGAAGTCTTCCACCTAAGAAGGGGAAGTTTCAGTTAAGGGAGGGTCTGCAATGGCATTTGTGAGGATGGCCCTTTGTTTTGGACAATATTTTTTCTACAAGTCAATCTGCAGATCCTTTACTGGAAGGCAATAATTCTTACACTTTCTTTAACATTTTCATTAATAACAAAGAAAATAAATGAAAACTTTAGATTTAATAGCTGAAAGAGGTAAAGATAATTTTTAACCGCTGTGTCCTCACTCTTTCAGATGGGTGGGAGTTGGGGCAACAGGTAGAGACTTTTAAATAATTACACACAAGGCTAAACCAAATGTAGTTCAACCCATTTACTTTAGAAGTCTCAGTTGAAAGATTAATGGCTACCATGCTAGGACCTGCAAGTATCAAATCCCTCAGAAACTTGCAGGATGTCATGAGCTTTCATCCCTTCTAAATAACCTTAAAATTGTATAGAAGTGGACAGTGACACACCAACACAAAAATCAATGATGCATTTAATTCTCTGATAGAGCCAGGATGGGAAGAGCCCTCTGGAGGAAATGGAGCCTCCATGGGTTGCTGCTTCTTCATGGTTCCCCTGCCTTCCCAAGTCAGGTCTACTGCAGCCTAATCTGCCTTATTTTTGTACTTTTAGTTTGTTCCCCTTGTAAAACACACAGCATTGCTAAACTCAGACACTGTAGAAAATATCAGAAGAAATTTAATTTTCAGCACTACCTAGCCTATTTGGAAAATAACCCCCACAGAAACCACTGAGTAACAGTGTTCATTTTTTAAATAATCCTTGTAGGTCCACCTCAATTGTGCAGGTATGTATTTAATCAGTGTATGAATGAACATATGAGAGAAAATAACACCAAAAAAAAGGATCATCTTGTTTTGAAGGAAAAGACAGAACACAGATGACAATTAATGAATATTCAAGGCACATTAACACTGCTGAGTCTTTTGCTGACTTTGAAAGGAAGAGTATCTCTTCTGTGGGGAAAAAAAAATGCACAACTTTCTAACACGCAACATTAGATCTTTCGCTGCCAATAATAGTTAATCATTCATTTTGCCAAATCTCCATACACACTAAATACCTGTGGATACTGTCTTTGCAGCACAAGTTTCTTGCTTTTGCTGACCCAGCATACTTTGTTGGACACAATGTTTCTCTGCAGGATTAGCATGCAAAAAAACACCACCTGCAAAAGTACTTCAGTCAGTTATAAATAGATCCCAGGAAAAAAAAAAAAAACAAAACAATCAAACCCCCAAAACCAACAAAATCCAGAAAAAGACAATATAAAATGGCAATATAAAACACTAACTTCCAGCTAATGCATTAGGAAAACTACTGCTTCTTGATCTTCACTATTTTTCTCTCCTCAAAATACACTTTAAAATCTAATATATTACATGCCAAATGCAAGGTGATAGCTCAACAATTGAGTAAAGCTGGTTAATGTGGCAAACAGATGGGATGGTTTAGCTTCACTGTCATGTCAGTCAATAGCAGCAAAACAAAACGCTTCAAAAAATGAAGATTCAGTAGTTTTAGTGAGGAGTTTTAATACAAGGGCTAAATTCTGTTCTCATTTAAACTTCCCATAACTCCATGTAAATAAATAGCAGATATTATAGAAAACAGAATTTGGACTTCTGTGTTCAAAACCAGTTTTGCCACACACCTGTACAAAGTAAGATTAGTAACAAAGCCTACAAACCGTGAGTGTCCAGCTCTATACATTATAGCAACTAATTTGCAGTTGTTTCTATCTTTGCTAATAATAACTACCTGGCTGGAATGTTCTGTTCTGGGTATTTGCATCAGATAATTTTCTAAAATTAATTTCAACAAAAAAATACCAGCCATTCTCAGTATGTCTGCATTAAAAAAAAAAAAAAAAAAGATTAATCTAGGAACACATCTGTGAAGACCTTGATATGCGACACAGCAAGGTCTCTTTGATCTGTGAAAAGCTGTCCAAATTAGGCAAAGCTGTAGACTCTGGGCACATGTTCAGGAGATACTTCAAGCAGCTAACTTTTCCAATGATTACAATGTGCTCCTGCTTCAGGCTGGGCAGGAATTTCCCTGAACTACAGCTTTAGGTCCAAGCACCCAAGTTGGAACAAGGAAATGGCCTCTCCTCATCTCTGAACTGCAGAGCTGACAGCGTGGAAGAGAAACACGAGAATACACAGGGCAAGCAGAAAAAGGACAAGACCAGAAATGAGACTTGAAAAGTGTCCAGGCCAAAGAATCAGGGTGGGATATGGGAATTAAATGCAGACTTAAGACAGATAACCAACATGTCACATGATGTGGAAAGGAGAAGCATTTAAGCCAAAAGAGGAATCTCACATTTCTTACATTTTTAGCACTTGATTTTTTAAAGAGTAATATAATTATGTTTACATAAGTGTACTTTTGTGCAATTTAAACTAGCTTGAAAAATAAACAATATAACAAAGTATTTTAATGCAAGATTGGAAAATCAACATAGATTGTTCACACAAAAAGTAAGATACAGAATGTGCAAATTTATTCTGGTATACCAAAGGAGAAACAAGACCAAAACAATTTGTTAAAATTCTAGAGGCTTTAAGCTGTATCTTTAAAGCTATATATAATTAAATTTGATTTGAGCATAAATGTGATTTGCTAGTAGTGCAATAAGCACTTTATAATTTAGAAAGGTTTTATTTACAGTCTGTAAAGAAGTTTATTATTTTAAGGGATTAGGATTATAGAGCATTTCAAGAAATTCTGTGAGCAGTGGAATGCTACCTGGATTCCTTAAATGGTCTCCAAAAGACTATTCTTAGCAGAAGAGCACATTGCAATAACAAAGGTAGACTTTTTTTTTTACATTAATTGGACCCTATTAAAATTCCTACTGGCATTTTTCAGTGTGGGAATAAGCTAAAACTATTTTTAATATAAACATCACCCTGCAATGGTAAACCATACAGTAATCCAAGAGCATGGGTACACAGTTTGTATCTAGAGAAGTTCTTCAGTTTCCTCTCTAATTCAGTCTTTTGTTTTTGCCTGAAACATCCTTTTTGCACTATTAGCCATATATTGATATATGCCAAAGTTTATACAGATCTAACATACCTTAACAAAAGAAAAATTAGATTACGCCACTTTCTCAACTTCCGGAATTGCTTTCCTCTGTTGTTTGAAAGTGTACAAAGGAGAGGCCTTTAACACAGTCCTCCTCAACACCCTTTTCTCTAAATTGGAGAGACACAGACTATTGATAGATGGACTATTGGATGGATAATGAATTGGCTGGAAGGTAATGGTGAAGAGCTCAGTGTCTGTATGGAGATGGGTGACAAGTGCTGTCCCTTGGGTCTGTACTGGGACCAGTGCTGTTTTGTACCTCCACCAGTGACACAATGGGATGGACAATTGCACCCTCAGCAAGTCTGCAGCCAAAACTATGCTAAGAGGTGCAGCTGACACACCTGGAGGATGGGATGCCTGAGGGATCTGGACAAGACCGTGGCCTCCATGGGAACCTCATGAGCTCCTGCACGTGGGTCAGGACAGTCCCTGGTATCAATGCAGGCTGGGGCTAAAGTGATTCAGAGCAGCTCTGCCAAGAAGAACTTGGTGGTACTGGTGGATGAAAAACTGAGTGTAGCTGGAAATGTGCACTTGCAGCTCAGAAAGCCAACAGTGTCCTGGGCTGCATCCAAAGCACCATGGGCAGCAGGGCAAGGGAAGGGATTCTGTCCTTCTGCTCTGCTGAGACCCACCTGGAGTTCTGTGTCCAGCTCTGGAGACCACAGCAGAGAAAAGACATGGACCTGTTGGAGCAAGTCCAGAGTAGGGCCACAGAAATGATGAGAAGGACGGAACACCTCTTGTGTGAGGAAAGGCTGAGAGAGTGATGGGGTTGTTTAGTTTGGGGGAGGCTCCAAGATCTAATTGGGGCCTTACAGTATCTGAAGGAGGCTGAAAAGAAGGATGGTGACACTTTTTTATAGTGCTTGCAGAAACAGGACAAAGCATACTGGTTTTAAAATAAAAGAAGGTAGATTCAGCCTAGATACAAGGAAGAAATTTTTTAACTGCCCATCAATCTCACCAGCATCTTGATTTTAGTACCGCTGTCTCCAGAAGAAAGCATAACATAAAAAAAAATACCCATACTAAAGCAGACTTGTTAAATACAAGTTAACACATGGAGAAGTTTAGTCACTATATTAGCAGCAGTAGCAACAGTACTACTTAAGACATAATTTTTGGTTTCTCATAGATTTAGATTTCATAGATCTCTGTATTGTCCCAACACAAATAACTTTTAAAACATGTATGAAATACTATTTCTATAGGGAATAACAAGTGGCCAACAGCTTTGAGGTAACCGTTTTGAGTTGTGACCTGAAATGTATTAGCCACACATAGATAAATCACTATTCAAAAGTAACCTCCTATATAAAATGTGGGCAATGCATGGCTTAACACAACATCCTATTTAAAAAGCCTTTTATCTGCTACTGTATAAAGGGAGAAAATCTTCAAAGTCCTCCCTAAGAGTCAGAATACATATACAGAAGAGATTTTTAAACACTTTTGCAGTGAATTAAAATACATTTATTAGAAGATCTACATTCTTTTTTAGCACCTCTCATGCAGTGTTTGTGAACTTTAAAAGCTTTCCATTTTTTTGAAGGCACAGTCTTTCAACTTATAAGCTACTCATTTCATATTAAGGTCAACAAAATTAATAGGTCTTAAGCAGATCAAAATATTTTCATATCAAGAATTGAAAGCTGGCATAAAGAAAGCTAGACATAAAGCATCTGTTATTACTAATAACTTTTTCCACCTTTAGAGCTGAAGAAATTACACACAGACTTTTCTCACTATGGCAGTGTTAGACCTAAGGGCTCAAAATGCTACCTGGCCTCTGCAACCACAAAAACAGTGACTGAATTTTCAATTACGAAACTTCTGTTTGAGAGACACTGTTAGATACATCACCAAAGACTGTATTTCAACTTTTTTATGCTTCTTCTAGTTTCAGCAACCAACCATGTCAGCCTGCAAGTGCGCATTATCTAGAAACCTTGGTGCACTGACAGGATGCAATTGAGTAGAATGGAAATTATTTTGGTGTCACTGCAAGTCCAGTGGTTATCTTTGTTGGTTTTGCTCAGTCATTCTGTTCCATAGAGGACACCATTCCTAAAGATTTGCAAAGCAAGGCTGCAGTGATGCAGCCACTTGGGGGAACTAATTGTTCAGAAAATAGTTAAAGGAAGGTGATGGAAGCACTGGTCATAAACTAGAAATTCATAACACTGCATTGCAAATACAAATTAGGTACTTCAGAAACTTGGGCTAAACACCTGTAACTGGATTTTCAAAAATTCCTGTGAGAATTGCCAGTAGAAATTTCTTTTAGTGAGCATCAGGAAATATATGAACCTAAACAGTAATTCATCCCCTGTAAAGTCAATGTAAAGTAATTTTTAAAAGGCCTATCAAGATCAAATCAACATGGAAAAAAATTTAATATGCCTAATGTAAGTGGTAATTAATGGACTTATTTTCTCTCAAGTACAGGAAACAGTAATGACCAAGTGTGCTAAAAAATGAAGGCAGAATTCTTCAAAAACTATGCAACACCAAAAGGTCAAGTAGAATAATTTCATTAATAAATCATAAAATAGTTTCTGATCAGATTTTTGCTCTCCTTTCAAAAAATACAACATATCTACACCTTACTGGGAGTTCAACTCTATTTGGGACAGAAAACACATATGTCTCTCTTCAGTAAGGGAATTATTCCTCTTACTCCCAAAATCTATTTTTTTGCAAATACTGATGTGCAAATAGAGAATGCAACAAAAAAGCAAAAGTTTTATTCCTGCAAAAGAGTATCCTTTTTTTGGGTGAGAATTAGTGCACTTTTATCCAAGAAAGACTGTATGCATGAGAAAACAATTAATTTGCCACTTAGGCTCAGTAATGCAACTATATTTTACTTGAGGCATTAAAAACATCTGCATGGTGACTTCTGTAGTACCAACCTCAAATATGTTCCCTCATTAGGATCAGAAGACTGTCGGTCTTGGCTTGGCCTATTTTGAGTCTTCTGTTATAAACTATACACAAAGTTTATTATTCCCCAAAGAAAGGGCCAGAACAATCATTAAACTTCAAATATAGCTGGAGAGTATTTGCTGTAGGATTTTATTAATAGGTAATTTCACTGAAAATTACCTAAGTGGTCTGAGTTTTGAATGAAGAATCCCTATATAAGGTTTTTGTTTGCTCTAGTTGTGCTCCCTTTACTTACTTCATGAGTCAGATTTCTTCAGAAAAAGACTCTCCAGCTCTGGCTGAGATATGCAAAACATTGCTACCTGCATTTAATTCCACTAAGATTAAAACAAAAATAAAGGATCTCCACCATGCTTCAAATAGGTATGTATATTTTTTCAAAGACAGACATACGTCTGTATAGCGTAGGAAAACTAAAACACCTTCTGAAATACTATGGTCCTGGCTAGGCAAACATTAGTTTTCAGAACATATAAAATTATCACTTGCTGCTGAACTTGAACACAGCTAGGCCTTACTGGCAGGAGGATGCAGCAGAAAACAATTTAAATTACAGTACCTGATTGGTTTTCCTCCCCCAGTGCATAATTACAATTACTTGCAGTGCTTATTGGCACTGCCAGCTTGCCCATGCTAGTCACCGAGCTGTTTAAAGGCAGCACTGGTTCTCAGGAGAAGGTGGTGGATGTGCTGTAAAGGAACGATGGGATGCACTGCTGAGAGGCGACGGATCAGCAAAGCCCGGCAGCGGTGCCTGCGAACGAGGGCATGGAATGAGGAACGCAGTCGCCAGGAATGGAGGCCAGAGGTGAGGCCCTCAGCCCGCCGTGTGCCGCAGCCCGGCGCGGACAAAGAGCGCCGGGAGCGGAGCCCAGCAGAGGGAGTCGGTGCCCGCCCCGCCGCCCCGGCCCCGCGGGACGCGCCGGCAGCCCCCGCTCCCGGCTGCCAGCCCGGCTTAGAGCCGCGGCTCACGGCACTGCCCTACTGTAGGTCTCCAACAACACACAGGCTCTTCCATTTGCCTAACAGTTTTGTAAACATGGCTTGTCCTGAAAAATCAGGTACAGCACCGCACACAACCTCCCAACAACCTCATGACGAGTTACCTTAGTATTTCAAAACATTCTGCGTCTGCAAACTTTTCAGTAAATTCAATGTTCGGTATAACTTGAGAGCATCTTAGAGCAAAGCAGTTGAGCCTTCTCGTTCAAAAGTAATTACTTCTATTAAACTATTTAGCATCCTCTGTAAGTGCAGTACAACTATTGTGCCTAAGATTATAAAAACAATCCTTTACTGATCTAGTGATAATCTAGCCAGTGCCCAAAATGGCACGTCCATGGCCATGTTACTAGAAACACCAGTATTTACACTGGATGTTTTTCTTTCAGTAGGCATATAAAAAATAAAAGCACTGTTACCAAAATATTTTACCATCCCAAGGAATACCCTAAAATCTTTGTCAAACTTTCTCGCTTTCATCATTGCTCAGCTCATCACACAAACCATCTGCATAAATAAAGATGTAAGCATCTGCTGTATGGCAAATGGTCTCAGGGGCAGATGTTTTATCCTTGCATTCATGTCACTGGCTTGGATACATTATTTGAACAGATGTACACAATCTGAAAGTGTCGTGTCCCACAGTGAAACGTCTCCAACTGCTTTCTATCAAAGTACATAAATGCTATTTGCACCTGCATTTATGTTAATGATATAAAGGCAGCAGGGGTTCCAGCAAAGTGAGAGCTGATGCTAAGAAACACATTTACAAGGCTAATGGAAGTTTGAGATCTCTCAGCACCAAATAATTGTACGAACATGGATACAAAACGTACAGAACCACATTTGACCTATGATTCTAAAAAATATTAAAATAAACATGCTCAAAGACCAAAACTATTACTTTAGCATGTGATACCCTTTTCCAATGTATATTTTAAAAAGACAAAATCTATTAAATAAATTAACCAGGACAACCTTATATTTTGCAAAATATCCGCATAAGGTGCAAAATTCTTTCATATTAGAGTCATTGAACAAAAACATTTCATAAATCTGACAATGCCAACGGTATTTCAGTTCACTAAGGCACAGTGGTATTGTATGTCATTAGAGAGCATTATAAAAAATACCAACACTTGCTCAACAGTAAATATTTAACATGAGTGTGAATAGTCAAATATAATGCTTCAATGATTATTGTTATGTCATATGTTGTCATATGAATGAAATGATAAGTTCATAATTCCGAGGAAAAAATAAGATTTGACAAGTTAGATACTTATCATTTTTCAGAAAAGTGCATCTAGTTGAACATGGTGTTACAATTGCTTGCAACATAAAAGATAGTCACCCTTCTTATAAAATATTTTAAATGGAGAAAAATACAGATGTCTTGAAGGATTATAGATCAAATTACAGAACAACTGCCATTACATGACAAAGAGCAGCAGTGAAGGGTTTAGCTGCCACTCAAAGAACTTGCACTAATCATTACTTCCATACTTAACTGAAAAAGAATAGGCACACTTAAAGTACAGAAACATTGACCAATATGCCACACTGAATGTAACTGATGGATAGGTTCCATTTCCAATATAATCTATTTTCAAAAGTTCTATTTGTAAGAAATGTGCCAACATTAGAGTTGTATATAAATCATCACATATTATTAATACTCGCCACACTTTCAAAGTGCTACATTCAAGAAACAAGTGGTACTTGATACAAAGACAAAAAAGTATCATAGCAAAATAACTTACTGACACTAGTATATTTATAGAATATCATCATTTCACATTGATAAAGCTCCTGGTCATGATCTAGGGAGGCCCAGCAGAGAGAGCTCAACAAATTAGAAGGCTGGGCAATCACCAACCACAAGCAGTTCAACAAGGCAAAGAGCTGTATTCTGCGCCTGGGACAGGGCAATCCTGGATGTAGAGACAGACTGGGGAATGAGAGGCTGGAGAGCAGTGCCATGGAAAGGGACTTGGGCGTCCTGGTCCATGGCAAGTTGAACATGAGCCAGCAGTGCCCTGGCAGCCAGGAGGGCCAGCTGTGTCCTGGGGGGCATCAGGCACAGCATCACCGGCCAGGCAAGGGAGGGGATTGTCCTGTTCTGCTCTGGGCTGGGGCAGCCTCACCTCAAGTACTGGGGCAGTTCTTGGGTGCCACAGTATAGGAAAGATACCAACCTGTTAGAAAGCATAAGAAAAAAAGAGGCACAAAGGTGGTGAAGGGCCTTGAGGGGAAGCCGTGTGAGGAGCAGCTGAGGTCTGTTCAGCCTGGGGAAGAGACTGAGGAGAGACTTCAGTGCAGTCTTGTGAAGGGAAGAGGAGGGGCAAGCACTGATCTCTTCTCTGTAGTGCCCAGTGACAGGACACAAGGGACTGGCCTGAAGTTGTGTCAGGTGAGGGTAAGGCTGGATATCAGGAAAAGGTTCTTCACCCAGAGGGTGGCTGGGCAGTGGAACAGTCTCCCCAGGGAAGTGTTCACAGCACCAAGCCTGATGGAATTCAAGAAGCTTTTGGGCAATGCTCTCATGTGTATGGTGTGACTCTTGGGGATGGTGCTGTGCAGCGCCAGGGGTTGGACTCTATGATCCTTCTGGCTCCCTTCCAACTCAGCTTACTCTGTTACGCTGTGACTTCTAACATGGAAGCTCACTTCCAGGTTTACCATTCCCTCTGGGTATAAGTTAGTAACAGGACACTTACTGGAATGGATTTTGATTTAGGGGAAAAAAGAAAAAGCCTTCAAAAAAATCTCAAAGCAAATGATTAATGTAAAGTTTGCAAACAGCTTCACAGTGAATATTCTCCTACTACTATTCAGAAATGGCTTTAATGTAAGAATATAACCAGGGTCAAATTCCTTTTACTTAAAGGAAAAATTAAATTAATGCTTTTAAGTATTAGAATTAAGTACTTCAGTCACAAGCATAGGAATGTAGAGCACACTCTGGGGTGGACAGCTTTACACAACAGTAAGTACTGTCTTCCTTGAAAGAATAGTCCCAGGAGACACAGAACTCATCAACTAAGATCAATTAGAATGACAGTTTCCTCAGAATTATTACAGCATCATAAAAATACTCAGTCTTCACAAAACAGGTAAAGTATAAACTTACATGACAGTAAAAGCTCAAGGCTTCAAATTAAGTAATATATAGTGCTCTTCTTAATTAACATAAGTACTAACAATGGAAACTTAACTGACAACCAGAAATGGTTCTGAAAGGTCCATTAGAGCTGATGTCATATCCATCAAATGTTCACTCACATTTAAGTACCATTAAAAATGTCATTCATGTTAAAAAATCATATTTAAACATCAGCATTGAGACACAGATCAAAAGAGAAAGGAAACTGAAGTTACAGCTACACATTTAGAGGCTTGTGAATACACAAATACCCTTACTAATAATGGAGGGAAAAATCAAGATGTTAATCCTATTGAAAATTAAATCAAATGAAAGACAACTTTTGAAGAGACCACACAGAAGAAAGAATTAAACACAAAAAAACATTCATACGGATAGGAATGCTGGATAAAAGGCATTTTAAAAAAATTCAAAGTTAATGTTTATTTTACAGTTTCTGTTTATTGTGTAACATAATTTGCAGACAGATTTGACCCTATTTAATATGGGGATCAAACATAGCACGGATTTTCAAATACATGAGGATTTTAAAAAATTTTAATAAAACATGAATACTTAATTCTGCTGAATCAAACAAGAAGCAGATTTATGCACTTCAAGTTTCAGCTACAGGTGTTAACAGTAATTAGCAATGCCCTAAAGAAGAAAACAATTTTAGTACTGTAATTGTTTAAAGTGATAAATGCTGCAGTAATGTCTTTTTTTTTTCAAATCATACCTCAGCAGAATACGAGATACAAGTAATACAGTGATTAATAATGATGAGATTTCTTCCACATTTTGAATCACAAGCATCTAATTAAAAAAAAAAAAAAAAAGTACAGAAAGCATACCATACCTGCAGAAGTTGTTAACGGATTCTGCATTATGCCCTTTAATAGTTACGACAATGTTCCTAGAAAGAAATACAGATACTTAGAAGCCCTGGTAATTTTTTAGAAACTAACATAAAATTAACAGGACAATGGAAATAGTCTCCAGACTTGTATTTCAGAATGGATCCCAGTATGTCCACAGCTCTCAGGAAAACACTACCTGCATTTTCAACCAAGTGTTTCTTTGGACCTCTATATGTGCTCTCCATATTTCAAGACTATGTACTACTAACTTAGGCTTCTTGTAATTTAACACCCCTCTTAAAGCCAGGAAGGAGGACAGTCACGAATCCCACCCTGACAATGCATTCTGAAGAATCACAGACAGGTTACAGAGTTAAACAATCATTTCCCTTCAAACATGTGAACCTGTTGGGGAGGATCCAGAGGAGAGCCCCTATGCTGATCACAGTGCTGAAGACCTCTTTATGAAGACAGGCCAAGAGAGATGAGACTGATCAGTCTGAAGAATAGAAGGCTCCAGGGAGACCTTACAGCACCCTCCAGTACCTAAAAGCAGCCTACAGGGAAGCTGGAGTAGACTTTTTGCAAGGGCATGTACAGCAAGGACAAGGAGTAGTGCCATTGAACTGAAAGAGGAGAGGTTTAGATTAGGTATTAGGAAGAAATTCTTTACTGTAAGGGTGGTGAGGCACTGGAACAGTTTTCCCAGAGAAGCTGTGAATGCCTCATGCCTGGGTTCAAGGCCATGCTGGATGCAGCTTCGAGAAACCTGGTCCAGTGGAAGGTTCCCTGCCATGGAAGGGCAGCTGGAATTAGGTGGCCTTTAAGGTCCCTTCCAGCCCAGGCCATTCTGTGGTTCTATGTGACTGCACAGATCCCATGTAACTGTCTGACCAACAGAATCTTCCAAGGATGCTACAATGAAGATATTAGCTTGCTCTTGTGAACCAAACATTACACTGCCATCTCTCCTTAATGTGGTGTTGGTATTTAAAACAAAATTTGATGCACTACATTTGACAAAACAGCTTTACTCCAAATGGCCACGCACGAAATTAAGAGTTGGCTACTTCTTTCCTGTGCTGTTGAGTGTGCTGCTCAAGTTCTGGTGAAGTGGGATTCAACAGTCAGTTAAGAAAAACATAGTAGGATATAATGGCAACATAAAATTGTTGTTATCCACTTCGACTTATTTTTCAGAAAATGGCCTAGCTTTTGGAATGGCTGCATAAATGTTTGGTTCAACTGACCACCACTAATATGTTAGACATCACAAAGGGTATAAAGCCCTTGTTCTCCTGATGCAGCAGGAGGCTTTGGAAAGTCCATTGACTGACACAGATGGAACTACAACTTCTCGGGGGCTTACTCAGAGCTAGGCTTTCATACCTTCCACGTGCAGCTATGACATTCCCATGAACAAAGCCAGCTGCACAGATGTGGAGATTGCTTACTTTCTTGACCAATTTAACAGCCAGGAGAATCTTGCATAAACAACATGCCAGGTATGCACTCAAGACCCATCTTCTGAGCACATGAAGTACCAAAGATTAGTTTTAGTTAAATACAGAAATACACAGGACAAATACTAATGCAATTCCCAAACAAAATAAGCCTTGAATATGTTCCTTTACTATCATGCAATAGACTCCCAAAAGGCAAGGGTGAGGTTCTAGGAAGATGCAGTAGGTAGCAGTAAAGTAAAAAACAGACAAAAACAATTCCATTTTCAGGAAGTTCAACATCAAAGCATAAAAGAACATTGAGTGTGGCTGCTGTGAGGAGATTTCTCACACAGCAAACAGCTGAAGTTCTTTGGTACCTACATCTTCTGTGCTGAGCCATACATACCAAGCAGCTCTGCTGCATCAACCAGCACCTCCTGGCAGCAGTTGGCTGATGCCTATCAGCAGATCGCCTCAAAGAGCCTCTGTCCGTGGTACTTAAGCAGCCAACCCCGGAGCTGTCAGACCCAGCACACAAACACACAGCAACGCATCTAAACGCAGTTTGGTGTCGTGTGAACATACAGAAAACTCCCTCTACACATCCGAGAATGGAACAGGCCACATCAATGTAATTTCAGAATGGTGAGACGCTTCTAGAAACTAGTGTGGGTTTCCAGCTTCTCTGTTACCCACGTTGTAAGACATCCTTCTTTAAGGCCGTATTGATAAATTACGGCTTTTCAGAGAATCGAAGTCAGAAGTTTTTCTTCCTCTTAGTATTTACAGCTCTTCAAAATGTACTGAAGCATTTAAAGCAACACATATTCTTGTAAAAACAATTTGAGAAATGATGTTCAAATCAAGATTCTCAAAATTATTATTTCAAAGTCACTTTTTTTTTTAGGTTTGCATGGTCTTTCCCTGTGTATGGGAGCATCAAAACACGTTAAGAGGGTGCTCCATCTATAGTTACTAACTACTTTTAGAATTATAATAAACAAGACTTCAGGATACAGATCAACAACTCTTAGAATATCATGTGGAAATAGAAGCTCCAGACATTCTTGCAATGTTCTTCCCAGACATATTCACAAACCCTAACCCTACAACACAAAATTGGATCATATATATCCAAATATTTTGTAGAGGCATCTCTGATTTGAATTCAACTCTAACTGCAGTAAGGTAATGGTATTAACCTAGAAAATCTAGTGCTTATTTGACAGACAAGTACATTAATCACCAGCTCTTAATAAGAATAATAATAATTTTTAAAGAGTATAATTTCTCCAATTAACATTGATAATTTCTTTTAGCAATTCATGAATAGTTTTTTTTTATTGTTGTTATGTGAAAGAACCTTTCACCATACTTTATATTTGGAGATATTTAATCAAGTAACCTCCCTTTTTGGAAAAACTAAAGAGCTCAAGATTCTGAAATCAGGACAAATTCTTATCATACCTTCAATTTTTTATATCCATCCTTATATGTATGTTTTCTTTGACTACATACACAGTTTACAAAGCAAACCATAAACATTGTATACTTGTTCTGTCTGTTCTGTGTTTTACACAGTTTTCAAATACATCAATGATGATCCCGTCTTTTTGATCCTTTCTCTGACACTTTCTGACACTTTTCTGCTAGTCTGTATCAGGTTTAACAGGTATTTATTATCTACACACATTTCACACACGTCTTAAACACAAAATACAGTTTTATCAAAATGTTCCATACTGTGCATTGATTCAAACTTTTAGAATTTGAAGGCTATAACATCCACAAAACTACTTATGCCTGCCCTGAGCAGGTTTTTGGTTTGGTTTTTTTTTTTTTTTCTATTTCACTATAAATCTGGCTTGGTATGACTACTTCCCATTAAAAAAAAAGTTGATGTTCAAAAAAACCCTAAGCTTAGAACTAAAATTACTAATTAAATTTTGTACCTCTTTTCCACTCTTATATCCAGAAAAAATTTTAGGCTGCTCACCAACTAATAATTCAGTATGTCTTGATGTTTTTTATTGAATACTGAAGACACAAATATTCTTTCACTCTTCCCTGGTCATATTTGAGTCCAAAACTGGCTCTTCTCAAATACAGGAGATGATACAGATTATTCTATCTGGCAGCATCATAAATTCTTCTCCACCTGAGAGCTTATCAAAATGATAAAAATTTTTATATTCTATATAATCTTAAAATTAGTTTTGCTCAGTTTATAACTCTACCATAAGACACTAAATAAAATCATTCAAGTCACAGTACTCCAGAACTGAAATTAGTTCTCTAGAAATCTGCTGCTGACTACTCAGAGATGAAAAGAAATCTATTACAAGAATTTCAAGTGAAGTGGAGTTGAATTTGGACAGAATTAGAAAGTAAAATCTCTCTTAATGCCATAAAATAAGCTCTATCATACCTGTACTATTCCTTATGTAATCAGAGAATGAAAGGATAAATTTTATTATCCCAAAGAGTCAAAAATAGCAAACAAACTGGAAAAAAATCCTATACTGTAACTTAGTCTTTAACAACCAAAAGACACAGAGCATATACGTGTAATAATTTAAAAGCAATTTTCACAGCAAGATACCCACAGGTCTTTTATATGAAACAGGTGTCCTGATAGACACACTGAATATGAATATCAGTTGAACCCAATTAACCTAATTTGATGCTTGTCCATACTAAGACATTTATCTTAGATGTTACACAAAATCCTTTAGGATATTACAGAGAAAGCAATAAATAGGCTGTAAAGGTTATGACATTAATTTTACTGTCATCCTCATGCTTTAAGCAGACATCAAAACTAAAAACCTCATCCTCTGGGAAAGAAGAACTATTTGAAAGTAATTATAGAACTTATTATCATAACAGTATTAAACTAGACCACTATGACCCTACCTAAATTTATTTTTGGTACCTTTTGTTAAAAGAACAAAGCTTCTCAATGATGACTGCACCTTCTAATGCAGTGAACATTAGTTCAGGTACTGGAAGAAAGCATTAAATCAAATCTTGTAATTTCAAATTAAGCTTAATAATGAATTTTAATTTAAAACTAAGCATGTAAAGAAGTGTTAGTCAAATATTATGTAATTTAATTTCAGAAGGAAAACATCCAGCTAAAAAGAAAAATTAAATACTTAGTACAGCTTAGAAAAGACATTCTCCTGACAGAAACCCATGAAATGCCCATTTGTATTTCAAAAGCAATTTTATTCACTTCATTTTTCACACCTGCTCTTTCATATACTGTGCCATCTTGCAAATGAGTGCCATGCAAACATTATTTCCCATAATTTAGAGACTTTTCAACAGAACCAAGTTCCCCAAGAAGCCTGAATGTAACGAATCAGCATAGTTTCCAAGAAAGTTGGCAAAATCCATTTTTATATAAAGGCCAAGTAAGACTGGAAATAAAAGATTAAAACATGGAAGCTACGCAAAAATAAAGGAAGATAAATATGACAGACACAATGACTGACTAGTGTAACACACAAAAGCATTTGTTCAAGCAACTATATTTGCCAAAAGCTTGCAGTGCTTGGCTAATTTATAAAATCAAGCACAAGGCATTAAGCCAATTTGTTTAAAATATAAAAACCCCTCTAAAATCCTATACCCCAATAACCAAGCAATAGCTGATTTGTATTTCTGATAACCTGCAAAAATATTCTGTATTTCACTATTCACCTCTTCAGTCTCAAATGTCTCATTTATTCAATGTTTTCTATTTTACAAATTTTTACATCAGGAGTTAATCCTCTATCAGTAGATCCTCGTCTTCCTATTCTATATCCAAAGAGATATGCATGTAGTCCCAAACAACGGTGTGTGAAATTGCTCACTGCTTATGTTTCCATACTTAGATAATTCATCACGGAGAAATGTGTGTCCGTGGCAGAATTCTTTTGGCTGAGCCCATTAGATGACTTCAGCAGAACCACAAAAAGAAACAGAGCAGTACAAACCCAGCAGAACCTAAAAGCCAGGCTATTTTTAAATTTTTGGTCATCCTGTGAGATGGACCAGTCCGAGTGCATTTCCTGAACTTCAAGCCTTACATGCACTGAATGCCACAGTGGCAATCCTGGACAAAACTGCTTCCTTTCATTCTCTGCTGGGTGATGTGGGGAATGGTTGGCTGGCAAGCCTGCACTCAGCCCATCTGTCAGAGTGGAACTGTGCCTACACGACAGGTTCTATACCACTTTCAGTAACATGTTGCTGAGAATAAAAGCTTATTTATGAAACAACATAGGGCATCATCAACGTTTGGCTTAAAATAGCAGGCAAATGAAAAATGACTGCTTCTCTTGAGGAGATAAGTCTTTTGAAATCAGCTTGAAGGTTTTTCAGTTGTATGACTAAAGACTAGCACATACACTGCAAGAAATGAGGCTGTTCCACACATTTTCTACTACTGCAGACAAACTAGCATGCTAATTATTGTTTTACAACTGTAACGATCTCCAAAAGAGCAAATTCAAGGGCCTGCAAAAAAATGTATAAAAGTGAAATTTCTCAAAAAGACACTGGGAGAAGAGAAGGCTATAAAGGTACAATATTGATTCTTCATTTTATGAAATGTGTGTGTATTAAATAAAGTGGACTTGAATAGTTTTTATGGCTATAAATAAACCCAACTATTTTCCATATAAGAAAACAAGGCCATTCCAAAAAAAATTTAAAAGAGCATGGTCACTATTATGCCTCATATTAGACAATTCATTGAATATAAAAAAATAACACCTTTTTCTCTAAATTTCCAATTTAAAAAGACAGATTGCCATTATGTTTTCCTCAATAAATTTATTCTCGGTAGGAGTGCTCTGAATGCTACAAACTGGAGACCCGTATAAGCTCCATGTCTGGGTTAGACATCTCTGCCATTATTCTGTATTAAAAGGTCAAAGCTTCTCATTTAAAATATAGTCTTGATTATTAGTAGTGTGAAAGTAACTGTGAAATAATGAATCAATACAAATTAACACATTTTGTTCTTGATTCTGAGGACAGCTAGAAACAACAGTTCTGGAAAATACAAATTTCCTTTTTATAACATACTACATGAAATCTATGCTGTCCATAGTTCTTAGAGTTTAAAATCAAATTAACTTAGTACTTAAAACAAAACAAGAAACAGAAATATGTACCATTTTTAGTGGGTAATGACTAATCTAGAACTCACTTTGAAATTCAAACTGCACAGTTCTTTCTGCTCCTGTTCCTCCTCACCACCACATTATCCTGGTTCTTAATTGAGCATTAATTTATTGCTTGGGTCTAAACTGCTAAGAAGCTTTGCTGGGATTCTCAACAATGCAGCTTTATATGACACAATCTATGTACCTTACACTTCTATTAGTAATATGTTACATCATTCATAGTGGAATTGCTGCACACCACTATGGTCTTCAGTTTGCAATGCCTGATTGAATTGTGAAACCTCTTGACTTTTGTTCATAATTAATTGCTGTTTTGATCTAGTAAGAGCAGACTACGTATTTCACTGTGTACCTGCTGCTGTACATTAGCTTTGTTTTCAGATAAACAATACCACAAACACTAAACCCCAATTTCAGTGAAGTTACACTAAAACTTCACAGAACCAGACACACATCTATGACTGAGTACACAGTTACTCACAAAATCATTCAGGTTGGCAGGAACAGCACAAGGTCATCCCATCCAACTTCCCTGCTTAACACAGGGTCAACATTGGCCTTACAGCTTCCTCCAGATGGGCCTTGAAAACTTCAAGAACTGCCTTTCAGAAATCAAACTGTATTTACTAACTGACAGCAAAGGGTAGCCTGAAAATGACAGAAAAATTGAGTCTACATACATAGGACAGAGAGTTCCATCAATTCCTGTTGAAATGCTCTTATCATACTTCAGAATTAGCTAAGCCTCCCATGTTTCATATCTAATCTATCAGCTATGCTGATGAATTAAAGAGAACTTCAGCAATCAGCAGAGAAAAAAAGATATTTTGTAATAAATTGCCATATGTACTTTTTATTTACCTCGTAAATAACCAGTTTTTACACTACAGAAGAGCAGGTTATTTCAAAGACAAGATTAAGGTTAACATACAAAGGTACCAACCAAAATAATTAAAGAGGACTAAAGGAATGACCAAAAAACTCCATAAATTGTATTTTACTTGGGTTTTTTTAATCTTCCTCAACTTTAACATTTGAAGAATAAGCTATTACTAGTAGTGTTACAACTTCCACCAAAAGCTTTAGGAGTCTGTTATTTATCAGTTTTAGACTACAGAGAGAACCAGCCAGGTCTGCAATGCTGAAAGAAGAGCGAGTTTTGTTTAATCTGGTAGTCCTAACATATTCTGGAGATACTTGATACCTCTAAACGTAATCACACATACAAAAACTTTATTTGAATGTGTCAGATAACAGCCCTAAAAATTCCATTAATAATTAAAGGATTAAGAGCTACATTTACCCGCTCAATTTGACTGATTTAAGTTTGAAGTATGATGCTGAATTCTTCACAGAATCACAGATGGCCCTTAAACTTTGTAGAGACTAAACAAGAAATAATCACTTTTTCTATTTTGACTGAAGTATTTTGGGTTGTCACTAATCTGCATCCCTCTAATAAAATTTCCTGTGTCATTCAGGAAGGATTTTTTAAAGCATTCCATTATTTTCATATAGTCTGGGTATGTTGTTAATGTTCTACTTAGAAAAAAAAATAACAGACGACAAAAAGCAAAGAAACACACCAAGCTTTGCAATGTTAATTGCTTTTGCAATTCTGACTAAAATAATGGAATTATTTCTGATTTTACAGCTGCAAACTTGAGCACAGTACCCAGTTTTGCCATGGTACCAAATAAGAGCATCATCTACAGCTGTTTCTATAACAATTTTCATTACAAGTTTCTTGGAAGGTCAAGAAAGCTGCATTGTGACATTTATAAAGTTTGTGCAGCAATATCCTCTATACTTTATAAAATGCAGTGTATGTTTTGTAACTTCAATGTATCACATTCACAGACCCAAGAAAAACAAGCATTCAAGAACTAAAAAGCATGGAACAGTGAACCAAAATTAAAATTAAAAATAAAGCAGTTTACTATCACTGTGACTGCCCAATCAAGCAATAAATGACCTAGGGTCAAGATGGGATGTATTTCCAAGATGTTAAAACTCGAACTGCCTACCAACTAATGACTTTCTGTTAAAAGTCCTCCTCAAAAGGGCTCACCTATAATACATACACAAAATTCTAAGACAGAAGTTAAAGGAAAATGGTATTAGAGCCAAAAAAACAAACACTGCCTAAGACTATTAAAGCAAACTAAATTCTAAGGCCTAATTCCTCTCAAACAAAAAAATCTCTTAATTTGACTTACACACTCAAATATTTACTGACATATGTTGAAGGAAAAAGCCTATTTTCAAATAGAATAGAACTCAAAAATAACTTCTAAGTTCTACTTAAGAAGTAGAATTCATATGAGCATGTTTACCCTTTGTGAGGCACAGCTGGTCCTTACAGACAGCCCTGTAGTAAGAAATATTCCAGGCAACAAATCAGATGTTGTACCAAGAAGTGCTTCAATTGTTTTGGTGCTACACCAATTCTGCCCTCCAACACTGCTAGCCCAGACTGTTTCATAGCCCAGACTGTTTCATGGCTAAGGATGGGGGGTTTTCTGGATAGTTGAGCATCCACTTCAAGAACACATACAGTTTTAAAACCAGAGATGTAAATACAATAGTTGGATTTTTTTAAACGATACTCAACATTAAAAACATTGCCCAACTATGAGTTGTATCTTATGTTTCCCAAACATGATCCTATTCACCAGAAAAAATATGTATTTAACAGGTGACACCTGAAAAACTTGTAAAAAATCTAATGACTAGCATAAGCAACTTCAGCCTTTTATGACTTCTACCTCTACTGCCTCCCAAGCATATAATAAACTGTTCTACACTGGAGGAATCATCAAACAGTAAATTTACAAATTAGAATATAATATCATTGAAGTACCCTCATAAAAGCCAGAGTTCCAAATTTAGCACAAAAATTAAATGGTCACATTTCAATAAAAGTTCTGTCACAGTAGGTGCCTCAAGTATTAAAGAATATTGTGTAAATTTTATACTTGTACATGAAAAGAACTCCCAATACACAACCAACGCACTCAAAATTATCTTGCATAATTAAGGGCAGTTCAACATCCACAGCTGAAGATGTGAACTACCGCTCTGGAAGCCTCGTGAGAGCTGCAGCCAGGGAAGTGACAGCCCAGCTGAGAGCTGAGCGCTGAGCGCTGAGCACAGGCAGCATCTGCCCTCTCTGTTGTTGCTGTGCCCAGACTAATTCATCCAGACCCCAGCAGAGTTCAGCTGTTCACCCACATTCTTTGCTCAGTCACATCCCTCTCATTTTCTGGGAAAGGACTGTCACCACTCTGATGGATTCTCCTGCATGGAATGCCCCAGTTCCCTGGTGGGGACGTCCAAGTGAAAAGGCAACCTCTGGGCTGAAGTGACTAATGTATCATTTATTTTAAGAACAATCAGAACATAACAGGGGGTATTTTCTAGAAGATCTGGAAAAAACACATTTTTTAATAAAAATAGTCAAATTTAAATAGACACAAATATTCCACAAATATCTGTTTTATCTAGTTTTGGTGACACGCTTTTTTGACTAGCATCAAGAAGCACACAAAATATCAGCTGTTGTTCAAACTGGTACACCATTCCTAGAAAATATACAGGACAACGTATTCTATGATCTATTTAAATGATTCTTTTTCTTTTTTGCAGTCTATTACTGTCTACCAGCACTATGTTACTAATGAACCATACTTATTAAAAAAACTTCCACACAGTTAAAAATACAGAAAAGAATAAAACAAAATCTAACCTGTCCTAGTTTACTGCCTTCGCTCACTCAGATTGTGTTGTTCTCATTGTGCAAATAGTCCTTGCCATAATAATTTTCATTTTTGTATCCACCACCCTGTTAGTTGTCAGAAAAACGTTAAAGGCACAGAGCTTCAAAGGCTGTCGGACATTTTTAATGAAGCGTCCTTAAATCATGTTCATGGAGAAAAAATGTGAAACAAACATGTCAAAATTATTCCTGGATGCTGTCCAGCAACCAGCTGTGGTGTGCAGGCCATGCTAACCCTGGGAACATTCTTCTTTCTCTATGGGCCTCCAGCTTTGTCTTCTGTTCCTACGGATATTTGTATTCCAAATGCATTCAGTTAAATCTCAAACTGAGCAAGACCAAACTGAATTAGTACTTCAAGAGGAAAACAATTAAGCATGACCAAGCTTTTAAAGCAACGAGGTTTTTTTTGGCTTGACACACATACAGTACCTTTTTATTAATTTACCATAAAAAACATGTTGTGGGACACCTACACTGCTTAAGTCAGGTCAAGCCTTCAAATTCTAACACTGAAGTTCTGCTTACTTACAGTAACATCTATTTTTTGAATAGCAGCACGAATTCCTACTTTATGGCCAAATCCAGACTTTGCTAGTCACGTTCAGTTTCTGTAGACTACAAGAGTTCAAATTATTTAAGACACTGTTCACAGAGAGAGTTAAGAAAGGTAAAGTTCACAAAAAAAAGGCTAAGGAAAAAGTGGGCCTAATGCTTAGCAGAGAAGGTGAAGGAAGCCACAGAAAAGGCTGAGGCACTGATGTAACGTTACCAACAGCAGATGAAGATGCAGTTGTACAAATCCATAGGATCAGAAGGATGCATTCAATAATGCTGAGAGAGCTGATCAGTGTCACTGCAAGGATGCCCTCTACGATCTTCTAAAAGTCATGGCATCAAGGGAGATTCCCAAAGACAGGAAAATGGCACATAGCCATCGTCAAGAAAGGCAAGAGAGATGATCTGGGGAACTACAGGCTAGTCAGCCCAGTATCAGTTTACAGAAAGGAGTAACCCCATGCAGCAGGACAGTGTAGGTCTGACTTGCCAATTCTCATCAGCATTAATTATGCAATTCTCCTTTAAATCTTCACTGACAGCATACTACTATGGGCCTTTTCAAGGGGCACTTATTATACTTTCTAAATTTGGGCACATTAGTTCCCCTTCACCTCCAGCCTTCTAAAATTTCTTCACTGTTCCATGATTTGTTAAAACTCAAAATGAATAATTCATACAGCTTCTAAGCTTTTTTTTCTTTTTTAGTATCTGTAGGTGTCAGTGCAGCAGATTTAAAAATATTTAACATTAATAGTTGCTGGTACAGTGATAATACATTCTTCCCATCACTAATGATGGAGGTGGTGAGATGTAAAAGCATCATCCAGCCTCTTTCTGAATACAGAACAAAATATTTATTGAATATTTATGCCTTTTTCTGCACAGCAGAAATTTATCATCCTTGCCCAGTATTGGACTTCTATCATTATTAAGCTTTTGTACCCTTGAAGAACATCCTCCATATTTAAAGAACTCCATTGTACTCTACTGCCCACAGATTTTTATTAATAACTTTACCTCTTTAATCTCCTGTCTCCAAGCCATACAGTGCTTGCTATCATCAGCTCCCCATTCTTTAAAACAGTATTACTTCACTCCCCTCCTTACCTTGTTTCAAGCAAACAAATCATGTTTCCTAAGAGAAGAATTGTTCTGGGAGTAACTAAATGAACAAGTACGTGCCAAGCAAGTCACATTTTTATGCTAAAGTACTCCTTGTTTTTTAAGTCTGCTCTTCTTTTAAACATTAAAGTTGGAGATGTGTGCATGCAGAACTTGTTCTTGGCTCCCAACACACAAAATTAGAGCACAGTTCCTAACACACCTGCTCTATTTATTCTACATGCATCAGAAAGAAAAACCTGTACAGAAGAAAACAGTGGCTTTTATTTGTTTGAAAACTGTCAGATACGTATGAAGAAGTATTTCTAAAGCTTCAGAAATTGATTAGTGACCAACTGATTGATCAGCACAAGCTCCCAATACCTTCAACAGGCAGAATTCTCATAATTTTCCTTTACTAATACAGAATGACTTTTAAGAAACTGCTCATGTTTCTTGGATCTGAATTACATTGATAAAAAATCTCCCATATATTTTTTTCAGATAAAAATCATTGCAACAGTACTACTCATCTTCTGAATGGTGAAAACTCTTCAAGCAGGCAACAGAGCACTTCAAGTATGAGACCACAGATAAACCTGTAAGGTTTTGCTGTGACATTTGACCTTTTAGAGAGGTTCTCTAGAGAACACTCATTGAGCACCCCAACAGAACCTGTTTTAACATACAAATTATTTCAGTCTGCTATAATATTCTTTACACAGCTGTGATTTGGTTTTTTAATTTATCATTTTGCTTTATCTCAAAAATTTGAACTAAATAGAAAAATATACAAGCCAAGACAGAGAACACGATATCCTGTAAGATTTAGATAAGGGTTTCAGTACAGAAAGAACATTACCAAAGGTATTTCTGTAAAAACAGAAATCAATGCTTCCCTTGCAGCAAAGCAGAAACCCCTGCATATTATTTGTACCACATTCATTTCCACTCTTCAAAGTCATTCACCTTTCACTAGTAGGGAAATAACATAAGATCTGTGTTGCAAACTTCGTAGTTTAAGAGACGTGCACTGGGTGCATGCCAACAATCTGCATCATCCTCTGTATCAAACATTCATTCATCCAGCTCAACTACTTCTTTTTAGAGCACTGGAAGGGAGGAGGGGAGGTAAAAAATACTACTGATAACTGCCAAAGACATTTTGCACTTTTCTTTTAAGCTATTTCTGATCTGTGTGAATTCACTTTCTGCATGCAGGCCCCATGGCCCATACCATGTAAATGTCAGTGACCATGCTACAAGTTAGAACTGAATTAACCTTAAAAATGAAACACAAAATTGCAGTGACAGAGTTCCCTTGAAACCTATAGTCCTTTGATTAATCTAAAAAAATAAGTAACTGATAACAGTCACCTCCAAAGATAAATAAGTAAATATTTTTTTCAGTATTTCTGGCTATATACATATTTCATCTGCAAGTGTTTTCAGAACTATTGACTGCAATAGCTGTAGAACCTACAGTATTTAAATATCATGTAAATTCACAGACTGGAAGCCAAAATTATTTTATACAGATGGAAGAATTGAGCTTAAGTTTCTGAAATGCAAAATTTTGGATAGGAATTTTAGACGAAGCCTCCAATAAGTGACAAATTTAGACTATATATATATTTAGCAGATGAAAAAAACATAAAATTACTTTGAACATCAGAGCAGATGACAAGAACAGAACTCTTTCTATACAGGAGAAACACATGTATAATAAGGATACAGTGTATTCTGTTTCCTAACATCTTTCAAATTCTAAATACCTTGTATCTCTGTTTTGATGACTGTTCAACTAAAACCATAAAACTAAAAGCCTTAAAAATACAAAATAACAGAGTAAGCTGAGTTGGAAGGGAGCCAGAAGGATCATAGAGTCCAACCTGGTGCTGCACAGCACCATCCCCAAGAGTCACACCATACACATGAGAGCATTGCCCAAAAGCTTCTAGAATTCCATCAGGCTTGGTGCTGTGAACACTTCCCTGGGGAGACTGTTCCACTGCCCAGCCACCCTCTGGGTGAAGAACCTTTTCCTGATATCCAACCTAAAACTCCGTCATGTCCTGTCACTGGGCACTACAGAGAAGAGATCAGTGCCAGCCCCTCCTCTACCCCTACAAAGAAGTTGCAGACAGCAGTGAGGTCTCCCCTCAGTCTCTTCCCCAGGCTGAACAGACCAAGAGACCTCAGCTGCTCCTCACACGGCTTCCCCTCAAGGCCTTTCACCACCTTCCTGGCTTTCCTTTTTATGCTTTCTAACAGGTTTGCATCTTTCTTACACTGTGGCACCCAGAACTGCCCCCAGCACTCAAGGTGAGGCTGCCCCAGAGCACAACAGGACAATCCCCTCCCTTGCCTGGCTGGTGAGGCTGTGCCTGATGCCCCCCAGGACACAGCTGGCCCATGCCAGGGCACTGCTGGCTCATGTTCAACTTGCCATGGACCAGGACCCCCAGGTCCCTTTCCATGGCACTGCTCTCCAGCCTCTCATTCCCCAGTCTGTCTCTACATCCAGGATTGCCCTGTCCCAGGTGCAGAATCCAGCTCTTTGCCTTGTGGAACTTCTCGTGGTTGGTGATTGTCCAGACCTCTAATTTGTCAGGATCCCTCTGCTGGGCCTCCCTGGGGTGCATCAGGCCCAGCATCACTGGCCAGGCAAGGGGGTGATTGTCCCACTCTGCTCTGCACTGGGACAGTCTGTCCTTGAGGCTGGTGTGCAGTTTTGGGCACCACAATATAAGAAAGATATAAAGCTGTTAGAAAGTGTAAAAAGGAGAGCCACAAAGATGGTGAAGGGCCTTGAGGGGAAGCTGAATGAGGAGCAGCTGAGGTCACTTGGTCTGGAGGAGACTGAGATGACATCTCATTGCAGTCTACAGCTTCCTTGTGAGGGCAAGAGGAAGGGCAGGCACTGATCTTTTCTCTCTGGTGACCAGTAACAGGACAAGAGGGAATGGCCTGAAGTTGTGTCAGGGGAGGTTTAGGTTGGATATCAGGAAAAGATTCTTCACCCAGAGGGTGGCTGGGCACTGGAACAGGCTCCCCAGGGAAATGGTCACAGCACCAAGCCTGACAGAGCTCCAGAAGTGTTTAGACAATGCTCTCGGGCACAGAGTGTGACTCTTGGGGTTGCCCTGTGAAGGCCCAGGAGCTGGACTCTGATGATCCTTATGGGTCCCTTCCAATTCACGATATTCTGTGATTCCTTCTGTGCACCAATGGTAAACAACATTATTCATGAACATTTTAGCAGTACTTAAGAGTCTATTACATATAGTTCAAGTCAAGAAAGCCATGGAGTTAAAAATTGCCCTCAAAAGTCTAGTCAAGAGGGGCTCTGATGAAACAGCTTGTGAACACTGAAAGTGAGAAACCACTGCACTTGAAAACCAAGTGCCTTCAGGTTCTACCAAATGTGCTATTATACCGGATGTGTGTTAAATTTGCTTATGTGTTACTTTTTATAGCCAGTTTCAAACTGAGGTATTTAATCTTTCCTTAGATAAGTAAAATGAATTAATTACTATTAAATTCTAGACACATTTATGCATTTTGTCACAACAGTAATTTACATGTCCTCCCTAAGAGAGAACGTGTACAACTCTGAATAGAAAAATATAGTTGACTACATTGTCTGAAAGCTTAAAAGCTCACCTAATTCAAATCATTCCTTATTTCTGTAGCAGCTTGTTAAAACCAAACAGCTTCTTTCTCTGCACTAAATAAACTTAAGGTTAGGTCCAACTCTTCCCTGCATCACAGCTACATGCATCACCTTGCCTCTAGTATATTACAAACATCTAAGTTCAAAAGAGTTTTAACTTAAATCACTAGAAGATCAACATGCACACACACACAAAGGATCAATAGAACTGGCTTGCATCCTGTAACATGACTTCTACACAAAAAAACAAGAGGTAATTTGCATAGACTCTGAAAACACAGATTTTTTAATAGAAAAAAAATTCATTACCACTCAGGGTACTTTCCACCACAAAGGAGAAATTAATAATGGAGAGTCTAGTCGGTTACATTCTAAGCATTTTACAAAGTAAATTCAAAACAGGTTACCTTTAATTACAAAATAACAAGTAATTCTTCTCTGTCTTCATCTGACGTCAAGAGAATGGCAAGATGAACTATATACATCCTATGAGATGGAAAATAGGCTTCAATAGAGTTTGCCTTGCAACTAACTCTAAATTCATCAGTGTTTTCATAATATATATTCAAAAGTAAGCTGTTTTGGAAAAAATAAAGCTTTAACTAAAGTATTACCCTGCTGCAGAGGAAGCCTATCATGCTTGTAACTCACACCCAAGTGGCTATGCAAAGGTAAATCCTCTTCATATGAAGTTTCCTAAAAAATCTCAGGTATCTGAAGATGACATGCAAGCCACAACAAAACGACAGTCTAATTGGAAATTATAAGCAGTATCTTTTTCTGTCTAGTTATACTCACTTAGTGCTTCATGGTTTTTTTTTCACAGAACTACTTTTTCAGTTTTTCACATAAATACTTTATGCCAGGACTTGATTTCTCTGTGTTGAACAATACCCCATAAGAACATCTGGGTTCAGCAACAAAACTAGATATCTGACAGCCATGTTCCCAGTTACACACCAGAGTATGCCATTAAGAACTGGGCAGCATACTGACTGCGTTCCAATTATAACTAAGCCATCAAAGTCAAGACTTCCTAAAAAGAAAAAAATATGTTTTAATTAAAATATATTCTTCCTATCCTTCACTAGCAGAGCAGCACAGTCAACAACACACACACCAACTGCTTTAATTTCTATTTATATAGTAAAGCACAAGCATGAGAATGCATGAGAATTAAACTAAGAAAAGGGCTCAAACTGCTACAATTTATAACCTACAAACCATTTTCTTACAGGTATAATCACATAATCCACTGAGCTCACAGCTACACATTCACAAGACTCCAGTCAGTCAGTTACCAGGATGACTTCTGAGTATCTGTGTTGCAAGTACAATAATACAACTAAACAAAATAGAATTACTTGCAGCCTGAGAATTTCACAAAGCAGCCAATTAAATGCACAAGTCAATAAGACTAGGATTATGACCAAAAAAAGTTACCTATAATAGGATAGTAAGATAACGAGATTGCTCTTAACCTAAGTATCAAAATTCTGGCTATTTCTTGAACCAACAGAGCACAGAACCTCCAACTACTTTCTCTGACATTGCCAGTAGCAAAAAAAAAAAAAAACAAAACAAAAACAACCCAACACCCCCCAATGTCAATGTATCAGCACATTAAAACTGCTCACACCCTAAAAAATCCCTGCCATCACAAGCTTTTATCTTTCCTGGCACTGTGAGAAAACAGCACAAAAGTCATGGAAAACAAACTTCTCACATTCTTACAGGTGTCTCCTCCATATTAAAGCTGAAGAGCACCACAGAGAACCTTTTGGTGCCTTTGCAACAGAACACTTCAGTTCCCACACCTCTGAAGACAACATTTTTCAGCAGTATAGTAACTTCTATAAAAAACCAAAATAGTACTTTGGGTTTACTGTTTATATACCAAAATTGAAAATCAGAAGAAATATAGGATAATAGAACTATGTAGGAAAGACAGAGTTGAGTAAGATCCTGGCTTTTTTTCCTTTTTTATTTTTTTTTAGCTATGCAGCTACTGCAAAGAATTTAAAAGAAAACAGAATCCTGAAGGCTCAGCTAAGTAGTTCTACATTCAAACAAGCTTAAAAAGATTTGCCAATTATATGCTCAAAAGTAAGAAGCTACAGTCAAAATCTGTTTTTTTAATAACATAACCTATTTTCCAAATGTATTAAGAAAAAATAGTCTTTAATGTGAACTTGTAGTCATTCAACCAAGATTCAGCAAATTCTAAACCCACACACTTGATTTGTCATGTATTTTGGCTGCTAAGTTTGTCTTTAAAAGAGTGATGTGCTACCTTATAATAATTTTTTAAAGATTTCTCTTGGGATTGCACAGCAAAGAAATGAGTATGTAGCCTATCTTACACAGGAAGGAGAGATTTTTATCCTTAAAAACAGGAGGTTCGCCCACACGATCACCTGGGACAAACTTGGCCAGTGCAAGCGGCTAGAAGGTTATAGGAGCCTGGGAATGTTTAACATCAAGAAAGTAATTACAGCCCAGCAAGATCAGAAGGAATTACACAGGAAATGTGAACAGTAACCCTTTCATGCCAAAAAAAATCATGAAAAAGTGAGCTCCCAGCTGCCAGACTATAAGGCTGTACAAACCAATTGCATAATGCAGGAATGGAAAAAACACTATATATTACTAGGCTATAAATTCCCAACTATGTGATAAAGCTACACCTCCATGAAAAGAACAAAACCCCTGGTCTTTCTTCGTGCCATGTATATGCAGTATAATTAAAGCCCAGAAGAAATATGAAAAAGTTGCAAACACCACACAAGAATGGTCACCTGTCTCTTCTGGACATTTTCTTTTAAATTTATGCTGACCAAACAGTTGTTCCCTCTAGAAGATACTCAAACATATTGTTCTTATTTAGTCATGGAAAATTTCTGTTCAAAATATGTAGTGCATTATTCAAGCAAGAATGCTAACTCTCTGTTACCTATTCCACAAAAATGAGTCTCCCAAATTCTGAAATAAACCCCGTAACTCAGCAGAATGGGCTCCAAGTACTCCATGTGAAACAATTTCTATTCTCTGGGGACATGGGGGAATTTGAGAGATCTGACTGTAGTTCAGTCTAGTTAGAAGGGCTTCAAGTGTCATTTTGGAAAGTGAACAGTGATCCCATGCCTGTTCTTCACAGAACTGGGACCCGTTTCAGTTAGATGAGATTTTTTTAAGCTCCTCACTAAGGAGCATTGCATTCCTTTAAATCTACCACGACATAATACTGCACATGACCCCAGACAGACAAGAGATGAGCAATAAAGCAACCAAGCACTAGTGTTATTAATTTACTGATTAAAATTAGCATGAATATATTCTCATTAAACAAAAATAAGCCCCCCTAAAATGAGTACTAGTATGTATCTGCTCTACTGAAAAATGAGATTTAAAGATCCTTTTAAATTTAAAAAAAAAAAAATCAGTGAATTATTTAAGCAACACGCTTCTTCAGCTGTTCCTAAAATTACAAATCAGAACAGCATCATGACATACTGCATTGCCAAAACCAGTGTACCATACCACCACTTTAGCTTCTCCTCTTCCAACTTTGTCATTTAGGTGTTCCCCTCTACCTTCCCTTACTACCAAAGTCTTTTTCTCAACTCTTCTGTTGAATTCTTGTTTCCTTTCCTTTGCCTTCACATCTAAGGTGGGGGCGATTTTGCATCACTAAAGGCACATGCACAACCAATTCCTGGATGGCTGAAGTCTACTCAGCTACCTGCTCAATGGAATTTCTAAATAAATAAAACTGAGGGGCAAAAAAGAGAAAATACAAAAGCAGCACATGAGGATTTCAAACACAGGCATGCAAACAGGGCAGAGGCAGTACAGTACAGAAGTAACAAAGACAAAAAGTAATTGCTGACATTACAGCCTACAAAAGTAACTATAACTCCCATTCTTCAGGAGATAGAACTGAAACATGAAACAATTATATTTTCTATTATTTTACTGAGATGGAGGCTGAAAAGAGAGACAAGCACTGTGACCTCACTCTGGAGACAAAGGGAAAGTTCCATTTTCTCCTGTACTAAACTTAATCCCACTTCTAAGGGTTGGTGATTTACAAAAATAAACTGAACTGGCTTTCCCAGTCAACACAAGTTCTTCAAAGATTAAAGTCACTCCGAAATTTGTCTGTCTCCACAGCAAATTAAAGATTCAGCAGTACAATATTCATACAAGATGCTAGTCAAAAAACTGCAATAGTGGAAGAGCCACTAATTTTTCAGCAGCTATAAATGCAACACAAATCTATCCACAGCATGTAACAGTGTTTGTTGATGAGTCAGAAAAAAATATTTCAATATTATTGCCAGATATTCTGTTTTCAAAGTACTTCTACGTATAAAGCAAAAATAGTCACAGTGATACTGTGTATTTTTTTCAGTTCGGTTTGCTTCAAACCCCAGCCTGTTATAGCCAGGTGAAGTAGCTGAACTCTGTCAGAAGCCAGGAGCTACCTATAAGGGCTATTACTGTGCAAATGCGTTGGTGGCAACAGCCCCAGGAAGGGTTCCCTGCACCTCCCAAGTGGAGGCAACACATCAGAAACTGAGCATTCCTTTCAATTCAGGAACTTGTAGCTGACTCATCTGCTCACCCTGAAGCAGCACTGGGGCTCACAGCAGTGGGCACTGCATAGGATTCCTTTGCAAATCAACATTTTCCACCTGACCACAGCCGCACTTTGCGAAATGTCTTCAGAATTTATATCTGAAAACTAGTAGGGGTTCAACTCAGTGATGCTTGTGGGCCCCTTCCAGCTCTAGATATTCCACAATTCTAGTGTACCACTACAAGTAATGCTTCTAATTGGGAGGTTACTGGCATTCATCCTACTTCTAGAAAGATATGCAATTAACTTTAAAAACCTTAAAAGTAAAAAATGTCATATTCTGGGCCTGTGAAACCACTTTATCATGAAAAAGTGAATTCCAAAGATACTAGTTTTGAAAGTTACTATCCTTCAAAATACAGTTATTTGTAATATGACTAGATTTCAGTAGAAATTTAGAACTTCCTCTTTTGGGGACATCTATAATCAGTCAACCCAACACAAGTTAATATTCCCACTCAGTGCCTTCCTCACTACAAATATACACATTAAACATTTGCTTCTTCCCAATACAGAGCAGCTTTCTAAAGATAATTGCTGAAGACTGAATTATCTGGTAACTACATCATTCAGAGACAAGTGTTGGAGAGAGAGGCCATCAAAGAATGCAGAAAAAATGCAAGTCAAGGAAAAAGAGTATTGTCTTGATAGTATTATCAAATAATTTGCAAGGCATCTTCCCACTGGACAACAAAAAGTAAAAAAATAATTTGTAAAGTGGACTGTACCTATATGCTATTGCAGTTGTCCTGTCTTATCAGAGAGATAAAACAGGATAAGTATCCTGGGTCTTATTTAACCCTGAGGGATTTCAGTGATGAGAGACAAAAAACTTGGGCATGTTAGCCTTCTAAAATGTTGATTAATAATTGCAAAATTAATAGATAAACTTAAAGATTTTGTAGAGGTTAGTACTGGTTGAGAGAGAATAGCCATGCTTGCATTTTTGGAGGATATTTACAGAGAAAATGTTCAGGTTTTCTTTGATGGCTCTCCTCACAATACACAGCTATCTTCAAAGCATGCTAGTACATAAATGTAGGTTTGACACTTGCATGAAATCATGAAAAAAGAAATAAAATAGGTACAGCCTTCATCTAGCCTAAACAGACTGTACAGTTACATGCTTCTTTTGAAGCAAAATCTTATCTTATGTAAAAGAAACCTTATAAAGTCTTAATTACTTAAATATATCTAGAACACAGTCTTTAAATACAGAATCCACAACTTAAACATTTTTCTAACTGTTTTTTATGTGGTCATGAAATCTTTCTGACACAATAAAGAATTTGACAGCCAAATGAAAAATACCTGTGAGAAATTAAGTTCAGGGCAAACATAAAAGATGATAATCAAATACACCCAAACTGTTAGTTTCACCAGCTCACCTTAGGCAGAACATGCCCTAAACTGGTCAGACGTGAAAAATCCTGCACTGGACTAGACTAACTCAGTGCCTGAATAACCCTCCCAGAAGCTGTTGATCAAACCTGGCTTCCTTATCATTTAGGAAATCACAAAGTCTTCACTCATTCCTCTTGGAGCAGCTTTGACCACAATTATCTCCAGGCCTGTCACTATCAAGTCACTGAAATTAGCTGTCTAACCAAGAAACTCAACATGCTACAGCCAACAGGCCAGCTAGTTTGTCCTGTCTTCTTTTAGCAGTGCACTGACATTTTTTATCAGCAAAAGCCATGGGAAGATTTGTTCTCAAACCTGAGCAGCACACTCCACTCAGGGCTTTGCTCTGTTCCATGTAGATTACATACCTTACACATTCAATGCTTTTGTCAACTATACAATTGCCTTTGAAAAACAAAGTCAGACTTTATATTCTTACCAAATGCATAATAACATACATTCCTTTTATTTCAAATCCCATCTCCCCAGCAAATGATAAGAGCTACTACCAGAGCTAGACAAGAGTCCAGCTTCACCACCAGAATAGAAGACCCAAACCAAGAGTCAACATGGTTTACTGAAACACTGACACAAGAACCATCTGAAGGAAAAGTAGATTTATTACTGTCCTCCCCTCCAGATCACTGTACAAATAAAACTTTTTTGCCATAGAAAAAGACAAATTCCTCCAGAAATTATCAAGTACACCATTCTACACATACAACAACAGAGAATTGACACAATTTTCAAATACAGCAACCTGTAATCAAACTTACATAAATATGATGCAAATTACATTGTATTTATGTTTCTATAAACTATACTGTGGCAATATATACTCTTGTAGTGCAAGCAGATGATGCATGAAAAACAATAAGAAAGAAAGACAAACAAACAAGTAATCAGTCTACTAACTAACAAACTACACCAGGTGTTTTTAGAAATGGCCTGCAATAAGATAAGATTTAAAGGGGGGAAAAAAGCCACAGCTGACTTTAAGCATGTTCTGTTCATTTACAAACGTGGAGAGAAATAACCCAAAGCAACAAACTTCTCCAGGATCCCACATGCATCTGGAACCCACCTGATTATGTGAAGACTGGAAACATGTAGTGGTGGCTTTTAAATGCACATTTTTCAAATAGTGACAATCCCAAATAGCAAAGCTTACTTTTCACATGTTCCAAGCCTAAATAATGTTTAAAACTTAGTTTAGACTTATCATCCCTAGCAGAGAACCTCTCAGTTACTGAAGTTTTTCTGCCTTGACAGGGGAATTCCATTTCTAGGATTCATGCAGAGAAAATGTTTCAGTATAAATCATGGCTATTCTAAGCCAGGAAAATGTCGCACGGATCACTAAGTTACCATCTTTCAGGCAAGTTCTCCATAATTAAGGTATCAATTATAATTTCACAGGCATATTTTACTTTATAAATAAACTCTGTTTCCACAATTTGAGCTGTGGGAAAGAATGTCTGCGTCAATGCATCAACCCTTGCAGCACGGCAAGTTTTGAACTGAATGCCAGCTCTAAATGTTATAATACGGATTCTAGCATGGAAAAAATAGGAGGAAGACTTCCCTCTCACCCCCAAATTCCCACAAGCCTTCTTAATTTTTTTATTCCTGTCATGGCACCTCCCTGACATCTGCTCTTTGCTGCTCTAGAGCCAAATATAACAAATTTAACTCAATCTGCTGCTAAAGACACCAAAAGTAAAAACTGCAGCCTCCGTTAAATGGAGAGAAAGGACATTTCAGTAGGAATGAGCAAAACCCGAATCTGCAGTCTTTTCCTGCTGAACACTGCTCTGATGCTTTTATAACAGAGTTTTATATTTGAGTTTGACAGAGACTGAAAGCAAACAGTTTCTAAGGCTTGAATCATGCCAAGAGAAAAGACTGGCAGAGCGACAAGCATGCTCATTTAATTAAGATACCCCCACTGCTATTTTTATGACTTTTTACATACTTGCTGGGAGTTGGCAGGGTGACACAGAAGGCCAGCGTTAGCTCATTTCATCCTCCCAAAATATTCTATCACCCTAGGTACAGAACAAACTTGTGTACTGACTTGAATTAAATTACTTCAGGAACACCAACTTAATGCACGAACCCAGGCAATAGAAAAATCAAAGCTGAACAGGACAGTGCCTTATGAATGACAAGTCACAAAAACAACTGGCCTATGTAAATTATTTCAAATTTGATGAGGACCCTGATATTAATCCCCAAAACCTCTTCTCCAACGTCCCCATCTACAAGAAAAACAAAGTAAATCAGCAGAACCTACCAAGGGAACTAGACATACTACCTAGTGTGTATCTCACCTAGATATAATCCAATACAGAGAAAGAGATCAAACAAATTAGTGAGATGATGCAACTATTTCTCCCATTAACAAACCAGGGATAGACTTAGCTCCTTTACTCACACCATCAGCACATAGTTTTTAGATGAGCTTTACTAAAAATAATTTTGCAAGTGACAAAAATATGAGAGATTATATTCTTTCAGGAGAAAAGGTAACTTGAGCCTGTGGAAATATTCTTGCACTTTAATTTATCCAATTTGTAATAGAGTTTTTCTAAATTAAAATTATCCCTAGACTGCAGAACTCAGTCTTATCAGTTTAAGAAATATATCCTTTTCAAGTTTCCTTTCTCACTTTGCCATCCTAGTTTCACAGAATGTCCCCTTACTCTTATAGCATGAACCAACAAAACAAAAGTTTTTGAGCTACTTCTCACAAACAATTCATCATTCTGTGTACTTATGTTATACACACAAGTACATTCTGTATACTTATGTTATATATATTCACTGCCTTTCAAAGGCTAAACAATCTGGTTTGTTCCAATTTCTCTTTATAAAAGCAAATTTCCATCCCCCCAGATTCCTCTTTTAGACTCTTCCCTGATTCCTGTCTTCTCTACGTCCTTTTTAGAGGTATCCAGCACCACAACCACTGTGATGGCATGCTGCATGACAGTAAGGTACTGATTTTTACCACAGCATTTTATACTCCATCACACTGTTTACTTCAATTGCAAGTACAAACATAGGTATCAGAAGTTAAGAGAGCTCCCAGAAACAAGATTCTTAACACATAGTCCCCTACTTTGAGTTTGTGGCATTACTAGCATGTCAAGACATCATTTGGGGCCAGGAAGTCCTTGCTTTTTCATCCTTCAGCACAATTTCTTCCTTTTATCTCACCCATTACAGTCTGCAAATTTTTGTCACTTGCCAGTCAGAGTATGTGCCCAGAAAGAAAATCACTGGTTTACAGGAGAATACAAACACACATTAAGCAAAGGTAACTGCCCAGGACTTTTTGCTTTTAGGTCTTCAATGAGGCACCAAGTGTGCTTTGGCACAAGAGCATCTCAGTAAAAAATACAGCAGGCCTGCCCTTTGAAAAATTAAGACTGTAATAAAAAAGATAACTCATACTACATGGAGGACAAGAATATTCTGCATCCTACTTATTCCACCAGAACTATGGGAAGTAGATGACACCTCTGAATTGACTTACTAAACATCATAAAATGTAATCGATACTATATTGGCCCTTAAGAAGTACAATCCAGACAAAACTAGAAAAAAGTTTCCAAAAACACAGTGCATAAAATTTATAATTTGAAGATTTGAAACCACAACAGCCAATCTCTATTTTGCTCTGGAAGCTAAAAAAACCAAGAGAATGTGTAAGACTTTTTCTTTTCTTAATGATGAACAATACTGTAAAGTTTGCTTAATAATGCTGTTTAGGGAAAAACATAATAGAGTGATTGACCTGACTCTCTGTTCTTAAACACTCTGCTAAAAGAACAAACTATTTGTGAAAATAACAAAAACCAGCTGAAGGCATTTGGGTGGTCTCTGTTTGAGTCTTGTAATATAGAACAGTCCTTTCTAAATCCAAAACTGATTTGTGTTCCAGCTTCAGTAAAGCCTCGAAATCTGTTGATGACAAAAGCAACACAATCCACTGAACATCCATATTATTTTACTGTCAGGCTGGTTAAGTTCTAAGTGCTTGATTCATCACACACAGAGTAGCACAATTACATACACAACAGGACAATGTAGGTTTCTATATACTGATCCTTTTTAATTCCCTAACAGTATTTTGGGAGGTCATACAGTTGTATCTTTAGGAGAGTGCACATAATTACCAGACACCAATGCTAACTAGTTCAACTTTACTGCCCTGCTTCCTAAAAACATGGATCCACCTTATTTCTTCACCAGCATTTCCATTCTGTTTGAGCTGAAGAAGAGCAGGAACTGTTAGAACCTCATGTCTTGGTGTAGTAGCACTCTTTGAAAGGGCAGCCTGATATAAATCTGAGATTACACATAACCACAATAAGCAGACTGTAGTCTCACATCGACAGGCCAACCAGTCAAGGTCAAAAACCCACCAAAATTAAGTTCTATGTCATTCAGCAGAAGACTGAAGTGTGCCCAAAACAATAAAAATTAGTAACATTTTCATAAAATTCCTATTTTCTACAGTTCATCCCAAATAACAACAAACATACATAAAAGAAAAGTGAAGTGACAAAGAAGCACAGGTACAATAGAAATGACATCAGTCTAAACTGTAATTTGTCACCATGCATCATTTTCGTAGTGTTGGCCCAAGAGAAAAATCCTTTGAAGAAGAGATACAGTCCCTTGCAATTGTCCTTAGCAGCTGAATAAAGCACCAAAAATTACGACAATGCACCTTTGAGGGGGTTTTGGGGTTGGTTTCTGCTTTGGGGTCACGTAAAACAATTAAATACTTCCTACAGACATTTCAGCATTCAGCCACTGGTAACACGGGGCCTCCTGAGGAAGACTGAGCATGGAAACACAGCTCTGACTGCTCTGCCCCCCAAACTAGAACAGCAAAAATTCTCCCTGGAAGTGTAACTTACAATCAACCTAATATCCCAAACCAATTTTAGTCATAGATTCTAGTAAGTCTGCCAGAAGTAGTTTCTTTCCCCCACAACTCCTTTTCCTACCAAACAAATTTTCCAAGCTGCTTTTCCATTTCTTTAACACCTGCTCCTCCTGGCAAACACACAAGTGAGCCACAAGGACACTCCTGCCTCCCCAGGGACTTGCTGAGACAGAGGCTCTTCAGCAGGGCTGAGACAGTCCAGCTCTGCAGCTCACCACAAGACCTCTTCTTGGCATTAACCATGACACTTTTCCTAAACCAACAATCTTGGGTCTAGACTTTCTGAAAAACAATAATGGGCTAAGCCACAGAATGAAACAACACAATGCATACACAGAAATTAACATCCTATAGCAGCCTCTAAAAGTAAAAGTTACACTTAAAAAAAAAGTGCGTATTTATTATTCAGTACTCAATAATTTCACTCTTTTTATGATTCCTTGAAAAAAAAATCTCAGCACTCTGCAAAAAATAAAAGCTTAACTACAAATTAACTGACCCCAATGCATTACAATTCTGAAACATGCACGGAGCTACTGATTACATTCTTTCCACTTGTGCAACAATTCAAGGTGGACTGACAACTCATGACAAAGCCTCTTCTGGTATGAGGACACTAGCCAGCCTCCCTTCAAGCAAGACTTTCAGTACTGTATGGCCTTCAAAAAGATGCAAGAAACAACCAAAGACAAAAAGAACAGTTCACAGTTTAGGTGAGGAAATTATTCTCTCCTAAAATGGTAAAAGACTGAAGTGACAAACCAGAGCTTCTCCTTAATTTATGCCCTTGCACTTCATTGTTCACTACACAGTACAATTCCACCACAGTTAGGTTTACGGTGTTTTGATTACACTCTTGATATTAATTGGAAGAATTACCAGATTACAATATATTGCTACACAAACTATGCTAACATTTCCTAAAACATTCGATTATGCTATAAATACCAATGAAATCAGTCCTCTAAAAAAGTAATGCTTGACACCTACTGACACTAGGTTTAAGCAGCCAATTAAGGACAAACCAATACCAGCATGTACAGTATTATAATACAGTAAGTCAAAGACACATTTAATTAGCAAATATCACACTTTGTGATATTTGAATAGGATGGTTTCTACCCAGTTGTTCTGTGGTTTCATGAGGTGACAAGACCAACAATGACAGAGCAAATACAATACAAAGACAACAGCATTCTCCAAATGCAATTTTAAGCTGGCAGTAAGAACCTCTTTGTTACACCAGCACAAGAAAGAATGAATTTAAAAAACCCACAACTTTTTATTTTTGAAATTTAATGAAAAATAAAAATAAAAATCTATGTCATACAATTTAGTGGTGGTTACATTGTGAAGAAGTATGTAACTCACTCGACTTTGATAGCAACAACATGCTCCAAGAGAAAGGGCTCAATTATTACTCAAGCACCACTGTTCTCTTATTTACCGATGTTAGTCTTGTAAAAATATATGTTCATGTTTTAAATTAAAATATATGTTCATGTTTAAAATTTATTTTTAAAAAAATCTTTTTAAGTAAAAGCAAGTTCTCTGTAAGATCTCTGTAAGTGAATTAAAATGCCAACATGAAGCATTAAGTCTTGGCAAATAAGGTCAATGTTTTGTCTTGACTGCAAATAACGATGAACATCAAAACACATTTTCCTGCTGCTGAACCACTAATATCTTTTATGGAAATTATGAAAACAATTAGTTTCACTGGAGTACAAGCCCAATGGAGTACACCCTCAAGGACTTTAAAGAATTTCAAATGAACAAATAAACAGCAACTCAAATACAGAGGCAAAAACTGTCTTTGTGTTCAGATAGACACAGAATCAAAATCTAGAATATTCTGCAAGGATATTAACTGTAATCTTTCAACATACTCACCTTATGCATCCTGCTGCTGCTATGGCCAATGAAACATTTCATCCATCTTAATTCCTATTTCAAGGAAATGAAAAACAAACAAACACAACAGAAAGTTCCAATATCTCAGGAAATATATTTAGCAAAGGACAGAAATACTTATTCAATAGAGAAATAAACATTTTAGGAAGTGGTAAATAAACAAGAATTCTACTAAAACATGTTTACCCACAATACAACAGCATCTCCTCTGAGGAATGCCAAACATTAACAGGACTTTAGACTAGAGATTACAATAATAAATACTAGAACAAATATTGCTAATATAACTGATAAAAGTTCACACATTTCTGATTTTACCATGCACTTTTAAAACTCCAAAGTTTCTTAAATTGCAACTGCAGCAATATTTTCGGTCAGCTTCCAATCAAAGTTCTACATTCAACATTTGGCTACTTCACCTTGACCTGACACCACCTACCTCCTTAGGTGCAAATAAATACATAAAACCATCACCAGTTTCATATGGACATTTAAAACATTAAACCACTTCTATGTTTTACCTGTGCACATAAAAATGCTTGAGACAGCCCAAGTCACTGATGAAGAACACTCCACCACAACATAATCCTTGAACCTGTACACCAAAAACATATGTATGACAATCACTACAAATTGTTAAGGCTTCGTGCGAGAAAGTCAGAAATATTTCATCATATGCTCTCCCTGTCTTTGCTAGTTCTGATATTCTCACTCACAAATGGGATGAGGAAACAGAAAACTAGTACTTTCTTCACTAAATGCTTTGAAAATCATTTCAATTACAACTTTAGCTACTGCACAATCTATCTCTTTAACAGTCTGCCCAAAAGCTAAAAATATTTGAACCACAGCATAGTGCTGGTTTTCTTCTGATCCTCCAGTCATTATTATCTAAGAATATTTTTATAACTAAATACTAAGATCATTAGATCATTACAAAAAAATATTTTAAACATCTAACTTGTCATAAGCTTTTTCCCTTCCTTTTCCTTTCTGACTTTTGATAAACTCTAAGTTGGGAAAAATCCAATTCTTCTAGCTACTGAAGCAGGAAAAAAAAAATGCATTCATCCCTGAATTATACGTATTTTGCTTCACATAAAAGTAACTTTGAAAAAGATTAACTTAAACAATTACTAAAAATAACTAGCTACTATCAGCTACTATAAGGTTATTGAAACAAACAAACAAAAGAACAACAGCTCAGTATTTTGGCTGCTGAATAGTTCTGTGGGAAAAAAACTGTATACAAACTACTGTGATCCAAGGGAGCTGTGTGTTCACCCTATGTTATCCTTCTCTTTCCTTTTTATTAAGGAATAATAACATGAAAGACCACTTTTAATGGCATATTACAAGTTCAAATAAATCAGTACAAGAAAATTCAAAACTATATTTAGCTTAACTATACAGTATTTCTCAGTATGTTGACTGAGACTTTAACACACATTATAAAGCTTCAACAGGAGTTAACTTGGAGAAGAAAGGAATTGAGCAGAAGACATATCACTACAATTTTAATTTAGGTATAGAACTAGGTAAAACTTTAAAAGCATGACTTTTGGGCAAAATAAATTGAAACAAGCCAATCTTTCATATTGTTTCAAATCTAGCAAACTGCAGACATTTGCACAGTCTTTTGAAAAGTCTCTTATGCTGCTTTAAAATGCTTCCCTCCTTATATTATCTATGCCAGATACATCTGATCACTTGGAACCTGGGATATGCTCCTTAAGTCATTATTAAAAGTTCTAATGGATTCATAAGCCGACAGGCCTCAGTAAGTTAGACACAAACACTACACCCGTTTACTGCACCCATTTCTGCAGCCACAGGACAAAATCCCTTTGGCTGTCAGTTCCTTCCAAACCGTAAGGAGCCCGAGAGGACTGCGCATCGTATTTGTACTTTTATGGAAGCAGCACCAAGGTTATGAAACATCGCTCGGGTCTCGGAGTCAGGAGCTCGGCGCACAGCTCTGACTCACGCTGGCAGGGACCGCACAGGAGGCAAACGCTGCCACGGCCCAGCGCCACGAAACCTGGAGGCACCCACTGCCACCCCTCACAGAAGACACGCTCGGTGGCCACCACTAAATAAAGCGAAGCTCTAGGAGTAACCTTCGTGACTTGTAGGAACCTGTCCTACGCGGCCTTTCTGCAGGTCTTTATTATAACTGTAGTCACGCCCTCTCGCAGTTTCCGCACTCGAGGGGGTGATACCCCGGGCCGGGCTGTGACACCCCTGGGGCCGGGGCTCGGGTGGCCGGGCTGGCTCTGAGCTCGCACGGCGCCCTCGGCCGAGGGCCGCAGGCCCCGCACCGCCGCTCCCGGGCTCCGCACACACCTCAGCGGCGCGGGGGACGCTGCCGAGCCCTCCGCGCCGCCCGGCACCTCGGCCGAGCTGCGGGACCAGCTTTGCCGTGGCGGGGCGAGCGACGAGCCCCGCAAGCGCAGAGCTCCAGGCTCGCCAAGTGAGGGCCGGAGGAGGCGCCCACCCCGCCGGAAGCCGCTACCCCTCCGCCTCCTGCTTCCCGGCCCCGAGCCGCCAGCAGGCTCCGCAGGCGGGGAGAGAGCGGGGCAGCCGCGCCCCGGCGCCGCCCGCCCCCAGCCCGGGCTGCGGCCCCACCGCTGCGGGGGGAAGGAACTTACGAACGCCCGCCGTGCCCGGGTCCCGCCTCCGCGGCGCGGGGCGGCGGCGTCACCCCCGCGGCAAGGCGCAGGCGCGGGGCCGCCGCCGGGCGGGAAAGGGGCGGCGAGGCCGGCGTTTGTTGTGCGCCCGGGCTTTGGCGGCGCTGCTCCAGAGGCTCAGAGCTCCGCGGAGCCGCCCCGGACACCGCTCTGCTGAGCGAGGTCTTCCCACATCCCAACCTGGCGTGGGGCGAGCTGCGCTCCCAGCCGCGCCCTCAAACTGGTGGTTGCCAGGCGGTGGGATAGGAGATTTCGAGGGGCAGGTCAGAAAAGGGAGTCCCTGAAAAGTACAGGAATTGTGATGGAAAATAAGTATAAGGGACTTGAAAGCACTGGGTTGGAGGGAGTGCAGATGTCTGAACATGCGCCAGCTTGAAGACCAGTGGCATCCAGGGCTCTATCAACAATAGTGTGGCCAGAAGGATGAGGACAGTGATTGTGGTTTGTGGAGGCCGGTGGGCCTGTGGTACAAAGGACAAAGGGTGTCCATTGGTGGGACAGTCCCTAGTACCAAAGAACCTCCCCATGTTAGGGTGACAAAAGAGGCTTCCCTCAGCATGCTTTGTTTTGTTATGGTAATGTACCCCAGTTCTGCTTCCCTGGTTTGCCCGTGGCCTCCCTGCCCCTTGTTACTTCACATGTCCCTGCCCTAGAAGGTTCTCCACTCCCTGTTCCCCCTTTGGCCCCTGCCCCATGGCACTCCCTCAGAGTTTCCCCATCAGTTCCTTACCCTAGCCCTGGTTGTGTACCGCCCCCGTGCCCTCAGATCATTGGTCCCTGAGGCTCCTTCCACTCCTGTATATAAACCTGGATTCTCCCATATTCTTTATTTTGTCCCTGGACCCTTGTGCGTGTGTGGCTGCATTAAACTCCTCCATGGAGCCTCATATGAAGACCTGTTCTGTCTCTTTGTCATCAAACCCTGGAGCTATCTGTGTGTGTGTATATGAGTGTATGGTGGTCCTGCCAAGCAGCTTCGCCTTGGAGACAGTTTCAGAAGGACACAGCACCTCACCATCCAGCACCGCCAAGATGCCATGACAGTGGTTCTGTACTTGGCAGTGGTGAGACCATGTGTCAAGTACAGAGCTTGGTTTTGGGGCCCTGGTTTTAAAATATGTTGAGGTACTGGAGCGTGTCCGGAGAAAGGCATTGAAGCTGGTGAAGCATCTCAAGCACAAGTCTGATGAGGAGCAGCTGAGGGAGTTGGGAGTGTTTAGTCTGGAGAAAAGGAAGAACAGGGAAGACCTAGTTGCTCTTTAGAGCTACCTGAAAGGAGGTTGGAGTGAGGTGGGGGCCAGTCTCACAAATAACAACTGATGGGACAAGAGGAAATGGCTTCCAAGTTGTGACAGGGAAGGTTTAGTTTGGATATGAAGCCAATAATCTTGAGTATCCTCACAGCCTCACACTGCACGTACAGATAATCAGGCCCAGCCAGCATGGGTTTATTAAAGGCAAGTCCTGATTGACTGACCTGGTCTTCTATGACAGGATGACCCACTTAGTGGGTGAGGGAAAGGCTGTGGATGTGTCTACCTGGACTTCAGTAAAGCCTTTGACACTGTACCCCACAGCATTCTGGGGAAATTACTGCTCATGGCTTGGACAGGTGTGCTCTTTACTGTGTAAAAAAACTGTCCAGATGGCCAGACCTAGAGAGAGTCGGTGAATGGTGCTACATCCACCTGGTCACTGGTCACCCGTGGTGTTCCTCAGGGCTCAGTGTTGGGGTCAGGCACATTTAATACCTTTTTTGATGATCTGAGTGAGGAGACCGAGAGCATACTCACTTTGCGGACACAAGAAGTTGAGCAGAAGTGTTGATCTATTGGGCAGAAAGGCTCTGTGGAGATACCTCCCTGCCGGGAGGTCCTGGGGGAGGGGACCCTGGATGTACAGGGTTTGCCCCTGCTCCCTGCTCATGTGTGCCAGGATGCTGTGTCTGGATTGGTTGGCTGGGGTTCTGGGCCAGGGAAAAGAGCTTGGGATCCCATGACTGGAGGGAGATCACCAGCAGGCCCCCATGCCATGCGGCTGGGAGAAATAAACATTGCTGAACATCTACCCAGTATCGTTCCATATTTCATTTCTGCACATCTCATGGTATAATAGTTGTTAAGAGAATTCCCCAACAACAACAAATGGTGGAGAATGCAGGCAATAGACCCCTGATGACGATTTCTGAAGGCCAGGAATACAGCAACACTGAATTGTGAGTAAACTGTGAATTTTCTTCTCGTCTTGGTTTGGCTGTACTTTCTCAGGTATGGAGGAATCCTGGGAAATGGGGCTCTCAAAGACACAGAAGGAAATTTATCTAAAAGTTAAAGAAATCCTAACGAAGCAAAATGCAAAGCTTGATTTGGAACAATGAGAACAGTTCTTTGACTGGCTTTTTAAAAGTTTCCCTCGTGTTCCTTGAGATTTGCTTTTTGACATTAATCCCCCTTTTGTGGGTACCCTAGATCTTTGAGACCTTAGATGAGAAGATGGCTCAGTCAAAAGGTAAACTACTGATAGAAACTCTCTGTGCATTTCCTGTAATGCAAGAAGCTCTTTCAAGTCATGTGCATGGTCCCATTGACCGCCATTGCATGGCTGAGACCGAGCAGAGGCCACCCCAAGAGCCCGTGACTGAGGCCGCATGGTCCCCCCTGCCCGTGCTGACGGAGGTGCCCGCACTGGAGGCACCCAGCGCTCTCGGGAGCCCACGCCTTACCATGGACTTCATAGCTAGCTCAGGGCCCCTGCCGCTTGACCGCGAAGGAGGGACCGACATGGCAGGTGCCGTGGGTGCCGTGGGTCGCGTGCACCAGAGAGGCAACCCCCGTGGGCAGCCAGGAACCATGAGCCAGTGCAGGCTGCAGTGTTGGCAGCGGAGCCAGGCGCGGTGGGAGCAGCTCAGCGGCGCAAGCCCTGCAGTGACAGCCTGGCCCCGCACCGTGCATTCCTAGAGCTCTCCAAGGCATCCTTATGGTGAATAGTGAAGGAAATTTAGTAGCGGTAGCTTCCGAAAAAAGCCACTCGCAAAAAGCGGCGCAGCAGAGCGGGAGTAGCTGCTCGATGCCATGCGGCACACAGCAGCCTGAAAATGGCGCGTAAGTGGCGGCCGGAGGCAGCAATTGCGGCAGTTGTTATGGCAACCACAATTGCTGCGCCGAGCTGAGCCGGAGATGCATGAGCAGCGTGGCAGTGGCGAGAAGGGAACGGTGCGAGCGCCCGGCAGCAGCACAGCTGACAGCAACGCGGCCAACAGCAGCACAGCCAGCAGCAGCACGGCCAACAGCAGCAGTAGCGGTGGCAGCGCCAGTGGTACAAAGCCGTGCACACGCCAACACCTTACAGGGCACGGCTGTGCAGCCCCGCGAAAGCCCAGAAAGCGTGGAGCAGCTGCGCGGAGCTCCAGAGGAGAAGCGAGCACAGTGCCAAGCAGCGGTGCAGAGGTGGCCAAAGGTGGAGCAGCTGGCAATAGTGGCGTGCAGCAGCACGGCCAGACCGGACCCGCACGACCCCAAGCGTGATCCCGAGGAGTCGAAACCCCATGGCAGGAATGTGCTGGTGGCCCTGGCCTCGGCGATCCCAGCTGCAGCAGCTCCAGTGCGAGAGTGAGCGAAAATGAAAGTGAAAGTAAAAATACAGGTGGCAAACAGCAACAGCATGGAAAAAAGAAAAAGTTATTGCAACTAAGGTTTTAGGGACTGTAAAATGGTATAATGTAAAGAACCATTATGGGTTTATAATCAGGTTTGACACTAAGGAAGATGTTTTTGTGCATCAAACTGCTATTGTCAAAAATAACTCCAAAAGTAATGTTCCAAGCTTAGAAAAAAGAGAAAGGGTGGACTTTAAAATTATTCAAGGAAGAAAGGGCCCACAGGCAGCATGTGTTATAGGCCCTGGGGGTGTTCCAGTGCAAGGTAGTAGATATGCTGGACAATATCCCCATAATCCCTATCCTTTCCCCTATCCCACCTTTCCCTTTTATCCCATGCCCCTTTATTCCCCATATGCCCAGTCTAAATTTCCCTTTCTAGTTCCCCTTGCAAAACCATGCTTTTCCGTTTGCCATGAACTTCTTTGCAATGCCTATGGGAGGATAAAAAGGAGGGATGGAAGAAATTAACTGTCATTTTCTAAGATTCCAACAGGTACAGAAAAGAAAAAGCCTCTCCTGATTCAGTTTCCATTAGAAGATGCTCAGAGAGTCCTGTCTCCCTTCCACCAGACCTAAGATGCTCCAAAGAAAAAAAGTCTATTTGGACATTTGGGAGCTCGGGAAAATAGCTTGTTTTCTTTTGAAATTGTTCTTGTTTTCCTATGTTTATCCAGTTGTTTCCAATGTTAAGTTTCAAATCTCTTTTAATAAAAACAAAAGGGTGAGATGTGGAGATACCTCCCTGCCAGGAGGTCCTGAGGGAGGGGACCCTGGATATACAGGGTTTGTCGTCCCTGCTCCCTGCTCATGTGTGCCAGGATGCTGTGTCTGGATTGGTTGGTTGGGGTTCTGGGCCAGGGAAAAGAGGTCAGGATCCCGTGACTGGAGGGAGATCACCAGCAGGCCCCCATGCCACGCAACTGGGAGAAATAAACATTGCTGAACATCTACCCAGTATCGTTCCATATTTCATTTCTGCACATCTGACGGTATCATACTGGTAGCAAGAATTCCCGACAACAGCAAGGCTCTGTGAGGGAATGTGGATAGGCTGGATCCATGGACTGAGGCCAGTGATATGAGGTTCAACAAGGCTAGACCCTGCCCTTGGGTCACAGCAACCCCTGCAGCACTAAAGGCTGGAGGAAGAGCAGCTGGAAAACTGCCTGGGGAAAAGGACCTGGGGGTGTTAGTGGACAGCAGCTGAATGTGAGCCAGTGAGTGCCCAGGTGGGCATCAATCTCTTTTGCCCAGTAACAAGAACTAGGATGAGAGGAAGTGGCCCTGAATTGCACCAGGGGAGGTTTAGATTGGATATTGATAAAAATTTCTTCTCCAGCAGAGTTGTTAAGCACTGGAACAGGCTGCCAGGGATAATGATGGAGTCACCATCCCCGGAGGTATTTAAAAGATGTGTAAAAAAAAAAGTGCTTAAAAGACATTGGGCTTAGGGACATGGTTTAGTGCTGGACTTGGCACTAGTTAACTGTGCTAACAGTTGAACTTGATGATCTTCAAATCTTTTCTAATCTAAATGATTTTGTGGTTCTATGAAAGGATAAATGAAAGTGTGTCAGAAATAGGATAATACAGGATTTAAGAGAAGGCTGAAGGGAGAAGTGATTTGGGCAGGAGAGAGGTGAGAAGGTGCAGAAGAAGGAAGGGAAGTGTAGAATATATAGGCGTGAAAAGAAAAGCAAAGGGAAAAAACATTCAGAATTAAAAAGAAAACCCCAACCTATTTTCTTTCCCTTCTTCTAACCATCTCTTCTACCACAGAGATGTTTCTTGTGGGGAAGAAGAGGACTTCTGTCTGCACCACTTCAAAGGTTATTGGACATGGAAGCCATGCCATTTTCCAGTTTCATCCTGTGATGCAGGACTGTATCTTCAGGAGCTCCTATCGCATGTGCTCTGCCAGGACATCCCATCTCCTGTGAGCCTGCACTCAGCACACCTTTCTGCCATGGCCCTTTGCTGGAAGAAAGGGTAACAGGGATCCCCTAGCCATAGCTGGAACAAAGTATCTGTGGAAAAGCATTGACACAGCTTCTGGCAAGTGGGAGTGGGGGAAAGTAGGAAATGGTGTTAAGCTAAGCATTTAATTCTGATGGTTTTTTGCTATCATGTACTTAGCATCGCAAAGCAGCTGTGCTAAAAAGACCAAAAGCACCAGAAGTGGCAAAAGAAATCAGTGTGGGAGAAGATAGAAGGAATATGGAATGTCTTCCAAATATTCACATTTCTTTACATGTACCTAAGGCTGAAATGTGAATTGTGTAGGTATAGACTGTATGCTAAAAATTAGAAATATATTTAAAATGTATGTGCAGTTTTCAGAAAACCTGTTTCTGCAGTTCACTGCAAAGTGACAGCTAAGGAAGCAGATACCCTGCATATCTGACACTTTTTTCCAGTGTAGCCAAACAATAAAGTTTAGGCTCTTTTTGAACTCCTATTTCCTGAAAATAAATGTGAATTAGAATTAGTGATTCTGAGCATAAGCACAGTTTTGTGAATACAGTTACTGCATCTTGGTAAATGAAATTTGTGGGGATAAAACAGGCAGACTGGCTCAAAGTCATTTCAGAACATTTATAATATGATACTTCCCTTCAGTCATGTGTTCCACTGGGAAGTTCTGTATCTGAAATAACTGTTCCAGTGCTTCAGAATACTTCATTTAAAAGTCCTTGACAATTTAAACATGAACCGAAGTTTAAAAATAAACATTTTTCACCTTTATGTACCTACTAAAGCTGAAGTGGTTTGCAGTTAAAGAACTTATAGAATACAGTGAATTGAAAGGTGAGTCTTCCAAATGGTGTTAAATAATTATAATTCCTTTTGAATTTATACAAGTCCTAACTGTTGCTTATACAAAAATATTACTATATCCACTGTATGTACTGCCATTCTGAAGCTCAGATGTGGCATAATGAGCATACAATGGTCCTTGATTTATTACATGCCACTTGGAGAGACAGAAAATACTCTTTCTAATGTGCGCATGTATTTGTGCCTTTACCAACTATTAGTTTTCATTTTTTAAAAAATGCTACAGTGGATTTATCTGTTGCTGGTGAAAAAAAAAAGAGATCTGATGACAATATAAACTTCATGTATGGACTGTTTTCAGTATTCACAGAAAAGATCAGTCATTTCTAATAGAGAGTGTATTAATTTTCCTCAAGCCTTACTTCATGATATACTGTAGAACTTTGTAACAGTGATAATTAATGTCAATCTGGAATATCAAGTTTTAAAACAACACTGGGAAAAATGATTCATTGTGACAAACTGAAGAAAATATTTTCTGTGGTGTAGCACCTCAACATCTGAGCTTATGATATTCAGTAGTACTGTTTCCTGAATCTTTTTCAGAAAAGTGTGTCAGTGATTTCCATTATATTATACAGGCTTTTGTGAAAGTTTTTCTTAAAAGCAAAGTAACAGAATGAGTTTCTGCTTAGAATTGAGAGTAAACAGACCTCAGTCACCAATAAACAATATCATAAGAAAAAATGAAAGCTGTGATATCTGATGAAGATAATACTTTTTCTTTTTGCAACCTAGAGATGAAAAAGAGCTACCATTTTAAAGATTGCATTGGTAATAATTTAGAAAAGTGGTAGAATATTATCAAATAGAAGAAACTGAAGAGTATACATACATGATTAAGAATTTTATGATGTACAGTATTAATGTGCACTACTTAGTAGTTTAGGGTAATAAGAAAAATCCATATTTGCAACAGCAATATTATTTTTTTTGTATTTAGCAGTGCAGTATATTTTCAGAACTAAATCAATGGAGGTGTTTGCACAGCAGTTCTCTTGCCATGTATCAGTGCAAGTGGAAATGCCAAAACATGGTCATAAAGGGGTGAACCACTGTGTTCTATGGTGCTGTGAACTGGAGCCTTTATGGGGAGAGCAGCAGCAAGAGACAACTGTAATGCTTCCCACCCTCCTGTAATCAGTGATGTTTTAGAAAATTAATCATTACCCTGCTGTTCTCTCTTGCACTTTAGTCTACATAGAGGAATTTTACATCACCTTTAAAGAAAATCTGCTCACATACAGTAAGGTATTACTGCATAGTACTAGTTTGCTTTAGACCAGGCAGAGAATCATTTAGGTTGGTGTTGGTTTCGGTAGTTAAGTTTGGAGTACTTCAGAACACTGTTATTTAAAGATGATGAAGCTACTTAAATCCACTGCACTACGGCACAGACTCAAAGAAGTTGGGGAACTTGGACAATACCAAACACAAGCTTTGAAAAACCTCTTTGTACCAGACTTCTCCTGCTTCCTACAGATTAGGCCTCCTGCTGACTATTTGTACTTTCTAAATGTGTAAGAGATTTAAGCGTTAATTTCTGCACCTCAGTTCACCTACCTTTGAAACAGCAGTGGTAATTCTGACTTAAATATTGTGATGATACATTAATAAATATGAGGAAAACTCTTTGAAGTTGAAAAATATAATGAGATTTAAGTACATTCCTTTTTGTCATGATTAACCTGTCAGATGTTTAAGTGCTGAAACACTGCTTTTGGGGGGAAAAAAAAAAAAGGAGAAATGCCAATTAAGAGAATAAAGAAGCAAAGATACAGATCAAATAAGCAGAACAAGCAACTGAAATAAATACAGGGAAAAAAAATCCAAGGGGCAGAGCAGATCTAAAAAGATACAGCTCAGAAAAAAGAAGAAAAAAAATCTGAAACAAATTCTGTTGAAAATCAGAAAGGTGTTTAATATGCTAGTAAGAAATACCTTTGCAAAAGATTCAAAGTGAATGCGTATTAAGCCAATGTGTCAGAGAAATCTGGGCAGCAGTTTAACTCCCACAGCCTCCAAGAGATCAGGGGTGTCCTACAAGTTCTTGTTTTTTCTCCTCTGACTCTAACAGGAGGCCATGGCACCGCCTCCAATATAAGAGCTCAAGTACCTCCGGTGTTAGGGGATGGCCCAATGGCGATTTTCAGATAATCGTTTTGATCTTATCTTGAAACAAACTGGACAAGAAGACTGAGGCTGGGCAGAGTCCCATAAGTGAAGTAAAAAGACTTCAGTCTGCTGAGGTGGGACAGGGTAGACTTGCAGGAGTAGGTAGAAGGAGGAAGGACATATACATGGACAGCAAGCAGAATAATCTTGCACACAAGAACACACCCTATTCTGACTCCTGGAATGGATCAGAGATGCTTAATTTTAATATTTCCCCTCACAATAATATATATCTGCAGATTGAAGGTCAAAAGCATCTATCTTCATTTGCACAGAAGAGCAGAATCCAGCTCTGCTGATGGTCAGTGCAGTAGTCAAAACAACAGCACACTGTATGGTTGATCGCCCACCTGGCCAGAAAAAGGAAAGTGAATACACAGTAATTGCTTGTTTAGTGAACTTCTTGTTCTGTTTTTTAAAAAGAAGTTGGACACACATAACTAGGAACTGTATCATCATTAAGAGCATGAAAGCCAGAATCAGGCTGGTTGGCATTTCCTAAATTCTCAGTATGATTTCTCAACCTCTTAAAATTTTTTCAATGTAGCTTTTGTGTGGTGAAGGCCAGAATTTATGTCCTTTATTATTGCTTTATAGAAGAGAGTAGGAACATATTTAAAGTATTTGTTATCCTTCTTTTGAGGTGACACTTTCAAAAGCTTCTAAGAAATTTTAAAGTAAGAAAAACCTGTCTTTGAACTGATTTTGTACCAGCTTAGGTTGAATGATTTTTCAAAGACAGCAATAGATTTCAGCAGCATGAAAGGCTTGACTGGTGATGCCAAATAAAAGTTACTTTTAAAAACCCACAAGCTGCTTGTTCTAAAGTTTTCATTTTGTGCCAACAAGTTGATCTCTGTCCTTCAAGGTATTAAAATACTGTGACAAGCCAAGAACACGTAGTTCTTGTCTCTTTTTTTTTGTTTTTCTTAATGAGAAACCAAGGAAACACACACGACTGAGAGGAAACCTGGGGGCTTGCAAGCAGGAAGAGGCAAACTCCCTTCTTTCAGTATCACGAAATGTTTTTTACTACTACTGTGGACTAAAAAGCCTCTACAAAGAGCTATAACATTGTGAAAGATTAAAAAGAAATGCAAAACTTTTGAAAATGGAAATATAAGAGAAATATGTAAAAAAGAAAATATTTTTTTAGATGGGATGATAGAAAAAAAAATGAAATTATACTTAAAAATGTGGGGGAAATAAGCTTTTGCAAACAGAATAAAGAAGGTGAAGGGAAACTGAAAATAAGCAAAACATTAAAGGGGAATGACAGAAATTAGTGATTCAGAAGTAGTGAAGATACTGTTTCATATTCCTTTAGGAAGGAATTTCCATAAAGACTGGACAACATAGAAGCAACAAAAGATTTATAAATATAGCTGTTCCTAAAAAGCAGTCAAGGAAATATTTGAAAAATGTGCAGAGTTGTAAGTCAGTCAGCCAGCCCAGCTGCTATGCATCCTAGGGGATAAAAGGTATTTGCTGTGAAACTTCCTGTAGCGCTGTCAATGAAGCTTGAAAAGAGGGACAAATACTGGAAGACTGAAAAAAAAAATCAAATATGACCTTTTTTTTTCAATGAAAGCATAGAATGCCCTTTGTAACTGCAATCCATACTTGACCATTATGTATCTTATTCTAGAAATGCTGTATAGCAAGAGGATGCTGTGTTTCAGAGACTAGGATTAAATTGCTTTTGCTTAGAATTTTGAGTTAGTTCATGAAGGTGTTATGCTGACAATGAAGAGATGCATTGTAAAAATAAACTTTTGAACGAAAACTGCATTTCACAGACAGGCCTTTCAAGGCAGTGAGTAGAGCAGGAACCCTGCACAGACAGCCGTGCTTTTAACACCTGATGATCTGTGCCACGGATACACTGTTGGCTTTCTAGATGGTTAATCACGTGTTCTCATAAAAATCTTTATTTGTGTGTGTGTTTTGCAATATGTCTCTCCTGTAATACAAGGAAATGCCCCTCTGTTTCAGTTTTGTAATGCAGAAGACTTGCACTTTGGGACTTTGCTTCTTGCAGATATTTGTCCCAGGGTGCAGTTTTCACAGGAACTTCTGGGAGTGCAAAGGTGGCACACATGCAGCCATGTCTAGCAGAGCTGCAGCAACGAGGGTGAGCAACTTGTTCCTGAATCACAAGACAGACCATTGGTTTTAATGAAAATTGCAATCCAGACTTGTTTTAAACCATCCTATAGGTATCTGCAGAATGTCTGGGAAAGGATGTGTGGGAGATTGGACTACAAAGAATTTTTGTCATTTTAATCTCAATAAATTTAAAATAGTCCTTTAGTACCTCTTGAGGCAGTTCTTGCTATTTTCTTTCTTTCATTTCAAAGAATTAATTTGAATACTTTATCTGTATGCCACTCAGTGAGCAAGAAAACTATATCTCCTTTCCCAGTCCATCAGTGAGGCAAGGAAGCCTTAATGTTTTTGCAGGGTTTCTCAGAGAATCCCAGCCAGCCTGTTCTGCCCAGACTGACAAATAGGATAGAGGCTCCTGTTAGAGGTAAACAATATAGGAAAAGGATCCTGGTGTGAAAAAGCTGAGTGTCACTGAGCTACTGGCAGTCTTCTCTGCAAAGTTTTTTTCTCTTGTCTGCTCTTTATAATATATATTTAAAGTTGTGTTTGTTGTTGTTTTCTTTTACCATTACTGGCAGTCTATAATTTCTACATCCCTTGTCTTCAGTGTACTTCACTACACAAGAGAGTTATAAATACATCTAAATTTATTTGGTCGACTTCTGTGTTTATACAGTTCCCACTGAAGTGAGGTCACTGAACTAGAGAACTCACTCTCCAACTGGTTCTCAAACCCCTGTAGCATCTCACTGTCATTCTTGGCACGTGAAGCATGACCTCTTGTCCCACAGTGGCCAGGCCTATTACCAAGAGGTTTTAGCATAGTCACTTACTCCACATTTAATTAGTAATTTTGTTTTTCACAGCAATGCATCAACATGGCAGTTTTATTTTTCATTTCCATTAATAACTCTATGGTGTACAGAAAAAAAGTGAGAAATCAAAGGTCCCTGTAAATGCTTACATTTCTGGAAAACTGTAACATGGAAAAAAAAACCCTGAAAATTAAAGTCAGATTTTATGTACTCCTATTCCCCAACTGAATTTAAAAAATCATGGGAACCAACTTCAGTCACTATGAAGTATCATGTGCTGAAACCTCATCACATCGACACATCACCAGCTAAGTTTAGAGTAAACTTCTGGATGCAATCAAGTGACCCATGGCTTGGCAAAGGTCTAACTTGAAGTCTCATGGGGAAATAATTTCTGGCTCTTAATTTAAGACAAAGCCAAAGGAATTGAGCCCTTCGAGTCCTACAGTTTAAACCCAGAAATCCCATTTTTATTTGAATAGAGAGCTTCTCATTTGCTAGCAGGTATGTGTGTAAGGGTTAGTGAGGCACAGATTTCCTGCTATTTTGCCCTTAATGTGGAAAAATCAATCACCCTCTTTAAACGTCAGACTTCAGATAAAACATGCAGTGCTTAGTCCTTATGAAAAGGCTCTCTTTTTCCAAGACTTTGATAAGAAGAGGAAGTTAAACAGAATTTTAACCTTTTTTTGTGAGTACTTTTGAAGTGACTGAGGACCTGATTTTCATTTGCATCAAGGCTTCTGCATTAAGCTTAAAGGACCTTAAATGGGAATAAGCTGTAATTAGGACCAAGTCCCCTGTCTCTCCTAGCTTAAGGTATGTATTGACTCTGGATCTTTAATGTCTATAGATGCAGCTTCGGGGGACAACCTCTGATGTCCAGAGATTCAGCTCTAGGGAATAGTCACAACCTGGCAACAGCCCAGAAATATGATTAAACAAAAGTCTGTCCTCTGAAACCCCTAGAAAATCAGTATGTTTAAAAGCATTAAAAATGTATTATTCTTTATTCAGGATTCATATCATACATAAATATGAAACCAATTATTATAGTTTTCAGTCAGTGGTGAAGAAGCCTAATAATTTTTATAGTTTATTATCTGGGTATTTTAAATAGTTGATATATTCACTGTTATTTTATTTTTCATATGTATTATTTGTACATAGGTGTATTAAAAATATGCTAGTGAATAAGGTCCACAAAGAAAAATCTGTAAATGCTTTAATTAGTAAATCCAGTTTGCATGTTTTCCTTATGAATACAGTGAGTGCATAATATCAGAAGGTGTGTGTAGGAAAATGATCTAATGCTCATATAGTGCCTTGTCATCCTCCAATAGAAAATTTATGCAAAGGCAAAACCTGACTTTAGCTTTAAAACCATAAACAGTATGTTCTTAAAAGGGTAGCATAAGGCAAGAAAATAAGTTGTTCCAGTAGTCTTAAAATTCCTGCACCTTGGTTCCCTATACATTTGTCCACCTCCATTGCATTCAGGACCATCTTGATGTTTCCAGTCTTGCAGGGGACACCAGTACGATGGCTAGCAATGCTTTGAGCTTGCTGGGTCATCAGCCAGCTGCTGCCACCTAAAATATGGCACAATTTGTGTCCAACTAATCCTCACAAATGGCACAATTTTAACTTGCTGTTCTCCCCTACCTGCTTTTTGCCGCAAAACAAGTAAAAATATCACTTTCTTTGAGACTCCTCTTTCAGATGCAGACAAAGATTCTCAGTGGATTCCTCTGTTACTACCAAGGCACTGGCAGGCAGGAAAAGAAAAAACAAGCCACACCACCAGATGAAAAGCAGTGTTGCAAATACCTCATTTCCGTTGGCAACCAGGTTAAGAAAAGAAGCTTACAAGGCCTGTGACCATCCGGCTCTTGGCCATGAGCAGTCCAGCAGTGAGAGGAAGGAAAAGACCAATAATATTGAGCTATGATTCTTCAGTGCAAATCCTGTGCCAAGACATCTGTGTCCTGAGCAGAAAGAAATGGAACCATTTTAGTAATTTGTCTCCTGGGTTAAGGGTAAAATATGTCACAAAAAGGATGCAGGATATCCTAGCAAGTTCTTACCAGTTATAGTCCACATAGTAATGCTAACACAAGTGAAGATAGATTTAGTATGCTCATTGTATTACTTAGCAGATGTAAGAGAGAAGAAAGGAGATGCCTGATGTCAGGAACCTCGTGGTGTCTGGTACAGAGGACAAAAAAGGAGTCTCCCAAAGCTTCTTCCCCCCACACTGTGTTCAAGAGCAGCAAGAGGTATACATATAAAAAGTGAGGAGGGCACTTTGGTTTGGCACAAGAAATCTAGCTACAAATTTCCAGCTTTTGAAATAAAACTTAAGAAAAATATTCATCTAATATTGGCAAGCATAAAACATAAAAAATAATACCTATACTTTATTGTTATATTTAATAAAAAGTGTCAGCTTTATATATGGAATAAAGGTTTAAAAAACAAAAGGTATTCCTAGGGTCACAAATTGTGGAAGGTAGGAGAGTACTCCAAAAAATACTGAAATTTCTTGTAGTACTCTTCCCTGCATATCTGCTAGGAGGTAGGATATTGGAATAGATAAATCTTTGGTCAGGAAAGCCTTTTATCAGTCTATTTGTTCATACTTCAGCTGCTGATGTTTAAAGTTGGATGTTTCATACTGTAGTCAAAGGAATTATTCAGTAAAGCTCCCTGTGATGGCAATGGTAACATATATCCTGCTGTTTATTTTCTTCATAAAAAGCAACAACTATATTTTAATTCATGAGCATATGTTTTACATAATTTAAGTTACATGAAACAGAGAGCTAGAGCACCATATCTAGAGATGAAATGTAATGGGTTTATAGTTACATATCTGAAAGACAGGCTGAGTGTGAAGGAGTCATAGTTTGATTTACTCTTGGAAGGACAAAGTAGATGTTTTTCTATCACCAAGATTTTCCAAATGTCACACAAAAAGGTTTGTTAAAGCATGACTATTTAGTTGATGTTGACACTGAGTACTTAAGCCTTTTAGACATGATTGTAGTCCTATATAGGTGAAATTGGTGGATCTGAGAAAAAATCAAAGGTTCTGATGTCTATTTATGTCTGTTTAATATTTTTATGATTTATATCCTTTAGATATGAAAACATAGTCAGAATTACGTTGAAATTAAAAAAAAAAAAATCTTGGAAACAGGAGGCTAAAGCTGAAATTTAGTAACTGTCACTAATGATTCCTGATTGGATGCTTTCATGCATAGCCTACTAAGCCAAATGAAGGTGCATAATAAAAAATGTCACTGAATTGAGAACAGTAATTTTTCAGATGTTGAGTTGGTAGTTGTCTTTTTTTTATATATTTAGCTAGGAACGCATACCAAAGCATGTTCTAAGTTATGTATAAACAACTATACCTTTCCCCCATGCTAAGAGATCATGTCTCTGAATTTGCACTGGTAAAATTTAGAATGACAGAATGTACACATTATAAAAGCAGAATATGGAAGAAGGACTGTATTGAGTTTAAAAATAAAAACTTTTCTGTCTACAGAAAAGAGAAAGAAACCAAGTTTTTTAGGAGCTCTCTTAATTGGAACAGGCTCAATAATGAAGTGTACAGAACTAGAAGTCCTTTTTACAAAGCAATAGAGAGAAAAGATGCAAAAAGTGGGGACATGACTTGGGGGACATCAGTGGGAAATTCCTGGATATGTCTACTTGGGGTTATTCCATTGGATTAATTTAGTCATTCACTGAAATTACAGTATTTAAAGAGATTAAACACAAGTGCACACATATGGCCTTTCCTTCTCCCCAGTCAAGGTGATTTTCTTATTAACCATACAGTCTCTACAGCTCTATGTCTATGTATTAATAAATCCTCCAATATTCCATGGGGCTATTCCATAGCTGTTTTTCTATTGGTAAATTCTAGGGTGCCTACCAGAAACTACAGAAACTTGGAAACTGGTCTTAAAGGTAACAACTCCCACGATTCCTGGGCTGGCATCTGCTGATTTTGCCAGCACCACCTTTCACCTGCTGATAAAGCAGCGTAGAGGATGCTGAGAGCGTGTCCATCAGAGTGTGCACTTTTGGCACACTGGCAGGTGGGCAGCAGACTGGTTTGGCAGTGTCATTTCATGGGGTTTCTGAGGACATTGGAGTATTCTTAGCAGAGAAGAAGACAAGAACTGAAAAGCTGTTTTTCTGGAATCACTGCACATGATATGAGAGGTGCCTGTAGAGTGAGCCAGCTAGCAGAGCTCCTGGGATAGGTGGTGAAGCAAACCTCAAATGTCTGGGCCTCCTAGCAGGTTGTCAGAAAGGTGAAGGAGCTCCCTAGATATCTGTGTCCTAGAAGTCACCTAAGTGTTGCAGCACCAGAGCAGCAGTATGAAAGTTGTCCCTAGTGCAGAAGAAATAGGTTGCCCTTGCTCTTTGGGGTGCTGGCTGCCCCCACTTACTGCCTGTTAGTGGTTAACCAGGTTGGGGATGGCAGATCAGCTTCTGGGCTTGTTGCCATGGAAAATTGAGATGTTTCTTTGAGCAGTGCTGCTCTACCAGGTGTATACACAGGAGGAACTGGCATCTCTTCAGAAAGCAGAGGAGAGAGATTTGTGTCCACTGATTTTTGGGAGCAACTTTTCTGCTTCATTTGCTCTGACAGCGTCTTCTCAACGTTTAGGTTAGTGCCTCATAGATGGAATCAAATGTAGCACTTGGGAAGGGCAGGACTGACCTCTGCAGTAGTCCATGCACATGCATGGCAGGGTATTAATGATTACTGTGTAGCACCTATGCTTAAATTTACCTCAGACAGCAGTGGAATTTGAAAAAAACAACAGTTCCCATGTAGCTGCCACAAATACTACTTAAAAACATTAAAATTCTGCCACCTAAAAAAGGAGTAGAAAACTTGCTTGCTGGTAATCTCAGTGAGGAAAGTGACATTAAAAAGGCAGAAAGTACCCTGATGAGGCTTTTGGAAATAAAGCATAAGAATGGCATGTAAATATACAGGCTGGCAGTGGGAGTGGCAACAAAAGCTGCTCCTTAGTAGGCTGGACACTTCAGAGTTCACTGTAATCTTCCTTTCTCCCTTCATCTACTCTTGTTTTACAGTCCTAATTCAGCTGTAAAAACCTTTAGTTCCACTTCCTCCACTTAAATGAATGAAAAAAGAATCTTTAGACAAATCCTGATCCCAATTCCACATATGTAAAACAAGATTAACTTGGTTGACTTTAATGGCATCAGTTGGGGCATACTTCACAGAAACCCATCAACAATTAGATCACTTGGCTTAAGTCAAATGCATAAATAACAAAGGTATTTTCAGTACTTTCTCTGTAAGCTGGTTTCATGTGGCTGTCCCTGGAGTTAATCTTAGCCCTGAGTTCAAAAAGACCTGGATTTCACCCAGAGGTGTTCCATCAGCATAAATCTGGCCTAAATGATACTAGAATAAGCTCTACCAGCTGAGTGAACCATGCAAGCACCTTTCAACTGCAAGTTTGGGGCTTTCAGTGCACCTGTCCACTATTCTTCTGAGGCTGAAAGGGAACACATTTCACCAGTAATGGGAAAACAAGAAAAAAATATTTGCAATTCCAAAATAACTACATGGAAAAACATTGCTTAGAAATAACTCCACACACATCCTTTCATAAGTATCCTTTGTCTGTGAGCAGGGCTAACTTGTAGTGAACTCTTTGATGTGGGATTTTATTTTCAGATCACTGCAGACACAGATTTTTTTTCAAAGCAACAACTGTACTATTTACTGCATGCCACAGCTGCTTTTAGAAAGAATTGCCACAAAAAGTAATTTAAAAAGAACTTTCATGTAAGACCCACAAACTTCTAAGTATCCTTACCAACTAGTACATATTTCTATCAAAAAGCTCTATTTCATTTTTCTCAAATAACAATATTATTATATAATTCCTTACCTCAGTAGACATCAATGTTCTGATATTTTCCTCTATGTTAACGGAAAGAAAACAAGAGGTTGCTTTGATTCTACACTATCTTGTCTTTATCTATTATACTTATCATGCAAAATAGATGCAGGCTACTGTCAGGTACTTGAGCAGCTTTCTGTGCACAGTTTAAAATTGGTTTGCTCAGACAGCTGCAAATGAAACAATGTGTGGGTGAATCAGGGCCCAAAACTCAACTGAAGACATACCTGGACTGAGGGCCATACCCCCATATGACATAAAGCAACATCATTTTATTCTTAATGGAGTCTGTTTTCTGTAGATAAGGATGTGTCCATAGGGGTCCTCAAACTGCTAAAAGCTGAGCAATTTCATATGAAAACTGGAATGGGAAAAATAGTCTAATATCCAACATCTCATTTGATTATACAGAAAATTAATTGTCTCCATTAAATGTGAATCTAAAAGATGAAAATGGCTGATTAAAAAAAAAATTGCTATGTCCTTTGTTTCCTACTCCCAAGCAACCCTGTGTCCTGAATCCTGGACTAGAAATCTGTCTTTCCATAGAAAATTTTGCATAAGATATGCTTACCTCGTCTGGTAGCAAATCTTCCTTGGTCTCAGCACATGAACAAAATACTTTCTTCTCAGTCTTTTTTATGACCATAAGGAAAAAAAGAAATTATGCATTTAGACACACAACATCCATTCTAACTCTCATCTAACTGTAATCCCTGCTTATTCAATAACCTCAGATGTGTGCATGCAGCTTCTAATGGGTGAATTTACTCCAGCACCAGAGTGAGCAGCTCTGCATTTCCCTGCTGAATAACTATGCCAGTTTGCAGCAGCTGAAAGGTCAGACTTTGAGGGTGAGCATTCTCACTGTCTGTCTGTCTGGGATGCCCAGAACTGCAGTTTTTCTGTGTGTTTTTCATGGTGAAGTACAGGCAGGCCACTGACTGCAAGAAAGTCCCCCAGTTTTGTTCTTTAACACTGTTGTACGCAAACAAGTGACAAAACAGAGAAGACTGCAACTAAGATACTTGTGCCTTTAGTTAATCAAAGCTGTAGTGCAGGTAGGCCTTGCAAAGGCTGGAAGGAACTCCAGAATCTTGTCTTCTTTTGTTTCGTTTCTTGCAGATGTGAGTGCCAACTTTTTTTTTTCTTTTAAGAGAAATGCAAGTAAATATATGTGCATATTATCTGCAACGCTATTTTATATAACTCAATATTTACCTGTTATTTTTATACTATATATAAGCACACAGAGAATTTTCTAGCAGAAAATTTAAGATGACAACTGAAAAGCTACTTCTAGGAGAAATACATATTTTCAAAGATGTGAAAGCACTATCTGTAAGGGAGCAAAGCTCTCAGCAATGTATGTCATTTTCTCACAGACCCCTTTCCTTTTGTACTCCCTCCTTTGCCTTTATTGATGCTGTTTCACTATAAAAAGCAGTGCTCTAGGGTAGACCTCAGAGCCCCAACTCCTACCAACCTCTTCCTCCCTTATTCTCAGTAGCAGAAGCTGCTGCAAGGTTACTTTGCAATCAAGAAAAGAAGTTTATACAATGCCCCAACTCTGCAGCTTTCAACTGTTCCTCATTTTTCCAGATTAGTGCCTTAATTAAGTCCAAATGTTTTTCATTTTCTCCCTTATGGTCCTTTCTGTGAAACCTGATGCTGGCCATGGACACTGTCCTCTTGTGACCTTTTCTCTTCCTGTTCCTGCTGCTGGCTGGCTTTTAAATTGTGAGCAATTTTAGGAGGGTGATGGTTGCACACTTTTTCATTTCTTCACACACCCAGGGGGCTGTTCACTTTGTAGCTGAAGTCAGAACCAGTCAGGAATCCCCCTTGGTTTTCCCCTTCTCTGTGAGACAGAAGTGAGTGAGAAGAAAACAGGTTTTTAGCTGGTGGATAAAGCAGTTCATGCCATCCACTTGAGTCACTCTCAGTATAAACTCTTAATACATTACAACAGTAATTTATCACATTGCATTAAATGTATAAACGAGGCTTCTTAAGTCCAGCCATTGATTTCAAGAAGATTATTTTTAGGGAGCTATCTTGCCACTTCAGCCACAATTTCACATGCATTATTTTAGCAAATCACATGGGTGTCTGTGAGGGCAGGAAGAGAACTCCAAAAATTCAACACTGAGGAAAGAGTTCAGTAGAATAGAAAAGCAGAGATTTTAACTGACTTGTTTCAAAGTTTACCTGTAACAATGAAGTGCAAATTTTGCCAATACAATATGTCAACAGAGCTGAACTGAAGATAACAGCGGAAAATTAAATTAGCTAAGAATCTGGCCCAAGTGGCTAAGGAAAGAGAAACTAAAGAAAACAAAAAAGGGCTTCATCCTTTTCTTGTGGCGTGAGTAACCCCAGTTACTGGAACTACACTGATGTAAAATTGGTTTATGTAGCAGAAAAATCAAATCATATGTCAATTGAAATTGCATGACTGATGGTAAACATAAAAATTAAGCATGAAAACCATGGTCAGAGACAAAACTATTGCAATGGGAAAAAGACAGCAGTAGTATCTACAACAGCATTTATCTGCAGGAAATAAGAGAGAACTTCTAACACTTCCATTTTATCTTAGTACAGAGCTACAGCATGTCTTGCTTCTCAAATAAAACTTTGTATCACTAACCTCATTTCTCTATATGAGGTGTAATAGGATTTGTAGAAATCATGCAGAGGTGTCCACAAAAACTGCAAGTCCCAGGAGATGAATGATGTACAGAAATGGTAATTGTTTATTTTTTTCTGTGCAAGGTTTGTTCATTGTTTTCCTCAGGGAGAGAGATGTGCAGGCTGTATGTGCTGAGTGAAATGAGTACCCCTTCCTTTTTGACACCTTTAAAATTATTTGAATTAAATCTATGCTTTTCTAAGTGAAATGTTTCAATTTAATCAAACTGTGCTGTCATGACCATACTTACATTAAGAGTTTAAAAGCCCTTCTTTGCCCTCAGATAATCGCTCACATATGAGGTTTTCATGGTTAAATTGTCTCCTGTGTAAGTAATCAAGTACATATGAACTCTGCTGCTAGGGAAATTGAGCACAAGTCAAAATCTCTAAGAATGAATTGCTAAGAACTGTGGAGTTAAGGAAAGGAGGGGATCTGGCTTCAGTCATCAGGTCCTCCCGATTCTCTCTCTTACCTTGTAACTTACTCCAGTGAAAATCTTAAAAATTAACAGTATCTGCTTCTGTACCAAGAAGATGCACTCATTCTGTGTGCTCCTGCTGCCACTCTTTCACTCTGCTAAGCATTCTCATGATTATATTTTGAAAAGTGAACACCCATCATCTTATAATAATGCTGGTCCATGGAATAAGATGTAATACCTAAAAGACAACATCACTGTATAAATTTCCAAGTGTCTGGAAATTGTGCCCAGCAGGAATGAAAAGGGCAATAACGGAACTTCCAGTTCAGAAGACTGTTTTATAGGATCACTGCAATCAAAAATCAGAGAACACAGGTGGAAGAGCTCCAATTTTTAAGGAGGATAGAGGTATGCTAGCCAAAGCTGTACCACTATGAATTTTAACACTAAAAAATTCATAGAAAGAAGGTAGTAAAGAAGCAAGATTTAGGCCTTTATGTAAAGAACACACATATAAAGGGACCATGTGAACAAAATGCCAGGTTGATTAATAAATGAAGCCTACGTGCATAAAAATTGAATAAATGCATAGAAAGATAGTCAAAAGATCACGTAGCCCAGTTTTACTCACTAATAAGAACTATTTCTAGATGACTTCTGACAGTTTCCTGTCTTTCCTAAAAACCTCCATTGATGTAAATTGTGATGTCCCTACTCATAAACAATATAAACTAGCTTTCTAATACTTTACCACTGAAAGTTTTAATTAATGCTGAAATTAAAATTTTTGCTATAATCTAATCCTATGGTTTTGAACAAAAAAATATCTCATTTTTGTGGGACTTTTTATCTATTTCAGAATAGTTATCATGTTTCATCATAGCTCCTTTCCCCGCTATTTTCTCACTGTGTTGTTTATGCTGTGGAAGTGTTTCATTTCACTGCCTTTGACCATGTTTTGCAAATAGCTTAACCAGTTTGATCTCTTTTTACAGTGTCTATAGTTTCTCTCATGGGGAATAATAGATACTTAGAAACATTTGTTGAGGAATTTACTACTATCTTTGATGCCTATGTTCACTGCTATGTATTAGTTTATTGAAGCCTCCACATTTCTAGTCCATCATCTTTTTTTGCTCTTCTTCCTCACCTTTCCAAGAATTATATTCCCTGTGACTCCAAGGTTACCCTTACATATGTAGTCTTTCACCTTCACATTCTCACATCACTCTTTACTGCTTAGCTTCAAATCTGGAAAATCCTACACTTTTTAAAACAACAATTGCCAGTAATTCCAGGAACTCGCTGGACATTGGCATTCTGTTGCATTCTTTCACCAAGGAATACCTGGACTGTTAAAATCCCTCATTAATATTATATGCTGTCCTTTGTCTGATTCTGCTTTTTGCACACAAAGAGCCTCAAGTCTTCCTTGTTTAATATTTTGCAATCCCTGCAATCAAAACCTTCATATTCTTTTCCCCTTTTACCTTCTCAGAGACAGTAAATTCCTCCACAATCTGGCTCTCCCAGCACACCTGTGTACCCTTGAGTGCAGGGCAGTATATCTAATCTTTCCTGTCCTTCTGAGCAAGCTAATGCTTCATTTATTAATATTCCTGTCATGCCACCACCTCAGCACAATCCGTGAGTATACTGGTGAAGACAGTACCCATTAATGACTTTAAAAAGTCTTAGTGCCTTTAAGAAGATGCATTTGTTGGGAAGCCCAGGGACTTAAAAAACTGAAAAATAATTATGGGAAGTCTTCTGAGGAAAAAAGAAACCCTCAGAAGAACAGGACAGAGCAGGGAGAGTGCAGCATAACAACATTTCATACCACTCACCTTGAGGCAGGAGCTAAAATGAGACTGGATAAGTGCTCTGAGAGGTCTGAGAAACCATGAGTGGCTATGCTTATTGGACACCACAGCAGGGAACAAAAGAAGCATTCACTTACATAGAGAGAACCCCCAAAAAATGAAGTAAGTATGTTAAGAAAGAAATACTTTCCATTACCTACAAAGAGAGAAATCTTTGGAGGCATGGCTTGTGCCAAATATTTTCCTATGCTTGGTGCATCAGCAGGATTCTGGCAGGTGTCCTTAGGAAAACAGAGCACATGTTTGTGCTGTTTGGGTTGTGTTTGGCACCCACAGTATTTCACAGGAAAATACAGGAAAAAAACAATGGTGGTGGTATTAAAGAGTGTTGGTAAGTATGAAGTGATATTCTTACCTGGGAAAGGCAGTAGAAAAGCATGACCAGAAACTCTGAGTTGTCAGAGGTTTACCAAAATACCAACAGTAAATACTGTTAAGCAGAAATAACACATCTGGGAAAAAAATTAGGATGTGAGTAGGCCACTATAAAGCCGTTTCCAACCCATTTGCTTGAATAGGCAAGAATGCTGAAGACTGCATTCCCCAGCTGTCCCTGTTGGACTGGGAAGCGCTGACTGCTCAAGCTGTCCAGCTCCAAAGCAGCAGGGTGCTCCTGGACAGAGGTGTCCTGTGGCTGTGGCCACAGTGCCTCGAGGCAGGCAGCCCGTGGTGGCTCATCAGGACCTATGGCAGCTTGGTTAGCAGATGGATATTTTTAGTCAGTGGCTTTGGCTGGAGCACAGCTCTGCTCTGGCACATGTGAAGCCAGAGACTAGAAACTGAGATACCATGGGTATAAAGAGAAATGGTGCCTCTGCACTCAGGTAGAGAAGGAGGCTTCTGCCTGAAATCAGGGCTGAAAAGTAACCATGTTCTATACAAAGCACAGGCTGTTGGGCTGACCATAAGCCATTGTTCCTAAGGACCTAGTAAACTTCTTATAAGGATTTGAAACTCATTTTTGCAGCTACATTTTTACCTTTGATTTAAAATCAAATGCAAATCTGTGAAAAATTTACAACTGCAAATATATTTTCTATACCACAAATAGAGTGCAAAAGCTGGAATTAAATTTCCCCTAGGTCAATCTGATAAAGGAAAACAGTGTAGCCTTGGAAAAAATGATTGTCAGGAACTCAAGTGAGTTTTAGGGAAAATACCACTACACGTTTTTTACACTCTTCTCTAAATAATCACAACTGATCTTTGTAGGTGGCAAGGTACTTGGCTAGTACCTCTAGTCTGGCAGTTATTTATTCCTCTGAACTACTGGTGAGAACAGAAAGTAGTGAAATCCATGAGCAGTGGCCCATGTACAGCTTATTTTCTCACCCTGCTAAGATGGAGTTCTTGTTGTTTGGAAGTATTTTATTTAAAGTGATTCCAAAGCAGTGATTCCAAAGGCACTATAAAAAATGTGCTTAAAAGGACACATGAAAGCCAACCAAGGGACTGAAAAATCTAAGAGAAGGGCCAGGGATATTTTATATTGGCCTTAAATAAACAGTACCATTGTGGGAAGTTAAATATGATAGCATCTGCCAAAAATACTACACAAGCAAAAGAGCCTATGTTGGTAGCAAAAGAAATATCTACCCCTCTCTCCTCTCCTGGCATGAGGCAGGCGTGGGTTTGTTTATGTTGGCTATATAAACTTCATTGCTCCAAGAGAATTATTCTCAATTCCTGAAATAGACTCATTTGAAGATATTAGAATAAAAAAAGGACGATCTGATGTAGTAACTCTTACGCTGTAGCTGAGTTTTCTCCATTATCAGACATTGAGCTTGAGCTAACGTAGAGATTTGGAGGGGTGACCAATGCAGAACTAGGACCCAATCAAGTCCTATTTTTCAAGAGAGTCTCATACAGGCAGAGACCCCAGGAGGGTATGCAATTTGAGTCCCAGAGCATAGTATAAGCAAAACAAAAAGGTTTACAACCAACCTGAGAATATGAGACCTGGGGAGGACAATTTATCCACTGAGTAAACACGGCAGCTGCATTTTACAGCTCCAAATTCAAGAGGTCATTCCTGCTTGAAAAAGTAGCAGCGAGTGCTTAATATCTATTGAATACCACTGTAATCTGAGCCTCAGCTGGTCCAACAGGCAGGTCAGAGAGGAAAAATGTCTTCAAAACACACAGAGATTTGCATGCAGAAGGACGACGCTCACGTGTCCAGAGAGCTGCAAAGGGCAGAAGAGGTACAAAGGCTTTGCCTATTGCAGCTGCAGCTGAGCAGTGAGTGGGATCTGCTTCTTACGTAAAGCGAAATTGCACAAACCACAATTTCTCCTCCCTGGGAACGCAGAGAGCAGTGGAGCTCACCTCCTGCCTGCAGCCAAGTTAGCCATTTTCTGCAAGGAGAACATTACATTTAATCCAGCAGGGAGGTCCCCATTCAGGTCTCTTCCAAATGCTGCCTTTCAAGCTTAATGTTTAATGATTCAAGCTGCCCTCATGCCTTTATGAATATAATATGAAAGAGCTGGAAAAAGAACTGTTTGCCTCTAAGATTCATTGCCATCAGATAAAACTATGATATTTATGTGGTGTATTATACTAAAGAAAATTACTCTACTGGGGCATAGCTCAGTGCTGGCAGAAACTGTGAAAGTGATGCTAAATTTCTGGAACTGCTGTGAAAGACTGAAGAAATTTGTTATTTTGGTATCATGATAAGCAATATGTGCATTGAAATTCTATTCCATAAAAGACTATATACTAACATTCAATCAATAAGATCTTTTGTTTTGTGGGGGTTTTTCCCACAGGGATTTTATTCAGGTCATGCCTCGGAAATGAGCAATGAGAACATAAAATTTAAACTTTTACATTAAGTTGCTCAAGAGCTAAGAAGACTGAGTGCATGTAGAGAAAAATGCAGAGGATCTTCTATTCTCTACTTAATCATTCTATTGTTCTGACCTGGAGATACACAGAAAGCAAACAGTATTTATAGAATAAAAAACCCCAAAAAACAGTTGCCATCCTTTATGCTTTCAAATGGAAGATGTGAGAATGCCACAGGCTGAGATTTTTACTCATGTAAATATGTATTTTTATGTTTCAAGCGTTTGTCTGGCCAGAAGAGTGTAACAAATTGAGTTTGACAGTTAATTTCTAATCACCTCCTTTATCATCCATTGCAGTGCAGTAATAAATCCTACTTCACCTCTCCCTTGGACTCTTTTTATTCTAATCACTGTGTTTCCATGGCTGTTGTTTTCATACCTCAACCTCCTTTTCTAGGCTCTAACATGTGCTTCATGATCCATTATCAGAGTTCTACTGTTTTGCAAAGCCTACAAACACCTAACATTTAGAAATACTACATTAACAAAGGGAAAGGAATCTGTAATTGGATTTTTCTCAATGCATTTAGTACCTTTAGTGATGTGTATCCTTTTACCATTCATCTTCTGGCTTGATTCACACAAGAAAATGGTTAGCAACTAATAAAATAAGTTGATGAAACATTTTCAGGATCACTATGTCCAGCAACAACCCCCTGGGCCAAAAAGTACTTGGGAACAAGGGCAGTTAAGTTGTAATGGGAGGGAATGGAAATTCTACTTTGCATAAGGAGGCCAGAAGAGCTTGACATATTTAGTGTAGCAAAACAAAAGCTGATACAGAATGTCACTGCTTTCTATAAATACACCAGGAGGTTAAACATCAAGGAAGGAAAAGATCTTTTGAAGATAAAGTACAGTGTTGGCACAAGAACAAATGGGCATAAACTGCCCATGAATGTATTTTAACTGGAAGCTGAAAGACATTATGTAGTAAGTTGAGCAGTCAATGCTGGAGAGAGCAGACTTCCAATGCAAGTATGGGGGCACAAGAGGGGTTGTAAGATGGAGTGCCAACAGCTGAGGAAAGGCATTGTGTGATGTGGCCTGAGGCTAGCAGGGGACTGGGCTCCAAGACACAGGGGGTCCCTTCCAGCCCTCTGTTCCTTTGTTTTAATTTTTCTCAAAGGTATTTGGAGATTCTGCATGGTGATGTCTCACAGCTGGTAAAGGATATGGCTCAGAGAAGAAAAAGAAATAAGCAACATGTTTTAGCTTGCCAGATGTATGTTATTACTTTATTCCCAATTCACAGGAAATGAACAATCATTTAGTACTGACAGGTACATACTGGAACTTACTATCTTTCTTTTAAACCTTAAAATGATGTACTACAGAAGTTTAGCATTAACCTTAAAGTAGAATTCACATTTTTGCCAAGGTTACTGTGGTATCTTGTGAAACCTATGGCGGAAAACAGAAGGAGGCAGCAGGCAGAAATTATATAAATTGCTGCCAGAATGGCTGAAATGTTAGTGAGGTTAAAAAAATCCCCTATCATCCAAAGCACTTCTGCTCACAGAGATACCTCAATGAAAGGTCCCTTGGGAGCTGCAGAAGGTTAGGTAGGTCTGATTTTCACTGGGGTGTAACCCAAATTATCTTCTTAATAGACAATTAGACAAGACAAAAGTAATGGTAAAAGCAGCAAGTGTCTCACTGAATCAAAGGACTACAGTTTGTTAACTGAATTAAGTGGAGTGGGTTACAGCTATATAAGGGTAGGTCATTTCAGGTCTAAGACAAGGTCAGTGTTGTTTACCAGGATGATTCAGTTTGGCTTTTTACATAACTTTTTAGTGTTTGCCTCTGAAGAGGTGAAGGTTAGGTATGATAACAACTAAAAAAAGTCAGGCCAATACTTTCTAATGTTGCTAGACAGTTCAGCATGCCCTTCCTTTAAAACAGATAAGGCTGGGCACTCAAAGGCAGGCAAGTATCCAGCTCTATCAGCATCCAGTTTGTCTAAAGGAGAAATCTGAATGGCATCTAAAAGCCAGCAGGCTGCTGCTCAGTGTGTCACCATTCCCACTTGCTCCTTTTCCACTGAGCAAGTCAATGCCAGAAGTGACATTGGAAAGTCTTGGTTTTCCCAGCCACCCCTTGAACTGGCAAGTCAGGAAGATTTATAAATAGCAAATAGTAACAGAACCATTCCGGTTGAAAGGGTCTTCTGGATATCACCTTGCCCAACCTGCTCTTCAAAGCATGTTTAACCTGCCCAGCTGAGGTTTGAATATCTGTAAGAACAGCTATCACAATCTCTCTGGGCAACCTGACCATTGTTCAGCTATTATCATTGGAATTTTTTTCTCCCATATGTCCAATTGGAATTTGCCATTCTTACATTTGTCTTGCCTATTATCTTTCTGCTATACAGCTTCAGGAAGAGTCAGTCCCAGCTTCTCTGCAGCCATTCCCTAGCTAACTGAAAACAACAATGAGATTTCTCCTCATCCTTTTCATCCCCAGGCTCAGCAAAGCCAGTTCTCTCAACCTCACTTTACTGCCCCTTGCTTCAGCCTCTTGAGCATCTTGCTGGCCTTCCTCTGGACTCTACCATGTATCAGTGTTTCTCTTGTACCAGGGGATCCCATGCTGGACACATTATTTCATACAAGGTCTCATGATTGTCAAGGGGAGGAGAATAGTCCTTCCTCTGACCCATTGGCTTTACCCTTCCTGTAACAGCCCAGTATGCAGAGGCACACTACTGACATGTTTAACCTGTTGCTCACCAGGACTGCCAGCTCCTTTCCTGGAGGGCCAGCACAAGTCCTGCTGTTCTCCTGTGTTGGGTTAATTCAGCCCAGATGCAGCCTTTGTGCTTTCCTTTGTTGAACTGCAAGAGTTTTCTCATGGCCTGTTTCTCCAACCTGTTGATGTCCTCCTGAATGGCAACTCTGCCCTCCAGAATACTGACCCCTCTCCTCAGTTTCATATTATCTGCAAATATGCTGAGTGCACTATAGATTATTGTCCAAGAGACTAAGTAATACATTAAACTGCATCAGCCCCACTGTTAAATCCAGTAAACTCTTCAGCTGGTTACCAGTTAGACTGAACCATTGGTTAAACTCGTTTGAGCCTGAAAATTCAGTCAGTTTATCACAGACCTTCAAGTCCAGCCATCCAGTCCATATCTCCCCAGTTTGGCTACAAGGATGCTATGGGAAATCATCTCTGAACAATGGCTTAAATCAAGGGAAATGTCATCCATTGTATTCCACTCATATACAGAGCCAGACAACTTATCACAGAGGGTAACCACAATTTGCCCTTAAACAATACCATTTGGGTTTAATTTTGAATTTCATATTAAAATTCTGAAATTACCACCTTTTCCCTCCAACATCCTCCCTCCAACAGTATAACTTCCACTGTATTACTAACATTACTGGTTTTTATTCTTGAGGCAGGATCAGCTACCTAGCACTTTCAAATCTGTCACCAAGGCTCAGAAGCTGTCCTGAAAATCACTCTGATGTTTTCAACTGAATCTTTTCAAACACCTTTAAAAATAAGGCTAAGCAGGGGCCCCCGCCCTTCCTTCCTTCATTCATTCATTTTAGGGGAGCCAGAATTTAAAGATACAGATAGGAAAGCTAACTCCACTTTTCACTTTCCATTTCTATATTTTTCCCTGTGTGTCCATGCATTTGTTTCACTAGAATCTGTGAAGTCTATTTTCTTCTTTTTATGTTGTGCTAGGAAGGATAATAAATGGACTAACACACTCTTGTTGAGCTTATGCACATCCTCATTTTCTTTTGACTTTTTTTTTTTTTTGATGGATATTCACGTGTCTTTGGCTAAACTGAAGTCTTGCAAGTAACTGTAAGGCTGAACTACCTGCAGGTAATTTTTAGTGCCCTCAGAGGAATGCAGTTAACTTCAACTCATCTCCAGTCTGAGTTGGTGCTTTTTGAAGTAGGTCTTCGTGGGGTGAACAGGAAGACTATGAGGGTTTTATTATAGTTGGCTTCCTTTACTGCATTAGCGTTTATATTTTCCCAGTAGAAATCCCCAAATTGAAAATATAGAGGTGTCAGCTAGCACCACTTCATTCAAGGTTGTGTCAACATTTCCTACAAACGTTGTTTTTCTAGGGTTTATAACTAGACCATAAAAATGTGCTCAATGCAGAAACTTGGCATAGAAGAATTCAGCCTGGGAGAGAATTTTCACAATTAAAAATTAAAAAGTCCACTCAGCTGGTTTTAACTAATATCCATGTAATTAAATGGAAATTAGTTGATTTAAAGATACATTTTTACAGTATAATTCAAAGCAAGCTTTTATTTAAAAGAATAAATTCACCAAGGGATTATTTCATTAATGTTATCTTCTTGCACTCAGTAATTTTGAGTCAAAAGTCAAAATTACTAAGGTACTGCACACTCGGAAATAGTGACTACCTCTGGCAATGCTGGTTTGTATAAGCCTCTTCGCTACACATAAGGAAATATTTTTAATAGGTAGGGCTAATCGTGCATAATATGATGTTTGCACAATATTTCCTATTATGAAATCACATTTTGAGACATTGTCAAGTTTTAACTATTTGGGATGATATTTTATATTCCAGGTGTATGCCTAAAGTGGAACTTTTGGAAAAAATTTGTCAAAACAGTTTAGCAGATTGTGGGAACAAGAATTGAGAAAATATTTTGTTTTGTTCATATTACCAAAAAAATTATAACAAACTTTTTTTTTCAAAAAGACCCAGTTTCTCAGTAGTTTGTAGCAGTGACTCCAAATAGAGTGGAGCAAAGTGGCCTTTTCTGTTGGGAAATGCCTGTTGCTGTTTTTATAGAAGTCTCTCATTTAGGTCTAGTTAAAAACTTTTGGAATAAAACCTACTTTGCTCATGTTAAGTAGAGGCATTTTAATTTAGGAATCAATACCTCCATGCATCCCATCTTTAAGGCACACATGCAAGTTTCTCAGGGCTGCTGGAGTGGATGAAAGAAGATGCTGTTTGTCCACGGAGAGTGACTGCACATGTTCCATCCCCTCACAGCTCCTGCCTGGCCCAAAGCTGATATGTGCATCATCTTTACCCTGGGCTGAATGTACTCCATCCAAAGTCAAGGAAAGTGGATTTCTCTGCCTTTGGATGCTCAAAGTAAAAGTCAGGGATGGGAAGAAACATCCCTGCCAGGACTGAGGCAGTGTAAACAAGGAATTCTTTGGAGCAGCTGGAAAGAAGGCAAGAACTTGACTAAAGGAAAACAACAAACAGATGGTGGAACCAAGAAGTATAAACTGATTAGGAGTGGGAATTCACTGACCAAAGAGGGAGGGACATGACAGTGGTGGGGGTCTGGAGTATGGAGCCAAGCACTGCTCCAGACATTAGCAAGTCCTGGATAGTGACTGGTAAATCCAAAAATTCATCCTCTTGATGTTTTTCTCTTCTCCTAATACTTTAAAGACACTAAAACTACATTATGGTGTATTCTGTATGTCAGTGTCAGTTTTTTGCATATACAGTTGATGTGACTGAAGTAAAGATCTTCGGTCATCACTGGGTAAGAGCTGCTCCCCACAGACCCAGAGAGGACAGCATGGACTTCTGAGTGGAAACAGCAGAGGAGTGCTCGCAGGGAAGCCTCTTATAAAGTTCAAGGCAATGTTATGAATAATCCTACAGTCCTTATTCCAGATGTAAACCAAAACTTGGTCTCCTAAATGTCTTTCTTCTGAGCAAACAGCAGAACAATGGCAAAGTGAAAGATCTAAGAGAAACCTTCTTTGGTGTTGAGCTTCCCAAGTTGGAAATACTATACATACCAATTAAATACAGCCAGGCTGTTTGAACTGCTGTGTTTTAGTAAGCAAGCAGTATATCACAGCAACACCTGAGGGTGCTGCTTTGATCACAGCCTGTCAGCATTTCCGCTGTGAACTTTGTTTATTAGAGGCAGGCTGCAAAAGATCTTTCTATGCTGAAATTTCAGTGCAAAGCCTGTCCCAGTCATCAGTTAAGAGAATCAGGAGGATAGAAGCTCACGTAATAATGTCATACTCCTGTGTGGGATTTCTTTTTAAATCTGAAGCTTTTTTCCTGGAAACTAAAGTTTCTATATCATCTTCAAAGTGCATTAATCCTTACTGCATACTGAAGAAGAAAATCAAATATCTGAATTATTAAGAGAGGTGCTTGAATGGCTGAAAAACTTCTCATCAAATTTTTATCCATTCATTTTGTACAGTTTACAGGACACAAACTAAGCATTCCTCACCCTGTCTTCCTGCTGGACTCGGAGGTGGTTAAGCCACATCTAACTGGAATAAAAGACGGGGTGGGGGAGAGAAGTGAAAGGAAGTGTCACATCCTCTGCAGTGAATAGCTAACACGCTCACAGCTATGCTGAACCGAACGTTCAAATCCTTCATCTGCCTGCTTTGGAGCAGGCGCCTGGGATCGGGTGTCTCTGCCGCGCACTCTGATCGGTGGGTCTCACTGCCGTGGCTCTCCCAGGCTCCCCTGCTGAAGCCGCTCTGCTTTGTATGAGCTGATTAAATATTCAGAGGATGGGAATGAAAAGGGTTCTGCGGCTTGGGGTGGGGGTGCTCATCCAGGAGGCTGGCTCCCAGTCCCCGTGCCAATGAATATTTAATTGCTTTGTACGAAGTGGAAGAGTTTCAAAAGGAATCCCTGAAAATCTGTAGCTTGGCAGCTCGGGTATTTAATAGAGAAGAGTCTTGGGTCAGAGCCCCCTTTCAGTATTGTGCGGGAGAAGGGATTGAGCAGTAAAACCCTGAGAAATGCTTTGGCCACTACAGTCTTCAGGACACAGCTTCAGTGTCGTTGTGTGAGAGCTGGCTTAGGCAGTCAGCTCAGAGGAAGGAGCGCTGTCCTTCCCACCCCAATTAGCCATGTGTGCCCTGCTGGGCTCCGAGCACTGTGATCCCTCGCAGGCAGTGTGCAAGGACCTCAAGACACCCGCACTGCACGGGCTGTGGCGGGGGGGGCTGAACTTCGCCATTGCAATACAGATAACTCTGAGTCCCTCGGTGGCTTTTGTCGCTCAGCAGTGTCGTTTTTCACCTTCCCGAGAAGCATTCAGCGATTTCCTTGCACTGCGGTGTGGTTAAGTGCTTGCTGCCGGTGGGGCACTGCCAGCTGAGAGGACAGGGTCTGAGCAGGCCCTCCCGGATGAGGTTGGAGTTGTAGTGTTGGACAGTTTGTACTGCTATTTTCTTGGTCTGTGGCTACCCTTTGGAAAAGAGGAGATTTTAGAGAGACCAGCAATTTATTGCTATAATATTCATGAGGAAAAAAAATAAAGGGTCTGTTTTATGATCACAGCAACCTTCACCACATATTTTTATAACTGCATAGGAACAAGTAACTATGTTATGAGAAACTGGAGTCACTTTCTGTCTACACCCGTTTATAACTATAGGTACGTGTGTACATCAAGTAACATATACATATGAGTATATACATGCATCTCTATCAATAAAATTCAGTGCTTACATAGTCTGGAAGTGGTCATGCCTGGCTATCAACAAAGCTGTCCTCCCCAGTGCCCTGCCAAACACTGCCATGGCTTATCATATCACTTCAGCAATCAAACGACAAGTTCATTGTGGATGAGATCTCAGCCTGCATTCAGAGAAATATTTACAGATGTGCTTAACTTTCCATGAGTGAAATTCCAGCCCTGGTTAGTAACACACTTGATTTCAGCAAGATCCAGCTGCTGCTCCAGGGCTGACATCCCTGGCTGTGCTGGTCCTTCTCTGAAGCAGCCTGGGCACATTGGTATTACCTGCAGATTATTGGGTTTTTTATGGGGGCTTGATGAAAAGAGGTCTAGCTGTTCTTTGTCAGTTTTTGTGCTGTGGGAGAGAGAACCAGCAAGGATTGAATAAAGGACGCCAGAGGGGCTCCTTCCGTAGTGCTGCTGGAGCCCACATTGCCCTGTCCTTCCTGCAGTACTAACCCTTCGGCCGAGCTCCCTGGGAAACTGAGGCAAGCGCTGCCCGGAGCTGCGGGTGGGCTTCTGGGGTTCCCAGGGGGAACATGTGCTGAGGGGCCCGGCTTCTCTGCCTTCCCTCAGGGCTGCTGCTCCCCTCCAGAGACGTGACCTGGGGAAGCACCCTCATCTGCCTTCATCCCTCCTCTGCCGGCTCTCGCTCTCAGTGTGAAACCGCCCCAGTTTCGGAGTAAAACCGGACCCCGCACGCCCAGTGAAGGTGACCAGATGTCATGGTTTCACCAGCAGCAGTGGCCCCCGGAGGAGAATCGCCCGGTCGCCAAAACGCCCCACTCTGCCAGTCCCCCTGCGCAGATGGCCAACTTGGAAATCCTACCCCAGCGCTGTCGCGTGGGAGATGCCGATCGGCCAAATCTGCTGCTGTCAGCAAAAGACAAAACCTCTCCCAAGCCGTGCGGCAGGCGATAAAAGGGAGCGGGCACAGGAGCAGCCCCGCGGAGGCCCCTCGGGAACAATGGCAGCCCTTTCGGGGGCCGGCGAGGCAGGCTGGACAAAGGCTTACGCTGCCCCCAAACTCCAGCTGCTGCCTCAACACAAAACAGGGGGCTGCAAATTTGGTTTCTTTCATCTAAATCCTCTTAGGCGGTGCGAACGCGGAGAGCAGGCGAGCACCCTCACGTGTCACACTCCCTCCCTCGGCCGTCAGGGCACGCAGCCTCAAGTGCCAGGCGACGATTTATTGCGGTTTTATTTGACTTTGTAGGAATGGGGCGCTTTCCGCGGTGGAAGCGGAGCAGGGAAACGGGCAGAGGAGGGAAATGGAGAGTATTGACCAGAGAATTTGCGCCTGCCCTGCGCTGTTTTGCCTGGAAAAGGCTGAACTTTCGTGTTCTGAAAAGCCAGATGAACAGCACAAGTCATTAGTCACACAGGTATTTACAGTGTTTTTCCTATTTCCTTTCTCCCATGGCCTCTGTGGTCAGCAGTATAAAATTCCTAGGCACTCCCACCTAAACACAAGTTTCCTGTTTATGCTCTCAGCGGCTTTTATGTTTAGCTGTTAAAACCCGTTGTCTAAAGTACCATAAAACAATATGAACAGAGACTGCAGGTGAGCAAGCAGGGGGAGAAAAGGCAAAGCCATGAGCAGGCTGACGGAGGCTGAGCTGGCCGGGGAAGCGGGGCTGGGGGAACAAAGGAACAAAGCTCCCCGGCAGCCAGGCTGCTGCTGCCCGAGCGCTGCTGCCGTTCTGCCGCCGCCACCTCAGCCCGAGAGCTGGGCTGGCCGAGCTTCCTTGTCTCCAATCAGCTGGAAACACCTGACATAAAAAACTTAGGTGGGGCGATGGGTAGTAAAAGTCAATCACGGTTTGTGTTACTAAATAACGCAGAGTTGTTTAATTTATGACACTTCTTTTGAGTATTTTCATTAGAGTAGCATTGCAGTCACGCTGCTCCTGTTTGGTCCAGCAGCACTGACCATGTAAGTTTCTCCTTTAATGTAAGTAATGTCTGCTTCATCCTGAAACCCAGGAGAAAAGTTGTCGTCAAGAGCAATGCTGAGACTCTCTGGAGCTGCAGGAAGGGAGAAGCTCCAGCTGACCATCAAACCTGCCCCTGGAGCCACTGCAAATTCCTGCTCTGCACAGGCTTTCCTACACCTTAGTCAGATCCACAAACATTTTTAAGTTATGCTGACATCAAGAACACCCAATGTGAGATGCTTTGCTGTGACCATATGAGAACTTAATTTCTGAAGAATGTGGCATCAGTCACACTATAGATTTAGATAGCTCTTCCCAGAGCCTTCAGGTAACATTATATCCATAGCTATAGCTATGTCACAAAGTAGTATTATACACAGATCAACTAATTTTTATCACCCCCACAAATATGCCAACTGTTCAAAATAACATTATTCTTGGCCTTATTAGCATTGAAATAAAAATGAATAAGTATAAAAATACAAAATAGACCTTAATCCACCATAAAAATTTTAAATAAAACTAACATGATTTCTGTGAAAAACTTTTGTACACAACAGTGTGATTTAAGGATCTTTGTCAATATTGTCTTTGATTTTTTTGATTGATTTGGCTTAGCCAAACACTTACAGCTATTTAAACATAGTTTTGTGTATTTAATTATATCATACATGATGTCATTTTTTTACTACAGACACCCTTGACATTTAATGTATTTCATCCAGTAATTAGTAAAGAATAATTAAGCTTTTACTACTGTAACTGCTTTTCATGATCCTGTGTCTTCCAGAACAAGATAGAGCAGGAGCAGCAAAGTTTATGTTTCAGATACTAAGATTTATTTGCTTTCAGATTGTACATCAGTAATTTTACAATTTATTTATATAAAGCAAGGACTGGGATGAAACAACATATTACAGAATCTCTATGTTCCCTTACAGAGGTTAGCATGAGTGAATAATAGATCCACCATGTTCAAAATCACAACATACACTGGGAGATTGATTTTATACATATAATATATACAAATATATATATGTATATATATAATATATATTATAGTGCATACATTATATATATATTATAGTGCATACATAATATATATAAATATTTATGATCTATATATTACATATGTTTTTGGTTTTTTGTTTAATGACACTAAAATTCTAAAATGTGTACAAAGACTTCATATGCAATATGTGTACCATCAGCTCTGTCTGTACTGGCAACTCTCTCATGAGTGATATGCCACTTCACAAGCTTTTCTAAACACTCTTTTTGGAATACAGGTGGTCTTATTTCCAAATATCATTAGATTTTCTCTGTATGAGCGCAGTGGAGCACTGGCCACTGTTCCTTTGCCCATGTTGAAGCTTTGATTTTTTTATTATTTTTAGCCTAAATTTCAGGCCCTTCAACAGCCATCCCATGGGAACAGTGTGCTACCTGGAGCACTGCATGGACTGCACATGTGTTTGTACACAGTATGCTCCCAGAGCATGTTTTTAAGTGTGTGTTTCATCTGAAAGGCATTGGGTTCATCTCATCCAGATTCACTCCACAAATAAAAAGAAAGCACAGGAAGTGGGGACCACTGGGAGACTGGCTTTGGAAGTTGACTCCTGGCCCAAATCAAGACACGGGTGTTGATGATCCAGTGTTCAGGTTTGGATCTTACTGCCATGATTCCTTCAGATCCTCCTTTCAAGTACAGAGACTTCAGAAGAGTGTGTTCTCCAGTCTCATCTTCGGACAACACCTTTGCCACTCGGTTCAAATGAGCCCCTTCCCTGCAGGAGTTCACATACCCTCCTCCTGGTCCTCCGCTGACATCACTCCCTCCCACTACAGAGAAGGGGAAAAAATTTGTTCGAAAGCACCCCTCTGGCCTGACTGTCAACAGAAAATTAACTTAGTCTGCAAATCAAGCTAATATGTACCTATGATGAAGAATTACAATAAGAGAGACAAGAGGGGGGAAAAAAGAAAAAGAGATGGGAAGTCTTAGAAGAAGTCAACAAAAAGGAAATAATTTCATGTAGTCTTAATTCAGCAAATCACTTCAGTTTCATGCTCAACATCCCAGAGAGGCATCAGCACCTGGAGTTTTTGTGTAGGCAGAAGGTGGACAGGGAAATGACTCGCTGGTGCAGGAACACAAAAGGGGAAGCCAGAGCATCATCTGTGGGAACTTTTGAAGGGAAAAGAAAGTGTCTCAGCTGACAGAAGGTTACAAATCTTCATGCTTGTTGCAATGTGTGCATCCAACCAACAGCAACATTTTAAGAGCAGCCAAGGAAGCATGAAGAGAAAAAACTGCTTTAAGAAAAGCAATCTGAAACCTGTATTTTATTCTACAGGCAATAAAGCTTTTACCAGTGGTGAGGCAAAACTAGACCTGTCAGAATGTGATCTTTGCCTTGCTGCTAGTTCTCAGGTGAAAGCAAGCAGAAGTTTCCAGCAGAGCACATTTTGTTTCCTCTACAGCTTACAGGACCTCTATGCAGCAAGAGAGGACTTTCTTGTGGCCATATTCCACCCCTACCAGTGACAACACACAAATGTGTCCTTCGCTCCTCAGGCTCTTAGGAAGCATGGCCTTCCCTTTCTCCTGAGACAGAAGTTCTAGTGCCAATAAAAATATAAAATAGGCATAACAAATTTATTGTTCCTTTGTCAGGTCACTCAACAGCTGTTGTCCTGAAAGCCAGAGAGCTTTTGGCAGCCCTGAGGGAGCCAGGCAGTCTCCAAGCTGGAAGTGCAGAGGGCTGAGTTGGGCCAGAGGAGGAAGGACTGAGTGGGCTTCCTTCATGAGTGCTCGGTCAGGAGGTGATGATGGGGACCCTGTTCCTCATGGTGGTGCAGCTGCCTGTGGTGGCTCTTGCAGGCAGAGCTGTGTCTGCCAAACTGCAGCTCCAGAGCTGAGAATTGCTTCAGGTGACTTGAGGCTGCCCTGAGAGTGTCCCACCTGGGCAATGGTGTCCCTGCTGTGGCCATGCTCCCCTCATGGCCACCTGCATTTCTAGAAGCATCTCCTACCAGTCACCGCACTGCGAGGGCTTGTGCTGGTCCAGGTAGGCAGGGGAGAGGCAAAGCAGAATCTTTTCTCTTGCCTGTATTCCCTGCCGGGGTAGAGGTCACCCCAAGAGAGGTTTTTGTGGGGGGTAGAAAAAAGGGAAGGGGCAACTCTTAAGGAACAGCCCAGCTGATGCTGCAGCCAAGACAGCCCTTGCACCCATGGAGGGGAAGCCATTGTCCCCATGCCCAGGCACCTTTATAAAAAGAGCATTCTCCCACTTCCTCCTGGTGCTGCATGAAAACCCACAGCAACCCAAAAGTTTTCTTCTCTCTTCTCTGTCTCATCACAGAGCTGCTCCTCACAGCACCACAAGTGGGAATTCAACTTTAAAAGCAGAAATGTTGTTTTCTGTACCCCTGACACTCAAAAATGGAATACTGACATGGGTCTGGACACAAATCTGATCTTCCCTGGAAATGTTTGGGCTGGGCCCATTTTTAAGTGCAAAAATTAAAATTATTAAATACATGCTCTCTGCCTCATGTAGACATGCTACTATTTCCTCCCTCAATTTCATACATCTCTGATTAAAGAGGAAACCAGAAGTTCCACTATTTTCTCTGATTATGGCTATTAAATTTGCATTTTGGCTCAACTGATATTATGGGTGGTCCAGCTCATACCCAAAGCTTGACTTTTTCTACTCCTGAACTACAGCTGGGTGGATCTTCTGTAAAGAGACTTGAAGCCAGGTGGACACAGATACAGATCACAGGCCAAGCTGGATTCAAGTTTGTAGAGAGTCACAAGGCTTTCAGCAGACATGGACCAGTTTCTGCATCCAGGTGGGACTCAGACTAAACTCTAGCTTCATCTGTTTTTCTGGAAATCCCAAAACAAAACACAGCTCAGCAGTTTGAGAGAAGTTTGTCTTCATTCTTACTCATTTAATAGTGAACAAATCCATGCAAAGGAAAACTGCACAAAATAGCTTCAAGAACCCCTGAAGCTAGGACTGCTGAGATTAATTTACTGTCCCAGATTACTTCCCTAGTGTAAGTACACAGTGATTTCTGCCGGTCAACTCCCTTGAAGTCAGTAGGAGTTTTGTAACACGTTCCATTGCTGCAGTCACTTTCCATTATCCATGGGTGGCTTCTCTGCTGGCAGATAAGCTGCATCCTGGGCCTGAGCCAGCTGAGCCAGCTCCATGCAGCTTAGCCAAGATGGGGCTCTGAGCTCAGCCTTGGCCCTGCACACCTCTGGGTGAGCACGGAGCAGACACTGGAGCTGGCTGACTTGATCTGCTGTGAAGGATTGGGAAAGGGGAAGAGTGGTGACAGAAAGCAGTAACAGGGCTTCAAACAAATAGCTAAAGTCCTTTGGAAAACAATTAATGTGGGATGTGCACATTTAGAATTCACTCTTCACTATTGACTGAGTTTTTCTAAGCGGAAGGAAAAGATCTGTCAGTGCTTCTAAACCCAAAGGAACAGGGAAGGTATTGCAGAGTTGAACCTCCCTGTGGGCACCAGCTAGCCTCATCCTGCCTGGGGGAGAATGCTGCCTGCTCTCATGCCCACAGGCAGGCACTGGCCCCTCCTCCCCCCATTGCTGGGTGCTGGCAGGCCAGACTCCACTCCTGCATGTCTGCCTAATTTAGCCAAATGCAATGACCTCAGGTCTGAGCTTTCACTTGCATTTCAGGCAGAACCCCCAGAGTAAAGAATTGATCCAATAAGGATGAACCTTGCTCAAATGAGCAATTTCTACTTAGTCTCTTTCTGATAGAGAGATAAAGTGCAAAATCTATCTATTTTCCAAGTCCTTGTTGATTCTAAACAGCTCTAATATGTACAGTTCTGTCTTTATGGGGGACGCAACCTACACTATATATACACATGTATTTACACACAGACACAGGCTGCATGGCCAGTTATCTGTGGAATGGTGTCTTGGAGCTCTACCAAGTCAAGGAGGAATGGGAGGGGGAATTTAGAGATGTTTTGTTAGCTAATCCAAAGGAGTGTTAACATATATTTGTGATGCTGTGTGCAGGGAAGGTTAAAAAACAGTAAGCACAGAAGAGAGGTACTCAACCTGTGAAAAATGTATAAAATAGTACATTTAATCATCAATCTTTATTTTTCAAGCAACAAAACTGGTTTTCATGGAGCTCCCCACTCCTAGCCTCAAGGTCCTTTGTTTTCAGAGATTTTGTGTGGCAAGCGAGCTGTCTGTGGCAGCACAGCATGGACATATCTTGCATGACTGGCACAAACAGCTTTACCCCAGACCCCAACAATAACAGTGTAGTATCTTCTTCCCTCTGGAATTTTATATCACATAAGATTTCCCAAAGCTGGAAAACTGCTGCAAAAGATATCAATCCCATTTAGCCAGTTTTGAAAACAGACGAATGCACAAAGCTCCCTGTGCTATGACACCTTCTCTGATGCTGTATCCAGTGAACACGTAGAAGCTCTCAATAGCTGCCTAATGAGTTCAGAGCTGAAATGCCAGATCTGCACAGAGGTCCCTTTTAGTGCCTATTCTGGCTGTTTCTGTCTCTCAGTGACAGACAGCTGCTGACAACTGGCTTGTCCTCAAACCCAATAGTGTGGTGAGAGAGGAAGTCCACTCCAGTTAGCATTTAGCTCAGAACAGGAGGAAGTGCCCCTTGCAGTTATCTGGAGACACCTTTGGATCCTCCAGGTGCCACTGAAAGGACCTCTCTCTGGCAGCACTATGCAGTACCACCAGAGCTGTCACTCTAGAGCTGTGTGGGGCCACAGGAAAGGTTGGGACATGCTCAACACTCAGGCACCCAGGTAGGCATGAGCCTTTTAAGGCTTCCTTTGGTCAGGACTCTAGGTTTCATTCCACAAGGTTACGAGAAACTCCATTAGAAATTCTGAAATTACCTGTGAGGAGCACATTGCTGTTCAAAAATAACCAAGAGAATATAGAGAAGGTGACTTGGGGGCCTGTGGGGTTTTCACCAGCAGGGTCTGGTGAAAAGTGCTGTTGAGCTTCATTGCTCTACTGCTTTCCAGGCAGAGATGTGGGGACAAAAATTTAGAAGAAAAGGGGTGAGACAGAAGTGTCCCTAAATCAGAACAGCAAACATCATCCTAACAAAAGTACTCCAAATTCAATGGTCACATGATAGAATGCTATAAATCCTGAGTAACCTCACTTGGCTGAGAGTTCAGGACTGATGTCAGATTTTTTGAACACAAAGACTTAAATCACCTCAAGTTGAAAACTGCATTAAGGATCAGAGAACAGACAGAATCCCTGTCCTCTCCTCCCGAGCACATTTCTCCTTGATATATGGCTCCCAAAGTATAAAGAGCAAGAAGTTGTCCAAGTAGAAATCAGCTCAAGGTGTGTGGGATGAGAGGTAAAAAAGCCCCAGACACAGATACTGCTGGAGATTTGGCAATGTCTTATATCAAGCAGAGTGAAAATTTCAGACATCAGCAGTTTGGTCTAAGCCCACTGTTTTGCATGTGGGTTTTACAAACTCAAGCTTGTACAACAGATGTCACAAAGCATCCCCAGACTAAATTGTCTAAAAGACAATTCACAGGCAGCTCCTGCCTTACTAAACGTTTTAGGGATTTAATCTGTTAGTCCAAGAGGTTGATCTCAGGCGTGTAAATGTTTGAATGAAGTGCTTGATTTGGACCTGGCTCCTCATCCTGTCTTATTTTGTCTTGGGTTTATTTGGAATACAGACCTTCAGAGTGTGGATGTGTCATCTATTTTGTTTCTGCTGACTTTGGCATGTGAACGTATCCTGCTCATAAAGACAACGAGGCTGATCCCCACTGTGGCCATCTGGATGTATCTCATAGGGGGCTACCTCCTGTTGAAGTAAATTGTTTTTATTCCTCAAACAGAACCCAGGAGATTTCAACAATTAATGGCCCACAATTTTGGAATACCTGAAACCTCAAAGAAAACAGGTTGTCAGAGCACTACATGTAGGGTCTGAGGAGTGGTAGCCTGCTGAATTACCCCTTCCTAGTTATGGAGGACACAGAAATTTGTGCTGTGGGTAGGTTCATACAAACTGATATGGATGAAATTTGCCCAAACCCACAAAATGTAAATAAAATAACAAAACAAAACATAACATCTGCTAGTCTGTATGCATGGACCTGCTGCAAGGTGCTGAGGCTGCACAGATGCATCACGGAATGATGAGCACACCGGTAAGTGCAGAAATGTTCTTTTGGGTATGGTAAATGATACATATATGCAAGCAGTCCTGCACAAACCCTGTGTACCCAGAAACAGAAAATGCCATACTGAATATATTTATTAGGGTTTTTTTCTGCATACACTGTTACTGATTTATTCCAGCCATGTAGTTATTTCACATGCTAACAGGGATCAGGCCACTTCAGCCAAGGACATGTGGAGAAGTGGGAAAAGACTGAAGCTCCAGCCTGTTTAGGTACTGCTGATTCTCAAAATGCTCATATTCACAGAGGGAACCTGTGTGATTGTCTCAGAGGCTGCCCTTGTGCTGTAACCCAGCTGTTGAATACTGCCCCCAAACCCATGGAGGTGTGTGGGGCAGCTACACATAAAACCTACACATGAAAGGTACTGAAAGTGGAGAAGAGTGTCCTTCCATAGTGTAACTTCTGAGAGTCTGGAAAAGGAGCTAGTGTAGCTACTGTAGCACGGATCTACACCAGAGCTCACTGTGCCCTAAAAGCACTATAAAAGCCACCCATCAAACCAGCAGGGCAGTCAACATTTTCACATGTTCTCTTCTTTTAATTTTTTTTGCTGGATACAAAATGTGCTTGGCCCCCGAGGGTAATGGCTTGGGGAAGAGGCAGACAATTAAGCCCATGTACATGTCAACCCTCTCATCACTCTGCTGCATGGTGGCCTCATTACCCATTAGAGGAGCTCAAAGAAAGTCTGAAAGAGCGCAAAGGATCCAGATGAAATTTTACCTACCACATATTTAAATAATTATTTCTACAGCAGCATGATTCACCTTTCATTCTTTGTAAAATCCCCTCATGATGTACTCCTATCCACTATCTGTTCCAAAAGCCATTGCATCCTCTTTTTAATGAGTATCAGATGCATCCTTGTAATTTGGACCAGCTTATTCAAGTTTGGCCTTCTGCAAACCACTCTTAGAAATACATCCTATATTCATTTGAAAAGAAAATGACACTGAAACCAAAAATGCAAAAGGAACTGGGCCCAGTGGTCTAGTGCTATGTTTGGAACATGTGCTATCGAACCAAAAGCAGCCAAACAGACCCCCAATGGGTTTTGTTTGGTGTTTAGTGGGAAGGTACCCGCCAGAGTTACCTGTTTCAATGTGTGGCCATACATTATATAGTCCCATCACTCTCTAATCTGCTAGATTCCACCTCTTCTTTGTCCTCTTCCTTGCTTTCTTTGGAGGGAAGGGGTCAGTCCTATGGGCTGGGGTCCTGGAAGCACAGAAACATTTGAAAACAAGCAAGCCTTTCCCATCTGCCATTTCACATCTAATTCCCCTTCTGAATTGAAGACCCACTGTGAATACAGACATATGTTTTTGAAGAGACACAGTTTGGTCTTGCTGATCACAATGTAATTAGAAAGCTATTTGGCACATACAGGAACTTCTGTACTAATTTGGCATTATCCCATCCTACTACTGGCAGCATTGGTTTTGCTCCCTGTTGGCGACTGTCCTAGATGCCTTACAGCTTCTGGAAACATCAGCCATGCCTATTCAGGGAATAAGTTTGGCAGGATGCTGACACCTTGTGCAGTACATCCAGCAGCAATGTGGCTGTATGATGTTGGCTCATTATCAGACTCCACCACTGGATCTTCTCATGGGATGTGGCATTATGGAGACAGGTGCATGGTTTGTATTATGAAAGCCAGCATGGCATTTCCCATTATCTCAGCTTCAATTTCAAGGTTTCATTTGAGATATGCTTCAAAATGGGGTCCTATATCAATTCCTTATTAGCTTCTTTTGCCAAAGAACTTAAAGGAGAAAGTGTTTCCTCCTTTGGTCTCAGTTGCTTTAATAGAAAAGGATACATCCAGCTCCAGAGTTATGACATTTCAGGTTTCAGAGGTCTCAGATAATCTTGTTGATTATCCATGGGAATATGTGTCTCATTAATCTAACATGCTGTCTCCAGCACTTACATCACTTTCATCAGTAATGAGAAAACATGTATTGCTGGTTCCTATGTGGCAATTCTGGAAGAGAAGAGCTCATCACATTTACAAAAGACTATTTTTATCAATGAATGTTTTTAGAATGATCATTTGGCCAATGACTACTTCTTGCTGTTTGGATATTTCAGCTGTCACACTAAATCAGAATTCCAGGCCCTCCAACTGAACACACAGGCAAAATATGAAATGATCCAGCATGGTGAAGCCTTTACCTGATCTACTACAGGACTGAGCCATCCTCCTTAGAGCTATTGAGCTTTGTTCTCAGCAGTCCCTTGGAATCCAGCCTCCATTGTAGTTTGCTGGGTTATTTGAGCTTCTTTCAGAGGCTTTTCCCTGCCTTCTTCAGAGAATATTAGAACATGGAAATGTAAAGTTCCTTTCTCTTTCCTACCCTTCCCTCTGTTTCCTCAGTCTCTCCTTGTTGTCTGTGGCTACTCGTGCCTCCTCATGCCTCTTGGAACATTCACTGAAACTCCCATCAACTCCAGAAGCCAATCTCAGTACTGCTGACACCAGCCACTCACATATCATGATCTATCAAAAAAAAAAAGGTGCAGATGTCGTTGGGTTTTTTTTCTTTTTGCTTTTTTGAAACTTAGGGAGTCAGATTTTTAATTTTGTTTTTGCAGTATGAAGAAAAATCACTTCTTTCTTTCAAGGAAAATTTTTGATTTTGACACAGTATCACCACCAGTGAGAAAGGACACAACAAACAACACTGGGATGAGGTTCATGATAAATGAGGAGGGTCATAGAGCAGAGAATACATCCTACTGCCCCTCTGGCTTCAATCCACTTGGTCAGGCCAGGGAAAACATTTTGGGTCATCATTTGCAGCCACTGTAAATAGTACAGTGCAAACATTATCTTTATAAAAAGCTGGTGATTTTCTAATCCTGAAGAATACATTAAAAACTTTCTTCAGTGAATTCTACAGGTTTACTCTACTCTACTTATTCATGGTTCTCTTTGTCAGCTTTAAAAGTGTCGTCTTGTAAATGCAAGCTTCCCCTTTTCCTTGTTTTCTGGGACAGGCAGAACAAGAGCATCTGATTGGCAAAGCTGTTGATCCTCTACACTCATGAAAATGTGGGAGGAATTAGGTCTTTCCTGCAGATTTGACTGCTTTCTCCAGAAACTAAGCTTTCATTTAAAAACCTAATGAAGTGTTTAGCCCTTCTGGTAGCAAAGATAACCATAATTCAGTTTGCATTTTGCAGGGGTTATCTTGTGTCAAAGCCAGAGAAACTGCAACTGAAGCAGAGTTACAAACTTCCTCTATTTATCTTAAATGGGAACTCGTCGTAAAACAATGTGTCAGGGATGTTGGTGCTCCACAGACCTGGAGACGGAGAAAAACTTTGCTGAAGGGAGGCTGTCTGAGGGTTTGTCTAGACTGGATGGGGGGTCCCATGGAGTTCTGCCATCTCCTGCCTCCTCTCCACTCCCCATTGCTCACTGTCACTGCCCTTCTGCAGTTTCATCCCCCAGCCCTTCCTTTCATGGTTCCTTCGTGAGTCCTCATGGGCACTGTTTCAGTTTTTTATGTGGGTTTATGCACCCAGGATGTAAGTATGACAATGATTAATAATATGAGAGGCAAGATAGGCCATGATCCTGGTCTGAAAATGACAGAGGGGCAAATCTTGGCAGAAGTACTTGGAAATAACCTGAAAAGGAGCAGCAGGGCCAATGTTAAGGAGGAGTCTGTGTGCTGAGACACCCCTTATGCCAACTCAAATCTTTCCATTCTCCCAACTTTCAGTGCATTGCCAGAAGGACTGGCTGGCTCCTAGACACAAGTGACCAACTTCATCATCCTCAGCCCTTCCACTCACTTGGGAACCATGAATTATTCACAGGTCCTTTTACCAGGTTCACACTGTACATGTGGCATCTGAAGTCCCACACAGTAATGAGGCTGATGAGCCCCCCCTCTGAGTGCACATGTGGCTACACCTGCAGCCACATCTGCACACCAGGGTAGGTACATTCTTATTCTCTTCTTAATGCATCCCCTCTCTGCAGTATCTCAGGCACATTTCTTTTTGCTTCTGCTGCTTAGTATCTTCACTGAGCTGTTCACAGTAGTGCTCAGGTCTTTTCCTCAGATATTACAGTTAATTCTGAAGCCATCAGTGTGTCAGAGTAGTTTAAATTATTTCTTTCAAATGCATTACCTTTTAGTTCAAGTTCATCTGCCATCATGTTAGGACAACCACTGGTGGTATTAGAGTTGTCTAGTGTTTCAAACAATCTTTTGCAGCTTTTCCTTTCTATCAAGCTTTTATCAGCTGCATATTTTGACATTTCATTGTTCATCAAATTCTTAGTGTTATTAGAAAATTCTGTACTTAGCAAATCCACTGAAACTATGATCATAGTCTTAAGACTGTGTCTTAAGACATAAAAAATCTATAATGAACCTAATGGGTACATTCCTTATCTCAAAGCCCATACTCATCTGCTGTCTGTTGTAAACAGATCCTCATAGAAACTGAAGGAAATCAGTGTAATATATGTACAACACAGTCACCTGCATATGGACAGATAAAAAATAGTCCTTACAGACATCCTTAGAGTGCTTTGCTCTTAATATTTTTCAGCCTCAGGCTTCAGACATTTATTTCCACTGCCAGCTTGTCTCTTCAGCAGTTGTTAATCCAGGACAAGACTTTACCTCACCTTCTTGTTACCAGAGTTCTTTCATATTCTCATGGGTAGAATCCTATCAGAAGCTTTTCAACACTCTAAATAAATTATATCCATCATCTTGCTTTAATGTACTGGGGTTTTTTAACTCACAGAACTCTATGAGTTTAGAAGAAGCATAATTTACTTTTATGTACATCATGCCAGTATGTTCTTACCAAATTATAAAGATTCTTGTGCTTTATTAGTCTAATTATTTTCTCATTTTTCTACATACTGAAGTATTTGATTCAAAAATTATCCTTAGCTCCATTTTTAAATGTGGGGTCCCTATTGAGCTCTTCTGCCTGTGTTGGTGCCTCAGTTTCTGTGTTGTGTGAGGGAAAATTCTCTAAGTTTCTAACCACAAGCTACCTTCAGATGTTACAGTAACCTCAGCAGCACTTGGAATTGACTGCAGTGGAGAAAGTAGCATACCTTGAATTGAGAGCTTTCAATATTTATTTTTTTCTAGATCATTTTCAGATTACAATCTTACTACAAATCTCCTCCACAGTTTTAACAAATCTTTAACAAATCTTGCTATAATAATTCATTGTGTGATACACATAAGCTGCTGTGACACTGTCATTTCCATGAATGGCTTTATTGGGAATATTACTGCAAACTGAGGAAAACAAAAGCTCTGTGGGAACTTTAACTCTACCAGCTAGACTACTGTACTTAGCTATGTGGACTATTATTAACCCAGTTACAGAAACATTTACTTGAATAATGAATGAGCTAGTACTGCATGCTGTAGGCTATGAGATTTAAAAAGAAAATCTGGAAGTGTTCACACAGAGCAGTGGAGGAAAAACAAGAGAAAAGGAAGAACTTTGTCAAATATTTAATTTTTCTTTTAGGTTAGTTTTGGAAAGGTATTGATCAACATCTGAGGATAGTGATCTTCTTCACTTACTGAGATGAAAACTTTATGGTCACCTCTCTGGACATTTCTTCAAGGTCTGGTCCTTTCAGAAGGGAAAAGAATTTGCAGCTGGGTCTCCCATGGCCCAGTCAAAGGACAAGGTGAGTAGAAGATGAAGGAGGATGAAATGACACTTCCCCTTCTGGCTCCTTCCTTGCTTCTTTCTCCCTACCTACTTGCCAAAAAAAAAAGGGTAAGAAATGAAGTGAAACTATTTGAGTGCCTCGAGCTGAACTCACAAATAATTTCAAGGCTTTCAAAACCACATTTCCGTGTAAATTTACTCTTCCTCCAAGGATTTCACCAGCTTCTCCCTCACTCCTGGTTTTATTTTCTGACTGGTTATGGTGTGTTGAGAGGCAAGCAATATGTCCATTGTTAACACTGCTCAGCGTTCTGTTTATTAGAAACAATTTTCTTCCTCTGTATGACTGCTCATAGACTGTCTTAAGATGTTTCTAGCTTCTTGTAATTCCATTTACACCCTGCCTGCCTTTTACTTTTTCGCCATCTCTCCAATTATGCTATTAATACACTTTTAAATCACCTGTTTTACTAGAATACTATTTTGATTTAGCCCAACAGTTAAATTTTTCCCAGGTGAAAATTGACCATTTACTGTAATTTGTTAATTTTCACTAGGCTGAATTCACACACACCAGTTTTGCACTGATCATCTGGGAAAAAGCTTTTCCAAACTTTAAGTAGCAGATGTAATTTATCCTTTCCCTATCCACATGATAATAAAAAATATTGTTTACTTCTTGATGAATTCACTGAATCCCTTGGAGTCAGACTGTGGGCAAAATACTGGGAAAAAACCCTTCTATTTTCTTTTTTCTATTTTTAAAAAATATTATTATTTCTACAGCTATTTTTTCTGCAAACATTTCATATTTACAATCATTTCATATTTATTGTATTTTTTAATATGAGGCTGTTTAAATTTCTTTTTGTGGATACATGGAGGAGGGATTTTAATTTTCTGGAAAATACCTGGATGGCTCCAACAACCTGTTCAGTCTTTCTGCTTGGCCATCTGGCAGAGGGAGCTGCAGGGACCCAGCCTCAGACTGTGTGTTCATACTCTGACAAACAGGGTGCCTGCTCTTCTCACAGTGGGGATCACCCTGCCAAGTCCCAGGGCCAACTTGAGCTGCATATTTGCACTCCCAGAGCTCACTCCTGTGATGAGGCCGAGCTGAGCGTTCACCAGCATGAGATCAGATGAGATGTGCCATAGAGAGCTGAGGAGAGGCATTGCACATCACTGGGAATCCCCTCATTGCTTTGAAACCTCTGGCTTTAATAGGCATTTTTATTCGCTTTGCCTCCCAAGGTTGTTTTCCTCATGTCTTGATTCATCTTGCCACTCACAAAAGAATCCAGAGTTTGCACATGACACAAAAGTCATTTGAGTAAGACTAGATTAATTTCTATATTGCAGTTATTCAAAGAAAAAGCATAACTAGTAAGTCTGAGAGTAAAGCATATTTGGACTGCTTTCATATTTTAATGAAAAGTATATTCCACTGAGTATTAACACCAAACAACATTACCTAGAGATATGTTAATAATAGTTTTGTCACTTAATGGAAGATTAAGATTTCACAATTCTCACAGAAGCACAACATTCTATGTAAATTCCTCTTAAACCTTGGCAACAGTACTACAGAACTGATAATTTATTTATTTTAAAAATGTCAGCACAGTATGACCACTGAGATGAAACATCTCATTTTCAAGAATATCTTCAGGGATGATGGCAAATTACAGCGATGCACTTGGCATTAAAGAATACAATGTATGATCAAATATGACAAGTAAAGGACTACTGGGGTTTTTTTATAACCAGAACAATAAATTTGCCTAAAAGGTATAAATTGTGATAGAATGTAATATTCTGTACTATGATGTTCTAGTTCAATGGCTCTGAATAACTAAAGAATTTGGTTTGATTTTTATTTCAGAAATTCAAACCTTCTCATCTTCACAGCTCTCAGTCTGTGTCAGTTACCAAACATGGCCTGGTATTGCCCTAGACAGAGAAATAACAATCTAATAAACAGCAAAACAGTTTTATACAACTGGATTTTTTCATTTTTCCCTCCCAAGGAAACTGTCATAGAATTTCTTGCTGCTATTTTATATAAGATACTGCTGTGGGGTTTATATTTTCTTGCTTATGTAAAGTTCTTTTTTTTTTTAATCATTTTATCATTCATTCATCTTTGGATTTTTTTTTTAAGTCTCAGTCTTTCCACTGTGTTACAAAAATTATCCTGTGATCAAACATCAATGGCACACATGAAGTTTCATTTGCTGAAATAAAACCACAGATGGCTTCAAAAAAAAAAAAAAAAAAAAAAAAAAATCCACTTTCCATCAAAGCAGCAATGGTCTGGAAATTGCCCTATCAGTAAATATGCATCCAAAGATCACAGAAGATAGAGAAACATTTTAAGGGCTCAGTGTAAGATATTCCCCTTTAAGTATATCATGCTATACTTTTTTATTCCTTTTGGCAATACTGTTTCTGTAGAAAGATGCATTTAAAAAAAGAGTTCTCAGTGCTGCACAACTCCCACATACAGACACTTACACGTTTTAAAGGCTTTAGGGAGAGACACTCACCTGGCATAGGTCAGGGTGGCCCTGCTGACCACAGTGCCAGCTCATATCTGGTGGGATTTCAGCTTTCTCGACTTCAGTGAAGTCTCTGCAGTGTACAACGGGTTACAAATTAAAATGTTTGTAGTTTTGTCAATTACACAGATGTTTCCAAAGATCTTGATGTTGAAACAGAGTGTGTTTCTCTACAGAACAGATGTTTCCCTGTGTTTAGACACTGCAGTGACCACTGCATGGGAAAAAGCTTTTACTTTCTAAAGTCTCACTTGCCTGAGAGTCTCTGAGCCTTGTGCTGGGACCTGGACATGGCCTGCCCTGCTTCCAGCACATGCATTTTCCCTGAGCTCACACAGGGGTAGACCCTCTGTGGGTGTGCAGGACCAGGGCACACGAGCTGGGACCAGCAGCACAGGACCGTGGCTCATGGACCAGCCCTACCTGTGCACCACAACACCTGAGAACACACACAAAGCTGAGCTTACTCCCAGGGACATGGGCAGCTGCTCTTCAGAAGCCCCTGAGTGCTCAGTTGTCACTCCTTCAGTGGGAAAATATTTTTCATTTCTGAGGTGACCAGGGCTGCCCTGAGGGAATGGCAGGTGCTGGCTGCAGAGTGCCTGGTACCACTGGTCCCAGTTTGGTCCCATTGCAGCAGCTTGGCCACCTCCTGCCACCTTTGTTTGCCACCCAGGCAGACCAAAACCCCTGAGATGTAGTCATCCCAGGCCTCAGCTGTGGCATAAATGACTCAAATGCTGGAACAGAAATCCAGGAAAATATAGGATTCACCACCCTACTGGGATACTTTGTGTTGTTTTACTGGGGGAAACCTTTCTTCAATGTTCCCCAGGACTCCCTTCAGCCGGTGAGTTATTTAGTAGTAAAAACTGCTTCTTTACCACCTCCACTTCCTATCCCAAACCAGGAACAACAATTACTTGAGAATGTATTTGTAATCCCTCCAGTGTTCTGCCCCTGCCACAGGCCTTGGGACATTCAGAGCAGCAGTAAGAAAGTCACAGATTATTTTTACATCATTACAAATGCCACCAGTCCATTATTTTCCTCCACATCATGTGCTACACTGGCCACAAAGTTGCAACTTGGCCGCTGCTGAGCTTCGGACTGCAGTCTCTGGAGAGCTGGTTAACATGATCTGCTTTTCCCTGTTGGGGAGCTTGAAAATGATCATCTGCAATAGCCCTCACAGGCAGTGTAGGTTAAAAAACTGTTCCATGAGTATTTTGTGTCTCGTGCCCATCCCATAGAAAGGTGAACCTTGTGCACAGTTCTCCTTTCTGTCATGTCCAAACACAGAGCACCAATGGCTGACAAAGTCTTTGGCTAGAGCTTCTACCTTCATTTCAAAGCAGAAGACTGACTGGGATGCTGTGTGGGCACCTGGGAGCATGACAGGATCATGGTATGGGCTGTTTCCTCCAGCAGCCACCTGCAGCAATTGCCTCCTTCTCCAGCCATAGCCCACAATCCTCCAGCTGCAGCTTGAAACCTCAGGAGAAAAATTTGGGTACTCAGCAGAGCCGAAATACACACCACCATCTGCTACAGCTGCATCCCTTGTCCTCCACAAGTCCAGTGAGCTGGAGTTTAAGGCTGAGCCCTGAACATGCAGGTGAAGAAAATACATTCAGGACAAGCATCAAAAATTGGATCAGAAATCCATATTCCAAACAGGATAAAATGCAAGGAGACAGATTTCTACTCCAGACTAGGCTAGACAGAGAGACATAAGAAAGAGAATAAATCTGTACAAAAATTGGAAAGAGGAGCAATGTGCAAAAAGAAAGAAGCAGAGGTATTCCTACTACTGCCAAAGAAAAACTGAGATTGATCTCGCAAAGTTTGAACAAAAGAGCAAGAGCTCTTCAACAGTGTAAAACACAGGGAAATAGAAGTGAGACAGTGTGGATCTAGACTTTGCCTCAGTTTCCCACAGGGGTGATGAGCTTAATCATGAGAAGAAAAGACAGACGATGGTAAAAAGAGCTGGAAATCATGGTGGAAACAAAATCCAAGGAGTTGAATGCACTTGGTTCAGAGAAATTGTATGACCTCATCCCTGCATTCTGAAAAATACTGGCACAAAAAATGGCAAGATGGGTGCTTCAGAAGGAAAACAAAGTGCTCAGATTAATTCTAGACTCATTAGTCTATTTCAGCAGTACTCATGGTTTAAAACAGATTCTGAAGAAAATTGTAATTAAAGAAAAGTGGTAAAACACAACAGGAGTGATTTTAAGGTAGCTCCTTATAGATGGCCTTATATAAAACATTAAGTTTATTTAATAAAGAAAATATTCTACACAAAGCCTCTGGGCTTTAGTAGGATATTTTACTATAGGTCACATGGAAATCCTTTCTTTAAGTTGGAAAAGCTGGGGTCAATTGGGAAAGTAAAAGGTGAGTAAGAAGCTGGCTTAGAGATAGGAGTGTGGAGGAAAATGAGACAATGAGTAATCCTGCAAGAAATATAGGGCTGGAGGGAGGTTACTAGGAGAGACTCCAAAGTCTTAATATTTTGATAATGACCTTGTCAAAGCCATTAGAGCTGTGCAGATGAATTAGCTGGTGACCTAATGTTAAGGAACATCATGAATACAGAGGAATAGCAGAATACCATACAAAAGAAGAATTATATGGCCCTTGAGGATAAAGGGAAGGGATGAAATCCTACACACCAAAAATGAGCTCATGCTCTTGGGAACAAAAGATCTTCATACAGACCCAGTCCTAGCTTCCAACGATGGAATTTGCTCAGTCATGCCAGCATAACACAAGATTTGTCTAACTCTCATTGACTGGAGTGGTAAGGAGTCTCCAGACCATCTTCAAATTACGGAACAAAATTGTATGGGCAAAGCAAGAAGAGGTGACATTTTACACTCTGCTCCAGAGTGAATGGGTGTCCCATCAGCATCACCTTCATAAAATCCTCCTGTGAATGACAGCCTCACACACAGGTATATATGGGACAGCCACTGGAACTCCCTGTGCTGACCACTGGCTTCTGACCCCCCAGGAAGGGCAGCTTGGCATATTCTCTGGTTGGGCACCAGGCATTGTGGGGGGCACAGGAGACTCGAGGGTGTCCAGGCTCCAAGGTATGTCTTACAACAAGTTTCTTGACAGTCCTACTCAGGAAAGGAGGTTTGGAGCAGGTTCAGAAACAACAGATGGTCAGCCTCAAGGGACTGGTTTTGGAGGAGAGCACTCCCAAATCCCTCAGTAAGAAATAGCAGGAGCTATTTTTTTCCCCTAAAGTGGACATGGCAATCTTCATTTCATTGCTTGGCACCTTTTATTGGTCAGTTTTCATATGCCATGGAGGGCAAGGGCACAGATGACTTTTTGCAGAGCAGTTTTTCTTGAGGCCCTATGAATCCTCCAGGAGACAAAAACAAAAAGCAGAAGCTGACTCCAAATTTGTTCCCTTGCCATATTGCTCTGCCACCACAGAGGCAAACAATTGAATTCAGATCTAAGCATATATGCTTGCAAATTCACAAATGCATTTCCCTGAGCTAGAGGTACTTTGCATAAACTGATTGGAGGCAGTTTGGATTAACTTGGCTATAGATGCAGCACAGACACAGAATTTGTGTGTTCTCACACAATAGAGGAAAAGGAGCCTTCTTTTAGCTTGCTGAACAGCTACTGAATAGTATTTCAATAATCTTTACAGAGCCTCTGTAATGATTAAATCTGTCTCTATAAGCAGTGGATGAAGATCTCTGAAGGTTCGAAATTGCAAATATTCTAAATATCAAGTTCTAGCAAGGTGTACAGATGGCCAGTTCTGCATGTGAATAAACTATTAAGGTATTTATAAAAAGCCAGAAAATAACCTACCCAAAAACCTCTCAAGTCAGAAAAATAAATTTAGTGGCTATTTTTCAGCTTTGAAGGAAAGGACCTCATGGGTCTATCTAATTTCCACATGTTAAGACCTCAAAATTACAGTCAAATATGACTTTGCAGTCATTACAGCTGCAATACCAGGACTTGTCTATAAAAAATGTACAGAAAGAGTTTGTCTGAAAAAGAGGAATTCTGATGACATGGTATCAGCAAGGAGCTTGGTAAAGATCCCAAACACATCTATAATACATGGGCTGAAATCATGGTTTAAATTTATTGTTCAATTACAGCTTCAGGCTCTTGGAGTTCACTGCTGCCAAGAAATATATATGACATTAAATTATGGAATATTTTCTTAAATATTTTAATACATTTGAGTACTTGTAACATTTTATTTAAGCATATTATTCAGAGAACAGAAAACATTGCTCTTTCCTAATTAAAGGTGTGAGTCAGCAAGACCAATAAAATGCTTGCTCCAGTGTTGGAGAAAACTCTGAAGAGGGAGAAAAAATCCTATTAGAAAGTCCCCTATTATCCTGGCGGTGCCTGCCTGAGTGACATCTGTATTTTTGCTGAGTTAAGCCTTACAAGGCCCATCCACTTATGGCACAAGGTTTCATTTCACCATTAATTTATTTGATTTGTCAAGAGATTAATAGGCATGTGAGATGTTAGTTAAAATTTCAGAGCACCTTGTGAGGCTCTGTCAGATAGAGGAAGGCTATTACTAGCAGCAGTGTAGATGTTATTTGAGGGGTGGAGGGTCATGAAATGTGAGGTGGGACTGGTCACCTTAGGTGGGAAGGGCCATGCAGACACTGGGCAGCACCTTCCCACTGCTTTGGCCAGTGACCCCCACAGCAAATCAAAAAAGAACCAGATAAGAAATGGTATCCTTATTTTCAAAGAGTATTCTGTCAGGGTTGGAGGTGTTTTACTTCTTGTCACATCTGCAAGACACACTCAGCCTTGTAGCTCTGTAGAACTATGAGGCTTAACAGACTAAAGGTTTGGTCTCTCACTCGCAGGGTTGGACCTATACCTGAAGAGCCCAGCAGCTGGAGGCTTAGCCAGCTACCTCTGGGTGAGGCACGTCTGCTCCTTGGTGCACTCATGATCTGTCATCCAAAGCACTAAAATTCAGTTTTCTTTTACTTTTTCCTTTCTTTGGAAACCACAGCAGACAAAGAAGGCATCCAGGCCTCCCCTCTGCCTGGGTTTAGGCTTTCAACAGTCTCTGTAGCTAAATGCGAGAGATAGAAAGAGCCCTTGGTCCTGTAACTCAGATGGAGCTCTGTGGGGCAGAAAAGACAGTGCAGAGGATTACAAAAAGATTTTCACCTTTACTCCAGCTCTTTTAATTGCTGAATTGATCAGTCATTAAAGCAGCTTGCATGGCTTTTCAAATGGTTTCAGATGATTTGCAAGAATCCAACTTTCTCCACTGCATTCAAGAACCATTAAAGAGGCTGTCTCCGATCTAAGAACTGTTAAGTAGGAATGCCGTATTTAAACAGGGATTACCCTCTCAGCTGCAAATTTTTAATAAAATTTCTAAATGGCAGCATTACTGTCATTAGTAATGAAGTAGATAAAATTATTGCTAAGTGAACACTCAATACATATTAATAGCATCTCATTCAAACATGCAGGAAAATTGCATTAGTTCCAGAATGTGTCCTGCAGGGAACAATCTCTCACTGCCATGAGGCAATATTCCCATGTAGTTCAAATCCATACAATTAAAAAAATAATTCTGATAACTTCTGATAGGTTTGAGAGAAAAATATTTTCAACAAACCAAGACTCTGATCCCTTGTCAGTGAGGGGTAAATCCACAGTAAAGTATGGCCACTCTAATGCTCTTGTATTCCACAGCCTCCCTGATACTCCCTGTCTCACTAAATTTTTCAGCTGGGAACACTTCAAAACAGGAGATGAGGGTCAGAACCCCTTCAGGCAATGACAGCATGTGAAATCAAATTACTCATTCCTGGAATGTCCTCCCACCACTAAAAACCTGGTAAAACCAGGTGTGAAGGGCCAGTATGACCATGGTTCTCTAGCACTGCACAGGTGTGTGCTGAGCCTCTGGACAAGGCTCCCACCTCTGGGCCATGCCTAGGCAGAGACGTGGAGCTCCTAGCCAGCTCTAATGGCACCTGTGCTTTTTCCTATTGCCTTGGTTTAGGTATCTCCCTCAGAAGCTAAGACCTAACCCTTCCATGCTCTCTCTAGGTTGCAAGCAGGCTGGATGTAACTCCTTCTGCATCCTGTTCCTAGTCCCAACCATCTTATTTTAAAGTATTGACTAATTTGGATCGACTAAAATGGCTTTTTTTGGATGGCACCATAATGCATCATTGAACCACATAGTCTTTCACATCCACCAGTGTTTCATCTGTGTTGTAAGAACTGAACTCAGCTCCTCTGCTTACTTCCCCAGATAGGAGCTTTGCTCCTTAGCTGCAGTTACCTGTCCCTCCTAATGCAGTGTCCAGCTGGTGTCCAAGATCATTAGCCTCTGTGGACAAGTGTGTATCTCATCTCAGCTTCAGGTAATGCTCTCTCTGCTGTGAGGGTCACATACAGAGATGGTGATACTCTTCTCCATTGCCATCCTTCCAGGAGACTTTCTGAAGTCAAGCATTGCTACTGTGCAGATCTCCTGGAAATAGCTGTCTGCTGAAGTTTGCAGTATCTGCAAATATTTAATGAAATCCTTATAGAAGCTGTGGCTGGAATTAAAGCTGAGAGAAGAGTCTGGTAGGACTTGAAAAGCCCAATTCAGTGAGAGTCATGAGAGTCTCTTGAAGCAAAGCTCTCTGAAGTGATGCAGTCATTGCTCTGGGAGAACGTTTGCCTTGTCCCTGTAGGAGTCGAGCACATTCCCCACCAACACCCGGTCTTGTTGTTGTAAAGAGGGATTTTTCTGAACATCAGCAGCTTGTCCAAATGCTACTCCTGAAATTATTGAAGCAATTCTCTAAAGGCTATTATTTTTCCAATACTTACAAGGGTATTATTCTGAGCACTGTTTTTCTTTTCATCTATCCACAAAACCTGCAAGAGATTTTCCTATTTAAGGCGTGAGTCTGCACCTTTGAGTTTAGTAGGAATGTTAGTACTGAATAATATAAATTCAGATTTTTTTTTGACAGGGTACATAAAATAGGACTTTTCCAAAAGCCAGAACTAATAAACATCATGTATTTTCCCCTTTTTAAGGGGAGTGACATAACAGCATTGCCAGAAAAGAAATATTCGCTGTTCTCTTTCCATTTCTCTCTTGTACACGCACATTTATAGTGAATGTCAAGAAAATTATGGCCTAAATTACCATAACTGAGAGTTTAGAAATTGCCCAAAGCTATAAAATGTTGGATTGAAACCAGTCAGAAAGGGCTTCTGACTTGCTGAGCACTGACCATGAGCACTACAGTGGAAGAGGATGGATATGGAGCTTGCAGTAAGAAACTGGCAGCCTCTCTAGGGAACTCTCACTCTGTGACTGAAAACATCCCACATAACACATATCCCTAGTGCCATTTGGGCTGAAACATGGATCTCTTCCTCCTGGTACCAGAGCTGGATTTCTGCACGTTGACAGCAGCAGTGTTAGTGCTACCAGCCATCACACTTAGCCCTTCCCCTTCTAGGCAATTCCAGTATAATTCCTTGTTTTCTATCAGAAGATCAGTTTTATCTCACAGTTAAAGCCTCCAGTGTGATGTTTGCAGAGGTCTGGCAATCCAGGATTTACCTGGAATGTGTGACTTCAGGCAGAAGAGCCAGTGGTAAATGTTGTGGGTAAGCAGGAAGATCCAGACATCAAGGCCTTCAGTTGTAAGCATGACAGCATTGCTGCCTTTATGCCGTGGCTCCCACCACATCCTGTCTCCTCTTTGCACCATGTCTTGCTTCCATTACATGTCTGTTTCCATCTTCAAACATCAACATTGCATGGGCGTGGTGTGGTTTTAACTGACCTTGTACTTCCTTCATTTTCCTTCTGGGAATACCAGCACATTTCTCCATAATGTATTTTCTTAAGAGTTTTATTTAAGACCAATACATTTATGTCACAGACATCAGAGTTGAGTTTTTTCAGAACCAGCATCAGCAGAATATGTCAGAATAAAGTGGGGAATATCTTGGTATACCTGGATTCCTTTTCCAATACACGCAGGAAAGGAGTGGATTCAAGACACCATGACTCTTACTTACAAGCTAATTTCTGAATTTCTGTTTCACATGTAAGGCATTGATTCCCCTAATCCTGAATATTTTCCTGTAGTCTTCCAAATGCTGATGATTATTTGGAAATTAGAGTAGCAGCATCAATTTTTTATGCGGAAATTTCATTCAGTATTTACTTAATTTTTCAGGAATATATGTGTTGCTGTGGTTCCTTTCCCATAGAACTCTCAAGGAGGATGCTGCTTAACACCCCAAATGTTAAAAAAATAAGTCTTCTAGAAGTGAATCTGCAGAGAGTAAAGTGACCCACGAAGATTCACAATTTTCTAGGAATAATCAACCCAAGATGGTGTCATCAGAATGAGCAAATACCATAAGCACAGCAGTTTTGCTAGCATCCATCTGAGGTTAAATAACTTACTTGAACCTCAACCAGACAATTCTGTCACGGTTGTGAGGTCACTGTGGCGAACGATAGATGATAATGTGTGAATTCAAGGACATAGCTGAGCTTTATAAGCTTTGTTCCTGGGTCAAAAATACCTCTGTACTTTATTGATCCTGTTATTATCCCAACATGAAATTGGGAAATAGCCAATACAATGTATTTCTCAGAAGTAATGAGAATAGAGCGAGGAGCTTTCATGTTCTTTCTTAACTGAGAGGTTCAAACACCTCTGCAGATTTTTCTTTGAATTTACTGATTTTTTTCCTTTGAGCTTTTTGCAGGTGGAAATTTTCCTGGGAAAAAACAGGCTCCTAAAGAGGAGTAACCACATTGTTGCAACAGCTGAAACCTTGGAACCATCCACAAACATTTTCACAGGCTGAAGGAGTAGCCAGGCAATAGGCATTTTCAAATTGTTGCTATCTACCTTAAATCATCCAGAACAGCCCTGTGTATTCCCAGTTTTTGGCCCGAGGTGTAGGTTTCTTGGGCCTCCTGGAATAACTCCAAATCCTGACTGAGATGATGGTGCCAAGGCCTTAAGTGCTGCAGCCCTGCTTCTATCGCTGCACAGAGCCAGGGAAGAAAAGCGATCTGGGTCCTGCCAAGCAGACCACAAACGAGTCACTGAGCCCATTGTTGCTTTGTTTCCCTTAAAATAGGGGTTCTCTTCTTTTCTTGATCATGTTTTTTACCCATATGTGATGCAGATTTGTTCCCAAATGTGAAAGGAGACCCAGACGGGCTGTGAAACTGCGGGGGCCAGAGGCTTGTCTGGTGAAAGGAAAATCTCATATTTCCTTTCCCAGCCCTGATGGAGCTGGTGACCACCTCCAGTAACCAGCTCCACCATCCTTCTGGGAGCACACCCCACACACACAGTGTCACAGGTTAGGCCAGTCCCAGGATTCCAGCTTGCTAGTTACCCCAGTGACAGCCTTGGCATGCACATCCCTCCTGACCCATGCCTCATCCTGCTTTGCACTCCTTGCAGTGTGTTGATGGCATGGGCTCTGCCAGTCTGGAGGCAGCCAAAGAGTAGGAAAGCATTAGGGGCAGTAAATAAGTGCATGTTAAAAGTTAACGTCATCAGTCAAAAGCCTCAGAGATGGAACATTATCAATCTTTGAAACTTATTATGCAGAAGCAAGCTGCTGAGTGCATAAATATTTTATAGATCTTAAACTATTGAACAGTTTATGGAGCTGGGATTTAATCTTTTTCAGCCTGACTTGACAAAATAACAAAGAAGGGGATCATAGTGAGAAAACAGGCTACAAACTGGTATGATGAAACCTTGGAGTCTATCCAGAGAGTCCATTCTTCTCCCATATTGGTAATTGTTGTAATTCACTGACTTTAATGAAGTTTCCTCTTATTCACACACAAAATAAGCAGGAAGAAGCACTTTATTAATCTTTGGAAGGTTTGCAGTATTTGAACCTCATCATCTGTGTTGTAAGGTCGTCTTCTACATGGTAAATTTTTTTAGGGCCCTTCAACTGCAGATGTAGACTTCATTTTGTCATAAAACTAAAGACTTGATATACAAGGGCGTCTACATGTGCCATAAAATTCTTTCCACAAATACATAGGAAAATTCCCACAGTTTTCCTGAAGGAGTGCTTTGTACTGTGACTATGACTTTTTACATCACTGTAATTGCTTTATTTGCTGTGCAAAATTTAAGAAAAGTCAGGAAACGCCCCAGTGTGGCATTCCAAATGATAAGACTGAGCTTCTCTCAGCTGCATGGAAAACCTCATGCATTTTCTCACCTGCACAAACAAGCATGAACCCACTAAACTGCAAACTGGGCTTTGCAAACCCTTTCTTTTTTGTCCATTTCCTGCAAACCCTTTGCTTTTGACTTTTTCCTGCATAGTATGGAAAGGACTTTGCTGATGGATTCTGGACGATTAAAATTTGCTGCCTGCCTCAGGAGCTGCTGCTGCAGCACCTCCACCCCCCACAGGTGGCCCAGGCTGGGTGCCTGCAGTGGAGGGTTCCTGCAGGAGAGCTCACCATGACGGGATCAGGGCCCGGTGCTCGGCAGGTTCGTGGCAGGTGGAAAGTGGAGCTGCCTCAAATGGAAACACAGCATCCACTGCTTTCCACCAAGTGGGTGTGGTTTGCCCTGCCTGGAGAACGTCCCTGGAAAAGTCTCTTCTCCTTTCTGGGAAGGGAAGAACAAGCCCTGCCAGGCCCAGCCGTCAGGAGCTCTGACTCTTCTCTGCCAGGACTGAGCCCTCCACATACTCGTAGCACAGAAAATGGCCTGCCCTTAAGCACAGCCTGATAAATGCCTCCTCTTTCTTTTACATTTTTGGAGGGGTTTTGTTTGGTTTTGGTTGGAGGTTTTTCCCAAATGTCTATGTGCATAAGAGAGGAAGGTCTGCTTTCCTGGAGTCACTTTGTAAATTGGATCTATAAATTAGTTGACCAGCTTTGACCCTGGGGTAGAAAGGCAAACCTGTTTATTAATGTATTAGAAAGAGATCTCATTCAGGTAAAAGGGAAGCTGGTTTCTAGCTCCTGTTTCTACTGAATATTGCCACAGATTTTCCAATGCCAAGCACTGGAGCAGATTTTTGCTGAAAAGGTTAAAAATAAGGATTTTTTAGGAAAAGTGTCCCTTTCTGTTACTTTTAAATCTTGTCAGCCTGGGTCATACTGATGAGAGGTGCACTGGTGGAGCACTTGTACCAGCACTGACTGGAGAAACATTGGGCATGATTAGACTGTGTCTGTATGACGGCAGTGTAGCTTAGACCCCATTAAATTAAATTAGACTTCCCATTAAATTAAATTAGTCTCCTCTTTACTTCTTGTGCTCACCTGACACAAAGAAAATGAATTGCTGTGATTTACACGCTGCTTTGGCTTGTACCATCTTTCAGATACTCGACATGTAAGATGCATACATTTAAATCTATGTAAAATAAAGTGGATGAAGGTATATTGAAGGAAACGCAGAAGTATGCAACATTTGGTGACCTCTGCGGGAATTTGTCCTACCAGTCTCAGTCCTGGCAAAGAAGGAAGCCATTGTGGGTACAGCAAGATTTCTCCATCCCTGCCATCCCCTACAGACATAGCCCTATTGTCACTCCTGGGTTTCTTTGTTTTCCCTGAAGGATGTGGAATGTTTTTATGGATTCTACCTCCCTTGTTCATCCTCCTTTACTCCTACCACTAAGGCAAGCATGGAATAACATTCCTTTTGTTACCTCCAAAGCAAAACTGGTGACATTTCGTTCACTCATTAGCAATTTTTGGTGATTGTTTCCCTCTGTGTATCTATGAAGCTGGGTAAAGAAGGAGACTACTTAGTATTGACTTTCTGCCTGCTCAATATAACTCTCCTTCTTTTATGCAACAGCACAGCATATTATTAAGAAATATTTACTGCATTTAAGCAACAGTTTCCAAGAGCAGCTGGTATAGCAAAATTCTGTTAAATTTTAGGCTGTGTTTTATTTTTAAAGTTACTTCTTCACAGTGTAAATTCTGACTCTGGAAATTTCCTTCCGATGTTTAATCAACCCCTGGGAAAAGCACTTGCAGCAGCTGTTCTTTTGAAGCTGGCACACCAGATCAAGCTCTGTGTTAGATGAAGAGTGTTTCTCATCTCTCCATTCAGAACAGCCAACATTTAAAGGCTCAGATAGATATCTTCCAGCTTAAGCAGTGCTGGTGAAAGTACAGTCAGCTTGTGCCTTCAGCTTGTATACTTTCAGACTTCCAGGACTTTACAGAGCTTTAAGGGTTCAATACTCTATTATACTCTATTTGTGAATTTGCCTTCACCCTGGCAAGATAATTGCCTAGATTTTGCATTTTCTCTGATTTTTCCTCACATCCTTTCTTTCTTCTCTTTGTTCTTTGCTCACAGACACCTGCTTGCTAACGTCTACATATTGGAGGGGAACATCTTGTTTCCTCCATTTCTGCCATGTATGTATTCAGGAACTGTTCTACATGATGCTGAAATTCTCAAAAGCCTTTACACTTGGGCTACAAGATATTCTACATTGGTGAAATTTAACTTTATCCGAGAATCCTGCCAAATTAACTGAATTAAGCTCAAAAGCAATGGTGTTGGAAGGAGCTCAGTCTTTTTCAGAAAAATTCCCTGCCTGTGCAGGGCACTCCTGAAAAGGTGCTACAGTTCTACTCCAGGGAGCTGAAGGTATTGGTTGCATCACAGGATCCTTTTTATTATAAATCCTCTAAAACACTGAGTTTTCATAAGAAAATATTAAAATGCAAAAGACACATCAATATACTAGCACAAGTTAGACAGTACTTTGTTTCCTTGTGTTGTGCTACACTCTTTCAATTGTAAAATAAAAATTTGATTTTATACAACGTAAGATTGATTTACCTATTCTGCAAGTAATGCAGAATTTTTTTCCACATAAAGGTGGCATTCAGTAATATTGATTTCTTACTGTTATATGCACTGTCATATCAGCTCAGTGTGTCTTTATTAGTACGGGCCAACATTTTTGCTCCTAAATGTAGCAATATGAGTAAAAACAGTTTCCATTTTAGAGGTGCAGAGTGTAAAATGCCTCTCCTGGGATTTACCTGGAGTGGAGTTGTCCAGCAGAACAAGAACTCAGGAAGTTTTAAGGCTCTCCAGACTCCCAGCTGAGGGAGTTTCAAGACAGGGGGATGTAGTGGACTACAGATGCCATGAGATGTCAGCTGTTGTCTCAGGCGCTTTGGCTGGGGAGCTGCAAGGTCTGCACTGCCCTGCTCATGCATGGTGCTGCAGATAACCAACAGCCTCGGCCCCTGCATGCACAGAGCAGCCCCAGAGCCCCTCCGTGCCTCACCTCCAGAGGAAGATAACAGCCATGGCTGGTGAGAGGTATCAGAGGCAGCAGAGGATGCCACAGGGATGATAAAAGTGGGGGTCATGACAGCCAGACCCCAAAGCCTTTGAGTGCATGGCAGGAGCTGTGAGGACACTCCCAGCTGTCCTGTGTGGTGGACTGTAATCCCTACACTCTCCCTGTCCTCAGCCCTGGATTCAGCTCAGCAGGAGTTATGTAACATCTGCTTTTATTGTGAGATCAAAGAGATAGTGAAAAGAGTAAAATAGCCCCAAAAAGTAAAATGCACAGCCCAAAATACATTATAGCCAGGTTAAAATGTCCAGAGAAAGGTTTTGTATTTGACTATACATGTTCATAAGAGTTTGACTAATAATGTGATTCAGGCCAAGAGATTGATAGGATTGATAGGAGGGGAGAAGATTGTAGAGCATAAAATGAGCATCCATCCATGGGTGGATAATGCAAATGATAAGATCTCAGAGACTGCAGTTAGTGAGAGAAAAATAGATGATCTCAGAATTAAAACATAAATTGGAGCACTGGCATCTGGGAAATAAAGACCCACATGAATATTAGATGGCAAATATGAAACAGTTTGTCCCATGTCTTAAGAAACAGTGTAGATGTCTGATGAGTGGAGTCCTTTTGTGTACTGCTGCATGTACTTTGAGGCTCAGCAATTTAGAAAGTACATAGAAGTCTTCTCTCAGATTTTTTTCCCTAACAAGACTTCAAAATATAATTCAGTATATTTTTTACTCACTGCTTTTGTATCATGATGTCATACACAGTTTGAGGAACTGAACCAAAGAAAAAAGGAAATTTAGTAATGCATACTAATCCTGTGCTATTTAGGACCTTGGCAAAAATGCTATAGAATATATGCTTTTCAAGACTCCTATCTTGGGCAAAGTAAGCCCATGCACATAGCTTGTGAAGACTCTAAAAAGCTTCACTCTCACTGCAGCACGTGTTTTAAATGGTCTCTAGTCCCCAGTAATCTATTTTCTGGTTTCCTTCCAGGCCTCTTCATTGCTATCTCCCCATGCTGCAGAAATCGAGTACTTGTGTACGTGGGAGGTGTGGTGTAGCACGGATTTATCACGCCAAAACAGAGCACTCCTTATTGAAGGCACACTGCTAATACCTCTGAAAGGCTACAGGGCCTGTTGGAAGGAACTTAAATCATCTGCTGGTATTTATTTCAGCTCAAAGTTATGCATGCAAAATAACCATAAAAAGGGTGGCTCGATGAATCTTTCCTGCCCTGAACTTGCACTGCACCTTCTAGCTGACCTGCTCTGGCTCAGACACATGGCACATGAGCTCCCCCATCCCTGTCCTCCTCCCTCCTCCTTTTCTCAGGGGCAAAAGAACAACAGTGGGAAGCTCTCAGCTGCAAACCTGCTGTCAGTATCCTTTGAGATGTGCAATCCTCTGGCAGGGGCCCAGCAGCCCAGCAGCACCTGGCTGGCCCCTGCCCATTCCTTGGCTCAGACTTCCCATGCAGGGGCACCAACCCCAGTGCCGGGATCCCTTTGGCAGCCCCAGATGGGGCCCTGAGCAGCAGCACTGCGGCTGCCTTGGGATGTTTAGCTGAGTTTGAGGGGTCTACTGATCTCACCTCACGCTGCTGCCCAAAACATTTGTTACGTCTCAGCCCAGATGCTTCATTTCAGAGGCAAATGCTGTGATTCCTGTATATGTTTGCTTTCTCAGCTTGTCAAACACTTAAGTGCCTTTCATCTTGAAGTATCCTAAATGATAATATGCACTTATATAGCTTAAGTTCTTCTAATGAATGAGGTTCTTCATAAACACTTGGTAATTAGGTCTCACAACAGCCCAATGAGCTGGGAACAACTCTTTGCAGTGGTGCAGACGATGAGCTGAGGCAGAAAGGAGACAGGCAGGGTTCAGGCTGCCAGCTCGACTCACAAAGCTCAGTGGCCAAGAGGCACTGGGAGCTGTGTCTACACTGAGAACAGTTGCCCTTATGTCCACAAGGAAAGAGCACAGAAACCAGACTTTTTCCCAGAAATTACTCTCCATATGAATGAGGATAGTGAAAACTGAAAGGTTTCTGTTTCCTTAGTGCCTGCCCACTACCTCTGCCCAGAGCTCGTGGTGACCTAGCCCACCCCCTTGCCCTACTGTTGATGCTGTGGGTGGTGGGACAGGGACCCTGTCACTGCTGCCAGGTCCTGTGGGGCAAAGACACTGGACTTGGTTATCACAGCCTCCTGGGGAATTCACGCCCATTTTGGCCAGGGAGTGACAGGAGGTTTCTAGGCAAGTGTCGATTGGCTTCAGACTATGTTCTTGAAGGAAATGACAAAGGAAATGTTGATAAAGTCAAGTGAGCATTTTACATCTGAAAACATTCTGGCCAAAGCAAAAAAGGAAAGCTCTGCACAGGTCTGCCCACAGACTTCTCTTGCTCTGGCTCTTTTTTTACCTTTCTCAGCACTGCTGTCATCTGTCACTGGCAGCTCTACTGTGGGAATTTCCTTTCTCTCTGACTTTTTTGTAGTACTTTCAGCACTGAGACAATCAGGAATTGTGAGTATCACAATTCTAGCTTTCAGCTAAAGGAAAGGACCTCTTCTGCAAAGTCTTTCATTGTGTCTTCTATGATGCCTCTTCCAAAGATATAATGAAATCTGCTTGCTGGAGTCAAAGAAATTGGCACTGTTCAGACACATGCAGCTGCTACTTTTCCTCTAGCGGGTTCTTATACAACTTACAAATACTGAACTACCCTTTGTGTGTGATCTTTCTATCTCTTTGCTTCTGCCACTTGTTTTTCACTAACCCATAGGATTCAGGTATCCTGCCGAGGTATCATACAGTAATGTTGTTGCTTTCATCCCATGATGCCCATGAAGAAATAAACCTACCCATTTCTCATTTTTCTGAAGTTACCCACTTCAGCAGTACAACATGAGTGTGTTTTTCCTTGCCAATGCAGTAAATCTGAGACAGCAATGAAGCATTGTGGGAAAAAAATCTGTCCCTGTGCTTTTCCCAGCTCTGTTGTGGGTTTGCTGGTGCTGCCAAGGTGTGCTTTGGTGGCATATCCTGCCTGCCCTCCTGCCCTGTGGGGGTGGTTCCCCCTTGCTATTTGATTGTTCCTTGCTGCATCTTTCAATTCGGTTTGTGTTTTTGTTCTCCTGCCAGCTTCTGCCTTCATCTACTTCCCTCTGTGCTGAAGGTTTTCCTGCCCTCTCAGCCCTGCTCCCCATTTCTGTTCAGCTCAGCCTGTCTCAGACCCCAGCAGGAAGGGACACCAGCCCCATCCCCTCAGCACACACTCAATGGCAAAGTTGCACTAATGCTTTTCTTTGCTTCCTTTCTCTCCCTGCCCTTTTTCTTGAGGTGAGATCTTATTTCCTTATACCAGAGTGTGAGCAGAGAGAAACCAGACTCAAGGCAAAACTCCCATTAACTTCAGTGGGGGCAGGATTTCACCTCAAGTGTTTCATGTTGTGGGCACTGGACAACAACATGAAAGGACTCCACACTTGTAAAACCTGAGACGCCGCAGCCATTCAAGCCAAGCAAATGCAGATGCAGTTCCCAGTGCCCCCTCCAAGCCCCTCTCCAGAGCCACACTTGCTCCTCCAAGACCTGTGAAGGTCGTTAATCTCTCCTGTTGGCTGTTTATTGTTGCCATGTTGTCAGCTATTGCTGAGCAGGGAGTTACCCTGCAAAGCCTGAGCTGGGCCCTGACTGTTACTGCTGCTGTCCAGCAGTATCTAGAGCCTTGTTATCCTTCCAGTGTGCTTCCCTTCAGTCCAGCCTCCCCCATCTTGTCTGTGTTATTGCTACCTATGAGGTTTTTCAAGGCCCTTTGGCTGCTTCAGTCATGCAGCTTCCTCTGGCTTCCTCGGATACCTATTTCCCCAACATTGTCAAATCAGTGAATCCCTGAAATCCTGCTGTCTGCCTTGGTCTCTGGTTGCCTCCTGGTGATCTGTCCTCAGTTTCACCTCCACTGCTGCCCTGAGTACCAGCAGGTACCCACCAGCACCCACATCTCACTGCAGATCAGATTGCCTTGTGCCTCATGGCTGGTCTGCCACTCAGGCACTGCCCACTCTCCTGCAGTCGCTTTACCCTGAGCTCCCCTTACTGCTGCAAGCCACTGATCTAACCCAGCACTGTGACCCCTGTGGCTGCTGACAGCCTGTCTCTCAGCTTACCCTGGGGTCCAGATTTTGCTACTCATTGGTTTCTTGCTGAGCTGATGTTTTGTCCCTGGGAGGATTGCTGCAAGAGCATGGTATTTCCAAGTAGACACCTCTTCTTGTCTATGCAGTTTTTGCTTCTGGCCCTTTACTGTCATTCCTACCGTTCACTTGTTTGGTAGGTACCCAGGGGAAGAAGTCTTGTGCTCAGATTCCCCTGGTACTGAATTATTTGAATTTTGCTGCACTGCATTACAACTTACTGTCTGAGAAATGTACCTTGTATTTCAAGATCTCAGTTCTTGCTTGAATGTCTTCCACACAGCCCATTTTTTAGAAAGTAACAATTTAACAGGGCCATGTAGTTAGTGCCTTTAAAATGGAACAAATCAATTCTGATTCTGTTTTGGGTCTGGTATTTTCCTGACCTGATCACTCAATGGTCACACTATTTGATGTACATCAGCTGAGCATCCCATTCCAGCAGGCAGAGATATTTACTAGCTTGCCTGAGTGTTCATCTGCTGGTGCCAGTCTGCTGACATTACTGCTCTGCCTATTGCCATGGTCACAAGCAGCAACGAGGAGTTTCCTTGGCACTATTCCTTCTACCAGTGACCATAAGCTGCCTTGCTCTCTACAGCACCTGGAGTTCTTCAGTACTTTGTTTGATGCCTGGATGTGAAACATGGTTTCATCATGAGTTCAGTACAATTTCTTTTCCTCAGAGAAATGCAGCTTGGGAGTTGTTCTGAGGACAGTATCTTGTTTTCCACTGAAGTGCTAAAAAAAAAAAGCTCATGTAGTTGCTTATTGTAAATAGCATATGTCATCAGGACCTCTCTGGTTTACTAGCAATGCTCAAAACCTCTGTTGAATTAATGGACCTAAAGAAAATAGAGGAGAGAAGCTCTTCTCTTGGTCTTGCTCTAACCAACAGTATGCTGGGACTCTGTTAGCAAATGCCCAGGGCTGCTGAAATTTTTATCTGCTCAGTTCACAGTCGTCCTTCTGTGGCAGCAGGCTGGAGCTCTGGTTGCCCCATAGAGACTGAAGCCCCCAAGGTCTCCCTGTGCCTGCCCCTGGGCTTTCCAAAAGGAGTGCAGCTGCCTGTCTGTACAAATGGTCAGATTTCTTCTTTTGGTTGGGGCTTGTCAATCAGTGTCCTTCAGAAACCAACAGATATCAGATGCAGAGGATTATCATGGGGCTAATTTTGCCCTAATGTTCTCCTCCTGACCTTTGTGCTGAGGTTACAGAATGCAGACACACATTCCTACTGACTTCCTCTGTCACACAGCTCTGTCTGTGATACCCCCAGGATGCTGGTGCTGCAGCACCTCTCTGGCTGGCCAGATGCCCAGGGGCATTTGTGCCAAGCTTTACTTGCCAGGAGCTGTGTGGGCACTGTGGGCTTCGTCCCATGAGCCCATTGCTGCACTGCAAGAGGCGCACGCTCTTCCCACACTATTGGGTATAATCATATTGTTTAGTCATTCTTTTCAATATTCAGTTTACCTGCCTCCAGACAGTGGCAGATGCTGTGGATACCTGACAGTTTTCTCCCTGCCACAGGCAGACTCAGACTGCTGGCACTGGAGGATGAATGATGCCTGCTTCTGCAGACCTGCCTGTGCTTTATCACTGTCTTGCAAAAACAGATGGTCTGCAGCTTGGCACTCATGGGTGCACTCTGTGGAGCAGGGCAAGGAGACCATCTCTAGCTTCAGCCACATCTCTGGCTCTCAGAGGCTGTGATCACAGGGCCTTCCTCCCAGGAGGATCATTTAGATACTGCCCAGAATTCACCCATCCTCTCTTCTCCAGCAGAAGTAGTGGGTGATCCTGGTGACAACAGCTCTGTCTTTAGCTGTCTCAACAGCCACTTTGATTGCCTTACTAACCCAGAATGGGTTTGTGACCCAGCTCTTGGTGGCTTTTCTCCACCTAATCCAGCTGCTCTGCAGTGCTCCATTCCCCTTGTTACACCCACAAAGAGAATAGGGCTTTTTTCCCAGACAGTTCAGAAGAGGACAGACAGCTTTCCCTGGTGTTCCTTATCTGTTCTGCCCTTTCCCTGGGCAGTTTTGTGGCTCTCATTATTTTGAGGCATTTAAATATGGTTTAGAACTCTTTCTTTCACTCATCATTTCTGCAAGATGGAAGCATATATCTCACAAACAACTGTCATTAACCAGGAAATATTTAATGTCTCTGAATTCATAGATGATGCCAGATTTCTCATCTGTGTAGTATAAATCTCAATTTTTCTCTTGAGCAGTTTCATCTGCCTGGAAAAGGCCATTTGTCTGACACTGTTATCCACTGGTTCTGTGGTTTGGATATTATTCCTTGCTGAAGTCTCACTCACTCCTTGTTAGTTCCTGTGTGTGTTGAGAGCAAGAGCAAGTAAGAAAATAAAAAAGCTTTATCTTAGTTTTTGTCTTCTTATGGCTATGGCCATGGCTCTGTGCAAATATTCAGGTTTTGCCCCCACTTGCACCCTACTCAAAGTATCTCCACTCACACCTTATTTTCTGTAGCTTCTCTTAGATTCTATTTGTTAATCCTACAACCTGCTAGCAGAGTGTCTCAAGTGCTGGCGCCAAAGCTGGGAAAATAAAAGCAATGATAGAGAAAGTTGTTGCACCTGTGGCAAACACTGAGCCATGTGCACAGAGATTGACCTTTTACTGCCTTCTCCAAAATACTCTGCCTTGCAGGCTGTTTTCCTCCCCCAGCTTCCAAGCAGGTTCAATGTCTAGCTCAAGACCTCCTACCAGCATGACCTCCTACCTTGAAACCACTCATTTTATTAAAACATTCCTCCAAGGTAGTCTGTGTCTGTTTCACACACAGGGAATGAAAAATTCCAGAAGTTACTCAGGGGGGAAAAATTTAAAAATTTAAATTAATTTTTAAAAGAACCATTTTTTGGGTGAAAGCAAGTGATAAGAAGGAGGTGAAGAATGTTTTATCCCAATATAATAGGAGAAGAGAAAGCTTTAGATGTTCAGACAAAATGGCAGATTAGAAAGTCAGACATTCCTGATTTCTAATATAATGCCAGGATAAAAGCATTTCCTTGGGTGGAGGGTGGGGGCTGTTAGAGGGTGGAAAGGGGGGTAGGAAGAGAATGCTGGGACATCAAGGAATTTGGAGTTTGTAAATATTTCATAGAGTAAAAGCTACTTCCATTAGGCTCTTCTGTTTACTTCATCCAGGCAGCACAGGTGCTTGCAGATCCCACTCCAAATGTATTGCATGTCTTGTATTAGGGCAGAAGCTGCTGTTATCTTGAACTAATAGAGTTTTCTCTGTCTACTGTAATGAGGAGAAACCACAACTTCTTAGAAGCATATTTTGGAAAAGCAAATAAACAAGGAAGAAAGAAGTTGTGACCTCTAAGGGAGTTCTAAAGTCTCAGTGGACAAGAAGGCAGAATACCAAGTTTCTTTAATTTCTGTATTATGCATTTTTCTAAGCAGCAAGAAAAAAATACTAATTTAAAATAAAAACTGTCGCTAACATAAAGAAAGAAATGTGCTTGAGACTGAAGGATTTATGTCAACAGCTGGACTTGGGGCTTGAAAACTAGGTGGCTGAGGTCATTCCACTTTATAAACTCAGCTTATGAACAGTATACACAGCCTATGAACAAGTGCAAAACCTGGAGTCACATAAACAGTGTATTTCATTCCTGAACATTGAAATAACAAAAAGGGTAGAGCCAAAAGGTTTCTCTCAGCATATGCACTTTAAATGTATGTGGAGGGCCTATGTGACACAGAAATAGCAACATTGGAAATACAGAAAATGAGACTGAGCAATATTTGCATTACCTTTTTTTTTTTTTTACAGGGGTGAAGGGTTAAATTTGTTTAATGATAGGCTGATTTGGTCAAGGATATGGGCTCCATCACCTTTTCAAAGCCCTCTGAACAAATAAAATTAATAAAATGTTTTCACAGAAACAAATTCTTAGTGTAATCTGAAGCCATTTCACCTAGTAAACATATTACTTGTTAAAGCAAGTAAGAACACCCTTGCTTTAGGGTCAAAACTGAAATTAAAAAATTAAATGGACTGTTCCTTCTAATCTTTGGCACCCCTCTCTCTCATGCACCTTCTTGTCCCAGCCAGGAGGTCAGAGCCACCCAGTAGCACAGGGATTAATTGTGACCGCTATTAGCAAACCTGCTCTGCTCTCCACATGGAATTGGAGAACTGTTTCTGCAGCCATGTATTGACCTCACACTTTTTGGTTGAAATTAGCAGTGACAGGAAGCTTAAGGGCAGCTCTACAAGCACAAAGTTCTTCACTGTCTCAAAACCAAAGCCCATGTCTCACAAATCCAGTGATGTTTGTGAGACAGCCAGGTGTGAACACACCCATGCAATGCTCTGCGACAGCCGGAGGGACGAGCAGCCTGCAAGAGCTCTTAGGAGAGAAACAGAAGGAAGACCAGAAGTCAGTGTGCCACTGCCTCAGCCCTCAGAGCTCCTGCTTCTTGAGTGCTACCAGACACACTGGGGCCTGGTGATCTCATTTCAGAGAGTGCCCGGCGGAACTGCAAAGAATAAAGCACGTATGATGCAGATCAGAGGTCTGGAAAAGCATTTGTAGAGGGAACCTGCTGTGGCTAGGATTATCAATTTCAGAAGTGAAATTATTCCTCTTTTATATGGCTGTAATGGAAATCTGTGAAATTGTGAATGGTTTGTGGAAAAAAATAGAGAAAATTAAATGCTGTTTGTCACAACAGAATTAGAGACTGCCAAGGTGCTTATCCAACAATAAATTTAATACAATTAAGCATCAGTTCTTTTTCTTACAGTTCTTAATTATTCTATGAAATCTGTTGTCACAGGATAGGGTTGAAATAATAATAATAGCTGAGTGAAAAATTAAATTGATTTGTTTTCTGAAATTGAACACTACCATAGCTGATATGTATATCTATGCATGATGACCCCAGTGCTTCAAACTGAACTACTTATTGCAAAATTCCTTAAAACGCTGTTATAAAATGTGAGGGTGCTAGGAATCTCATTCTGTAGTTGTCCCTTTCTTCATGGAGCTCTAACATGGTCTAAAACACACTAGGGGCAGGACTGGGGGCTGAAGAGGCTGAGTCTGATCCAATTTCCTAGTTTCTGTGTTCTTAAGAGAGTTATGGGCAGGTGGCCAGGCAGTGTGCAACCTTGTGAACCTCTTCATGAATAGAGATACAGTCACTGACAGCTTGGAGTTGTGACTAAGGAGTGTAGAGGAAGATCACACCAGCAGACCTGATTCCTGGGGACTTAGACACTCATCCTTCATGGGGGAATTGCATTCAAACTCAGCTTAACTCACTAGTCTGAAGATGAGTGAACAATGATGGTGGTGTCCTGTTGGGAGATACTTCTGACCTTCACCTAGCTGATGACACAAAGAACATGCTAATGATTTGCATGAATCACAGCACAAAATGCTTAGGTTTATTCCACCAAAATTTCCCACAAGGCCATATTGATCTGAGGTTACCTTTAAAATAAAAAATCTGACCACCTTAGACTTAAAAGGTCTTTGTCAACCTTGCAAATAATAATTAGAAGCTCTTTTCCCGTCTCTGCCCCATGTTTGTTTAGTTGCATAAAATAACTTTGAAACAGTGTTGTCTTTCTGTCAGGTCAGACCACAGCTCAAATAGCAGCAGTTCTGTGACAAATAAACCTCTCAGGAATCATGGACCAGAAAGCAAATGAGAGATCATAAAGAGGTGATGGATGAAAGTATGTTACCAAATTGTGATAACTTTCAGTCCTGGTAGTGGCACCCAATGGACAGACAATGTGATTTCATGCTAGTCCAGGCCCACAGGTGTTACAGAGAGGGCCAGCCTCTGCAAGGTAAGTTAATCTAATTTACATACTCCTAACAAGGGCCAAACACAAAGTAGAAGAGTGGAATGACACAGAGAACTTTTAAGGAAAGAAAAACCTTTCATATGTTGAGGACTAGGAGCAGCCAAAGTCTTCTCTTAGCTGATGGCTGTGCTCATTTCGTGTCACACACAAATTGGACCAGCACAGCCAAGATGGATTTGCTTTGGGTGTCTGGACAAAACCAAGGACTTTCTATGTCACAAAAGCCACAAGGCTTTATTTGATGACACTAGTTCTTCAGGCCAGAGCTGGTATCCTGGTTGTAGGACAGGGAGGAAAAAGGTGGCCTCTCACTGCAGTTTTTTGGTGGATGGGCAGAAAAACCTGTCCTTCAGCACGTTCATTTCAGCTCAGTTGTACATGGCCCCTAAGTCCAGTAAGGCGAAAACCTTGGGCAGAAAAAGAAATACTGTTCTGGGCATTTTCTTCAACATGTTAATCTGTTTTGCAATCTTACACAGTCATAGAAAAATTTCTGCCATTTTTTTCATGCAATTTGTCACTTGAAACCTGTATTTTCTTTCTTTGAATTTTGCCAGTCATTTCAAGAGTTTCAACACCGAGAAAAACATCTTATCTCCATAACACCACAACAAAGGAGTTACGTCTTCCAATTTCAGACTCAGTCTAACAATTTATCAGAGTAAATCTTACATAAGATTTCCGAGTGATTTATTTTTGCTGTCATGAAAATATTTTCTTATTTACAGGTTCAATATTTCTGCTAATGTTGCATTTCAGACATTATCTGCATGGTGGGTGCTTCCATTTTTTCTTTCATGGGTAGAAATTGGTGACAATAGGAACTTTAGCTATTTGTGCTTTTTCAAAAAAGGGTATGTGTACATAAAAAAATGTCCTGCATTTCCAGTGTAACAGTGAACATACTTGCTTAATGTGCATTTCTACTGTGCTCACAAAATGTATATGCCTTCTCTGGCCAGAAAAAACCCTAATGGAAGAAATTCTTCAGGAGGAAGGAGATATATTACTGTAACTATTGAGTTCTGTAAATACGCTATGTACAACTTCAGCTAAATTTTTAAAAATTTGAATCACATTTTAATTTTGCCTGTTTTTCTCCCAAAATTCTTGTTATGACAGCTTACATGTTTTCATATTAAGATTTATTTCCTTCCCATTCCTTAATATTCCCTAGAGACAGCAAAACAGTTTGACTACCATTAAACATGTCTTTTACATTGGAGCCCAAATATTTGATTGAATTGGTTGTTTCAGTGACTTAATCACCTAATCCTTGAGATTCTATTTCTGAAATTGTCCGTGAGTTTGGAAGATCAGTTTCATTTCTGGAGACTGGAAATAATCTCCTTCCAAATGACATAAATAGCTGAACAATTCAGGAAAAATATGCCCTGAATGTACATCCAATGCAAACTTTGGCTTAAACAAGTCAGAACATCATGTCTGTTTTTCTTTAAATTCATTTTTGTAGAATACTAAGTGTCTACTTGAGTTATATTTCAATATTATGACATTATTAAAATTATGCTTTTGTGCGTATATGCTCAAAGCCACATTTATGATTTTTTTTTTGCCAAATGTAGTCTTATATTGCTTAGATTAAATATAATGTTGTAACTGCTCATTTTTAAACAGATGCAATCAATGTCACAGTCTTCCAACATCTGCAGTGCAGAAACAGAGAGAACCTGGAGGGTTGAGGCTTTCCAAAAGGAAATATCATGAGATGAAAGCGAATTAATATTTGGAAACTACATCTCATATATTTGTCTTAAAGATGGATTCTAGATAAAATCTCATCAGTCTTTCTTTTTCTATTAAAATAAAGCATATTCTTTAATGGTTAATAACAGCATCACTCAGAATCTATGTATTAGTATACGTTCTATGTTTTAAATGGTTTTTATAATTGCTGGTTGGTGAGTGTATATCAAACCTGGCAAACTTGACTAACGTTCACTCAGCTCCTCAGTTCAGCTGGAAAGAGAGCCAAAACACGTTCTTGAAACTGAAGGAGAAAAACTGAGGTGTGGCGCAGAGCAAGAGCAGAGAGTAGATGTGCTCCCTAAAAGGTCCTTTGCCTGCTTTTCTAGTAGTATTCACATTTAACACACTGATGTCTTTGGAAGTGGTAATTTTATGGCAAATCTAAGGATGTAAAGACCCAAATTATGTTACAGCACTAACAGGAGAAAAAAACCTTGTCATAATGCCAGGAATTCTCTCGGAAAATTTGGATGAGGACTTTGGGGATGTAACTGCTGCTGAGGAGAAGGAGGAGGTTTGTGGCTGTGTGGGGAAGGCTCTGCTTCCCCACTGCCCACAAACCTGGCCTTGGGGATTGTAACATCAGACATTCTGAGCAAACCCAAGAGGATGGCGCAGCAAACTCAGCATCTGAACATGAGATCCAGTGACTTTACAGCACCACCATTTATGGGACCTTTTCCTATGTGACTGCTAGGAAATCAAAGGCTGGCCCAGTGGAAGGCAGCCTGACTCTCTGTGCAGCCCTGGACTGCATTGATTGGTGTAGGATGAGATGCCTGGGCTCCTGCTCCAGGCAAGAAGTGAAGGGGAGAGAAGAGTGAAGTCCTGAGAATGAAGGTACAAGTGAAACAGACATTGCTGCTCCCCACCACAGCAGGGCTGGGGCTTGGATATTGCCGTGAAGAGCTGTCTGGGAGTTCAGCTGAGCTCTGCTGGCAGTGGGAGCAGGGGTGGCACTACCTGGAGAAGTGCAGTGCACAACACTTCTGAAACTCTACCTTTGGAGTTAAACTCTTTGCAGCATAAAAATTCACAAAATATTTCAGGCTTTGACATAGTTTGACATAGGATTTTATGGTGGCCTTAAAAGGGTGAGGCTGAAGTGGTGTGTCAGGCAGGTAGGTGCTTCATATCTGCTGTGCAGCCTACTCTGTTGCTAAAAATCTAAACAACTATAATTTAGATACAGCCCAACAGATACTGGATTGTTCTCACTTTTTGTAAAATAAATTCACTGCCAGACTGAGGCATTGTATGCCAAGTTTCAGACTAGAGTGCATTTTATGGCTGAGTTATAAACCCCTGGAAGAAGAGGTTTGCAATGTAGATGCTGACACAGCCAGAGCTGTAACAGAGTGAATGGTATTGCAATGATATCTCATTTACCTCTAGCAAGGAGCATATAAGAAAAAAATAATAATGTGTTCCTGCTGCTACAGATCATTTAATCAGTAAAACTTATCTCTGATTTTATTCAGTAGGTTAAAACTACAAAGGCTGTGCGCTGATTAAACAAGAGTAACAATAGTCTGTATATTCCTCTGTGCCACAAAATTTACATGTGTACATGTGATAAAACGTTTATTTTAAATTTGTTAGAAACAATTTTTCATAAAAGGAAAATTTAGAGAGAACAGAGAAGCATAACAAAAGGTAAGCAAAACTACAGCAGCTTATTGCAAATGACTGCAAAAGGCACGTACAGGTGCCTGTTGCATGTGATTGAGTGCCCAGTGCTGCCTTTTTTCCAGATATGAATAATTTACAGCAGAAACCCCAGAAATACTCTGCTGTAGCATGGCATCTGCTTAACTGAGCAGGAAAGACTTGCATTAAGCTAGTAAGTTGAAAATGGGAGGACGGTCATTCACAGGTAGTCTGAAGAGAGCAGTCTCAAACTTTTGGCTGCTGACTGCCAGTCTCTGTCACTACTCACAAATGCAGCACATCTCTTGGGGATGTATGTGGTGCAGAATTTGCTTGATCAACTTGTCTCTGGGTTGGTCCTGTGTAAGAACCAGTGCCTACGCCTTGGCATTCGGTACTGTGACCTCTCTCATGTCCATTACTGGGTCTGGTTTGGCAAGCTGCACTGCAGAATAAACCTTCTCATTCTGAGGAGGGGTTTTTTAGGCACTGCTGTCATTTCTGGATGAAATATGTTCAGCCTTCTGGAGCAGACAAATAAGTCTACCCATGCAATGTACAACATTTTCTCCTGTCCTTTATAAAACTGAAATGACTAAAATAATATTTCAGGAGAAGATTTTGCTGTCCTTGCTCCAGTGTGCTTTGGCAGTCCCCACACTGTGAATAGTTTCTCCAACTTCAGTGGAACGCCTCTTGGATGAAGATAGGGCTCACTGTGAATTCAGCTGGCCTGCTGCTGCTGCAGGAATTCAGGAACACGCTCTTACACATTATACAGGAAAAATTACACAAATGTCCAATGACAAGTATATATTGTTGACATTGTATCCAAGAAAAACTATTGTATACATGGAAGAATGTGTCTTTTTGGCACGAGCTGAAATAAGAACAGTCAAGAATTTGTGGTCTGGGCTCTTTTTAAGTCTTTACATGATGAGACCAAGCAACAGTTTCTGAGCATTTTTGCAACACTTCTCTGTATTTGTCCTCTTCCCTGTCCCCTCGCCAGCAGTTCTGCACAGCTTGCTGAGTGTCCCCTTGAGCTCTGAGATTACTGATAAATCCTACATTTTTCTGCTTAGGCACAGGAATCAAATTGAAAAACTCAAACTGATTTTCTTTTTTGTAATTTGTTTATTTCTCCACCTACAAAGCAGAGGCACTCTTTGCTCTGTAATTTAATGTCTGCCTCTTTTTCCACCAGGTTGGTTTGGTATTTCCTTTGCAAACCTCAATTGTTGGCATTGAAAACTTGGCCATTTCAACTCCACTGAACTAAAACTTGGCAAGCAGATCATCAGCTAGCATTTAATTTATTCTACTAAAATATCTTGCTTTTTATGAGTAATCTATGACCAGTCTTTATCCCTGCAAACCTCACAACATTTCTAGGTCTCCTGAAAGTGAATCACTGGAAGCAACTGGCTTTAAAATACTGCTGACTCCCCTCACAAACACATGAACCAGAGACTGCAGAGCCCAAATTCTGTTCCAAAGTGCAGTTATTGTTCTGTCTGTCTGTCTGCCTGCAGGCAGCTTTTCTTAAAGATTCTCCATATGAGGCCAGAGTCTCTCAGCAGAAACTGAAAGGTAGACAGTCCTTACCAAAGTCAGAAGGACAGAGAAGCAAGAAAGCACAGAGTAAATCTCTCCTGGTGCAAGATCTGGGCTGTCTCACCTCAGTGCTCTGGCAAGGTGTTTCCTGTTAGAAAAGGAGGCATAGCGTAAAGGACTTTCTTCTTCCACTAATACACAGGAGATTCTACCGACTAATTATGTTTAAAAATTATGGGGTCAGGGTGTAGAGAGGCCCAGACAAAGCACCATAGAAGCAAAGCTCCCCCTAACCCAGAGCAGTAGGTGGCAGCCAGAAGAAGGAATGAGACAAAGTGGCTGTGTTGTAGGGCAGGTTAGTTAGGAAGTGGGAAAAGCCCTTTATCACTGCCTGTAAAGATAAACTTGTAAAGTGTGTACCCAAGTGCACTTCAATGCTGATAGTCAGGAGTAAAGAAAGGTAGCTCTGAAAGCTCCCTGTGAGCAAAAGAAGGAATACATTTCACAGAATCAGTGAATATTCTGAGCTGGGATGTACCCAAAAAGCTCATTGAGTCCAACTTAAGTGAATAGCCTGTTCAGGGATCAAATCAAATGCATGACCTTGGCATGACCAGCACCCTGCTCCTACCAATTGAGTTAATCTTAGTGATAAGGGACGGTCCTGACCTTTCCTGACCACCAGGACATCCCTCATGTGTATTGTCTCCAAGTGTGGGTACACAGTCACTCAGCCCTCTTCCTGGGTGGGTACCTCAGGGTGGCATCCCAGCAGCATGGGGAGCTCACTTTATGTGGACAAGCCCTCTGGTAGCCAGCCCTGCTGCCATGGCCAAGTGCAGCACATTTGTCCAGAGCCAGCTGGTAATTAAAACCTGATCCCAGGAGGGAAAAACATATTTAAAGCCAGGAAAAAGAGAATAAGTGCTTATTTGTAAAAAAAAAAAAAAAAAGAAAAAAAAAAGGGTAAATATGGTGGAGCTGCTCAAAGGAGTATATCTAAGGATGATAGTATTTAGATTCCTTCCTCAGAAAGCCATTGAATGGCAAGTGCAAGTCCCATGCTCCCTGTCTCTGACCCAATCACCTCACCAAGGCTATGGAGTTGGTGGGAGCTGGATTCACTTTGGAAGAGCAGGGGGGAGAGAGGAAAGACTTCCTGACCATGCTCTCGACACAAGATGCCTGGGAAACATAGCAGACACTACTTGATTCCTGGCAAATCATACATACAAGTAATAGCAGTTTTTAAAGGAAAGCCTCTTCTACAACTGCCCATTTTGGAGGGAAAGGAGCACTGTGGTTTAACTGCTGAGTAGCAGCTCAATTTTTGATCTGGTAGCAATGAAAGGCTGCCTGGGTTCATGGTGCACCTTAAGTTCTCGCAGATTGACATGGGAAAAACTGTTCAAAGCCTACTATGCCAGGATGGAAGACATTATTTTTCTGAACCCAGTTGCAGGGTATTCTCTTGGGATAGGTGGCATACCATCTGACTCATCTGCTAGTAGGGTGTGCTGCTAAGTGACCACAAGTTAAATAAACTTAAATTCCTCAGTCGTGACTGAGGGATAATGAGGAAAGTTCCCTTCAACTCTGCAAGTAGCTTCTGCAGGTGTTGGACATCTGGAACTCCCTCAGCTCCCAAAATCTCTTAACCATGGAGAACAGACTGAGTAGATTATTGTGGGTTTGGATGAAAGAAGAAATCAGAGACCTTTCTGATGAAAAAACACTGCTCCTAAGTGGTTGCTACAATCGCTGTTCCCATGTTAAATGGCTTCTCTCTAGAAGTTACCACAAAGTCTTTGCCTTCCATGAAAACCATGTAAGCAGAACAAGTTACCTGGTCAGGACAGTCCATATAAAACACTCAAATTCACAGGCATGTGAGTCATTTATTTCTTCATATGTCAGGAAAAGAGAATACATGTATAAAGCCACATAATTCTGTAAAGATAAATTGTGCTGAAATTTAACAAAGCAGGTTATTTTTAGTAGTTGCAGATCATAAGTGGACATTTTACAGAGAAACCTACAAAAGCTAGTTGTGCTTTCTGGTAGTAATTACCTCCCACAAATATGACTCATTTCTGCAGTTTAAATGCAATGGTTTAGTGTCCCAAAATCAACAGTTTTATAAATAAATCTCTGAATCACAGACTGAATGCCTGAAGTGTTTAAATTTTTCTTACTGGCCTGGGAAGTCGTTTGCGTTTAAGGTTTTTCTTCATAACAAATTCCCAGTGAGCAGGACTGACACCGAAAGAGACTGAATACAGACAGCGGACACAGGCTGCAGTGATATAGGCTGCTCCAGAAGTCTGCAGCAGAATAGTATAAACTAAATTTTCTCAGTCTTTATCATTTCTGCTAACAAGAAGTGGGATTACCAAGATAGATGTGAATAGTACCCACAGGAAGGAATCAAATTTTCCTGTTTCACAGCATCCTCTTCTATGGAAAGTCTACCAGGACCTGGGGCTGCCGTGTTCCATGCAGAACTGGGGGGTGACTGCCTCAGGTCTCCAGGGGGTGCAAATCATCTCCATAAGAAATGAAGAATAACCATAAAAGAAGTGGCCTCTCCTCAAAAAGCCAGCAAGGCTAAAAAATAAAATCATTTCATTTTCCGAGATAATCGGATTTTATGTTATGAAAACTAGAGTCAATATAATAGTTAATAACTATCGTTAACTTGTAGTTGTTTTGGTGTTGTTTTTTTTTTTTATGGCATGTTTTTCGCCTCAATGCACTCAGGTTTGCTTCCTGCCTGACGCTCAGCACAGAAGTGCTCCTGCAGGAGGGCGATCGCTGCCGTGGCGGCGCATCCGCGGTCCCACCGGGAATGTGCTACACGGTCGAGGGAGCAGAGTTGCATCAGGCATCCTCCGTCCTGCCTGCTGCTGCTGCTGCTCAACATCAGCTTTCAGCTCTTTTCTGGGTTCGCTTCCTGCTCTGCAGCTGTTCCCGCGGCCGGCCCGTCTGCCTAGAATTGGCAGCACACGGGGAAACACATCGGCTCTGCGGCCGCCAAGGGCCGGCCGTGCCAGGGAGCGGGGCGGCGGTGGCCGAGCCACCCCCGGGCCGGCTCCTGCCGCTCCTCCTGCCCCGCCGGGGACCCAGCGCTCCTGGCCGGCGGCGGGGACGGCCCCTGCGCACCCCCGGAGCCGCGGAAGCCGCTCCGGCTGCCTCACGGAGCTCTCCGCCGGGGCCGCGCAGCCAGGCTGGCCGCCGGGACCGCGCACGGACCGCTGCAAAAGAGGGGAAAAGGAAGAGAAAGAACGCCAATCTCACCTGTGGAGCTTCACCCAAAGGAAAATTAGCTCTCTCAGGAAGAAAAAATAAAAAAAACAAACATGAATTTTTGTTGTGTCCTTTTGTGGATTCGTCTAATTTCACTGCACATTAAACTCAGATTTTCCCCAGTTAGACAGGAAAAAAAAAAAAAACACAACCCAACAGAAAGTACCCAAACCCGTCCCTCCCCTAGCTGACATTGCCATACCAGCATGGCTTGCTTGACTAGAGGTGACCTAAATAATACTAATCTGATCAGATAGAAAAGCAGAAATACTTATACGTGTACACATGTTAAAAGTCAGTTAACTTGGAAAACAAAACCACACAGACGACAAGAAATGCAGACACACAGTTGAAATGTATAAACCATCTATCTTTATTTAATTACAATCTGTCAGTTAAAATCACTACTGAATGTGGGATTTCTGCTGAGAAGTTATGTATCATATGTGACAGCACAGAACATGCAGTCCTTTTTATTTATATTTAATTAGAGAAAAAAATGACAGAGAAAAAGTCTGTCTGTCAAAGAGAAAAAGGAAAAGGCAAGAGAACAGAAAGCTAAAGAAATAGGAGCTGAATAAAAGAAAGACAGAGAAGCAGGAACATTTTAGATGGATCATCCACTAGCAATTAATCAAAGATTTCTAAAAAGTTCAAGCCCAGACTCTGCGGCCTTATCTTGGCTAAGAAGTCTCAATGTGATCTACAAAACAGTCCACTTAGGAGTAAATGCATTCACCTCTTGGCTGACTCATCCTCAGACATTTGCCTTTCTCCTTTATTTATGTTTCAGCTGCTGTAAAATCTCTAATGCTTCTTCAGGCCCACGTTTGTGAAACACACAGATCACTGCTGTTTCTACTGCATGGCCACTCAGAGACCTGCTGTACCAGCCCCAAAAGCAGCAAAATCTCCACCTGTGAGTTTTCAGAATTTTATTGGTAACAGGACAGTGAATATATTTTCTCTCTCATCTTACCTCCAGCAACCGGAGAGTGATAACCTTGTCAGGCTCACTTATATCCATTTACATTTATTTTAGCTAGAAATAGATGTTCCTTTGATATTATGCAAGCAAAGATTAGAACAAAGCACATCATTACAAATATTGTGAGGCTCCATTTTTGATGACTGTGCACAACATATTTTAATCAATTGCATAAACTTCCTACAGTGATTCCCTGTGATTTGCAGACTGTGAGTGTTGCCAGCCACACTTGCTTTCCACAAGCTGCTCGCCCTGGTGCAGCCAGCAGGCACACACTGCCTAAGACTTCCAGAATTAATGCAATTTCAAAAAGTCCAAGGCCTTCTGATTCTTTCACTTAGAGTTTTACATTATTATTTTGCATAAAATACCAGTGCCTTGAAGAAAATCAGTAGATAAGGTGGCACCATCAACATAGCTTTTTTTTCCCAGAAAAAGTCAGGAAGGCGAGTGAGGTACTAGAAATGAGCAGAAACTCAAAACTAGAAGTTGTGAGATCAAGAATTTTAACTAATGAAAAGAACAAAATGGAAACAACAGAGGAGTGAGATAAGCATGAACTTGCTGGCTGATCACAGGATTAGTGCAGCCGAGAGAGGATTGTCCTGATAAATTATAAACATGATTATAGGATGCAAAACATGAGCATAGGATACAGAAAAGCATTGGCAGCACATAGGAAGAATTCAGGCCCTTATCCAGGGCATTGGACACCTGACATCTTTTGTATAACTGGGATGCCCACATGCAGAAAAGGCAAAGTCAAACTGGGATGGGTGCAGAGTAAGGCTGTGAGGTTAAGCAGTTTATTTTATGAGTAAGCTACCTAATGAGACTACAAAAACGCGTGGCCAAATAAAGCCAGAGAGGAGATATGAGTGCTGTCTTTAAATCTCTCCTATTCATATTATTGATGCTAAGCAAAAAAAACAGGCACGGATCTAGAAATACCATAGCAATTAAACACATTTGCAGAACTGACAAGGTTTGAAAACCCATGACAACTTTTCTGAACAACATTGAGAGCTGTGCAGGCACACCAGCCTTCCCAAGGCTCAGCCAGAGTACTCAGGCTGGCCCAGTTAGCATGGAGATGGAGTGTGTCATAAGAAGAGCTGGCAGATAACTGGTATCTACTGTGCTTGAACTACCTACCTATCCCTGCTTATTCCTACCCCTTGGTCAGCTTTACAAAGAGTCTGAAGCCATGGGGACACTTAAATAGCCTGCAAAGGCTGCCCATTTACTGCTGAGTCATTCTCCCAGAGGGAAGCAGGTTTCTCTTAAATAGCTTGGGAAAAGACTATTTATCCTACCTTTCATCATGAGTCTACAAGGTGGAAGTAAATGTTGCCTAAAATATAAACACCCCAAGGCTTAGCCTCTCAGGGAACAGGGCTCAGATACTGCCTCCCCTGCTGCTCTTGCAGAGAGTAGCTGCTCTGCCATCCCCTCTGAGAACAAGTGAGCCACTAAAGGTCACATTTCTCTTGAGGTACAGGGAGTTCCTGTGCAGGTTGTGCCCTAGGCATAACCATGGCACAGCCTCCTCTGTCCTCACCCGCTCTCTTCTCCCTGCAGAGAGGCCAGGCCTAATTGGGTTCCTATTTTTGCCCTTGCTACAGAACGCCTGAAAAGGAATAAAATTTTCTTCACAGTGAAAATAGTTTTGAAAAAGAAGAAACACACTGAGCTCAGTGGCTCTTGTGGTGCACTCCCTATACGTGTTCAGACACTTGCTGATGCTCCAAGTCTTTTCCTGGTATAGTTTCCTCGCCAATGCTCTGTGTAGACATTTGTCCTCTGCTTGAGATCACAACTGTGAAATGCTTCAAGTGGCAAATGTGCTGTCCCACCTCTGGCTGCAGTGACAGAGGGGACAGCTATGTAAGCGATGGAGGCAGGAGGCTGGCACATCATCCTGAGAATGCAGTTTGAAGCAGTGAAGAAAATGGAGTTTGATTAATGCATCAGCAGTGCAAAAAATGGACAGTGATTATCTTTTGTTTCTCTATTTGTGACTTTGCAATGTGGATTGATCACAGTGCTCTGAACTCAGCAGATTTTCTCCCTGCAAGCAGTGGAAAACATTGATGCTTTATTTACAAAGAATTTCTGAAAAGCCTGTTGCACACACATATCAAGAACTACTTGCTTGGAGGGTTTTGATTTAATAGAGTTTTGGAAAGCACATGGAGAAAAATTCTGTTGCAGAGCATTTGACTAAGAAGTGGGCCATGCCTGAAGGAGCGATTTCTTAGGAGTTACAATGCATCCAGGTAAAGTGGGCTGGTGTTGGGATGTGTATTTGTGTCTTTTTGCAATCTCTGGGGCCTGTGGCTGGATTTTACCTTGCTGAAGAATTCAGCCTGTATGTAGGCAAGGCTCTGTGTAGACTTACATTTGCTAAAATGTTTTGCTCAAGGCCTTGAGTTTTATAATGTTTTTTATGACGTTTGCTCTTTGGAGCAATACCTACAATACGTTCATTTTCCTTTTACTCCAAGCTCCAGCAATCACCCTAAAATGGCATTACATAACATAGCACATCTGGCCTGGAAAAGGGCAGTTCAAATATTCTATATTTGGGTTGTGATCATTATTTTAATGTAGGTCTAGTGAGGGGATTTGAAGATAGATAATGTCTCTAAAATCTGAAAACATTTACCTTGTCCTTTTATGGTATTTGTTATAACTGACCTTTATTTCCAGATTGTGAGAAAAGCCCTTCAGAGTTAACACACAGGAGAAATATGGAGTACAAGCAAGGTGTGTCTAGAGTCTGCAGGGACCCAATACACCCTGCACTAACAGTTAAATGAGTGGGAGCTGCATCCCTCAAACACCACAGCATTTTGGCTACATTTGAATTTCTGATTTTTCACTCCCTTACAAATAGTTTCTAATTTCACAGTGTGTGGTAGCAAGTCTGAACACACAAAAATCAGGTCACTCTTATTCAGACATCTTTTATTTCAAAATAACTCAGTACCTGATGCAATTCACTTTAAATAGTACATCCTCAAATCAGTGTTTTAGGAGCTTCCTTAAAATTTGTTAAGGGGCTTTTCTGCTTCCCTATTGAAATTTACAGTGGTCTGTTCAGCAAGGAAGAAACTAATCATGGTCCCAAATCTAAAAAATCTCTACATACACAGCCAAAATAAAGTAAAATACACACATTAAGTCTTTGCAGGAACTGGATTCAGATAACCATAATAGAGAAGTTATAAAATCTGACTATGCCATCCAAAGCACAGAGCAAACAGAAAAAGCCAGACCATTTAGTAACTTATCTCAATTTAATCAAGTTGCAAGCACATGAAGTACTCATTTCTCAGCCAGCACTCTGATTTTCAGATGGGAGGCAAACCTTCTGGACTATTCCAAACAGGTCTCAAATGTTATTCAAAAGCACATATCCATTATTTATAGCTAAAGTATTTCTCTTGTTTCACTTACAACGAAACTCACATTTGAACCTTTTATTGGGTTAAAAAGTGTTATTCAGCCTGGTTAAAGACCTTACTTTCATAATGCAAACTCAAAAATACAGCACCCTCATGACAGAGCAGATAAATAAATATAAAGGACAAATGCATGGATGCTAACATGAAAGGCAACAGATCTTACCCACGTTGGGAAACAAGGGGGAACTGAAAGAGAAAAGACTGGGAAGTAAGCAGAAGAGGAAAGGAGACAAGAATAAGCACTAACAACCTGAGTCAACATTAAGAAGAAAAGACTCCCTGAAGGGAAGAGGTCCCTTTCTCATGACTTTTCTGTTTATTGATTCAAATGGAAGTAGATAGATACCACATTGTGGACCTGCTTTCTAATTAGCAAACAAACTAAAAGCTATAATTAAAACATCTGATTTAAAGAATGCATGAAAAGCAGCCTTACTCTTTTGACTATAATCTGTTTAGTCTGCTTTGAGCTTTTTAGGAGCTCAATATCAGAGGTTAGAGAACAGATGGAAAAAAAGTAACACCTGCACATTTTTTTCTCATAAGCTAAATAATAGGGCATGGAGTAGGTAGATACCACATAAGTGGTAGACAAAACCTTGATTTAGGTTCTAGAACTTGTAAACACCCTACACATTGCAATTTTTAGTTACTGAAAATCTGTATTATATCTTTAGTCTGAAAAAAACCAAACAAACCCCTGAACAAAAAGCTTCCCAAAAAATTTTAGGATGAAGCAATGTGTCAAACTTGCTCATCAAAAAAGTCACAGTTCACATTGCTTTTTCTTACATATCTTTTATAGGAAGGATGCTTTCAGCACACTGTAAATCAGTTGTATATCCAATGTCATTAGCCTTAACATAGTCTTCACAAGGTTTTGAAGCTCTGCAGTGTCCCTGGTCATGCTCACAGCTTGCAGCAATCACGACTAGCTTGCAGACATACTCCCACCAGATTTTCTGGATCCAGTGAAGCCACAAGAACATATGTGTTTGCACTGATCCCACGCTTAAGCTCACCACAGGAAAAGCTGCTCAGACTTGCTCTAAACCCGCAGTTAAATGGAAGAAGACAGACAACTTCCAGGGCCTGACCCCAATATCCACCAGCTTCTCATGGAGAGCTGGCAAAGACAGCATTAGCCTGTCCATCAGGCCCCTTGGTGTTCCATGTCCAGCACATCCAGCTCTAAGGGCTGTTTCCAAACCAGGAGCAATATGTCTTATTTAAAACCTGCTGGTTTGTGAACTTATCTCCAAATACTCCCACGGGAAAACAGTGAAGTTTCAAAACTCAGCATCTAAAATTATTGACATACTGAGTTACCTGTGAAGGAAAACAAACACATCTCTCTAACCATGGAAACAAAAGATTGGTATTGCTTCTGTGAACACTAATAAGGCTGTTTATTTACCAGTAGTAATTCAAGTTTTACAACTTTTTATTTTTTAGATCTTATTGCTGACAGCAAAAGAATAATAGGGGGAGGATACAAGGACAATGAAGTGCAGAGGAGATTTTCACTTTGGTAGAGCATCAAGGAGGTATCAGAGCCTCTGACTGTTACATCAATAATATCCCTATTTCTTAGCAGTGAGATGGATGCTAAAAAGAGACTTAACAGAGAATGGAACTAAGATAGAGTGGTATATGTAAAATAATCTTCACTGATCCCCAAATTATGTCATCTTTACACATCTTCAACATTTTTATTATTATGGTTTAAAGTGTCAGTATCCAAAGAGTATCTGATAATACCTTCCAGAGAAATACCTAGGAAGAAGTCAGTGAGTCAGGCAGTCATGTTTTTTGGTTTTACAGTGGTGCTAAAGACAAAATTCATTTATAAGAGGGAGTATAAAATCTACATTTCAAAGTTTTGTAAATATCAGGGAATTTTACTGGTAAAACAGGTAAGAAAAATAACTATGTATTTTCACCAGCTAAGCCCCACTAAAGTTAAAATTGCCGGGAGGTTAAATATGTACATATTTCTGCTGCCTTCCAACATTTCTACTGGTAGATCAATCAAGTGTTTCTCAGTGATCTAATTCTGTCCCTGCATTGGAGCATGCTTGAGTAAATGGATTTTTTTTTTCTTTTTTTAGTCATCCACGTGCTAAATTTGAACAAATATCTACAACTTCTGAGACTTTCCACAGAAAGCAGAAAAGACATCCCAAAAAGATGGTGAGCCAAATTTTAAACAAACTTAAAATACAGGGCTTCTCTATATGGTCAAAATAAAATATTTTGCCTAATTGTTTGATAGATACTGATGAAAAATTTTGCTGAACTTCTGACTCAAAAAAGGCAGACTGCAGGATTTAGCCAGCAAAGGAAACTCCTGCCTAATCAGGTAAAATTTCAACCAACCAACAGCTGAAATTAAAACTAACTAAAATCTGCCTCTCATAATGGAAATGACAGACATCAGTGATTCTAGGTCACCACCAGTTCTGTCTACAACTGAGTAATTTTATTTTCATCCATAGAAATGAATGGAGTTTAGGGGAAAAAAAAAATTACCTATTAAATCCAAAATACGGGCTTCACTACTGCTCTGCTTTGGGCCAGCTAAGCAGCAACAGAATTCCCACCTCACTTGTTTGCTGTGGTTACACAGCCCTGTGTTATTTCCACTATCTCACACATGGAGCCAGAAGAACTTGGAAGATGAAAATATTTCTGCTTTCAAATATTTTCCTTTTAAAAGCAGAAAACTAAGTGTAATTCTATTAATGCATTATTACTTTGGAAGCACTGCTGAAGTCAGGAAATTCCAAGTCAATGCTATATTATATTCATTCTGCAGATGTACCACTTTCTATTCCTCTTTTCCTTGTTAAATATAACCTGTTGTGGTGTATTTTTTATTACAGAATGTGCAGTGGGACAGTTTCTGCAGTAATGCTGGAATCTCCACCCAGGGGAGATTAGTTACATCTGAAAGTGGACAGACAAAAATGAAGAGTAGAACATGGCTGAAAGCAATGCACTGTGTGCCAGAAAATGGAGCTCATAATCCATAGCACTTTCACTTTGAGACATTCAAGACACTGCTCATTTTCAGATAATTATCTGGGGTGTTTCCCTGACGTCCCACTAACCGGTAGCTTTGTTATTTTTTTATAATGCTCTGTATCAAAAATTTCTACTGAGAATTCTCGGGATGATTACTAATTCAAATATGTGGTAATTCTCTCTTGTTCTTTATCTATGCTTTACTATTTTGGAGCAGTTCGTTCTAAACCACTCACATAATTATATAATACATATATAATTAAAATGAGAAAACAAACACAACATCCCCTCCAAAACCAAAAAACCCCAAGAGTTCTCAAGGGACTTACACTGATTTACAGCCCCACCTGTTCTTCCCAGAGAGAGGTCATCCTCTTGCCTCGAGGTCCTGCCTAATTGAGGATCCTTAATTACCAGCTCCTGCTGCAGGATGTCTTCCAACCTGATCTGGCTGCCTCGCTCTGCTAATAGGGCGCTAATGGAGCTTTCTCCGGGGGGATGCAGAGGGGTGTCCCGGGCTCGGGAGGTGGGACAGCAGAGCCGGGCAGGGGCACCCACCTGCACGGGGTCTGAGCCCTCCCTGAGGCTGTTGGCTGCCAAATGCACAGCAGCAGAGTTTCCAGAAACCTCTGGCTTATGAAGCTCTGCTAACCAGGCAAGAGTTAAATACTAGAAGGTAGTTGGGTGGCTTGCCATTTCATGTCTAGTTTCAAGCAGCACTTCGACAACAAAGTTCTTTCACTGGACTTTCTCCCCAAAGCACGGTTTTACTTCCCTTGTCGGTTCTCTCTGCTTTTGCAAGAGCAGCTTTTCCAGTCGTGTGCCAGTGACACCCACTTCCACCCAATCCCTCTGCACAGCTGACTCCTGACAAATTTGTCTACCATCAGCTGTGGGCAATGGATCTATTTCGGCTGTGTCACTCCAAGAAAGGACCACAACTGCTTTTTAGTTTTTACTTCCTTGAAAGGCAACTAATTACCCTCAACAAATTGCATTGAAACACTCTTGTAATGATATAAATTGTTACAAAATACTAAATACACACACAAAATTTGGATGCCACATACATCAATTCAAGTAGGAAGAAATGGAGACCAAACACCCACAGCTGTATGTAGAAAAGATAAAACACTGATGTTGGCAAATCTTATAGTAATGCCCACTACAGACAGTTCTGTAGGTACTTAGTAGTGACTAACTGATCACCCCAAAAATACTTCTTCAGTAGAGTCCTGTGGATTAAATCAGTGGGATTGATGCTGGGTAGAATCTGCAATTGCACTTCTTGGGTTCCATGAGTAATGGGGCCCTCCTTGTATTTTCATTGGATACTCAAAAGAAGAGGCCATGAAAGGACTCCAGCGCTTCTTTTTCTTTCCTTCTATAACTTCCTAAGATCCTCAGCTGTAATTAGGACTCACAAGAGAGAATATGTATTCACTTAATGCTGACTTGACACAGCAGAATGTGGTGAGGTACCATCCCCAAACCTCCCTCTGTTCATCTCAAAGAGCCCTGATGTCCAAGGAATAGCTTCCTCTGTCTCTCTAAGTGCCTTCTGTAGATTCCCACTCTGGGAACAGTTGGATAAGCAGGGCTGTCAGGTGAGGAGGGAATGTGCTCCCAGAGATGGATGCATTGCCAGCAAGCAGAGCACTCACCACTGGTCAGACAGACTCTGTTCAGGAAACACGTGGTTAGAACTTGACAGAGCAGCACCAAAAAATTCATAATGGAAAATGAAACAAGGTAATTACCTTTAGCCTTGTGGAGTGTGATCTAATTCCTAATGGGAGAGGCACAGAGAAAAACCTGACACTCTGCTCAGTGTATATCTTAACCCTTAAAATGTCCAAACATATCATCAACATATATTAATCTTTGTGTGTTTTATAATTATATTTAACTATGTCATTATTAAATCACTGCTCCTTGTTATTTTCTGCATAACCCCAAGTTAATTTCTTAAACTCTTTGACTCCCTTTAGACAGGAAAGTTATACTAAGAATCTATCTGAGGAATTCAGCTTTTATCTGCTACTGCTTTGCATCTTGCTTCAATATGTTTTGATTAAATATAGCAAGCTAAAATATTCTTCCTAATACTGAATGATGTTTTTCTTATAAAAGAATCCCAGATGGTCAGACAACAGAAGACAGGTCTGTTCACTGAAATTAATAGTAACTTAAAAATTGGAGATTACAAGTCCCTAACATCAAATAGCATCTTCTAAAGGGAAAGATAGAAAAATTACTGCTACATACTCATCCTGAAATTTACATTTTCAGTCCAGGGATCAATGTCCTGATATTAATTGATGCCTATATTTTCTTTTTGAGATCATACCTTTAACTAGGACGTAGAAGGGCTCTAAAAGCCTGCTGATGGATTTTGGTCCAAGGAGCACTGCATCTTCTTGAGGAAGCAGGAGTCTTCCCATGACTTCATGAAGTAATGGATCTCTGTAATGAAACAGCATGCTCACCTTTCATACACGATCTAGGAGAATACAGGGGGAGCCATATGGCATGTCCTAAAATTAGATATCACTTTACATAGTACCTAATTGCAAGGCCATAGAGCCTACATCTGTTGGAACTGGGTGTAGCATGAAATGTCAAATGCAGATTTAGATCCAAGTAGGACTGCAAAAGGGAACTGTTTTTGACATTCTTTTAATTGAGGAAGAAAAGAGTTTTCTGATGAATTTGTTAAGATTATGAGGGGGAAGAGCAAAAGGTTTGGAGAAACCTGAATCTTTTCCCATCGTGAAAGTGGAATAAAAAGTATTTGGAAATTTTTCTGCTATCCACTCCCCCATGCTATACCCCAACAGAGATGTGTCCCCTTAGCTGGTAGTTAACAGCACAGCAGAAGTTGTTGGAACAAGAAAAGACCAAATGAATCCTCAAACACTTCTTGGTTAAGGAATTTCCCATTTAGTTTCTCAAAGCATTTGGGAAGACTACTCTGATGAATGAAATGTATCTGACACGATCTATGACCTCCTGTATATTGCATAAGTCAAAATCACACGTAAGCATCTGCCCAGGACTGCCTTCCATGGAAATTCCAAGATCGTCTTCAGAATGGGGTTTGCATAACCTGCATGATTAGGATTTGGAAACTATTTTGAAAAAGGAGGAAAGATACATTAACACATTGCCAAGTGACACACCTTCTCAAGCTGCAGGAAGAGATGGGGTAATGTAGCTAACATATTATAGCATAAAATTAAAACTCTGAGACTGAAAAGAGAAGCATTAATATTTCCATTCTGTAATGTTGCCATCCATGCTGCATATAGCTGGAGCAGCTGAAAGGAACATTGATCCTACAAATGGAAACAGTAGCCTCTTCAGTCACTTCACATACATGGAAGAAAGACTGGGTCTGCAGCTGCTGGTCCAGTGGAGCCTTTTTAATTTGTCCTACTGCTGTTTTCACTTTGCTAATGCCACGGGGATTTGAACAGCAGCCTTGGCTGCGATGGGAGTAATCTGGGAAGGGATGGGGCAGCCAGATGCGGGTATAACCAAGGGATCATGAATCTAGGCCAACCCCATGACTTTGTGACCTTCCTAATCTTTAAAAATAGCTTTATGCATGTGTGTGCATATATAAACAAACTGTAGTAACAGATATACACCTTAAATGTTATCTAAAATTGTTTTTGCATATTTTTTAATATTCTGAAAGGTAAGAAAAGCTAATTAAGAGAGGCATTCTAAGCTCTGGTGTAGTAGGACATGAGAGACAGCATTGTGCAGCAAGCAAGTAAAAGAACACACAGATGAATTCACATGAAATATTTCCATTTCATTTTAGCCATGGGCTTTGCACTGGTACATTTGGTGATTCCTGGCTGGCTGGGTACTGTGTCTATATTTTCTTTCATGTATGAAGCACAGCCTGTTTGCTAAGTTTGGCATTTCAGACTAGGTAGTCACAGCAATGGACAGGTCTGTCTGTTTGCTTTTTTTTTTTCTCTGATCTTGCCCAAGTCAACAGAAAGGGTTATCCATCACCATTCCACAGGAAAAACAAGCTGGGAAAAAGGCACCAAAACAGTTTGCTTAGGATTCATACCAGTATGCATCAGTTTAAGGAGAATGGAGACCCAAGCTATGCATATGTCCTTAAAATGCAGTTACAGAGGCTGTAAAATGAATGTAGTGCATTGCTGTTCAATAGAAAATGTGATTGTGATTTGACTCAGATTAAGACTAGGCTGTAGTTAGAATGTCTTTAAATAGAGTCTGAAAAATAGTTGCCCATAAGCTACCTGTCAAAGGAGAAATTAACAGGAGTTGCAAACATAATTTTTCAGACCTTTTGGAATAAATATTTAAGTAAGAAACAATGTTAAGATAAAAACATTACAGAACATATAAACACTATTTAGGAGCAGTATTTATGAAGCAATCAGCAACTAAAGATAAAGCAGCCTAAACTGAAAAATGCAGGGTGGGTACAGACCTGGATTCATGGTGAAGAACACTACTGAAGTGAGGAGCTTTTCCATTTTGCAAATTAATGTAACACCAAAATTTAGCTATGAATCCCATGAAGTTCTTGACATTATTTAGAATAAATGGCATAGCACCAAAGTACTATTATTAATAACAATTAAGATAGTTTCTTCTGTCCTTCTCTGAAAGATGCTGCAATGAGGAATCCAAATACATCTGACTGCAGAAACAAACTTTGAACTTCAGAATTGCACATCTCTGCAGAATAAGGCCTCCACAGTTATCCTCTCTAGGTTAAGACTGCTCAGATGTTTTATAAATATTTGACTGAATTTCAAGTATTTGTGGGGAATAAAAGCAGTTTTTTTCATGCCATAACAAATGCTTTTGTTTCCTTCGGTGTTGTGTGATATATGGTACATTACATAAAAATCCATGTAGATGGCCTTGTCATGAAACAGTGTCTAAATATATTTGGCAAAAGAGGCATCAGTTGCAGGTGAGACAACAAATTCTAGGACTTTTCACCCCACAAAACTGGGAGTGAAAATTAGAGCAGCGGAATGAAGTAATCTCCAAAACCCCAAACACCTCATGACAGGAAAATGTACCTCACTGATTGGACTGATGTCAGGAGTAAGACATGGGTTGGAATTCATCTCACTGTACTTCCGTGCCTGTGAGATGTACCAGGCTCTACTGACTGGATTCCCACTAACTACAAAGGCAGTTGGAGGGAATGGCCCAGAAGTAAAACCACGTGAGGCAGCCGAGTCCCACACATGGTCACCTAACATTGTTACTAAACAGGAATCACTCATCACCTGCAAGAACTCAGCTGCTCCACTGAGGGCCTACCAACAGCTACTGAAATAGGTAACGAATCTTTTAAATGGAAAGAAATTATCTAAACCAAATCAAATTTTAATCTTATTACTTCAGATAGCTTTTCTGTATTTGCAAAACAGTGGTCAATCAAGATCCTGGAGACCCATACTCTGAATTACTATTTTCAACTTCTACTTAATTCCAGTTACTCAGGATTTTTCAGTTAAATTCTCTGGGCATGTGAAGATCTGCTTCTGGTATTCCCTAATCTACCTAATTCATCACTCTACCTAACCACCTGCAGACCTTTAAACTTGTTTTTTCTCTACCTGACTGCTCTTCAGCAACCAATTTGGGCTATTCAGAACAAGCCCAGCATGCATGAAACATTGGGTATGATCAATCTTTAATATGAAATTCCAGTAGTCACCTAGTTCCTCCAGGATATTAAAAACCAAGGTTCAATTATATCCTCTTCTAATAAAAATCTGAAACCATTGTCATTCAGCAACGATGGAAATTCAGCTTCCTAAAGAAAATTCAGATGATCTTCATCCTTACTGACGAATGTTTTTGGTTATAAAATACTTAAAATAATCATAGAACTAGAGAAAGATTATAACCTAATGTCCACAACATTTATCTAAGTGGTGTAGAGAGTGTTTTAAAGTCCTTCTCTTAGGATGACACAGGAGGTCATGTCCTTTTCACAGTATTTAGTCATCAATAAGAGAAAATGAAAGTTCTTCATAATATCTAAAGCCCAGAGATTTAAGATACCACCCACCATAGATATCTCTGTTCAAATCTCCCCAGTAAGAACAGGGAACTTAATAAAGTGAATTTTCAAACAATTTAGTTCTAAGAAACCCGTGGACCACCTGCTCAGCTTTAACAATTGCTCTAATGCAGGCTTTTAATAGTTGGGTAAAAAAAAGACATTTTCTAGATGATCCCACATAAAATCTTTTCAGACTTTTTTCTCCACAAGGGAATACAGAAAACTTTATTATTTGGATGGATTCAAACTAGGCTTTCCTTTTGATATTACAACCAAAAATTCTTGATATGCATAGCCTTGTGTGAGAATCACAATCCCCTTCCAATTCTGTACCAACACATGATCATTCTTGCACTGAACTGCTGTTTCCAGCTCCAATAAACTCAACTCAGATATAATTACACCAGAATTTTACACAGCTCTGTAGTTCCAACAAGCTTGGTCTATGCATCTGAGTTTCAAACATATTGCTTTTTAACACCATATGTTTGTAAATACCAGACAGACCTTGCCAACCCTGAGAATGAGACAAACTATGCTTAGTGCATCAAAGCTTCAAATTCCAGAGATTAACCGTTACAATATCTGTGTTTCTCCTTATGGCATTGGCTGAGGACTTGTTGAGGTGTCTTATGCAAAATGAGACTTTCAACTGTATTTATTCATTTGTTTTGGTAGACTCTCATACTTTTTTTTTCTGATTTTCTTTATGTCAGTTCTGGACATTCAGAAGAAACACTGCAAGCTCCAGAACAACAGCTTTCCTTTTATGTATTAACAAATATTCCCTAGAGAAGCATTATGCACTTAAAGTGAGAAAAAAACAAGACAAATAAGAGATAACAAATGATAAAGGCCTAACAATAGAATGTGTTTCAATTACTAAAACCCCCAAATATAAATGAGACTATGCAATGAAATAATTAAGAAATCAATTTTAAGTTGGGATTTAAAGAGCTGCGTGAACCAGCTGTACAGACATCATAACAAAGGGAATAGCCCCAAATGAGAGCCAAATGAGCAATTGCACAAAACTGCGAGACAGCAAACAGCAAGAGGGCTGGGGAGCAGAACTAAATCAGAAATAGAGTGGAAGTTACAGAAGGAAAAATACCATGAACCATATGTGAAAATATTCTCAATTCATTAGTATTTAATTAGTATAAAGCATAAGAACACTTAGCAGAGTCACGATAAACAAAGCTGAATGGAAAACGTGCTACTAATAAAAGCAGGCAATCTAAGTGCACTACAAGTGTAATTTGATCAGCCACAAGTTCATATGTAACTTAAAACAAAAAGTAGCATTTCGAAACAGCATTTTGCTACTGAATCTAGTGGTAGAAAAAAAAAAGTATCAAAGTAGACATTCTCATCTGAAATTCCAGGTATTTTGAAAACAAACAAAAAACCCCCTCAGCTCTTCACTATTCACCACTATCCACTTACACCCAGATTTGCATTACAATTCCATTTTGAATACACAAGATTTGCCTTTGGACTAAGAATGTGAAATGACCTTTTCAAGTTTTTTCTCAAATCGTTTTTTTGCCTGTGTGAGGGCTCTGAAACAGAGATCACACTGCAAGTTAAAATTAGTATAAGAATGGAACAGCAGGTCCTTGTTATGTTCTAGTACATTCATTTTTTACAGCATACTAACCTGACATAGGTATCAGCACAGGCTAAGTGCTTTCAAGAGAAAAACAATATGCAACAAGTAGGGCAAAAGGAGGCCTTTGTGACCTTCACAAACATGTTTTCTTAACAAGGAAGATGTTGGAAAGGTCCATTGCATATATGCAAGTCATTATAGCCATCTATAGCTATGTACTTATTGATGATTTATGGCAGAGTTACACCCTCCCACTTAACATTTTTCAAGCAGGTACAATCTCCTTAAGTTGTGCAAAGACAAGACAATTTATAAGACCTCATAAACTTCAAGCTTTAAATGAACAAGTAAATTCATAGTAAAGTATGGAAACAGAAAACAAAATTATGAGATGAGGAAAGCGTAAAACAACGTAATTTTCCGTGATAAATATTTACAAAGTCTGCTCTGAATGGATGTGAAAATTTCAAGCAGCTTTACCCTTTTTTGAAACTATGCAACATCCCAGGTTACGCCTTCAAAACTTATTAGATTCATTTTGAAGCATAAAAAGAAATTGGAAGACCATCTGAAAGGGCGCTACACCTCTGTTGTTACCTCTAAAACCAACATTTTAGTCAAGATTAGTTCCCCAGCTGCTGCAAACTATGTATTTCTGTATCACTGTTCTCCTAACATCTTTCAACTACAATCTTTCAACTCCTGTACAATTCCTGTAGAGGAGTAAAAGTGCATTTAACAAAAATCTAAAAGAAAAAATCATCAACTGAAAAATAAATGTTAGGAACAGACATTACAAGAAATACATGGAATTGAAAATAAAGTTTCACTTATGGAAATCAGAAAAAAAAATCTCCACAAATCAGGAATGAAACAGGAAATAACATACAAGAAACAATACTGAGCCATTTTCCACTGTAATTCTAAATTCATTAACCTAAATGAACACCCTTAAATCTAGAATACTCAGGACGTCAAACTTCATTTCATAAGCATCAATAAGGAGTAGGAATACAAAGAGAGGACTGATTGCTTTTATTTAATGACACATACTTAAGAGATCATAAATCATAACATAACATACAGGAATATTTTTAAAATAGGAAAAACTGTCTGTAAGAATCATTAGCTGGTTTTTGAGCATCCATACAACAGTCTGATTATGGAAGTATTTTATTCTTGTCTTCAGACAATGGAAATAAATTTCAAAAAAAGGTGAATTACGGCAGCTGTGCAATCTCATGTTTTAACTATAGTATGCCTATTTAGGTTGCCTAAATTCCCATACAAATTATATTACCAGAAATTGTTGTGGATTACCACTGTCTTAGGATTCCTCCTTTAAAGAGATATCTTCTCAAGACTGCCACGTTTAGGAGGATGCAGAAATAGACTTCTTTGCTGAGATTTTGCAAATGAATACATTAATTAATTCCTGCATCATTGACTAAAAAGTCAGATTGAAATCTGTGTACCATAAAGGAAACCTGGATTTTCCATTCTTGCAGCACACACCAGTTGAAATTACATATTCAACATGTTCATGTATTGCAGAAGATGACAAAGACAGCAGGAATTTTAACTAGTTGCTTTTCATCCAGGATTAGAAGAACAAGGTAAAATCCTTTTATGGTGGCTGCATCCTTAATTTAGGACCACAAGCAATGGGAACTTCATATACAAAGATGTGAAGCACCCAGTTGCTCAGATTAAATATATTAAAGTTTTAAAATCAAATCCCAAAAAAACACCCTGTTTACACATCTATTTACGAGTCGTGAATGAGACACTTTTTACAATGAATAGAAATTAGGGTCAACAAAAACTTGATGCAAAACATTATCCTCTGATTTTTTTAGTTTCTAGACCTCCTTGGTCTCAAAACTAACATATAAAAAGGTTGCTTTGGTTTTCTCTTCTCATTTATCCAAACTGTAGCCAATGTACCTGCCAGTTTCAGTTCTGCCCTTCAGAAAGTAATGGGCAGCAGGACTTGTCACCAGTTTCTCAAAGCTGCTTGGAAAGCTCAAGAGACTCAAGTTCAAAGAGACACGATGGCTACTGAAAAAAGAGCAGGAGACTGTTTCTCTTCTCATTCTGTTAGGAAACAAAAAATGCTCAAAAGGAAGAGACAAGAATTCTTATCCAGAGGTGAAAAGTGACAAAACTCAATGAAAATAAGCACTTTAAAGTTGCTTGAAGAAGGCCTCGAACTTCGTGTGGGCATGCAGGAGAATATTCTTACAAATCTACAAATATTCTTACAGATATTATTTATTATTTGCAACTGCCTTCTAAAAACATGACTAAACTTAAGAAACTAAAAACTTAGCATAAAAACATGTATATCGTATTTTGGTCATCCTCAAATTCATCCACAGAATGATAAAAAGCATCTAACAATTCCTAAACACCTTAAGCACTCATTTGCAAACAGTTTCACAGCCATGGGTTATCCTCTCCACAGAAACTTGACAAGCAAGGATGTTGAACTAAAAACAAAACTCTGCCTTAAACTGTAATTTGCTCCCTCAGAATTTGAGGTCATGAGCATCACTTTTATCTTGTAGTTGGTTTCATGTTGCAGTTCTTAGCCATCCTTATATTTGGGGTTCAGTACTACTCTCATCTCATGTCAAATCTAGTGCTTTTGAATGACTCCTGTAAGTCCATCAAGCACCTGGTACTGTTTGATTTGCTACCCTTATTTAGTCACTCTTGTGTTTAAAATGTTGAGGTCAGTAGCCAACCATCACTGAGTAAAGATACATATGTAAAAACAATACACCTACAGTTACTAATTTTTTGAGAGCTGACAGACAAATGATTGACACCTGCAACTGCTGTTTTCATGTGAGTATCCAAATCCAAGACTCTTGTACATTTTTGAGGCTACAATTAATTAGGAAAATATCCCTTTGAATCTTTACCTAATTCTGCATCTGTTTTGGCCCAATACTTCTTTTCTAAGCACTTCTGATTGTCCAGACTTTTGTGGGACATTCTGATGCAAGGAATGCCCATAAACTGGCAGTGTTCAATAGTTCATTTCCTAGAGATGTGTTATGCTGCTTCCATGAAATGAGGTGACTTGTTACAGAACTTGAATATACAGCATGTAGAATATGACAATGTAGAACAGCTGAAGGCCTCAAGTTCTGTAGTGTATCAATTTCTCATTGAAAGTCTCCCATTAAGTGAAATGCTTTCACAGAAATTTGTTTATATAAAAGAATTCCCCAGAAGCACAGAACTATAAATTCTACAGAATCATGTCAAGAGAATGAAAAAATAAGAGAAGGAAAGCTAGAAGCAAACTTACTGAATTATTTTATTGCCTGAAGTGAAAAGCAAGAGTAAATAAATAGTTAATTTTTAATACATTAAATAAGTTTATTAAGCACAACAGAGATTGCTTATTAATCATCTGTGAAAAACTGCTTTCTTCTTTTTACTTTTTAGGGCACAGAATTTTATACCTGTCCTCCTCTTCGTGATACAGGGAAGTATGACTAAGGAGAGCCCGAGAGCGGCAGACTTCACGTACGGTGGGAACGGCGTCACTGTGGTCCAGCTGTTTGCTTCTCGCTCAGCCCCGTCACGGCAGCCGCCGCTCCCGGGGAGCCCCGGCCGCGCCCGCAGCGCTGCGCGCCCCGCCAGGTGCGGGCACCGCGGCCCGGGAGCGCGGCCCCGCGCAGGGCCGACCTTGCTTATTAATCATCTG
>JACBWW010000017.1:11123153-11262936 GCA_020086605.1 Lanius collurio | reverse complement strand
TTGGTGCCCGGCGGCGCCCCGCGGCCGCGCTGCCGGGCCGGTGGGGAAGGGAGGGCTGCGCCCGGGCGGCGGGGGCGGGCGGCGAAGTTTCTTCCCTTCCCTCTGGCTTCGGAGGTACCTGTTTGTATAATAATGGGTGGTAACGGTTTGGCCGGGGGCCCCCGCTCCGCTCTCCGTGCGTGTGTGACCAGCTGCTGCAGTCTATATAAGGAATTACATTTACATTTCAGACTTAAGGGCTGCTGTGGGGTGGTGTTTTTTTTCCCTTTGGTACGTGTGTTACTTTAAGATGCAATGGGAAGGTACACGGCGGGGGGAATAAACGCTCGTAACACCCACTCTCTACTTATTTTCTGGAAAATGGAGAAGTAGTTCGGTCCTCGTAGCACGACTCTTCGCAGGAGGATGTAGAGCAGGCGATTTTGTAACCCTCCTTGGCAATTTTAGGTTTTATGTGGCATTTCCTGTGTAGGGTCACAGATAGGAAGGATTTGCCTGCGATCTGAGATGTTTTCATATGCAGTGAACGGTCTCCGAAATAGATCGGGAGTCACGATCGGTGCTTCACCTCTCTAATCCTGACTGCTCGGGGCGTAACGTGGTGATAAATGACGGCCTTTCCAGGGGCTAACGGGTTGGTTTGATTACGTTGAACTTGAAAGGGTTTTCTTATTTTTGCTGTGTGCGTTTTCTAGCAAGTGTTCTTGTTTGCATGCTCATGTTATTTATTGCTTGTCCTAGTGTGAATATTTATATTTACCTCATGATTTGGCTGTGCTAAAGGTAAGTTTGGAAAGTGCTTTTCTCTTTACCTTATTAAAAATGTGGATGATCAGAGAAAGGGGCTTTTCTTGTTGCTGACGACATGTGTGTGACATGTGAGTCTGAACCACCCAGCGTCTGTGCAGGAGCTGTAAACATGTTTACCTGAACAGGAAAGAAAATGGATTTTTCTCTTAAAGATCCAGTGATATGAATACCATACTCTTAAAGCATATCAACAGATGACTCGAGAGAGAAATTTTCTGAAAACCTGGCTTTTGAAATCGACAGGAAAAAAAGATCCCTGATTGCTGCAGCAAATGGCAACTTGTGCAGGTAGAAAAAAAAGATGGTGTTTAGTTTTCTCCTGCATGCATGTCAGCCCCCTCCTGTCTGCTGCTTTCATTCTCAAGGGAGGGATTTATTTACCACGCTTGCTGTCAGTGTTTTTCCTTTGTGCTTAATATTGGAAAACCAGATTTAAGTCTGTTTAGCATGAAACGTTTTGTCTGCAGTGTGTATCACTCGCAGAAAACAAAAGGTGTATAAGATGCGGTATCATTCCAGGTATCTTTCATCTTCATCACTTTTGGACCTCATTGTTGCACCCGCTTTATTGCAAAAAGCCTCTGAGTCTTTATCAAGTAGTTCTGCAATGTATAGTGTGTCTTGGTTTAGGCTGCTTTTGGTTCTTTTTATTGAGGAATTAATACCAAGTTAAGTCATTGTGCATTGAAGCATCAGGATCGGTTAGATAATAGAATGTGGATAATAGGTATTTCTCAGCAGTGGGTTTATGTTTTACTTGCAAATATTTACTAAAGAAAATGCATAGAAAAAATGTTAACCCTTTAACATTTAAAATAATAAAGTAAGTATGAGGCTTTTTTTCCCTAAGTCACTAAATTCACTTGGTTCTTACAGGTATCTTCTGTTAATGAGGAATGAGCCTAGGGGAGCTGCAGCAGAGGCTGGTTTGTCTGTAGTATAAAAAAAACCCCCATAAAATGGATTTTATGCTGTTTCCTCTCCAGTTTCCCACAGAATAGGAGATTATTACAGAGAGATTGCACTAGACATCCAGTATGCCCGTTAATAGTACTGGGCTATGGCATTCAGTTATTATACTGTAAACTTTTCTTCTGTTTATCTCTTGTTAAACTTAACACAGCTAATCTTGTACTGTAAACTTTTGTTTTGTTTTTTTCTTTCTTCCTCCCCCTTTCTCTCTGTGTTTGGGGGCTATCCTGGTGCATTAACTCTAGCTGGAAAGACAGTCTTATCTTCTTAACTCTAGAGCTGGTTCCTTTTCTACCTTGTTTATTGGTCCCTGCAGGATATCAGCAAAGAGCCGATTGGTGCTGCCATTAAAGCCTCCACTTACAAGGAAATCTGGCACTTCCTACCTGAAGAAAACTATCCTGTGTCATTGTCCTTAGTTCTAGCCAATACACAAAAACATCTGCTACAGCAGAATTAAAGAAGTGTTGAGATCATGTGATAAAGCACAAACATAGCTGGTCTCTGGTCAGGAGTCTCTCATCCTATCTACTTCTTCCCCTTCTCCCCCTCTTTTGATAGAAAAACAAAGAGGAGGAAAGAGAGACATGCTTTGGGTATTTTTTGCCAGTTGTCTGCATAGCCACACTCTTGTGAGACTCCTGTGTAGACTTCAAATAGGTTCAATGTCAGCTAAGGTTTTCTTATTCGGAGTTGGTTTGCAGTCAGGATTAGTCACTTTCTTAGCTTCCCTCATGTACATGATAGAATTGTCTTAGCTCTTATTAAACAGCAAGACTACAAGTGACACATCTAGTTCTTCAGCAATGCTGTGAGATAAGTAAAACAAACAAAATATTTAAAACTTTCCTTACTAGAGTGTTAAAAATATACGAACCTTAAATATAGATGTTCAGAAAATAATGTAAGTATGCCTCAGGTTTTCAGATGTGTATTTAATGGTAAAAGGAAGAATGTATGAATCTGAGTAAATTCTGCATGCTGCCAGGTGCATGCGAGGAGAGGGTGTAAGCCAACCTTTATTTATTTATTTATTTTACCCCTTGATCACAGTGAGTTAATTGCTGAAAGGTTATGTAGATTGACTTGTTGGAGGTATATTTCGGTTGCTTTACAGTTGATTCTCATATCTTTTATTTCTATTAGATAACAATTTCATATAAAATTTTGCTACCAAGCTAAGAAGTGTAAGAAGAATCTAAGTCCCTTTGAATGAGGCAAAAGCATGGCCTGTTTCTTTTAGGCCCAAGGTGTTAACCACTGGCAGGATGTCAGGTGTTAGTGACACTTGGGATACAACATTCCTTGTTGTGCCTGTCTTCTCTTGTCCCCTTGCCTTTCTTCTTCACTAGGTATCATGTTTTCACTCTAGTGTTAATTTAAATTTTCAATTTGGGATTTGTGGAATGTATCCTGAGTTAAAATTCCAGGCACAGTGAACAGATCTACATGGACAACTGAATTAACTGTTTGAGACCAGGGAAACCTCCTCTCTTATAAACAATACTTCTGTTTTAATGTTAACTACTGAAATATAATGAGTTCTCTTAAAAAGATCACTGTCTCTTCATTTTTCTTTCAGCAATCAGTGCTCGTTATTTTAACAGTTGTGAAGCAGGGTGTCTTAAGGTAATTAACTACCTGAGGCAGTTGGTTTTTTTCAAGGTGATATGTTTCCTGAAACAATTTTCCTTGCTTATAACCCTCTGTACGTGTGCTGAAAGGCTTAAGGAAAAGTAGCTTGAAGATGAAAGTTTTGTTGTGACATGGGCTTCCCTATCATAGAAATCACTCAATTTTTTTAGTTAGAAGTCTGAGGATTTGACTTCTTTGAATTCAGTCCAAATTTTCTGTTGAATATTTTTAGTTACCTCTGAAAGACTCAATGGGGAGGGGTTTCTGTGGACTTTGGGCTTTATGACAGGTCCTGTTAATTGGCATTGCTGACTTTGGTTGGGCCCTTGTTCTCTGTAAGCAGCTCCTCTGTGGACAGAGCAGGAAGAAAGGGTTCTACAGCTGTTCCCTGCTTCCTTCCCCACTGAAACTCTGGTTGTGGTCTTTACCTGTCATTTCTTCTTATAGATGTTTTCCAGTAGTGGGGGGAGAGGCTGAAGTACTCTGAAGTCAAAATGTCACTGTTATGCCTTTCTTCATGTGGAAACATCAGTTTTAATAGAGTTTAAAATGCCAGCAAGGGATGGCAGACATTTTTAACGTGTGGGACTCTGTATTACTATGGTAAAGAAATAAAATTAACTCTGTGAAACTTGGGTTGTAGGTTTTTTGCTTGTTTGGGTTTTTTAACTGATTTTTTCATAAACTGCTCTCTATTGCAGAGAAACTGCTGGAACTAAATCATCTGGCCAAATGCCTCTTAAGAATCCCTGCTTCTAAATTCAGTCATTATTATTTACCAGAAATATAAGTGTATTGCTCTCAAGTCATTAGCTGCTTGTAGTCACTTTGAAAACATTTAACTTATTGATACTGCAAGCTGATTGGAGTAGGTGTGATTTGTCATTTGTAAACATGATCTTTAACAGTACATACTGCATCTCTGCAAATCATAAAGATTACTCATAGGTTTCAAATACCTAAAACTAGAGGTGGGAAACAAAAAACTACTGTTTTTATGTAGGCTTTCATACCACATTGCAAAGTACAGTTCCAGATTAATTTTCAGCTGATTAATGTCAATGTTCCTGAATTTTTGATGGTTGTTACCTACATTTTTCAGGAGGACTCACATGTAGGATCTTTTCTGTTTTGGGCAAGTAAGCAGAACCCTGTCTTTCATTTGTGGCCTCAAACATTGGTGCTTCATTCTGGCAGCTATAATAGGCCTGTTATTTTTGAGAACTAAATTCTCAAGTGACTTACCGAAGGTCACACAGGAAGTCCATAGCAAGACTGGGTCTCAATCCATTTTTAATCCTCAGGACTACTCTTGCATTTGGTTTGATCTAGAGCCTTAAAGGGAAAGAATAGTTTTGTTATTTGGTAGTTACTATTCCTTTCAGCTTAATTGTTTAAGTTCTTTCATATTTATTGTATTGGAATATTTATTTGTACTGTCAGCAAATAAGTGGCTCTCGATTTTGTTTTTAGCCATTTTTAGGTAGTGTTTTCACTGGTGATATTTTTTGTCTTCATAGTCTATGTAATGATGTGCTAGAGAAGTAGAATGTTGTCTTCTGATGTCTTTTTTATTCCCGAATCTTAAGTTCAGTGATGTGAGGATAGACAAAAGTAAATCACATCAGGAGGGAATTAGTTAAAGACTACACTGTTAACATGAACACCCCTACTGGGATGTGGAGGATTTTAGGGGGCTGTTTTCTTGGAGTTTAACATCTGGGCAAAAATGATTTCATCAGATACTGGTTTTGTTGTGACAGTAATGACTAAAGAACAGTCTCAGCATATTACCAGTGTTTCTAATATTTGAAAATGGTAAGTAAATAAAAATGCATAAGTCTTCCTTAAAACAAAAATTTCCCAGAAATGTGTCAATAAATGCTGGGCCTGGTAAGTCTGCTTGACTGGGACAAACACATGCAAGTCTAGATCTTACCACCCCAGCTGCTTGTCACAGGTGGGGCTGTGCAGGAAGTGGCTGTGGGTACAGGTGGGTGCTGCTCCTGCCTGGGCAGTGTGAGGCAAGGTGGGTGTGAAGAGTGTTCTGGTGTCTTCATTAGTGGAGATGTGTAGTTAGCTCCTGTCATGAGATGCTGCAGTACATCAGTTTGGGTAGGGATTCTTTCCTGCTGTGGGAAATGCTGTTTGGAGTCTTTAGTAATTTAAAAAAAAGAAAAAAAAAAGGTGGACAAACCCTCAAGCAAAGCATAGGGAGCAGAGGGTTGTATGCTTGAGTGCTGGAAGGGTGAAGCAAAGTGTGTATGGGGAAGGAGGGAGCGTGGAGTAGGGAGGGGAGTAATCTGCTTCTCACTGGAGGTCTGATACCTGATTTCTGATGCACCTTGCTGGCCTTCCAGGGAGGAATGTATTTGGTGGCTGCATGAGAAGATCACAGCAGTAAATAGTTTTGACCTCAGCTGGCTGGGTGATGCCTTGAAATACTGGAATTGTTGCTGAGTTCTATAGGCAGTTTCATAAGTGGGTGTTTTTTTTTTTTTTGTCATGCTTTGTGCTTCCATGCTATGTTGGCAAGTTTCTTAAACCTTTTATAAGCCAATGCCTCTAATACTCTGAGTTGATTTTTTTAGCTAATTATCATGTGCTCATATATTCTCAGTTTTAGTTTGCTTTTCTGGTTGTCCGGTTCCTTGCATCTTATTTTTAAATTGTTGGAAAGAGTAACAGAACTTTGATATTTTAAAAAACTGTTCACGGTTGGAACTTTCTAGTCTTTAGTCTTTTCTTAAAACAAGTAGTCACATAGAGTTACTTCCAGTTTTCCTATTGAGCCACAGTTTGTTTATTTAATAATCTATTTATCCTTTTCTTGTATTTCCTGAGTGACAGACAAGGAGAATGGGAAGTCCAGTCAAGAGGAGTGAGACTTGATGGATAAAATACTGACTCCAGTTAAATACAGCATAGCTTTATAGATCTACATCAGTACTCCTGAGAAAAATACTGCTTCCATCACACAGTGTGTAGGCACCTTTCAGGCAGTAAAAAATAAATGTACTGAGTCTTCTGTTCCTGTATCTCGGCCTATACATCCAATTCCTTGTGTGAGTACCTGGCAGCTTACATTTATGTCTTAGGAGGATAGGTGATGGTACAGTAGAAAGAAAAAACTTGTGAAATTTTTATCTGTGTGTGGAGCAGCCAGGCAGTGATTTGGATGTTTCAGTTGGGTAGTGCTGAACACACTAACCAAGTTTCTTTACATGTTTCTGTACCTGTGTCCCCAGAAGGGACGATAGAGAAGAAAGGAGCCTTTTTTACTTTGCCTCAATCTGATTGTCTCAGATGCTGTTATTGTAATGTAACTATATCTTTTATTTTAACGTGCTTTTTCAGAGCAACAGAAGTTAACTAAAAATATGCTTTCTCATTTTTGAGAAGTCAGTACTGTTTGAAAGCGGCCTGTTTCGGTTCTCTCCTTTTCAGCTGTCATTCCCAGCTGTCACAATCTCCTTGATGTGAGGGCTTTACCCCTGTTCTTTCAAAGCAGTTTGGTTAACAGCTGCTGTCACCCAAAGGTTAAAACCTGAAAATGGCCATCCTTTACTGCTGCCCTTACAAATATTTGCTTTCTATTTGGTAGCATCTTTCTTGTTGCTCTCCCTTCAATGTATTCCATTGATCTTATTTTTGGAGAGCTGTGTAAAGCAAAAGAACATGCCTAATGGTGAATGTATTCTTTGGGATGTGGTGGGATGCTTAATTATGACTGTAAAGAGAGAGTAAAAAATACTCTTTGCTATGCTGAGATGATATTGCATCTGGTTCAGTTAGGATCTGTGAATATGAGTAGCAGTCCTCCTTCAGTTAAAGGACACATAAAATTAGTTGTTTGGACACCAAGAACCGTCTGTGATACTGGAGTGTATCAGAAGGGAAAGAAACAACTGTTCCTTAACTAACCACATAGTATTCTGTGCTTCTTTTGGTGCAGATTTCCTCTTTTTCTGCAAGCTCCTCTGTTCTTTAGCTTCTCACAGGTTATAGATCAGGAGTGCTGGAGGAACTGCCAAGATGACTGGAGATAAATGAGTTATAAACTTTGCCATTCACCATGATCTTGAGAGTAACTTTCATGATCAACACTTGAAGTTAAGGGGTTATTAGTCTGATGTGGTAGAGAGTATTTTTACCTATGAACTAGTGTGCCTGTCCTTGTTAGGATCAAATGGTAGTTGGGCCAGTGATGCTAGGGAACACCTTCAGTTATTGTGATATAAAATATTTTCATTTTTTCAGCAAATGTCCCTTTCCAAATTCTCTTTGATAGGCAGCTGACAGACACTGAGGGCAATTTTCTGTTCTATTTTGAAGGCATCCATCTATAGATGTGTATATTGAAAGAAGCAAAATGATATTACAAAACATCACAAATGTGGCATGATTTGAAAAAGGCCTGGGGAAATCTATTCCAACTGAAAAAGGGCAAACTAAAGAACAGAAAATCAGACCTTAACTACAGGGCTTAAGTTGATTTTTGTTGAACTGGTAGATCCCTAAAGAAGCAGGTTGGGCTTTTCATTTGTTTATTTTCCTAACACCTTCCCCCTCACCTGAGCCAACATAATTTTTATTAATGCCCAGAAGCATCAAAGAGACGAGTTGTCCCTTTTTCTAAAATGCACTTGTCTTTAAACACTTTTTCTTAATGCCTTGAGGAATTTTTGCCTTGTGTGCTTCCCGGTATGCATCAGATTTTCCTTCTTCACACCTTCTAGTCCATTTTATCATTTCTCTTAAGTTCCTGTAAGCTATCTACTGTAAGTTAAGTCTTAGAGAAAGGAGATGCTGTTCAGAATCTGTAACCTGTTTAATCTTCCATCTCAATTTGTTTATGTCTTTCCATAACCTTTCCTTTTCTTCATAGTATTCCCGGCACAGCTATTTGGTTAAATTAAGCAAAATAGAACCAGTCACACACTACTGGATTCATTCTTTTGCTATTGTTCACAGGAAGGACCTAGGTACAGTTTGCCTAGTTAAGAGCATGAGGTGGTGAATAAGGACTTTGAAGCAGATTTGGAGCTGTAATGACTGGCTTCCTTCCCTGCTGCTGTCCCTTCCCCTTCCTTGCAAAGCAGTTTCATTTGAAATATTAAGGTGTGGTCATTGGGCATATCTGTTCTCAACTTCCAGTAATTTTTTGCTCACTGCTGAGCTGCACCATAATTACATATGCAAATGTAGTGGCTTTTGCCCCCCCTCTTACCTTGTACATGTGGGAGAGGAAGATAAGGTTGCAGAGTACCGTCGGGGATGTGCTGCTGTTGAGGAGGTGCTGCAGATGGCTGCAAGAGGAGACAAATATTCGTCCTGCAGGACAAGGCTCAGCGGGGGATTTCAGAACTTCCATGTCTGAAAGGCAACAAGAAAACCATAATCTTGCTGACTTTAAACTTTACATAGGAGCAGATTGTTGGGTGACTTGTTGTAACAACCTATTTTGATACATTCTAGCTACTGAGTGCTGAAAGTGAATTTGCATTTCCAATAGGGATTTGTTTTGTAGGTGTATATGTATGTATTTATACTGGTAGTTATATCCAATAATTTAATCTGTTAGACTGACTTGAATGGTCCCAGTAGCAACACAAGGTAAACTTCTGTTCATAACAGTGTTGTAATGATAGTAAAACTACAGGGACTAATTCTGTGGAACAGACTATTCCAACAACTTCTGCCCTTCATGGTAAGGCTTTTCCAGATTTGGAATTGACAGACATACTGAATTCCTGGAATACTAAACATGATTTTGAGCAAATATTGGAAGACAGAATTGGTTCTACAGTGCAATCAAAATGCTGGGAGACTTTATGCACAAAAATAATAACTTAAAAATGAGAAGCAAAATTTAATTGGTAGTTGTGGCATAGGAAAAGGGAAATGGTTCCAGTGACATGTCATGCAGTATAACGTGCCATAGTCCTCTGTATTTCACCATGTGATTAATCATGCCTGCATAGTTCATGTGGTAGTTACATGATGGAGACAGACAAAGATGAGCCTGGTTTTTACCGCAGCATGTGAGTGAATAAAACTAGTGGGAAACATTCTGTTTCTGTGAACTGAGCCAGTTCACATGGGGAGAATTTTAGCTTTCCAGCTGTAAAGGATACAAATAGACTTAGTTGAATAAAAATCGTGACACACAGCAGAGGTTTATGATCCTGACAGAAAATTCTTACGAGTTGTTTGATGCAAACTGTTGTCTGTGGATCTGATGCTTCAAAAAATTTTTGGCAGTACTGCTTGTGACAGTGCTAAGAAGCTTTTCTTCAGAAGTGACATAAGGTAAGATGGTTAAGAACTCCAGCAAATATAAGCATTTTCTTTGTTTTAGTGTGAAGTTGCAAGCCTCCTCCATTTATTTGTGTCAAGTGCCTGGAAAAAAGTAATTTAAAAGCTCCTTGTTGTGCAGTACTATATGCAAATAATTTCATTACATTTGCTTTTTGCATATGTATGGTCTCATAACTTTGGCATATAGAAAATACATACAACTTTTTTAGAAAAGAGTGAGTGCTTTCCTGAACCAGTAAGAAAACAGAAGTGCTGAAATTGAAAGCTTGTCAAATGTCTTGTTCTAATAGTTTACAGTTCCCTATATTTAGCTTTTATTTCATCCTTCTAACTTTTGACAATATTTTTAAGCATTTTAAAGGTCTCATATAGCAAATTCTCAGAACAAAAATGTTTGTGACATTTCAAGTTCCAAGGTACTCACTTACTGAGTAAAGTCTTCCAGATTTGTGTCTTAATGTATCTTAATAGGCATCCTAATGAAGCTTTATATGTGTTAAATATTTCCCCAACCTGTCTACCTTTAAAGAATTAGTGTGTCTTCCTTCAACCATAGTTTGAAGTAGGACTGTCAATCCAATACGTGTCTTGTTCATTCTTGGTCTAGTGCACTTTGTAGCTGAAGTGTGTGTGCGCATGTGCAGCTGCATGTGCTGTTTTCCTGCCTTTTCCTTTTGTCTGTCAAGCTTCTGGCTGATAGCAGATTAGCCATCTGAACGTGGGCAGCAAAGAGTAATGGGCTGTGCAGGGTGCCTGGGGCTTCTTGCATACAATAAAATGACTCCATTTTAAAGCAAAAAATGACAAGCTTGCCATGGAGGATGTGTGTACAGGGGAGATGGAGAGAGTAGCCTTTGGTTTATGATCATGTTAATGGATGTAAAATAAACTTAATGTTTTTCAACTGTCAAAAGTACTCCTAGGTACTTTACAGAGTAGTGCTGAAGGTTCTTCTAGCAGGAAAATACTGATGAGCTAAATGGGTGACGTACTACTTGCTATTCGTGGTTGCTGTATGTGTGGGGGGGGAAGGAAGGGAGTAACAGCATGATGGCTCAGTTTCATTTTCATCATGCAGGTGTGTGTGGTTTTTTCCTTTCTTTTCAATTTTTTTATCTCTAATGTTTTGCTTAGTTACAGGATTACGTAATCTGCCCTGCAGAAGTGTATTAGGTTTATTAAGTCTTTTGGAAGATGTGCTAATACAGATTTGAAGGAAATTGGGCCAGGAACATCGCTGAGACACAGGGAATCCAGATGTTGGAGGAGGACATGAAATACAAAGCTGTAGAGAGTTGGATCAAGTAGACAGATGAGGCTGTGTGCAGAAGCACAGTAGCAGCAAAACTGACGAGGAATCTTACCAAGTTCTTTTGACAGCTACACTCACCCACTGTAAGAATCTGGTGTTTAAAAAGCCCTCTCAATTGCCTACAGTTTACTGTGTCTGTAAGCCGTAGTGGCTGCTTGTGCACTTCTAACTTTCAGTTATATCGTTCAAGAAGATTTTTTTTTTTGTTTGATTTTATGGCATTCAAGCTCTAAAAGGTCCTCTCCCCTGTTAAAAAAAAACCAAACAGGTGCAGTATGTTAATTTGTGCTAATGATGATCTTCCTGGTTTGCATCTGCTCAGGAAATTAAGACAGCTTTTGATACATTTGAGCTTCCAAACTATCTGGCAAGTCAGAATAAAAACAATTTGGTATGTGAAATATGGATGTATTGTTAAAACATGGAAAACCCATCTTAAAATGCTTAATTAAAAAAAAAACCCATGTCCTAACTGACATTTGGTTTAGTTTGTTGTGCTTGTTGTAGGCTGTTCAATGTTTCACTGTTGCTACAACTGAAGTGGACTCTGGAAATCTATGCTATAGCAGCAAAATGTATGAATTGCAACTTTTAATAAATAAAATGGAATACTGTTTGAAAAAGTTTTATTTTTCTCATTCTGTTAGTGTTTGCCAGGTCTCCTTGTGACTGTTCTGGACATAGATACTATCTGTTGAAAAGATCATGTCCCCCGAAGATCTCCTTTTAGCTGCATGTTACACACAAAGTTTCCCCAGTCTCTTGGATTGATTCGCCTTAAGTGAAAACCCTTCCTAAAAATTTTTACTCCCTTCTCCTCCCTTAAAGACTACTGCCCACTGCCTCCCCACCCCCTGAGAAAAAGGAAACAACTGAGACTGATTATACCGTGGAGCTCCATCAATGCTGCTTCCTTGACAGCAGTATTAATTCTCTTTACATGCATTTTTATTTTGCAATTCAGAACTGTTTCTATGATCATATGAGCTGTTCATAATGCTGAAGACTGTAGCTACTTAGGAAGGAAGCTGGTGATAAAACTAAAGCTTAGTTAACTGTCTTTAACAGCATGTAATCTGTAACTGGTGACAAATAAAACACATTCCAGACTAGTTTAAGAGAGATCTGTGGGGTTTTTCTCGTCTCCTCTTTCCTTGCCCCATGTGATTGCTGTGGTTTACAGTAGGAAGCCACTAGTTTCTGCAGACACAGATGGAAAGGGAGGTGTATTCACTGGTAAGTGGTTTAAAGATGTCTGAGTAAGAATAAGAAAGTGAACTCTCTTAGGGGAGAAGGCGTTAGCTACATATTTTACAAATCTTTCAACATCTGTGACTTAATTGGCACTCCTGAAAGCAGTATGTTGCACATTAATGCAGCTTAGGAGTTGCATTTATGAATATGAATAAAAACAATCTAGACCTGGTCTTGTCTTTTATAGGATTTTCATAGTTGCACATCAGAGAAAGGTATTGCCTTGGACTGACCCGGCTGGCATGGCTGCAGTATTGTGCCAGGGCTGGTTTTCAGGACAGATATGGGAAATAGCAGAGTGGCAGAGTAGTTGAAAGATCACTTAACCAGAAGGGAATGTGGGAAATAGGAGTTTCATTATCTTAAAAGTATTTAAGTAATACAAAAAAAAATATTCTTTTGGTGGACAGTTTTACTTGCTGCTTTCTGATTTTTAGGTTGGAATGGTGGCATAGCTTGTTCAAATACCACATATAAGGAAAGTTTGCAGATATAAAAGGATCTGTGCTAATATATTCCAAACATTCATAAAAGAAATCTTGGGATGGGGTATATACCATTGAGGGGTGGGGTGTGTGGAAACCAGTGTTATTGCTTCCTAGAGTTGAATGATTGTTCTTCATTAGTGCAAGTGATGTGGTAAGCTGTACACCATTTCCAAATGTCCCTTTCAGACAAATTCACTGAAAGCAGGAATTTTTGAGAGCTTTCTGGGTCCTGCTAGTACCTGTTAGTTTAGAAGTAAACATTTGGTTAACTAGTATTTTTGAAGTTCTCTATTTGAAAATACACTAGTAAAATATAGTCCTAGTACTAATAAGCAGGATTAGCATTCAATTATAACAGCCTTTGGGTTGATGCTTAAGATCTCATTGTAATTTTTTCTTGGCAAATAGTAGTACAGCAGGATTGGAATCCTCAGTTTAGGACGTGATAATTAAGAGCACCAGCTGCAGTGCTATGGAGTGCCTGAGGTGGTGTGGGGGAGAAACTTGTAAACCCATATTTTTCAGGTTTAAAATGTAACCAGTTCAGAATAGTTTTTGCTAGATTTAACTCAAACTGCAACATATTTTAAAACTTTTTGCAAGCAGGTGTCTTTTGCTGATTGGAATGAGGAGGAGGTGGAAAGAGCTTAGTATCTCCTCTGTAAAGTATCTAATGTACAAACTATGAATTTACAGAAAGCCTTGTGCAAACAAAAGTGCAATGCTTGTCACAAAATGAGATGCTTAGAAAATACAGGCCTGGAAAGTTCCTTCTTGTATCCTTCACCTTGTATCCTCCCCCCAGTTTTCCTGTTGGCAATCCTAGTGGCCAACCCTTGCCTTAGGCCTTGGTAATCACAGTGCTATTAAGATGTGGAAGCTCATGGGCTTTCAGTGATTTGATCTTGCTCCCTACTTCAACCCAGAATCATGCAGTCTACCTGTCTTGTAATTGGCTGCTGTTTTTCTTAAGTAGAACAGATTTGTTTCTGCAGTAGACAAGTTAGGGTTTGAGAGCTATTGTTTGTTGCTATCTTTTCTATGTGTTTCAGGCCCTGTGTGAATGCTGATGACTCCAGCAAATACTAAGAAGAGTCTTTTAGATGTGCTGTATAGACTGATATTATAAAGCCTCATGTGTTTTTCCTTATTCTGGAACTGAGTAGTTCTTAAAAGAAGTTAAATGAGTCAGTGCAATGTTGTTCTCATTCCTGGATGAAGTAGTGAATCCTGTCTTGCTTATCATATCTGGCTGTCCGAGATCTTCAAGATATGCAAAGCTACAGTGTATTTTCACCTCCATTCTCCCCCCTCTTCCAAGAAAGATGGTTTTAGAGATTGGAAAAATTGCTACCAAAAAAAGCCAAATCTGTGTTTTTCAGCTTAAATAAGGTTTATGATTATCTCTGCTGTAATAATAGGTGGTTTAGGTTTCTTGGAGCAAGTTATGCAGTTTTGGAAAACCTATATGGTTATTAGAGTACTTCAGTGGACACTGATACAGTTGGGAACTCTTTAATTTGGGTAACTTGCAGAGACTGAAATGTAATCCTCAGTTGATCAGCCTGTAGCATATGAGAACAAGGGAGTGTCAAGTTCTGTTTTGGAGGAAGCACATATTCAAAATCATTCAGGTTCATTCATATGGTTTGCCCTTAGATTTCCTTTTGATGTTGACTCATAAAGGTGTTCTGGAAAATCATACATCCAAAGGCATGTTAATATTACTGCCTTGGGTGTTACTGATGATACTAATCAATACCTCTGATTCCATTTTTTTTTTCTTTTTTTTTTATTTTTGTTAACTGAATCTTATTTCTCTATACCTCGCAGATTCCCAGACTGTCTGGTAGCCATCACAGCTGTCTACAAAACTCAGAATATTCTAAAACTAGCAAGCAACTGCACCAACATGACAAATCTGTTTGCTTACACAGCATGATAGAATAGGAGGGATTTCTGTACCATCTTGAACACAACCTGCCAGGCATTAGGAAAGCAATGTGCTTTGTTCACAGCAGGGGACAGAAGGGATTTGGAGGGAAGTGAGGCCTGCATTGCCTTATGATGCTTGTGTTGTCATACTCACGTGAGAAAAGAATAAGGGTTTTTTAGTCATCTCTCCTGTCTCAAACCCTGTAGAAGTGTGTCCTTATTTTTCTTGTTTTTCTCCATTTCTGTAAGCGGGACACTCATGGAAAGCCAGCATGTGGGTTGTTTCCATTTAGGCTTGAGGGCTCTGGAAAAAAATATTCAGTCTTTGAAATCATGTCAGTCTTCTACTTAAAATGGATTCTTAGTTATTAGTGTGGGAAAGGTGCAGATGAAGAAGTCATATTGAGCATCTGCGTGATTCAGGGGTCCTATTTCCTTAGCCAAAAAGAACAACTGTATTTTGTGCTTCCTTGAGAGGTGTTGGGTTTTTTTTTCCTATTTGTCAAAAGAATAAAGACTGTCTCCTGCCCAAAGGTTATTTAAGTTGGTGCCCTAGTGTTTGAGATGAGAGCATGTAATGCAACTAATTCCTGTCAGTTAATGGTGTGTGGCCCACTAAACACAGCCCTCTTGCTGCTGCCTTGAGAAGCAGTCAGTGGAGCGGTCCTGTGTCTGCTGTTACCAAATTGTGTGCCTTTGGTGGAAACTGTAAGGAATAGAGGCTGCTTTTTGGCAATGCACTCCCGGTGCTTTGGCATAGGAACTAGAGGTGGTAGTCGTAGGAGATGTTGGCACCTTATTCTTCAGCTTTGGGGAAGTCTGGGTTGCTGACAAAGTGACAGAAACGTGTCTGATTGCCAGCTACAGCGACCTAGCATCCTTATGTGAAACCATCTCTTGTAATAAAGTGAGGTCTGAGATTTTCTCTAGTTAAGACATCTACTGATGTCTACTGGTGGCAAAATGTTATATTATATGTAAGATGTAAAGACATAGAGTTGTTCCTAGGAAAACACTGCCTCAGAAATACTGCTTTTTATGGTGTAGACCTCTTTGTCGGCAGTAAAAACAAATAACAACTTGCTTGCTGAACTGTGACCTGTTTTGGAGTGACAGTCTTGCAGCTTGCTGAATCGACAGCTGGGCTTGCCACTGTGCTGCCCGGAGCTGAGAACGAGCTTCACAAAGGCTTTGGAAGAATACATTTGTTTTCGTTCACTGTTGTTATTTCTCAGCAGGTTTTCAGTTGCTGCTCCCCCACTTAGTCGCCCTGAAGCTTCCTAGTCTGCTACTGTTGCAAGTTAGTTTCTTGTTCACCTTCCTTAAATGTCCTTAATGGCAGCTGGAAGACTCAAATACTTGAGAAAACTAAGAAAATCAATGAGAAGTTATTTGATAAAGCTTTTTGAGCTGTTTGGTTTAGCGAAGTGATTTAAATGTTACTTTTATTCTGGTTTAAATGAACTAATTAACCTCCAGTTAGATAGAAAAACCTGTAAATTTATGTTTTTATGTAAAGAGGGAAGCATATAAATGGTTTGGTTAGATTTCTTTCTAATAATAATTCAATATTCTGCAGATAAGTTATGTGAGTTGACATGAATTTGGCTAAAAAGGAAAATTATCCATCTTTTCTAGATGAGATAGTGCCAGTTGTGAGGATTAAATGTTTGTGCAAAAATTATGTTATCTCTGAGCTAAATTTTGCTAAACATGCTATGACATATATTTGGCTGGCAGAAACTGTATGTCAGTGTTTGTGGCAATGGGGGTTTAAACTAGTTCATTTCAAATCCTAGCAAGCAGCAGCTGAAAAACTGCTGAATGACCTTTGACATAGGGACCCATGAATGCCCCGAGTATGATTTCACTTTCACCACGTTCTTTGTGAATCTGAATGCTTGTCAAATCAGATGTGTGTTTAGACCTTTTCACTGACTATGCTTGGAGGGAAAGAACAAAGCCTGGGGTCAACTTGGCATAATCCCTGCGTTTATCTTTATTCTATTATAGCAGCTTGTGGGGGATGGAGTTACTATTCTCTATGAGGTGAAAGTGCAAGTAGAGTGTAGGTAGACTATCAGTCTTTTCTTCCAGGCTTTCCCAACAGCCTAACTGGTCTCCTATGATTTACTTGTGTTAATGTATGGCTGACTAGGAGGATTGCAAATTGATTCATGTGCTTTGCTAGTTTTTCTACCCATCACTATTTTGTAGCTGCTGTGCCTACCCACTGGTGTAAACAAACACTATAGCTTGTCCTGGGTAGTACATGCAGGAATAGGTCTGTGCTACATGGTGTTTTGTTTTCCCCACTGGACATGGGAGAGGTGGTAGAATGGGTTTTCACATTACAATTAGTTTAGCTTCAGTATGAATAATTTTTTTTATTTTAAGAGATAAATAGCTTCATAGGGTACATATGTATTTTTTGCTTTTGCAGGCTATTAGTCACACTCAAATAAGGAGTGACTAAGTCTGTTATTACTCATTCAAATTGGGAAAACCTTTGTCTCCAAGGGAAGAACCGTAGAGTTCTACAAAATGATTGTTATAGACTTTTTGCAGTATTTTTAGATTTTACTCCTCTGGTAGAATCACTTCACAATGCAGGATTGTTTCTGTGTGGAGCTGGAGTGGTCTGAATCTGTAAACGAGCTATTGTGCGGTAAAGTACAAGTGGGTGGAGGAACTATATGACAAAAGGCCTAGTTACCTTTACAGTTTGTTCGCTGTACCTCATACACTTTGTTTCAGAAGAAAAGCACTATTCAAAGACTGGAGGATAAGGAGGCAGCCTTTCACATGAGGCTTATGGGAAATTTCTCTCTGACTTGTGGGTTTTCAGCTTGTGTAGATTTACCCTGCATCTTCTGAGGCTTTCCCTGAAACAACTTAATGTGTGTCTGAACCCTGTGCACCTCATGGGGTGAGCGCTTCCCAGTCTGATGCTTCGGCCCCTGTTTTCCACCTTACCACTTGCACTTGTTTGGGTGTTTTTCTGTTGACTTTTTAATTAAATTTTGAAAAGTTTATTTTTAAGGATAGAGTGTGTTCTCTTGTTTTTTAAAGGCTTCCAAAATGAGAAATAATTCACCCTCATTAACTTCAGAGATTTAAAGCCTATTAAACATTAAGGACATCTGTCTTTTTTGTATATATATAACTAACCTATTAAGAGTAATTGTGAAATCATGAGTGTACTTCTTTAGTTTGTAAACTAAACGTTGAAGCTTGATGTCCTCAGCAGTTCCTATCAACTTCTTCCATGTATTTCATTGCTTACTTTCTCTTTTCATAGCTTAGAGGATAAGTTCTTAAAAACGTGTTCATTCTGCTTGAAAACAAATATGCTTCACTCAGTACCTGATTTTCAAATTTAAAACATTTTTGCACAAAGACTGGTGCTTCAGCTGGATGTTTTGGGGGGTTTGTTTTGTTGTTTTTTTTTTAAAGGAGAGCTGTGTTATTTCAGTCTGTCTTGGAAGAGAGGAGAATGAGTGCTCTGGGGAGAGCAGGGCTCTGCTTCTCTTGCCTGACCCAGGCAAACGGGTGGCTGAAGACAAGTGACTGCCTCATGCTCTCACTGGACATGAATACCCAGAGCCGCCTTCTGCTTTCCTCCCAGAAGCAATGGAAGGAGTACTCAGCTGCCCAGGTCACAGCCCTGCACACAAGCTGGAACTAAAAGGCTTCAGCCCAGCAGAGTCGTTTGTAAAAGTGGTGGAGGCCTGGACCTATAGCTGTGTTAGCTATCTTGGGCTATGGAGGCAGTAGCCACTGGCAGGAGGGCAGAAGAGGTATTTCATAATCTCTTACTGCTTTAAGAAATATTTTTAGTGCCTTTGTTTGACACTACCAGCATTATTTTGCTCAGAAACTCAGGCTGAGCAGCATGGTATGCTTTTCTGCTTGAATCCTGCCCTGAGTCTGCACCCTCTCCCTTCTTATCACAACCTGACGTGGTTTGGATGTTGCACTCACCTGAGTGTCACTAGCCTGCATTTAGGAGCTGACAAATCTGCCTGTAGTGTTCTTTGTGGCATGCTTAGTTCAATTGTATAATATTAATGACAGCAAGAACTTGCATCTTAAAACTCCCTCTTGCAGACTGTAAACTGGTAAGTTATGTCTAGAATATATCATAAAATACATCACAATGCTTATTGTTTCTCTGTATAGCAAAACTCAGAACAGTTCCACTATAGTTGAGTGAAACTGATACATGTTTTTCAGAGCTGTTTATGAGCCCTCATCTACTAATCTTGGGTTCTTGTAAATAATACCAAAAAATTCTTTGCTTGTATTAATCAGAATGAAAAGGCAACAGTCAAATATTCATTTTTGCAGTTTCAAGTGTTTTAATTGGTAAATTAAACCTTCTGTTCTTAAAATGCTACTTATACTGTTATGTAATGACAGCTTTTCTTTTATTTCTGCCTCCCTCCTCTTCTGTCAGGCTGTGAAACTACATGCTGTGTAAGAGTTTCTATTTTCTTTATGTTCTCTGTTTCAAAACTCTTTCAAACTTGAAATGCTAAAGGAAGGTTTTCTAGTAACTAATGCTCCCACAGCTTCTCTATTGGTTTCCAAGCCTGGTATGTTCTCTTGGGGTTCTTTTGGTTTCTGGTGGTGTGAGGGTGGGATTTGGAGAGCATCTCTACCAGCTGTGAAGTGAAAAGGCTGAACCAGAGAAGCGATGCCGGAGGAAACAAACCCGCTGTTTTGTACCTAGTTGTGAAGCCGATCTGATTTCACAGCTGCTCTCAAATGCAGTCTAGTTCAAGGAGACAGCTATAGGCTTCAGTTATACCAACAGCTGACAATTCAGGAATGTAAACTTGTTGGATTTTACATTTCTCTTACCGTCCCAAGTGCAAATGCCTGGAGGAATAAATGAACTCTAATGTACCTTAAAGGCTGTGTAATTTTGAATATTTTAGACCATAAAGGCACAGCTAGAAGTGTATTCAAAGCTGCCGTTCCTGGCAGAATAGCTGACCAGAAGCCTGCCATGTGGGGGTCCTTCAGCTCATCTACCCCTGCAACTTGCCATGCTGCAGGGTCTTCTTGTTAATTTGGAAAGTCTTCCTTCTTAGGCCTGGAGCCCAGTGACATAGAGCATTCCTTCAAACTGGACTGAAATCTATATTCTAGCTCCCTACTCTAATTTTGAGCTCTTAAACAATGTTTACTGAACATGTGAATGACCTTATCTCAAAATGGAAACTGGTGGGTTTGTCCCTAGGTTTCTCTCTGTCTGGGAACAGAGAGTTGAGCCCTCTCAAATGTCTGGCTACTGACAGCCCCAAGGCTTTTGTTTTTGCATTGAGCTTCAGTTAACTACTGTCATTTGGTTATGTTGTAGAATGCCTTGTCCCAAAAGGAAAATTAAAAGTCACCTCACCTGTTCATTTAAAAATTACTCTGATCCTATTTAAGTAGCAGCTACTAAAGACTGAAACAAGCCAATAGCTCCACACTGCTAGTATTGTGGAATTGTTTTCCAGGATTTTTATTTGTTGGTTGGTATGATTTATTTCTTGAAGCCAGTCCTGTCCTAGTAGCTAAGACAGGATACAGGGCAATCCAAATAATTATGAATTTAAGTCCTTGGGCAAAATAACAGAGAAGCTGCTCTTTGGGATTACTTGACAAAGTTTTAGATGAAGGAAGTAATATTTTATCAAGTAAAGGTTTAGGGAAAATGTTAGGACTGGTGTTCATGTTGAGAAGTAAAGGTGAGGAACAAACAGCTTTTTTCAGACTTCAAGACGGCAGAATAATGCAGGATCACTGTTATGTTATTTATAGCAATATTTTGCTCAAGTCTTCCTGTAACTTTGGCTTGAATATATGCTTTTGTGTCTTGATTCTTGTCTGAAAATCAGTCCTGGTCAAGGTGGCAGGCCAGCTCAAAGGAGTAAAAGAATTAATGAATTGTAGATAGGGGTGTCACTCGCACTCTACCCTGGAGAATCCTACTCACCAAGAAGGCCGGGTGTAGGTGAGCACCCCAGTAGGCCAACGGTTGGCATCTCAAGGGTTAAGAATGTAGCCTGTGCTTTAGCTGCTTTCACTCTTCTGTCCTTTCCTCTGACTGTGATACTGAGGGACTGAGAGAGAGGGATGTTAGCCTGCATAATTGCCAAACAAGTGGTCCCAGTGTTATTCTATGGGCAACCAATTGATGCAATCTGTGGCTCTGTCAACAAGTGGATCTGTTATCTCACAATTGGGACAGATTAAGAACAAGTGGTCAATTTACGGCAATTCAGGGAAGTGGTGCTTTGTTGTCTTATTGCAGTGTCTGAGCGTGCCCTAACTTAAATTCCAGCTTCTGTGTTGTAGGAGGTTTTTGGTGTGGGTTTTTTTGTTTGGTTGGTTTTTTGTTTTGTTTAGAATACATTATTTTCTTTCACTCGACCTTTATTTATTTAATTTTCTATTTTATAAGTCCAGTGCCATGGCCATGTGGCAACTGGGGAAAATGTGACACAACTATGATAAGATAAATCCATGTCAGCCCTTCCCTACTCACACAGTTCATGAATGAGGGATGTTTTCCCTGACCAGTTGTGTGCTGGAAGTCATTCAGATGTGTTGCTATTTTTGAAGACAACTTTTGTAGGGCAGAATCTCTCCCTCCTTATGTGTATATATCTCAAAAGTATTTCCTTTTCATGCAGACTGAAACTTGTATGGAACATTGTTCAGGAATTCAGCTTGTTCTGTTAGCAGGCTTTCTTATTGACTGGTATTTTCCCCTAAGTCCTCTCTCAGAAAAGGTTTTTTTATAGGACTGTTGTCCCAGCAGTTGCTTACAGCATGTGTACGTTTGGTCTATCAGTGTGCCTATGTACTTTGGCTGTATAAATTGCAGGGTTGGCTCACAGTCTTGGGCACCTAAATTTAGATGCCAGAGTGTGAGCTCATTGCCTGTGCTCCCATTATAGTCTGCAGAGATCTAGTCAGTGGACCTGAAGAAGTGTTCAGCTGACTGAACATAGGTATCTGCTTTAGGATGAGCAGAATATACCATAGACTATAGTGGGAACTTAAGCAGCTAGTTGATGCAAAAATGCCTGAATCTAGGCTTTACTGAGCTGTGAACTGTGTCTCATATTAATGGTGTTTTTACCTCTACCAGCTGAAAAATGTTGCATCCTCTTTTGCTGTTAAAACCCCCTTAGTGAGTTCTCTCCCGTATTACTTTCTTTTATAAAATAATAAAATAAATAAATAATAGTGGTTTAATAAAAATAAAATACTAATAGTGGTTGAAATTCCTGAGTGCTAAAAGCTGCATCTTGAAGATGCTTCTTGTCTAGAGCTTTCTCTAACAACTTAATCTTTAGTTCTCTGGGACTCGTAGACTGGTATCTTAGTTCAGCTGGGAAACATGCTATCTGCCATCCCCCTGCCTCAGGTGCTTCCCTTCAGAACATCTTGATATTGAGCTGTAGCTCAACCCATCTGACTCAAGTCAAATTTCTTGTGTTTCCTGCTGGGAAAGGAATGAGCTTTTTGCAATCTGTGTGCTGTGTCAAACTGTTTTGAGAAAACAGCAGTGAAGTTGTGCTCTTTCCTCTTGCTCAGTTGCATGTGCTATCATAGATGGTCACAACTAGCTTTTAACTAAAAATGTTAATTTCTGTTGATTACCTAAATAGTGCTTTTGTACTGAAATGATGATCATAAATGAGACTGAGGCATTGGAGAAGAGCTGCTTTTAAGCTTTGAATTGAGATGAATCTGTGAAGGACTATTTTTTTTAATATCATTGAAATTTTCAGGGCCTTGAGTTCAATGTGATTAGAGTAATTGCTAGTTGTTTCAGATCCAGGAAGAATCAATTGTGTAGCTGAGCAACTTAAGATACAAAAGTGTTTTTTCTTACTCCCTTCTTCTTCCTGTTATAGTAGTAGTAGTGCTTTCTAAAGGTTTCTTCATAGCCAGAGTGCATCTCTCTGGATATGCAGACAGCTTGGATTTTGTAATGTCCTCAGTGTTCAGAGTGCTCACTAACCACAGGATGCATTCAGTACTTACAGAGTGAAGTGGCTGGGGGGGAGGAGGGGCAGCACGGACATGAACTGTAGAGCAGTGTTTAAACAAATAGATACTTTTAGTTAAATCTCCCACAGCTATAAAGTTATAGCTGAAATTGTTCCATCTTTTAGTGTTCATGCTGTACAGTGTTGTTTTACAGTCCTTTTGACTTCATTTATGGAAATTAATAGATTTATGTTAGAACAGGAATAGGTTTTCTCTGTTGTAATAAACTAGGGGACTAGTGGAATGCAGAGTAGGCATCCTCTAGGAATTCAGCCGATTCTGAGGTAAAGTGATGGGATTGTTTGAACCATCCCTCCAGGTGAAGATTTCTCAGGAGGAGATTAAGAGGGGTTGGTATCACTGTCTCAAACTTCATGCTGATTTATTTCTTCAGTGTCTTGTTCTGCAGATATAAATACATGCAGCCTGACAAGTATGTTTTCTTCCTTTTCTTCTCTCTCATAACTGTATCAGTGTAGTATCTGTCTGCTTTGAAACATCAGTTTGTGTCCGGCGTTTATTTGCGTCATGGCTTTTACTTGAGAGTTAAGAATTCCTATTAAAAATTGCAGAGGAGATAAGTCTGTATGCGTAACTGTATTAGAAGTTTTACATTAATTTTTCCAAATTCCAATTGAAAAGAACTAATTTAATTTTATCAACTAAGCAGTATAATAATCTATTTCTGTAGAAATCAAAATACCTTAAAGTTATACAAGAAGCTCTGTTAAAAGTCACTACTGCTTCAATGATCTGGAAATGTGATATTTGAGTGAAAATTACCTATGCAGTGTTTTCTTCTGATCCTTTTGTGTTAGTGTAAATTCTAAGAAGTCTTTAGGAAATGCTTTAAAAAAAAAAAAAAAAAACAACATATTTTTAGCTGTTCTGAATATCCTTTTGAAGAATTCAAATCCAGGTGTTTGATAGTGAAACTTATGAAAAGTAATATGAAAGAAACTGGTGATCTGAAAATAATTTGTCCTATGTGTGGCAGTAAGTGAGATTATCTACTCAGAAGGAATGTTCACTCACTGACTTTTCATATTGACCTTTTGGGGATTTCAGTCTTGAATAGCTTCAGCTAGAATGTAATTACAGAAAACCCTAGAAAGTCTTTCAGAGTATAGTTGCTCACTGCTGCTAATGTGTGCATACCTTAGGATGGTCCTGAAAGACACTGAGGTTTGTGGTGGCAGCTGGTTGTGAGCTTCCAGGACTCTGAAATGGCTCCTTGTTGGCAGGAGAATTGCAGTTGTATATGTCACTGGTGAAGACCAGAGCTAGAATATCATACCCACTTCTTGTACCAGCTCTCCAGAATTGTTGCCAGACTGATATACCAGGAAGATTGTGTCTGTGTTTGTATTAAAACACAAACAAAACTGACAAACAAATATAAACACCCCCAACCAAAACCACCACCACCACAACCAAAAAACAACTCCCCCCAAAACAAAACACTAAATTTATATTAAAATTTCAGCAAAACTGTTAGTGCTGAGAATAAAGAAGCATACTTTGAGTTTACCTGGAGGAAGAGTAAGAAATATTGTGATAAGTCTCATAACTCAGAGGAAGATGTGAAAGCTGAAGTTGAGTACTTTTAGTGGGTGAAGGTAGATGTCTACTGCTCCTCAGTCGTTATTCTAGCATAGCTTCTACTTCTACCTGCCAGATCTAAAAGACAGTTAAATTTGGATAATTTACTAAACGTTTCTGGTTTATGATTACCATAAATGATTTTCTTAAATGGGCTTAATAAGCCTTTTTAAATAGTAGTTTCTGGGTTAACTAGAAATCATGGACTTCTTGAGCTGGTGGCTGAAACTTGTGTTTTGTGCTACTCAAGGTGGCAGACTAGATCATCATACTGGTATCTGTTTAAGAAAATTGAGAAAAACTCAGCTGCAGTTTGGTTAAAATTACAGGCCTGCAACGCATCTCTAAGTTTGGAGAATATATGCAGCCTTTTCCACAAATATCCTTTTATGTGATAATTTGACTGTGTGTCTTCTATACTTTGTTTAAAATGGATATGCCTGCATCCCCCTCCCATGGCTAAAGTACATTGCAGTGGAATAGTTGGTGGGCAGCATTGGTATCTGTGAGAGCTTTCTGCAGATAGCAGGGCTCTTAAGGGGTTATTTGCCTCAACAGGTAAATTGGGAAGTTAATTAATAGCTGATTCTTACATCATCTCCACTACTGAGTTTTGTGTGTAATCTAAACAGTTGAAGAAGGATGTTCTTGGGGTTATTACACAAGAATAGCAAGTAAAACTCAATCTCAAGTAGAACTGTAGATTATTTGCATTACTTATATGTTCAAATATCAGACTTCTGAGTTTTTGAATAATGAATAGCTGGCCATTCTTTGTCTGGGGACTGGGTGATGCTACGTTCTCTTTGTTGGTCACATGTGCAGCAGCTGCCCACAATCAGCTGGAGATGCTCTTGATGTACACATGATAACCAAATTTCTTTCAACTAGATTGTTGTATTGGGAAGAAACATAGTTACTGTACAATGTATTGGCTGTTGTTGGCTTCTGAAAACTCAAAAAGGGGTGAGTGTACTGTTAACATCCTTCTGTTACAAGATTTATTTTATTGTTTACCTCTCAAGATGTTTGAGCTTTTTTTTTAAAGTCAGCTTTAAACAGGAGAGGCTTTTGACTGGGGTGGAAGGGGAAAACATTGCTGATGCTGTCAGTGATCCTTTCTGCTGTTTATTGAGTGGAATAACTGACAAAGGTGACTGTTTTGATCCTTGCTCATGTGCTGATGCTCCTTAAATCTCTGATGTTACCTTTGGAAAGGCTGTAACTGCATTTTTTATGGGACAGTGCATATCTAGTACTTTTGATTTGTCTTCCCGAAGGGAAGAAAAGTAGTTGTAGTGTTTCAAATGGATCAGTAAGGAGAAAGGAACTATGTGGTCATCAACATTGCTGCAACTCTAATTGCTAGCTGTTTTGCAGAGTGATGATGATGTGAAATAGTAATCTTTTTCCCATTCTGCTCTTGCTAGTGCAGTTGAAAGCCACTATGGTTGTAACCTACCTACAGTGCTGCAGATCAATGTTTGCTTTTTCTCTGAGGTGTTTTTCTGCCGAATGTATGTGCTCTTTAGTTATCTACCCTGTGTTTCAGCATGTCCAAGGTGCCTGGCCTTCTGGAAACACAGCCCAACATGACCCTTAACCGCACAGCTGGCAAATGGACTGGTGATTGCCAGGATCAGCTTTGAAATGCTGGCAGCCCCAGGAGCCGGTCTGCTTTCTGTGTGGTGGAGGAGTTGTCTGGAGGACTCTGCTTGGTAAACTCTGGGAGATTGCAGCCCATGGATCAACCAGCATCTGCTTTGCTGGATAGGAACAAGAAATATTTCACAACTTTGCCTAATAGCATCCTCCTGTAAATGAAACAGTGGAGGGTTTTTTTTGCATGGAAGAGTTACCCAGGGAGGAATATCCATATGTAGTGCAATTCTAATTGTTCAATGTAGAATGTAGCTCTTGGCAGAAGCAGAGAAGAGTTACAATATCAATCAAACTCTACCAATTACTTTGCTGCAAGCAACATCATTACTATGATTCAGATAATCTGTTTCTTTCAAAAATTCTTGAAAAGAACAGATTTACTTAGTCTAGTCTAGTGCAAGCAACATCCATGACAAGCTTTCCACAACTGCAACTTGCTCAAGTTGGAATCTCTACAGGAAGTGTATGCTACTTTAATTTTTTTTTTTTTTAATTTTTGCGAAAGTGGTGTTCTCAACTAAAAAATTAGTCTTTCAACAGTACAAAATCAAAAATATCTTCAGATTCTAGGTATTGTAGGGATTTAAATGTATTTGTACTATTCCAAGTGTAAGGATATACATGGCAGGAAGTTGTTTTGGGTTTTGTAAGCTGTTTAGAGGTATTTCTTCTTTTGAAGGATGTGATTGTTCTGGTGTATTCTTGTTGCTGTAGTGTTTAACAGTAGTTGAACTGAATCAAGGCCAGCAATCTCTGTTGGTATAACTACAGCACTGAGCTATTGGTCACATACAGGTGCAAAAATCCTTCATCTATACTAGAAGAACTCAACTCAAGTTTAGACAGGTTGCATCTGTTTCATCCCAGCCATTCTTCTGAGTCAACTTACTAGTTCTTTGTGTCTTTGTCTGTTTTTTTTTCTTCTAGTTTTGCATTCCTGCTATGCTTTTTCACAGCTTTTTTGTTTATATTATAAAAATAATAAAAGATAGATGCTTCTTGGGTTTGGGGCCCAAGTGGACCTTTCCGCTTCCGGAGCTGTGTGAAGTTTTTTCCCTTTGTTTCCCCTTGTCCCTGCCCTTTTCCCCTCTCTCCCACTGCTGCCCACCACCCTCATCCCCTAGCCTTACTGGAGTGTTTAGGTTTATCTCTAACAGTGCTCTGATCCTAATTTCTGGTGAAGTAGGAAAAAAGCTTCTGCTAACCATGCAAGTGTAGAATATGTGTATAAATTGCTAGATGTGATTACTATAACAATTACACAAACGTGAAACTCAGCCTTGGATTTCTTTTAGGATGGTGTTCTGAAATTAAAGTTCTAATGGTTTTGGTAAGGTCAGTAATGACCTAGAACAGTCCTGTAGTGATCATGTAGAGTTGTATAGTATTTGTGCGTGAAGGACTAGGGACAGGGGCATCTGTATTGAGTAATATTTTTTTTTTTTTGTAGTGGAAATGTCTTTCAACTAGTTGAGTATCATGTCATTAGTTTGAACAGGTCAGAAAAATAACACATAAAGCAAACCTGTTGCTTACAGCTTTAAGATTTCAGTATTTTTTTTTGCTGCCAAGTAACAGCAGCAAGTTCCTGCCACTGTGCCATCAAGATAAAAGTTTAAATAAAGTCTTGATAACAGAAAGGCATCTCTTGTCCTGTGACTGAATTAACTGCTAACAACGTTATCATACCTGTCAGTGATTTCCTGTGAGGTATATCAACCAGCTTTTTGTAAAGAGAGACACCTACTATGATGTCTGCTGAAATCTGGACTGCTGATCACCCTTTTCCAGTGGTTGTTTTGAACCACCAAAGCAGCAGTTATATGGTAATGGACCATTTCAAACTAAAGTAAGTTTGCACTTACTTTAGTGGAGCTGCTTAGTCAAGTGAAGCAGCTGTAAATGAGTCCAGCAGTTTTTTAGGTAGACTCAAAGAGTTCCCTGAGGAGTAACTTCTGAAAGGGACCCTGAAGGAATTTCTTTTAAATGCTTAGCAATGTTTTTGATACCATGGACTGTAACAGATTTTCAGTGTCGAAAGCAGGCAGCTGTCAGGCATGGTTTGGAAAGTTACAGATTGTTAAGAGAAAAGAAAAAAAAGAGACAAAAATTTTATTTGCATGAGACTTTCCTTTCCTAAAACAGTTAGCCCTTCTATAGATCCAGCCCTCTGTGTCACCAGCATGAGAAGCATGAAGAAATGCAGTTTTTGTCCCAATGTGTAGGATACATTTGGAAAAAGTCCAATAAAGAGTATTTCTATAGCTTTGAGGTCCAAAACCAAACAAAATCTAATGGCCTCTGCTTCCCCCTGCCCCTGCATTTTTAAATGTGGTTGGAAGAAACGAAACAAACCACGAAGCAAACTAATGCAAAAGATGTCTGACAGTCTGTGTTGCAGCTCATTTCAAGGTAACGTGGCATTTAGCTGGTTGTAAGAAGCTAAGAGTAAGTAAGAGTCTATTATTTTGAGGTTTGAGAATCTAGGTATTCACATGTAGAAATAAATTTCACTGGTATTTGTTTCACTGTTTCTGATTCCAGGTTCCATGTGCTGTTGTTACATTAATAAATAGCACAGCCAATAAAATATATTAGGTATGGCAGGAGACATTGTTATCAGCTTCCACTGTTCCCATGGAGGTGAGATGTGAATGAAGAGATCAACTTGTGTTTTGAAGATAGGAACACAACTTTGCTGCTGTGTTTTCACCTATCCAAACCTGTAAGTTGTTACGTGGTTGAGTTAGGAGCTATTTGGGGATTGTAATGCAGCTCGCTGATGAATTCTGTTTAAAATGACCAGACTTCTTGAAGTGTTGCAATGCTCCTATGTTATTTAACTGCATAAACATGTGCTGCCTTCATACCTTCCTTCCAGCCTAACCCTGGAGTGAGACAGGCAATATCAGTATTTGTCTTCTGTGATGCTGTGCCATGGATAATCTCAGTAGAGATGTCTACCAGCATTCAGTTGCAATCCTGGGAAGTTGATCTGGTTATGTTTTGGCACTTCTGTGGTGTTTGTATGGATGCTTGTTCAGCATAGGCAAGAAGCACCAAAGACAATACAAATGTAGACATGGGTGGTCTCCTAGATGTTTTCAGCTCTTCCTCCAACTTGCTTCACTTCAATGAATGTTAGTGGACACAGAGAGAGTGCACCACAGGTAAGTGAAGGTATGTGTGCTTCAGCTGGTGAGCTCTTAGCTTCTTGGTCTGTAGGAGTGATACTTAGGCTTCTCTTGAGTGGGCACTCCTGTGGCTGATTCTTCTGTTGTGCTCTAAATGCTTTTAATGGTATACTTAACAATTCGAACAACCTTTCTAGACAGAAATGTCTTCAGAAGCCAAGTTTTGTAATTTATTGCTATTATTGAAGCTCATACCTTCCCATTAGAAAAAGGATGTCCAACTCCAAGAGTAGCACATCCCAAGGCAAGAGTGTTTTCTACAGATAACTGCTTGGTCTTGTGTCAGGATAGGAACATCTCTTTTGGAGCATCTCAGAACTAACTTGCAGCAAGATCAGGAAGGTAGACACAGTGATCTATTTTCACTGTCCAAGTAGTGCTATGTAGTCACTTGGAATCAAGACAGAGCTGGAAGAGTAAGTTGAAAATCCTGAATCTGTTGCTGCATCCTGATACATCTCATTGTACAGCAGTTCTGTTTCCTAATGCTCTGTGCCTCAAATAGGGGTGTTCTGAAGGTTTACAAAAAAGGAGGATTTATGCTGTTTCTCAGCCATTAGGCTGCCACTGTATTTGGACAAAATGCTTTGAAACACAGCCACCTGTTCAAGGTTGCTTTGTGAAACCAGTTATTTCATATTTCCCCAAGTAGATATCGAAGCAGATATCTACAGCATATTCTTACACTATGTACTACCTATTGTTATGACTTTAGTCACCATTCCTGTAAGTCATCTATGAATGAGGAAATCCACCTTGTTAATGCTTCTAAATTTGATCATTCTCATAGTGTGGCAATTCCTGTGCATTTTAAGTTCTGAAACTTAATGGCCTTTTCCCTGGTATGAAAGCATCAATTATTTGTAGACTTTTCTCAACCATAATTAAATGTACTAAGAAGTAATTTATTGATTTTCTTCAAAGGTGTCTGGCCAAGATGTAGGGAAAGTTCTTGTCTTAATACTGAAACACGTCTTGTAAATTACCTGTTCGTTGACCTATGTGAAACAGAATGATTCCCTCAGAAAAGCTTTTAGTGTGACCTCTTGTGATTGTCATACCTGCTTCGTTAATATAAATGTTTAATTTTGTTTGTTTTGAATAAGAAGAGAGATATCTGCTGCTGTATGCAATTGACTCACTTTAAAGGCACTATTCAGAAGGCAAAGACTTTGGCTCAGTGAATGGATTTAATTGTGAAGTACAGAAAACTTGTCTGTGAAGCTGTGATGAGGGAAATGAAATTGGCATTCCGGCCATCCATCGATACCTCATCCCAAAACACCACTGTGCTTCAGAGGAAGTAGGACACCAAAGGCAAGACAGCAGTGTACGGGAAACTCATCCTGATTGCATTGGTTTCAGAGGTGTCAACCAGAGACATGGCAGTGTGCCTTGGCTGTTACAGCTATGGCAGCAGAAGTTCCCTGAGTCACTTAGGAGTTTATATTGACAAACTCTGGTTTTCCTGTAACACACTTGGAGATACTAAGATAAGCCAGTAAATGTTATTAGAGCTGTCCTTTTCCTAAGCAGGCAGAGCAGGTCATGACTTGGCTGGTTGTATTGAACTGGCAGAGCCCTTCAGTTACACATCTCATGCTTCAGAGTGGAATGCAATTCTTGAGGCCCATGGAATGTGAGCTTCCTCACCCATGAAGCTGAAGGATGGTGTAGCATGACCTCACCTCTGTGCTGGTGCATGGTGGCTCTAGTGGTTGTCTAACACAAGAGCTGAAGGCTTAACCTCTTGTGATTTTGGAGAACCAGGCTTTTCTCCTCAAGCCTGATTAACTGTTAATTCCTTATCAATTTAACTTCTGCTATGTCATGCCCTTTATTTTAATAGCCATGACTCACTGTATGGGCACCAGTGTGTTATGCTGAGCTCAAGCAATTGCCGCCCCTCGGTCATGGCCGTGCTTCGGCATCGAGCTCTGGCTGTGAGCGGCGTTGGGTTACTCACGAGAGGAAGGGCGTGGAGGAAATGTGATACAGCTTGACAAATGGCCTGTAACCCTTTTAGCCTGAACCTGCCAGAACATACACACATAGTCAAGGCCATATGCTGCCTAAAGATTATTTTATATATGAAAAGAGAAGAGCAGCTGGCAGGCATAGCTAATACAGTGGAGTTCATGGAGTTGAGTAGTCCCAGACCTGAAGCTTCAGGCTTCTGGGAACCAGCCTAGTTGCAGGAGAGATGACGTGTCTTAAGGCTGTGTGTTAATTCAAGGGGGAAAGATCAGTTCTAAGTTTTGGGTTTTTTTATAAAAGGAGCACAAAAAACCCAGGAAAAATTATCAGAACTTGTACTTCAAGTACAGGTGGTTGGTGCAGTGCTTTTTTTGAGGAAATAGTAGCTGACAAAAGCAGAATGAAAAGACACTTACTCAAATGTAGGGACTCATTACATGTTTGAAGATACACTATAAAGCTTGAGTTTGAAAGAGCAACCCTCAGCAAGAATTAAAAGCTTTGGAATAAGATGTTTTCTGCTTCTTGGACCAGCTTGGTTTCGTATTTTTCTCTTGTAAATCTCACAGTTTAATATTTGAGTACTGTCATTTATTTTGACCTAATAGTAAGCCAGTCTCAAGACAAGCAGATTCATGTTCTTAAGACTCTTGTACAGACCTCCTGTCTCTGTGGTGCATTGAAGAAATAATGCCAGGCATTATGATTGCATAAAAACTCTGAAGTAAAGTGTTTATGTAACTGTCAATAAACACTGCCTTGAGAGGCTGTAGGCTTGGTTGAAGTCTCAGTGTTCCTTTGACATCCTTTTTTGCTATAGTGCTAGTCAAAGAGCACCAAAGGAGGTGACTTAATTAGGGAGTGACCAGAAAAGCAGCGTAAGAAGGAGCTATGTTCTCAAAAATATTTATTGTGTGCATTTTACAACCGTTTCCCCTGCATTTACCTGGCTTAAGATGTTTCTGTGTAATAATTGGTTTTTTGTAAGTTGATTCCTTACCATTCCCACCAGGCCTTCTCCTCAACTGCCTATCTTCTTCTATCTCATACTGTGAGGGAAAAAGAAAAGCAGAAAAATTTCCCAGCATTTGGAATAGATTCAGCCAGGAATGGCCTTGGGTTGTCTTCCAGAGCAGGGAGATGTGCTGCAGTGAAAAGCGTGAACAGGGAAAGAGGCATAAAAGGAGCTATGGCAGACTCTGTCCTGTGGGATAAGGGATGAGGTACACTAGTTTCATCTTAATTTAATGTGAAATATGGGGGAAGGTTGAGGATGAGGATTGTAAGCTCTGTATTACATAAAGGTATAAGATTCTGGAACTTAGCTTTGCGTGAAGGAAGCATTATGTAACAAAATAAAATATTAATATAAGACTTTTAGCAAGGAGACAAATTTAAGATTTAACGCTTATCATAGTCAGCTATATTAAAGCCACTGGATTTGTAGGATTCAAAAATATCAGAACTGTCTATTATGTTCAAGGGAGTTTCTCCTTGTGTGCCTTCTGTACTCCCATCTCTTCATCTTCCATTTATTTGCTTCACCTCTGTTGGGGGAGAGAGATGTTAGATGACTTTTATGGGTTTGAGATTGGCTTAATGCACACAAGTTGGCAGTAACTTTTTGTAATTGTTAACTGTTGATGATGGCTTTCTCCTTCTGCTGAAAATACATTTTATGGTTGGGCAAGTTGTGGAAAAATTCACTTAAGTTTTCTAACAGTGATTTTTAATGCTGCATTTGCTGGATGCAGCCATAGTGGGAAAATCAGTTTGGCTGGGAGTTCCACGTTGGATAGGGTTTGCTAACAAAGGTCAGTGCTTACATTTTCACTTCAGAAGTGCTTGGAACTTGTCTTTGCTAGACCTCTGGAAGAAGCAGTTTGTTAGGCTTCATTGCCTATTGAATAGGATTTTAGTGAATGGTTAAATTACTTTGTATGTGAACTATGACTCTTTTATGACCTGTTTAAAACTAATTAACACACCATGCCTACTTGAAGCAACATGTGAGTTTTGACTTTAAACAACAAAAAACCAAACTTGAGCAAGTGCTAAACTCCTTTAGTTAGACTTTAGTTCACTTAAAAAATTTCCTCTGAATCAGAAGTATAAAACCAACACACTTTAGTTTTCTCTCTTATTCTATGCATGCTTTTTCTTTCATCTACAACCAAGTCACAGCAAATTACCTCGTCATATTTTACCATGGGAGGGATGGCAATAGCAGTACATGTGGAAGTTTGACCTTTAAAAGTCCCTTCCAACCCAAACTGTTCCATGATTCTAAGTTCCAGGTCAGAAGCATATACAATGCCTGACACACCACCTCTGCCAAAGAAAACCCCAAATCCCAACAACACCCACTGAAAAAAGGGCCTTCAAGATCACACACCAAAAGAAAGCCAAACCCAAAACAACACTATCATTAAACAGAACTTAGAAAAGAGAGCAAAAGCAGAAGTATAAAGTACTTTCAATCAGGCTGCTAGTTGAGGTAGCCATTCTTTAATAGAGAGATTTTCATCACATATGATGGTATAAAGAAATGTAATTTGTAGCAAGAAGTGAACAAATTACTGCTACCAAACCTGAAATCACAATTGGTAGCGTTTCGTTTGGTTTGCTTTGGTGTTTTTGCTTTGATTATTTTTTCAACTTGTATGTAGTCTTTTTGTTTCTTAAACTGATCAGTTTTACAAGTCATGCATAACATTTCAGGAGCAGTATTAAAATATATACCTTCAATTTTTTTATCTAAAAATGTTGTTCTTTCCTTTTGGGCAATCCTTTGCCTAAACAATGCCTGCAACTTATTTATTATCAATGGCAAGGATGTCTTGTATCCTCTTCCCCGTCTCAGTGGCTGTTTAGAACATATAATTTAAAATAGAGCTTCTTCTGAGGCTTTCTCAAGCTATCAGTCTGTATGAAAGATTGGAGAGTCAGTTCTAATCACGAGCAGAGTGTGCAAGCCTGTGCTGCCCTGTGTGTTGGAGCATGCAATTGTGGCACATACCGCCAAGAAGAAATCTCATTTCCAGTAACTGGGCAGAAAAGAGTCTGAAGGCACTACAGCTAAAAAATAAGGAACCTGAGGGGATGAAGAAAACACTGGGTTATATCTTGGTGTTCACTTTTAAATATTCTTCTGACAGGAGCTGTGTGTAAGTTGGAAAGAATTGGTATTGTTTTTTTTTTTTCCCTCCCAAGTTTTGAGATGTAATTCCAGCTTCATTAACATCAGGCACCTGGGATCACTCTTCTACTGCTTTATTACAAAAAAGCCCCACCTAGCATTATACCATTATACAACTATGTGAAATTTTGTGGGGATTAGGGGATTTAAGAGCAAAGTGTGTATATCAATTTGAGATCAAAGTGTAATAGTATTGTTAAGTAAATGTTGAAGGGTCACAGTTTGTGCTTCTTAGTTCTGAAAAGGTGGGTAAAAATTTCTTGGAGTAGGGCACCAGTATGTACCTCTTCAGATTTAAGAGTCCTCAAGTGGCTAAGTATATCTTTCATTTATGCAGATGAAAACAGTGTAGACTAATATTGTTTTATACAGGTGGCTCTAAATACATTTGTATGATCTCCTTTACATTTATGTCTGTTTAAGCTTTGTCCTATTTAACACACTGTTGTATTGCAGAAGGGAAAGGTGGCAGCAGAGTTTTTGTTGTGGGCATCTCCTCCCTCCCTGTGTATTTGTTTTTGTTTGGTTTAGGGTTTGCCGATAAAGCGGCAGCACTTACCAAAATCCCATTAGATAATTGCTTCTTAAAACAGTGATTTGCATGTATTGTTTTCTTAATGTCATGATAGTCATGCTGAATCTCCTTCATTATAAGAGTACTGCCACTGTTAGTCAAACAGTGAGTTAACTTCTGGGACAGTTACTTGCTGTAGCATGAGGTAGATTTCCCTCTCATCCTTGCTAAGCAAACAAAAAAACCATTTGCTTGGAGTTTATTACAATCTCCCTGTTGATTCCTCCATCTTCCAGTCTATTCTGGAAAATGACTTTACATTTGCTTTGCTTGTGGCTGTGGGTTTGGGGACTTTTGTGAGTCTTTTGGGAACTTCAGGATATTGGAGATCAACAGCAGAGACAGCTGGCTGATTGCTCCTTAGGTTATTAGCAGGCAGATGGAGCAAAAGGCATGTCAGTCTTTTTGGCACTATTTCAGCTACACTTGCCCTCTGCACAAAGGACTTCTGTATTTTCTGTTACACTGAAGATCCTTGTATAGCAAAACAAATCATGATGGGAAAATTAGGTGTATGGGATATTTGTACCCCTTCACTATTGTAATCCTTCTGTGTTCAGCTTGTGATAGACTTCATGTGGAAGCCTTTGTTTTCTCCTAGGAAACAGTGCAAGGCCTCAGCTTGTGTCTGAGGGTAAAGTACACAGAATCTAGGAGCCTAAAAATCCAAACTGTGGCTTTGTCATGTATCCTGGGGAGTAGTGTCCTTTTTATTTCATTGTGAACAAAACCAGCAATGGGTGCTGGAGGAAACTATTTGTGTGACTGTTTTAATATCATTAGAGGGAGGTAATTTCTGCTAATTCGCCAGTGATTTTGGTTGCCCTGAAAGAATAGTAGGAAACTTACAAAGTGTGGGGTTTCTCCCTTGCCTTCACTGTGTTTGAAACTCTGAAGACTGATATCCTCACACTGAAAAGGTAAAATTAAGATAGCATCACACCTTGAGAAAGTTGAGATTTTTTTTTTCCTTCAATTTATGGTCTATGTTTTTATCACTTAAGACCTAGAAACTGACACAGATTTACAAGAACTAGAGAGTGTTTTCTGACCATAACAAAGAAAAAAAATCCCAGAGTATTTCTGCCTTTTATATAAAAGTGAGATTTGCGAGGGTATTTGGTATGCCTTTCTGGCTACCACTGTTCTCTCCATTTTCTGTTAGAAATCTTTAGTGGGATCGATGACTACTGACTCCTTGCTGAAAACTTTTTTACTTCAGAATAGTGATGCCCCTGAAGGACATGGGATGTTCTCAGAACCACTTTCACACACGTTAACTGTTAAACCATTTCATAAAGAAATAGCCTTCTTTAAAGTTACACAGGTGGTCATGGATGGGGAATCCAGGATCAATAAAACTTTTGTTTTATTCATGTTAACTACGTCTTCATCTTACTGACTTTAACTAAAAGCTCATTGAAGCTTAGGAATTTTTGTCTGGTATACAGAGAACAACATCTTCAGACAATTTGATTTAAGTTTTTTGGTGGTTTTAATTATTTTTTGCTGTTGGTTGAAGTTTTATTTATTTCTACTTTTCTGTTTCTCTGTAGAATATAATCTGATAGAAAATTTTGTTCTTCACTTATATATTGCATTTGGAATTCTGGATCTGTACTTTCTAGGACAAGTTAGAAAACTAGAACAGTGCTTTTTCTTTCACCTGAGGTATCGTGCACGTATATTGAACAGATATACTGTATGGAGAATTCCTATTCTTAAGACACATTAATGTATGTTTGTGTTAAATGGGCTTTGCTGGAGGAATTAAAGGCACACAGGTGCATTGCTTCTGTCAGAACTTCTGCATGGGGTGGGGAAGATGTGAAACATTTTAAGTGATCAGGAGGCAAGCTGCTCATGCAGTATGATTTAACTGAGTCTGGATTAGAGAGATGTTTTCAATAAATAGTTGTCATACACTTTCTATTTATGTCTTTCATTGCACAAGATGTAAAATCTGTAGCATGCAGCATGATTGATACTTGTTAAAGCAGCTTTGAGCCTTTCTAGGAGAGTTGGTTCAAGATGTACTAAAGAATTTCATCTTCTATGGCAGAATAAAATGAGACTATATTTTTTTCCCAGAGTTGTTGGTGGTGATCCTCATACACTACTGCATCCATCAGGTGCTTCTGGGACTGAATAATTATAGCTTCAGGGGGTTTTATGTTACCTGTCCCAATGTTAGGGCCTGCAAGCAGTGGGGTTTTCTGGGAATATTTGTGTGTATATGTTTAGGAAGGGATGGTATTGCTTTAATCCATCTGCTTCTCTGAGTTCCATGTAGTCATTCAAGTGGGTGGGTTGATTGCTGCTCTTTCAGCAACTCCTGATGATGGAGAGTAACACTTTTTGCTTGTTAGGCTTCTACCATAACAGAAATAATCTCAGTTCAACTAGATGGCTGTTTATACCTAAATTTAAGTTTACAGTGGCTCTTTCAAATGTGTTAAGCAGAACAGCCTTTGCCCCTTGAGTGTAGATGTATGAAAGCACTGGGCATCTCAGAAAATCCCCAGTTAAGTTACCTCTGTTGTTACACTGAATGAAGAAGAAATTATGTTTTTGGTGTTGAAAAATGATTATTTGTGGTTTATCTAATGTTGAACAGTCAAAACCAGTAAGCTGAAGGGTGAAAATACCAGTGTCATGAAAGCATGGTCAAAGCATGAGGAGGATAGAGGGGTTTCTTTTCTTGTATAATCCTGTCTCAGAGTATGGAAGGATATGTGGTATTAAAAAAATAAACATTTCTTTTAAGTGAGCATAACCAACCTATCTTTAATTGCCTGGATGTAGTTGAAGAAATGAATGCCTGTCTCATGTTGCACTCCTCTTCAAGAAGCTTCACCAGGTGCAGAAGTTGAGCTCAACAAAGCTAGCTGTGAGGAAACCTGGCTTTTTCTGCCTAACCACTTCAGTGTTTCCACACTGAATCTCACTTCTGTTTTGTTAGTCATTTTTCTACCTTTCGTTTTCTTTCTGCAAATATGGGTAAGGAACTTGCTGATGAAGGGAAACAGGGGGCTGCTTTTAACCTTGCTGGAACTGTCTCCCTTGAAGGATTTAGAGGTTTGGTTTGTGTCCTTGTAATAAACATTGATTGTTTTCCCACAAATTACATGCTTGCTCTTCCTTGCTACTCTGAAAGATTAATAATGAGGAAGAATACATCCACCTTATGGAGGAAAACTAAATCTTATCTTAAATTTTTTTTCCTACTGTCTTTGACTCCTGTGCTGTCTTCAGCTTCAAATGGAGTAGTTGTGTTCAAGTTTTGGTGCTTTCTAGCTCTAGTAAATCAATCTCCCTCTTCTGAATCAATAATAGGCACTGGCTTTAAGGTTGCTTGATGGTGAATGAAGTGCATGTGTTTGGTTTTGGTTTGTTTGCTTTGTTTGGGGTTTCATTTCTGTGGGTATTTGTTTGTTTGTGGTTTTTTAATTTCACTAATACTTTATGTAGAGCATCTCCCACTTGCTGTGCCTTTGAATGTAACTCTCTCACTTAGAGCCAGTTTAAGTTATTTGCAGCCCCTGAATCTTGTCAGCAACATGCAACCCCTTACAGCAGATGGCTCTTAGGCATTAGGTTACTATGGAAAAAATCTGTACAATAATGATAATCTGCTTTCTGTATTTGTCAAGACCACACCCATCTGATGTTTAGGATATTACTTGCTGCTTTTCATGCATTTTTGGGGCATTTTTATATGATATTTTAAGTACTTCATAGGTTAATGTGGAATCACTTGTTTGTTTTGTTCGTAAACAAGACAAGTCACCACCTTCTTGCTGGTGGAATACATGATTGAGGAAGTTCCATGTGTCTGTGTAAGGCCAAATTTAAAGACTCTCAGTAGAATTAGATAGCAAGCTCTTAATTGATCCAAAGGGCTTTCATCTGTTTTTAGAGTCTCCTCACCCTGAAGTTTTTGTCATCCTAAGTGGCTCACTATTTTGGATATACAGCTTGTTCTATGGGTTAACAAAAGTTACAATGGCCTTTTTAAGTCGTATGGGCCCGATGATGTCATTTCAAGAGTCTCTGAAATTGTTAGAAACTTCTTAGCAGAATTTAGCTTCTGATGCCTTTTTAACTTTCTGACTTCAGGTTCCTTTTAGGCAAATAACATGACCAGAAGTTAAAACTTGGGTTTGATGAACTGTTTCATAGGCTACCCTGACTGCTTCTCAATGTGTGGATATTATTGAAAGTTTAGAGAAAAGTTGTAAGACATGTAAGAACTTAAATCTACTTGAGGAAACGTATGCAAGAGATGTTCAGTCTTCCCAGGCTGCAACGAAAATGCTGACTCCATGCAGTAATTGTACTGTTAAGTTCAATTCAACATGCCATAAAGTGATGGGGAATTAAACTTTTTGCTATTTTTTTAAAGGGTTGTGATGGACTGGAGCTGTTGAGAACAATCCCTCAAGCAGAGCTATTTTGAAAATTGATTATAATTATTTTAGGCTTTTGCCAAGGCTATTCTTTGTGTATTTTTTCTACTTAAAAGCCCCCTAAAGTACTTGAACCAGGTTATTTAACAAATTAAACAGAGAATTAGAATTTGAATGATAGTTTTACTAGTATTAAATCCAGCTGTGGTACTAGAGATGCCTGATACAACAAGAACATAAATTATCAGAACATGTTGACTAAGTCCATGAAAGCAGTTTCAGAAGAGAAGTCAAAACAACTCATAGTTTAAGTAAATCCCGAGTTGAAGTAAGTTTCTCTGGGTGATTTACAGATGTTTTTTGGAGTACTGCATAACTCAGAGTAATGCTCTTCATGGTGAGCAACTGTAGACTGGGGGCATAAGTAGAAATAGTGTTATTAATAACTGAGGATGCTTCTAAATTAAATTCAGCTTATATTAGGAAAATAGTAATCTACAAAGGTACATGTTACAATATTTCCTGAACAAAGTAAATTTGAAAGGCAGCTTCTGTCAGTATAATTAAGGCTTTTGTGGCATTAATATATATAATTCATACCTGTCAAGATTTTAAAACCAGACCTTCTTAGTGAGACCTCATCCAGAAAGGCTTTGGCTTTAATAGTATGAAAATAGGCATATGCAGAAATGTGTGAACCTCTTTTTGTGTCTATTTGTGTTAATAATCTCTTCTCACACTGTTCAGGATGAAAAATAGTGACAGCATACCCAAACAGACAAATTATTGGAATAATAATGATGAATGACCTTAGATACTTCCTCTGTGAAATCTGTCAGCTATAAAGCTTTTAGTATGTGTAAAGGTCGTGGAAAGCTAGACACTATAGTTGTTCAGAAAGTTGAAAGAAATACTCAGATTATCCAAGTTCTTCAAGCTGTAATAGTTTGTGTTTGTCAAGCTTTCAAGTACCATCTTAAGGCACTTCAGTACATGGAAGAAAAATGTTTCTGCAGGAGACTGTGTAGTCTCACAGTACAACTGTGTTCCCTTGATGTACTGCTACCACCCATGCCTGTGGAGATTCCCCAGTTTCTGCTTGTCCTTAAGGCTCCAGTTCATGAATGAAGTTAATACTAACAGTCCTCAAGGATAGTTTGAAACTGTAATTCATATTTTTTCCTACCGGCTGTTCTTCTGTTCACTAAACTCACAGTTGTGCTTGGGAATTTGCTTTTGTGCTCTGGCATGCAAAGCAGCTAAAGCAGTAGTTTCTACAACATAAGGGATTGTCTTATTGACTCAAGAAGCAGAAAGAGTAAGTGATTATCCACCTAGGCTGGGAGTGAAGCTGGGAAGCAGGACAAATTAGACATGTTCCCTATTCTGAGAGGGTAAGGAGGTTGTTGAACTAATTACACTAGTCTGTTAATTACATTAGTCTGTGTCCTAATGCGTTAGAGGATCTGTGTGTTCTGGGAAGATAGGTCTCCTACTGAAGTTAAAATAATTTCCCTTATTGTGGGGTCACAGATGTCCTGCCAGCAAACCTGCTTCGGGCCGGGCTCCTCTCTCCATGGGTCCACAGGTGCTACTAGGAGCCAGCTCCAGCATGGGCTTCTCGCTGGGTCTGTCTTCTTTGGGCATCCACATGCTCTGGCATGGGGTCTTCTGTGGGCTGCAGGTGGATAGTTGCTCCACTGTGAACCTGCGTGGGCACAGCTACCTCACCATGGTCTTCACTATGGGCTGCAGGGGAACCTCAGCTCTGGCACATGGAGCACCTCCTCCCCCTCCTTCTCCACCGACCTTGGTGTCTGCAGAGTTGTTTCTCTTGTATATTCACTCTTCTCTCCACTGTCGTTATTCCAAGTAGTTTCCCCCTTCTTCTTAAAAGTTTTATTCCAGAGGTGTGCTGCTGCCATCGCTCATGAGTTCAGCCTTGGCCAGCAGAAGGTCTGTCCTGAAGCTGGCTGGCATTGGCTCTGTTGGACATAGGGGAAGCTTCTGGCATCTTCTCCAGTAAGCCACCCTGCTATCAACACCTTGCAATGCAAAGCCAACACAGCCCTCTATCTTGTGACATGCCTTAAAGAAACTTGAGGAGAGGAGGAACCTGACTTTAAGCAATATTGACAAGACTGTCATTCTGTTGAGGAAGAAGCCTCTCAGCAAAACTAATGCTGCCTCCACTTAGTTTGGCTTCTCCTTCCAGTGGTCCAAGAGCATTAATTTGCTGAAATTATTTTGTTTATAGTGACCCTACAAACTTGTTGACAAGTGCTGTGTATTTACACCGCACTGAAAGAGAGAGAAGTTTGAAATGTGAGGTTAAGTGTGGTGGTGTAAGGACACTACTGGGATTGTGTGGAGACAGCCTTGGTCTGTAACTACGTCATCCTGGGCTCTCAGCTGAGAGGTGTGGTAACTAATGTGATTGTGTATAAATGCCAGTAAGAGTCCTTACAGGATTTAATTAGTGCATAAGAGCATGTGTTTTGCAGGCTGAAATAATTAACTGGTTTTGGACTTGGTAGCTCCATTTTGAATAGCGATGATCTGTGACTCCTAATTTAGATGAGATGCAGGAATGAGAGGGCAGAATGAAGGTTAATACTTAAATTTAGATACTGAAATTCAGACTGATATTTGACCTTTCTTTTTTTAACACTTTTTTAAACTGCAGCATTCTATTTGTCTTCAAAGTTGAAATATATTTATCTCAATTTTCATGTTAATTTTGTGATAATGTTTTGGCATTTTTGGAGATTGAAAAATGAGATAATTTCAGTAAAAATATCTTCATATCAGTTGATATTTGTCAAATGCCATCTGTGAGACTTCTGTTAGTATGCATTGCCATTAGTGATTAACCTGCTATGCACACCTCTGTGTTTAACTGAGTTGCATTGTTCATGGGAAAGTTGGAGATTAACAGAACAAAATATGATTATTCCAAAATCTAATTAAGTCAAGATGTGATTTTCATCTTCAAGTGATGGTATTTATTGGCAGTTGGTGACTAAAATTGTAAATTTTTTTAATTGCTAAGTGTACATTTTATAGGTATGGATTTCAGTGATCTTTGTGGGTCCCTTTCAATGTGGGATGCTCCATGATTGTTTGGGAAGCTGTTCGTATTTGGGAGACGGAGAAATATTTTAGTGCAGGCTTATATATGTACTGCGTGTTGTCTTTCATCTGCCTGGTATCTTCTTGGTTTAGGTAAACTACACTTGTATCTCTAATTATTTAGGTCTTTCCATTTATCCTCCTGGAGAGTTCTACTCTTAAGTGTCTGCTTGCAGTCATTGAAAGTTAAGAGCATCATGATGAGAACAGTGTCACCTGTAGCCTGGTGTAGGAATTTTTCTCTTAAAAAGGTAGTTGTCCATGCTGAGAGAAGTGTAGAACCTTGTATTCATCTTGTAACAGTTGCAAAGAGTTCCTGAAGAAAGTATCACTGAGCTGCAACTTAAGTGTTTATGTTTCAAGGTAAGCCTTAAAAAGAAACGTGGAGCAGATATTCAGTATCCTTCCTGAGCACTTGTACTTGTTGTACACAAGTAAGTGCTGTTGCACTTCTATTAATTGACTGAAGAACAGGTTGAAATTATTCAAAACTATTTGTAAAAAAGCATGACTAACTTCCACTGTAATAGGAAAACATAAATAATTGCAGTTTGACTAAACCTTAAATTCTACATGTTTTGTTTTCAGTGGAGAAGATGGATGGGTGATAAAACACAGCATGGAGTAGATATTTAAGCTTTGCAAGTGTTTCATATTAGTATAAAAGTTTGCAGTCCCATACTTAGTGATAGTACTCCTGTGGTAAGATTGAGGGGTGTTGGTTTTGGTAGGAGTTTTTGTTCTTATAAATTTTAAATAGTTTTCCCTTTTTGCTCTTCTGGTGTCTCTATAGTAATTACCCATCCATATGTTTCTGCTTCTTTCAACTAAATTATTGCTCACTTGTAATGTTTCTAGATACTGTCTGCTTGCAAATTAGCAGCTGCACAAAACAAAACAGATTTAGCAGAATATGTAAAAGGTTATGTTTAAAGAAGAAAAAGGTGCTTGCATTTAAATAGCTTAAAAGAAATTGAGAGAAAGGTAGAGAAAGCTTGTTTTCCTTGTATGTAACTTCCCATGCTTCATTTTAAGGGGGCCAGGAGTTAATATAATGTAGTAGTCCAATGTAGGTTTAAGTGTTGAATGTTTTTCTCTTCAGTCAACTGCTAGTACCCATAGTGTGTAAAATGTAAAACTACTGGGCCAGATTAAAGCATTGTACTCTGACTTCCATAAACATCTCACTTCTTATGAAACACAGTTGAACACTACAGCTGAATAGTGCTCTGGATTACTGGTGTAAGTCTGCACTATGTCACTGTCAGTTTGGTACTATGAGGGTTTTTAAAACATTCTTTCAGTATGCATTGCATTTCTCGGAGTAAACTACCATCCCTTTTTTTGCTTGCATCTTCCTTGTCAGCATGTAGAACAGCATCAGGAAGAAGGAATGGAAGCTGGACAAATCTCAGTTGCTGAACAAGTTGTAGAACATCACTGTAAACTATTGAGAGGGGCCCTGCTCTTGCAAGATGTGTGCAAATGTTGGTGCTAATGGAAATTGCTGCATCATGCTTCCTGCACAGCCTGGCGTAGCAGCTCCTGGATTTTGCTCTGTAATCTGTCTGTTGCTGTGGGACTTGTGCAGAAGGTTGATGCATTTCCACTTGTGGAATTTTGTTTATAATTGGTTGTCCCTGGCTGGGAATGGATCAAATGTATGGGTTCAACACCTGTTGCTCTAGATAATTTCAGACTGCCACCAACACAGTGGGTTTTTACACATTTTCAGTTGAGCTTGTAAACACTAGAAGGAAATCACTCATTCTTCTGTGGAACACACTTGGATGCAGTTATTGCATTCATGTTTGGCATGTGGAAATATTTAACATGCATAATCTAGCAGAAAGTTAAGTATGTTTTAAATTCATTAATAAGAGAGGCAAAAGTTGGTATTGTATATCTGGGCTTTAATGGTTCATAGTTGAAAATAAACAATGGCAATAAATGAGACTTATTTGGCTAAAGTTTTGTATGGTAAGTAAAGAGTCTCTGCAGTGCTGGTGTTACACTGATGTTAAAAAGTGTGAAAATAAAGTTGTTCTGTGTCCAACACGATGATGGCATTAATTCCTACTACTCTAGTGTGCAGAGCAACAATAACCCCTGCCAATCTCCTCTGTTTGGGAGGGACAAAAGGGTGGGGAAGAATGTCAGACTGTTAGCATAGTTTTCTAGTCCCATGTCAAATATTTATTGAGCCTGCTAACAAATACAAAATGAGCCAGAGTCCTTGTCAAAGAGAGGGCTTGACTCCTTTTGTTGCCCTTGTGCCATTATGTAATGCAAAGTTACACAGAAGTGGGTCAGAAAGATAACTTCCATGTTTTGCAGTTCTAATGGCTCTTCATACTACATATTGAACACTTGAAGCCAAAAAGTAAACTGAACAGGCTACATTTAAAACCATAATTCCACAAGCGTTTTCATGTTAGCATTGCTGTTGAGGGTTTTCCTTTCCTCTCATCTCTGGCATCCTTGATTAGTAATTTATGTGTTTATAAAAGGCTTGGAACCAAGGTAATTTCAGATGAAAATTTGGGATGATTTGACTAAGGAAAATAATCTGAAATAAGACCAGGGTCATTATTAGATGATACAAGTCCTGAACTTTCTTCCTCCTCTTTCCTTCTATTTTTGGTCTTCAAGCTACATCTTCCTACTCCTGTTTCTGAGCTAGGAACAGCATGTCAGTGGCAGCAGTGCCCTACTCCATGAGGTCCATGGACCTTCTCTTACGTTACATTAAGCCATGAAGCTTTCTTTTGAAGTGTTAAACATTCAGTGGGCTCTGACTGTATAGAGAGAAATAGTTACTTCATAAGTATCTGAGGAGTGATATACCTTCTGGACCACAGGTACTGTTTTGGAGAATGTGTGTAACTTCTGAATGATGGGCTCACACTTTCTCTTTTTGTCCTCTAGTTTTCTACTGCTACACTGAAGGAGTTATAAAGCTCAGGTGAGCATTCTACCTAATTTTGGATCATTAGTGCAAAGAGTGTGCAATAAGTCATTCAAATCTCCTCACAGAATAACAGCTGCCTATACTTTTGGTTTTATATATATATATATATATATACACACATTTGTGGATAGATAAGCTCCTGCAAAGGCTAATGTATTTATAAGAAAACTTCAAATAAACTGTTGCTTCAATTTTGCATGTTTCTTTCATGGATTTAGGGTTTGGGAGAGGGACTTAAGCTCTGTAGGAGAGAAAACAGTAGGTGAATGCATGCATAGAGTGATACTACTGAACACGAGAAGTCTCTAAATTTATAAAGCTCATGTTCAAATGTAATAAACAGAATTCCCAGAAGGCTGCATTTGTCAATTAGCTAGAAGATGTGGGGGAACAGGATGGAACAGGGCTGTGAGACACCAATGTAAATACCTTTCTTCCCTATTTTCTGAGAGTGCTCTGATTTTGCTTGGATTGGCTTCTCAGAGATCATAATTTTGTCAGACTGAGAGATCTTTTTGCTCCAAACTGTCAGTGTAAATTTTTTTTAATTACTTCTTGTCTCTTTCTTTTGATTGCTTCATCTGTAATGTCTTGTAAGGGAATACCAGTTTTCACTAGGCACTACTTCAAAATGCACAGGCTGAAAAGGAGAAGTGTTATTCTTCTGCCCTGTCTTTCAGGAAATAACTTCCTTGCGAAGAAATTTTGTGTATACTGTGTGTGGGGTTTTAATATATGAGTTACCAGATGTCTGAGTCTTGTGAGCATCTTGTTGGCATAAGTTGAAAACAAGATATGTGTAGAGTTTCCCCTCAGCTGTCCTCTATCTGTGCCTGTAAGAAGCAAAGTAAACTGAAAAATCTATATTTAAAACCCAACAACTGAACAGCTAAGGCAGAATTCCTCCTCCCTGTCATTATTCTTTGAGGAAGACTGCTGTGAAAGCATGTTTCTTGTGAGGTGTGTAAGGAACTTGTGATTTGCTGTTTGTACTGATGCAGGTTGCACTATGTAGATTTAGTTACATGATTAGTTAATCGTACACACACTTAACCATAAAAGATCTCTTTGATGCTCTTTTTGTCGTTGTTTTAAATAAAATAAAACCCAGAACACTTGTTTTAGGATGTCCTACATATCTACTGACTATGTTTTGGCAGTAAGCAGATGTTTTAAGAAGGTGATGGGATTGGTATTCAGTGCAGAGCTAAGCAGCTGGTGATTCTGAAGTGAGCTTTTTCTGAAGGTGTATAGGAAGCAGAATTCTTCATGTTCTCCATATTCCGCAAGATATGAAAATTACTGAGGGATGAACTTGTGTGAAAGGATAACATTTTGGGATATAATTTAAATGGAAAAGACATTCTCTATCAGTCTTAACTTTGTGTGATGAGCATCTTCAAAGAACAGACTCTGTGATAAGAATCCATCCTTTACATAGAACAAATTCATTATGTCTCGTACTCAACTCTCCTATCTCTTCCCTGTCACTTATTTTGGTATCTAGTGCTTAAAATATTTTTATCTGTGAAAACATGAGTATGTTTTTATTTTATTCCATTGATAAAGGTCTTTACAATTTCATAATCTATTTTCTTGCAAGTGTTAATTGATGGCCAAAAAACCTGATCCAGGCAATAACCCCTTATACACGGCTTGAGAATAATTGGATCTGGAGTTAAACACCAAGTGATGTCCCTTGAAGCTGAAGAACTTCTGAAGTATAACTCTGCTTCTCTACTTCATCCATTTTTAGAGAAGATTGTTGTTCTTTTTACTGGTGTTTAGGTCTTATTATCTTATTCAGGTTTGCAATAGTATTCTCCAAACTCATGGTAAAATAACATCGCTTGTGCTGCCATCCTTCCCCATCCCCATCTCTGTCTGTCCCACACACAGTCACAGACAAACCTTGTGACCCTTCATTGTTGCATGTTGACTTATTTTGTGATATTATGCCTCTGGGGGGGTGTGGGAGTCTTAGAAAACAATTCTTAAAGACAAATTTGATATTTTCACTACTGGATGCCTAAGTCATCTCTGCAATGATGTAAATTTCATCCTTTAGAGCATTGCAGGAATATCTCCTACATCAATTCTCAGGTGGAGGATTTACTTTTTTTATACAACCAGTATTTTTAACCTTCAAATGCTATAGCCTTTCTGTTCATCTTCAGTCATTAGTAAAGTAAAGGCTACAGGTCAGGGGGAGAAATAACTTAGCCCTGTTGGTCAGATTCAGAATGGTAGAGAGGTTCCTGCTGATCTTTGCTTGGAAGAGTAGTTCTGGTGCTTATGTGGCTTTTGGGAATTTGTTAGTCAACAGCTTCTTGTATGTAATGATTTTAGACATTTTGTAGCTTACTTTCAGATTTTAATTTTTTCATTTGGTTTGTGTATGAATTGTTCATTGTTTTAAGGTGCTTAAAAATTTAGTTCTGATTCTTCAGGAAGTTTCAAGCTGTTTCAAAGAGCAGTTGTATTGTCAGTTGTGCTGTCTTGACCTAGAGAATTATATTGAAATATTTTTGCAAGTCTTTCATCATATAACAAGGTTGGGCATTGTATGTGCTTGTGTCTGTATTGGGGTGCTGCCTTCTGAGGACTCCAGTGTGTCACCCTTGAGAACATCTCTTTCTCATGTTGGCCCTTTTAATTGCATGCTGAGTAAATTATTTTGTTTAAGATTTGTGTGGTTTCTTTTTATAATTAGTATGTGATTTAAAGGTAAATGCTTTCCTCCTGTGTTAATTTAGTCTAGTAGTCAGGATCTTTTATGTTGGTAAGTACTTTGAGAACATCAGTGATGGGACTCTTTTATAGTTTTGGGTATGTGAGCAGTGTGAAATGTTCAAGAACTGGGAATTATAAACTCAAGTAGCAGTGGTACTTATTAAGTATAAGTAAGGCAATTCTTGAAGCAGGTATTTTCTCTAGGTAATTAAACAACCTGTAAGAGTCACATTGGAGAAGCATTCTACCTGATCATACCCTCTCTGAGATGTTACATTAAAAAACTAAAAGTAAAATGCCTTCTTGTTTCTCATGAGAGTGCAGCCTGCTGGAAATGCACATGATATTGTGTAATACAGGTTCAAGTGCTAACTATTGAGCCCAATACCTAACATAAATGTCCCTTATGGAGGTGGTATGCAGATATTCTGCTGTCAGGAGTAGCAATTGCCATTTTATAACTCATGCCCTGGTTTCAGCAGCAAGTGGCTCCTTGAAAATATTGCAGATTTGGGTTTTTCATGTAGAACTCTGTAGATACCATTTGCTTTAAAATGCTGTGTTTGTTCTGTTTTCCTGTGAGTTCTTCCTTCGTTTGTGTTAGATACCAAATAGTCCATTAGAATAAATGCTTGTATAGGCACAGTACTCATATTTTAGTTGTCAATACTTATGTGTAATATACAAACAGATTTTATTCTAATGAAGTATTGTCCTACATTTTTATTATTATTAAATTATTTTATTATTAAAGGCAAGTAAAGAAAAATTAGTGCTTTAGGTTCTTCAGTGTACTGAAGTTATCCATCAGTATGTTCTGTGACCTACATACTTCCCCAACATGGACACTTGTGCAGGGACTATAGAAAGTTAAATAAGGCATTTCAGTAGAAATCAGAAAGGTCAGGTAGAAGAAGGGACTTACCATACTTTAGAGATAAAGAATGCTATCTTTTCTAAAATCCTGTTATACACTTAAGAAGATGCAAATACCACTGTACTATCCAGATTTTTTTGTTCTCTTCGACCAAATACATATTTTTAAAAACTTGTATTATTTTATTTCCTACTCTTTCCCCTCCCTCTTGTGCCCTTTCTGAAAGCATTCCTAACCTCTGGTTGCAAAATGCTGCTCTATTATTAATTTAAAATCATTATAAAATGGTTTTATAAAATGTCCGGTTACGCTGAGATACTCTGACGTCTCTGTATTCCTCCCATGCAAGTTGAAAGGGAAAAGCCCCAGCCCCTGAAAAAGGATCACATTTTCTCCCCCTCTCCTCTGAATTAATTTAGAGGAAACACTGAGAACTAAAAATTTTGATTCTTACCACACTGTTTTTATTTTTTCCATGCTTTCTTGTTAGAGATGGAAAGTGATTTTGCAAAGCTATGGCCAGTTGAAGACTTACAGTTTTTTAGATAGGAACCAACATCATTCAAGAAACCACTATCAAATAGAATAGGTATCCATGGCAGTATGTAAAGAAGGATTACTAAATATGTGTCTGTATTTAAATAGTTGAATAGAGGTATCAAAACATGCACTGTAATGAATAGTAAAGAACAGTACAATACAGCTGAGGCATACATTGCAATAATTTTCTGATTACATGACCATATGCAATTACTGTGACTAGTAAACGTAAGTGAAATGTAAATAGGGAAGAAGAATAGATAGTAAAGTAATATTTAAATTTAAAAAAAAGTTAAATTTAAACAACTGACTTGTTACTCCGAACTTTGAGACAGAAACTTCAAGGAGGGTTTAAAACATCTTTGAATAAGAACCTCTGCTTGAGCAAAGGTTTAGTGCCAAACTTGTCAGGATATTTTATATTAAATAAAGAAAGGTACTAGAGAATGATCCTGCTATCTTACTCAGAAGGAAGTATTCAAAATTCATATTTATTGCCCATCTGTGGGTAAGAGTTCTTCTGACTTCTTGTCAATAGAAAAATTTTAGCTTTTGTCCTACATCTCCATTGTGTCCTGGTTACTTGGCCCCTGAAAGAGAGCAAAATTAGTGTAAGATGCCTACAGTGTTTACTCCTGTATGTTAAATTTCCCTTGGTATTCTTGTCAATTTTATAATAGTGCTAAATTCTAGACTTGAGCCCATCGTAAGTTAACAACATCCTCACAGTCTACTGTCCTGATCTACAAGCTCTAACTAACCCTCTTTTGTTCATGGGTATCTTCCAGGTTTTTTGGGTCTGGGTTTTTTGTGGTTTGGTTTTTGAGGGTGTGTGTAATAAATAGATTCACTTATTCTTAGTTCCATATCAAATATCCCATGGCCTATGTTCAAAACCTCAGAGCTGGGATCTTGTTATTACTTGTGCAGGAAGACCAGAGGATGATTTTGTGTGGGAGTTGTGTCAAGACCTTGGACGTGGCCAGAGGTTCTCTGCTGTCTTCTTGGTATGGTCCTGCTTTGGTGTGTTAGATCAGGGCACCCACTGGTCTGTGCTCTGCAACTGCTTTATCCCTGCTAGTACTTGGTAATTTCCAGTGAACCAACTTTGGCAGCCTCTGTTTCTTGCAGTAGTTGTGAACTTTTGCATGTTGTGCTTAAAAAATGCATGGTAAACTTAAGTTAAAGCATTAGTTAAAAATGGAAAAAAAAAAATCAGTATCCTGATAGGAAAAGAAAAAGATACATTAGTGGAAAGTTTCTTAAACAGCAATACAATTAAAGACATACAACAGAATGGATGTACTTTGGTCAACTTTCAAACATTTTTTTTAATGCTTTTTTTGGTCTCTAAGGCTACTAAAATTTTCTTGTCTGGAGACCATGTATAATTTCCACTGAAGGTGATAAGCTGATAAAATTACCCCTGTTCATCATTGAGTGAATTGGTTTGCTTATTCAGTGGCTTACCTTTAAATATAATGGAATTTTCTTTTAATCCATAAGAAATTTAGAAGTACTCTAGGTGAAAATATGCATTTCAGAAGTGTGAGGGGAAAAAAGCAGTGCAACTTGGGGCTTACCAAGGCCCCTTGAAAAATCTGATGGAATAATGTTTTCCTAACTTGTTTACTAGACAGCTGAGAAAGTATATTTTCTTAACCTGGAAATTATATTGGAGTTTTCTGCATGGTAAACATTTCCTGCTGCTAATATGGATTGATGAATAGGAGTTCTGATAAGGATTATGGGGTTTGATGAATACATTATAGTTCTTCATATTTATACATTCAAACAGCTACTGAAAATCTTCACCTGAGACTTCAGTATAGTATTCAAGCCTTGATTCAGATATTTGAAAATATAAAATTCAGAGTTTCTTCAGCTTCAAGATATCCTGTCAAAATATTTGTGTATTAATTACCTTTGATGTATAATAAATGTCAAGACTTGGCTGTGAATGTCTTTAATTTTAGTGTCAATTTGACTTAAAATTGCTTTGATTTGAGTAGGGTTGTTTTGGTTTCACTTTTAGGATGCAAGTAATCTTTTCAGATTTTGCCTCATGGCAGGAAGAAACCAAAGGAAGTTATTAAATGCGTGTGAATAACAAAGACTGAAAACTAAATTCTGTAAGAATTACAATAGATAATAAATGTTTTCAATTACTCTTTGAACTCTTTTTTGAAAGGGCTAGTAGGCTATTTTAGTTACAGTTTAATCTCAGTGAGCACTATTGAGATGCGTAAATGTGATTTTGTTTTATGGCTTATGGCTATTGGTAAGATTTTTTGTTCTATAGAGCTGTCCCTGGGGAACTTTATGTATCAGACTTGTGTATCATCTCTGTTAGGTGACATGACCTTATACTTTTTTTGACACTTGTAGGATTCAAGTTAAATGTGTTTGCAATGTACTGATCTTGAAATCACTTAGATATTTGATGATACAAGTGTTGGTATATAAAGAACTAAAAATTCGGTTTCAGTCATTGTCATTTCCCATTAGTCAATACTGACCTGGATAGAATTGAATGGAGATGGACATTCATGTAGATATTTCTAATATGAAAGCTAATTCTAGTTGTGTATGTCAATAGGAAATATGATTTTAAAATGCAATAAAGAATATGCATCATTAATACATCTGACTTGTCTTATTCTTACATCTTCTGCGCTTTTATTAAAGAAAAGAACAAAGTAATCTTATTAATACCCAAACTTAGCCCAAATGAATTTGTTTTCAGAAGGAGTGTTTCATTTGGCTGTAAACATTGTTGAGTTCTCACAAACTGAAGTATCTTATAGCACAGCATACAATGGGGAAAAATTATAATGTACTTAATTAGGTACTTAGAGTGGAGAATGCAGCACGTAAGTGAGCTGCAGAGGTACAAAAATAAAAGCTGTGATTGCTGAAGGGGGAGTGATACAGCTTTCACTTCAGGCTGCTCTTGTGCTCTGGTATTAATATGCAAATATATGCACATACATACAACCACATCATCCCCAGTTGAACTTTGTTGTCCCCTCAAGGTCACAATAAAATCATTGCCCACAGTGATTGTATTAATAGATAATAGGATTTGAAGGATGTGGAGGTGCCTTTTAAATTATGCTGTAAGACTGCCAGATTCCAGAAAGACCAAAGGAATGCTTGGTCCTCCTTTTAGAGAAGTTAAGTTTGTACAAGAAGTTGCAGTTGCAGTTACAGTATGACATTTTTGTTAGACAGCAGAAATATCACGGACCACATTGTTGGAGAGCTTGCAAGGGAAAGTGGTTTTGACTTGTCCTAAATGATGTACTGTACCCAAATTAAGACACTGGAAATACTGCTTTTGAGGAATTCCTCTACCAGCAATCAGACTGTACTTCATTCCTGCAGGAATGTTTCAGCTGTCCAAAACAAGTCCTTCATAGTTGCTTTGAAGGCCCCTCCCATCTCCCTCCCCCCCAACTGGCATGTCTGTAAGAATGTTCCTTAATACTAAAAAAGAAATGGAAAGGGACAGCCAAGAGAGGTGTGATTTTTCTTGAAGCCTTGAAATCACCACATAACCTGCAAGTGGTTGACTTGTGTGAAAGATCAAGAGAGTTTGTGTGATTAGATGGTGCAGTAAATGGAAGTACAGAAAGAGGAAGGTAACCTTTTCTCAAAGTTCAAATGGTGCCCAGCACTGAGAATAAAAAGTATATTAGGTTCTAGCAGGCTTAATCCAGATACACTAGAGAGGGCCAAACCAAGAGTCTAGGGAGGAATCTACAAGGTCCATGAAAACTATTAAAGCATGTTTTTTCAAGCATCTGAAACAAGAAGCTTTCTGTAATACTGGGAGTTGATTAATATATGGAAGTGGCACTTGAAGAAAATAAGGTCATGGAACAAAAAAGCGATGCCTTTAGGTAACTGTGTTCGTTCACAGCATAGGAGGTTGGACAAGTTCACTTCAGTCCAGCTCTGCTCCCTTCCAAAAGGAAACTGCCTTAAAAGAGTGGAGGTGGGGGCAGAATGAGCAGGCCCCAGGTAAAATGTAGTCTTCCTCATGGATAACATGATAATGAAGTCACTGAGCAATCTGTGACATTCAGATATTTATTGCTCAGGACTGCTTCAGTGTGGGGGCAGTTGGGAAGGAGGGTGCAGCTCTGGGATGAGTCCAGAGAGTTCCCAACCTGCAGGCTTGATGCCACACTTCTGATTTCTCCAAAAGAGTCACAGGGTAGGTGGACAAGAGGGATGGATATGTAGTTGACATGGTTATGGTTAGCCAAAACCCTTGTTAAAGGTTCTGAAATCATTGATACAGAGAAATTAATTTAAAATTGAGGGTACCAGAAAAAGGGAGTGGTGATAAAATAGATACTCACACAAATGCAGAAAACTTTCTGGGATATTTGCTGTTCAATAAATTGTCTGGAAAAGAGTGTGGAGAGCAAAAAGAGTAACTTTGCTAATGATGTGAAATTATTCAGGGTCATGGAAACAAGGGTGATGTGGAATTGCAGAGAGATTTCATGCTAGAATAGCAGAAGAGCCAAATTAAATTCAGTTTTTTTAAACTCTTAATACTGGAGCAGAGTACTTGTCCTATGATAAAGGACAAGTAGCTGATCTGTAATTCCTAATACATGCATCAAAAGAACAAATGTCTCATCTTTCAGAGAGACTAAAATCATAACATGATACATAACATTTTTCAACAGAGATTCATGCAATAAAAGGAATAGTGCTGTAGCAGCTAGAACAAGAAAATAAATATTTAACCTAGTACTATTTAAACTGTGAGGATTTTTTTCTTCCTACGAATTAAGCAGTGTTTTAAGCAGGAAGTTTATGAGAAGTAGAATCACTGTTCAAAAGAGGTGGAATGACGCTATGAACATTTGAAATGGCAAATAGAGTATAGATACAGATAAAAGTAGAAAGCAGAGTTGGAAAACAGTTGGGCTAAGACAAAATTTCCATTTCATTTAAGCTGGTTTTTGCTCCAGATTTTGGAACAAAATATTAATGTATTTTAACAGCTGATTGTGAGATCAATTATATAAAATCCATTTTTTAAATGTACAAGATCAGCTACCCTAAACTGTGTAGCTGTTTCCAATGCTAAGGAAAACTTCATAAGCATAGAAAGAACTGGAAAGAGGAAACTGGAATGAATCATAGCAGATATTCTGATAGCAATGCTCCTGACTTCTCTTACAGTCTTTATTTTTATTTGAGCATTTATTTGAGGCAAATGGTCCTGGTTACTGCAGTTGTGATTAGTTTCTATCTCTGAGGAAATCAATGCCATTGCACACCATGAAACTAAACCAAACCTGCAATACTGGCACACTGAAAAGGTTTTTATAGTTCATTATATATCAGATTATCATATTTACCAAATTACATAAAGAGAAAATATCAACAACATTTCATCTAGTCTGTAGCCAGCATAATCCAATTTAAAATGAATATGATATAAAAACCAGTGCAGAACAGGAAAGAACACTAAAAGGAAAAATTACAATCTAAGAGGCAAGTGTAATGCAAGGAGGAAGAAAAATCCTGCAATATTGTTGCTTTACGTGGTTGCTGCTACTGCAGAATTACTTCTCATGTAAGAAGAACCAAAAGAACAGATTAATTCACTGTCAAATCAAATTTTCCCTCTGAGACTACATATAACATTAAAAATGGGAACAGTGGATTTTTAGCAACTCTCCATCTAAACCAGAGTGCAGCAGACTCCAGCAAGTCCATCTAGTTGCTGTAAATTCTTTCTTTTTCAAGACAAGACATACCATTCTGCAGCATTCCCTCTTCATGAGAAGACTTCTTTTAAATTGTTTTCTCTGTTCGATTTTCAACTGTAGAAATGGAACTTTTTTATTTCAAATTAAGCACACCCACTCTAAATATGTGGTATGTGTTGGATTCCAGTCTTTCTCTGGGTTTCTTTTTTACTCTAGTCAAACCTTTAAGACCAAGCTTTTCCACTGCATCTCAAGAGGATGCATGTGTCTGTAACAAAGGAGAAAATATCTCAGCAATTCTATTAATTTATATTTATTCTGTAGAAGTGAATGACAAGTTTTGAAGTTTATTTTGGACAAAGGGCTACTATATTTTGCAGAGAAATTCATCTTTAGTCATGCCATTGATATGCATATAAAGTGAGTCACCATCACCTGTTCTCTGTTAGCAGTGTAGAGGAGATGACCTGTTCCCTGTGTAACATTAGTTTCTTCTTGGATTTTGGCAGATCTGCGGATATTTTGACTGAGAAACAAATGCTTATATCTGGCCAGAAAAGGATTGTTTCTAAAAACTGCTGCTTTTTCCTGTTAATTTTGCTTGTTTAGCAGCAAAAGAAGCTTTTAATATTTTAAGTGGGCTATGAACATAATTTACCACTTCAAGTTTAATTAATTGTTGATATCCGAATCTTGTCAAATGTAATTTGCTCTGAAAGAAGCATGACAGCACATGGAGTACCTGGAGACTGTAGTCTAAGATTTGGGGGCCTTGTTCTATTAATAAAAAAGAAAGAACGAATGAAGCGAGACCCCACTAAATTCCTGTCCTTCCTGATCTATGTGCCCTTATGTCTTAAACAGTTTTAACTTTTACTGCTCTAAGTGAATGTTCAGAGGTTAAAAAATGGCAAGCTACATAGTTAATTTGTATCTCACTACTTTTCCTCTCTGTTCTCTTTCCTCTCCAAACACAGATTCTTCATTGAATGTATGTGTATAGGTAGTTGCTTTTAGGTTCCTGATAACTTTCATTTTTTTCCACAAAACTCAGGTTTCAGTGCAGATATGTGGTATATATTTAACGGAAAATTAGTCACAACAGTTTTCCAGCTTATTGTTCCATGTATTGCTTTGTAACTTACAGTATAACGTTTAACATTACTCAGAAATAAAAAATATTTCTAAATAAGTATTCATAAAACTTCACAACTGTCTCTTTTCACAGTGCTGCTTTGAGGTGCAATTGTAAAGGGAAGATTTTCAATTTTGGGTGACTTTTTTACATTCTTAAATACTTCAGTGCTTAAACCTGCTTAACTTGAGACTTAATAGTAGAAATACTGTGCAATACCAAACATAGCTTCTGCTAGTGTAACTGCAGCTGATTATTTAGTAACTATTTGCTTTAGAAGAAAACATCTGGATATCTGAAAAAAATGGAGAAAGTAGCATAATTAATGAGATTTAAATAAATTTGGTCTGAATTACTTTCTTGGTGTTAATAGAGAATCTGTAGCAAAGACAGGAATAGCATATGGTTATATCAGTGAGAGACTGTCTTGCTGTAATCCTGGTGTTGTTCACAACTTTTCAAGCTCTGCAGTAAAAGAACCCAAGATGCAACAGTCACTGACAGTTCCTCATTCTTTCCCAATGGAGATGCATCTTCTACTCTGAATAGTAATACAGTTTTGGTGGGAAGGGCCACATTAATAATGGTTTCACATGTCTTTATTTTCATGTGAGGTGGGAAAAGTGGACTTTAACAGCCTGAACTGGTACATTTGAACTTTCATTCTGTCAATCTGTATGCAGTTGATCAGCAAGTCATGAACACTTAAATGCCCCATGAAGTCATGTGGCTTGGGCTGTTGCTGCTGGTTACATTGACTACTGTAGAACAGAAGGCATGTTTTGCTAGCAAGCTGTATAACCTCTGCCAGGAGAGAAGACAGATAACTGCTGGGAGTTAGGCATTCCGCTTGAAGAAGTTCTGGAAAGTTCTGAAGCTTCCGCTTCTTTTTCTGTAGCTCTGAGCATGAAAATTTCTCTATTCCAACTTGCTTTTGTACCTCCTACCCCTTCTCCATCTTTGGATGTTTGTCTCAGTCTTGTTCATGATACCAAACTGCATTATTCAGAGTTCCTGTGTCAGTCACAGTCTATTCTTTCCTTCTGTACCAGTATCTTCATGGAAGCTTATCTGGTTCCCTTCTTCCTTTTTTCTGACTACCATTCATTATTTCCTTCCTTGGACTGCTAATTTTTTCTCCTTTTTGCTCTGTTCCATCTTCTTGTGCCCCCACCTCATCAGTGTCCTTGAGAAGAAACGGAAAAGAGCTACATGAATGTGTCTTCTTCCCACTGCCTTTCAGCACCTGTGATGCTATCTTTGTGTCCCTTCCCTTGCATTCCGAGTTTCCCAGTTCTGTGGTAGTCCCTCCTTGTGCCTTTCTTTCTGTTCTCCGAATTGTCCCACTTTCTCAGCACCCTCATTCTGTCTCCTCACCAAACTGCTTGTTAGTCCTTCATCTGCCGTTTTTCTTACTGACTCGTAGTCAACTGCCTCTTCTGTCTTCCATCCTCTTTGCCCAAATGATTTGGTTTTCCATTGACCTTCCCTCCAGTTCCCACTGTTCTTGCCAAGTAGGCTCAAATCCTCCCTTGCCAGTTTCCTGCAGCTTCCCACTCACCGCATCTGCTACAATCTACTTTTTTCCTTTTCCTCACTTCATTCATGCCCTTTGCATTCTAATCACATTTTCCTTTCTATGTTGCCTAGGTGTCAGCACAGAGTAGCTGAAAGCTTAGGAGAAACTTTCTGGCATCTGGATTGTATTTTCAGTGCTTACCTAACCAAAGAGCTAAAACTGTGGGGAAAATCCATTTTTGAAAAGACTAACTTCATCCTTGAAGTCATGATTGTCAAAGAAAGATTGTAAAACTTTCTTGGTAAAATTCCTAAATTTTTTCCAGTGCTGCTGTGGCAGTATTCTTCCAGATAATGTCAGTGCACAAAAGATACTCAGTTGTTGGGGCTGTGTTTATGTACTGTATAAAACTCTTTCGATGTTGTAACTTGGAAAATTTTACTCTGGGGAAAATGGAGCATAGAGACCTCTGACAGTATTGACAGTGTCCACAGTTTTTAGACAGCTTAGCTGATAAAGTTGAAGAAGACCTACTGAGACTTGCTATGCAATGTTGTGGATCTCAGCTTTTTTATTGTCATTAGTATATACAAATTTCTTATTCCCACAGTGCCTTGGAGATGTATTTTGGGCCAATTCTAGGGGATGAAAACAGAAAAATGCAAATTGGTATCCTATAAATTGCACATCTTTAAACTTATCAGGCTCCTTTTACTAAATATACAGGTACCACTGTGCTCAAAGATGAGGCTTCAGTGTGCGTGCGCATGCATTTTGCTCAGGTTTTAAAATACTTTCTGTATCCAGGTTTCTTGAAATTATTTTAGCTATTTTATCACAGATGAGCTCCATGTTGATATTTGCCTTAAATTAGATGATATGTCAAAACTTACAAAGTTGGGTGATGTTGCTTTTTATAAGAAAGTGAAAACAAAGTGTTCTAATAGCAACTTGAGTGTTGAACAATCTTTAAATTTCATTCTAGCCTGCATAATTTTCAACAGCTCTTGTGGAATAACAATAAATGCCTTGGGTTGCTCATTGCACTGTTAGAAGAGGGAGCTATCCCTTAACCATGATGACAAGGTAGTTAATGCCTCTCTTCTGCCTCTTGGCCACAGCTGTCCCTTTGCCCTCCCACCCTTACTGGTGAGAGTGTGCAGTTCCACCAGAGCCAAACTAGTAAAGTCTGGTCAAGGACTCAGATTTTTAGTGTCTTTTAAGATAGAAATTATGCATCAAAAAACTGTTTCCTCATTTTCTACAACTGGGTCATCAAACGTGATTATAAGGACTTTGTGCCCTGAATCAGGCTAAGGATCTGGCTAGGGAGTGTCCTTCACTGGTTCTCTGTATGGTTTTTGAGGTCCCTCTGGGATGGAGGGTGTGTTCATACCTTCTACTTCCAGGCTCCACAGAGATTCCTATGTGAGGCTTTTCTACGTGGAGCATTCTGGCGTGGGCTTTTCTTTTTCATGTTTGAGGGCTCCAAGGTGACCAACAGCTCTTTACCCTCATATCAAAAGATCTTTCCGAAAATTAATCTGAGCTGCCAGTCTGTCACCAAAACCAGTTTAGAACCTGAAAGCTTCTCAACACAGTGGAATCCCTCTTGGTCATTCAAAAGTGAGGAGAAACCTTGCTGAGAAACTGCAGCACAATCCCCATCCCACACACAGGCCTGAAGGCCCCCTTACCATGCCAAGTACTGGTTCTGGCAGGCAGTGCCAAGGTTGGAGAGCCCATGAACTAGATTTAACTAGTCTTGGTGGATCCCATGCTGCTTGTCTATCCCACCAGCTTGCAGAAGTCAAGCACTGCAATCTTCCATCTTAGGCAAGTCTTCCAAGACTCACATTTCTGGGCAGAGCACCACTGGGTGTCATCCACCATTTCCTTGGACACCTTCAAGGATCAGTGGGTGTTGGCAGTGCTGTTCTGCTTGGCATCTCCTTGTAATTCATCTTTCAGCCTTCAAGCCCTGACAATTTTTTCACTTGTTACTCATCTCTGACAGAGGAGCTGTTTGGTTTTGCAGCATAAATGGAGAAAAATGTGAAAGATACTAACTGCAGATGCTAAGAGAACATTGTGAAAAAAAGAGAACAGCAAATGATCCACATTGAACAGTGTGGCTCAGTGGCTCCAATATCTTCCTATATCAAAATCTCTGCATACAATAAAAGTCAAACAAGATTTTATATATATATGCTCTGTGGAATGTCTTCTATATGATCTAGGATGCCACACTGTTACTTTACAAAGCTCATCACCCCTCTGTACATGTGTTGCCTTTCTATTTAGATCTTCTGGGGTTATTTTCCTTTTTATTTCACTCTGGGTTTTTTTAATTGTTGGATTTTGCTTATAGGGAGAGATTTTACAGTGACAAATCAACAGCAATAACATCTATTTTGTGTAGTAGTAAATGATGTGAAATGCTACTTACTTTGTTTCTAATGGATAACAACCAATATTTCTACCTGAACTGTCACATACTTCATAATTGTTTTGTTTAGTGTGTTAAAATAGGCAATGATTTTTATATACTTTGAGTTTGAGCCATATAAACATTAAATAGCTATTATGAAATGCACTGAAAACATTCTCAATTACTTAAGCACTTCATATGTGGATGCTTGCAAAGATTTTAGTTTTCTGTATTAATGCTTCTGTATGGAAGTTGATTTCCATGTTTAACTTTTTATTTTAGAAGCTTCATTAGCATAGTTTTGGTTTTTACCAACAGCCCATAGCAGTAGTCAAAAGGCATTTGATGTGGTTGTTTCTATATGCCTTTATTGGAATTACACTTGCTTTTACCCAAGTTTCACTTTGTGTAAAACTAGTCTACCATTTCAGTGCACTGATTTTTAGGTTTATCCCCTTAAATGTGTATATACATTTTTTTGTGATTATGGCTTTTTAAGTATCTAATTTCTGAATGTAAGACTGTCGTCCTGTGACACATAGAAAAAAAAACTTCAACCCATTAAGGTGTCATTACATAAAAAATACATGGTAACTTCTGCCTTTGATATGTTCCATTTCTGTGTTTCTCTGCCTCTTTATTAAGGCTGTACAACATATATACGCCTTTTTTTTCTCTTTCTTTTTGGTTTCAATTTCAATGAATCTGGGAAAAGAAACCCAACTTTTCCTGATGATAGTAAGAGGATTTTTAGCATGATACTTGAGCTGGAATTGCATGTTACAAGTGGAGCAACAAACAATCTTGAGGAAATAGATTATTTGATTTTTTTCTATTTATAAGTTTCATGCTGTTTTAAATTAGGTACACCTGTAAAACGGAAAAGGAATGTATTTTAGTGCACTTCCTAGAGAAAATATAGAGCATTTTTAATTAGTGTGATGACTAGTCAATCTGTTCTGTTCTTCTTGGAAATTTTGCTAATTTATGTTTTTCTTGACACCACTTATTTCTTCCTTTCTGTTTGCACCTGTTTGCCCGGTAAGAATCGATATTCTCTTTCTCCTGTTTTTCAGTATTTACTTTTACATTATGGCACTGAAAATATGACCCTTTGAGATCCTTCCTGTCTAGCATAAGCTGATATGGCAGAGATTGCTTAGGGAAGAAGAGTTAGAAGGATCCTGTTTGGGTTTGTGTTTTGTTTTGTTGGTTTTGCTTTTTTTATTTTCTTGGAACAGCTTCAGCTTGTGAAAGTTGTCAGTGTTGCAGTTTTACTTTGCAAGTGGCACTTTGATTTAAATGTAAGTCTGGAAAACAGCAGGAAGCCGTGGTTAAAAATAGCTGTAAGTATTTCCTTATCTTCTAAAGTATTAATTGACAAAAATCTATACTGCCCTCATCTGTTCTTTTCCTTTCAATTCTTAAACATCTGCTTTACCAGATTTTCCTTATAACAGCAGTTCCAGACTCTCAGATTTAATCTTAGAACCAATATCTGACTAATTATTTAAAATAAATATTATATATAGGCTGCATCTGGGTAACATGCTACCTTGTAAAAACAAGCTTTTGTTTCCTTTTTTGTATTGTTTTGGGGTTTTTTTTTCGTTGTTGCTTATTGCTGTGTGAAAACTTAAGTCTTCATGCTGGAGTTTATGCTGTTTCTTCCTTAGGATTCATGTCGCTATTAAAAATTCCTTTTTGCTGTGGAGTGACTTTGCAAAGTTTATGAAGTGAAAGTTGAGCAAATGATTTTCTTAAGTTCTGAACATAGTGTTCTGTAAGATTTCATTAAGACTTCATTTGCTATTTAACTGAGGAAAGGTATCTATATGTTGCAAAAGGATGGTACATTTAGGGCCAGGAAAGAAGGTTTTGATATGGTTAGTAATGTACCCATAAGAATACTCAGAATTCAGGGTTCTCAACGCAGTTTATAAATGTATAATGTTGTTAAGATTTAGTTCTCATCAGAGATCTGGTGAGTAAGGTGTGTTCCATCTTAAATATTTAAATGATACAATTTTTTTGCTACTAATCATAATAGCTCTTAGAATTTCAGGAGTCTTCAAAATGATCGTTTTTAGTGTCCTTAATATCTCTCGAACTGAATCCATTGCTAAAAAACCGCTTTGTTCAGCAGGATTTTGCTACTGAACCTCAGTGTGGTTCTCTTTAGCATGATTTCATTAACTGCTTATGATCTTGGGATATCACCTAAAAAGAAAAATAATAAAACAACAAAGATTTCTAAAACTGTGGAGAAACTACCTGCAAAACCTGAATTAGCCCAGTCATGCATGCACTTGAGAAAAGGCTTGGTGTAATATTTTTAATTGAGTATTAAGTTCTGTGTGCCTGTCACATTAGTTTGATATTTGTTAACCTCTTTGAATTCTGTGGGCTAAGGTAAAGGAACTGTAAAGAGATGACCTGTAAACTAACTGATGGGGAAGAGAAGGCTCTAAGGAAAGGATCAATGAGCAGGCTGTGGCTCCTTTCCAGGGCTGATATCGACTCAGGTTATTGGGACAAGAAAAGTGTAAATGTTTGCAGAGGCTTTTGAGGTACCAGTGACTACTGTATAGGTCAAGCTTTGTCTTCAAGCTTTTGCTTTCATTCTTATATGTCTTCAGGATTTAATGAATAGTATCTTTCAAAGATATCGATGCAGGGTTATTTCAGGTCTCTGACTGGAAACACTTGAGAGACAAAATAAATTTACCAGCATTACTCTCAGTGTTGAGAAGAAAGGAGGAGTACAAGTCTGAGATCCTGTCTGACACCGAGTTATTGCAGTCATTATGCAGAGCAGCCAGGATCCAAGAGATGAGCAAGATCACCAGCGGAAGGAAAGAGTATATGTAAAATGTGAAGCATGGCCACTGCCTACCTGGAACAGTAGTGGTTACAATGGTTTGTAATTTACAGCTTTCCATCACATCTGTTCCTCATTCAGTGATCAATGAACAGAGCTTGCTCTGGCTGTGTAGCTGCTGCTCAGGTCACTTCTGTAGAACACTTGGTGTTCACAGAGCAGCTGCAGTCTGCTAAAATTCTCATCTGCACATGTCATCTGGCTGTCAAAATGATAAATACTTCCAAAAACTTGAACTTTCAAATTATTGAACAATTTAGTTTGTGCTGGTGGCTTTTTTATTTAATTTTTAAATCTGGTCTTACTTTATCAAGTGAAGCCTACTCTACATCAGAGTGATGTTTGGGTACGTGGATACAAAGAATTGTAGGATCATAAAAATATAAAAAATAATATGCTGAGGTGGAAAGGACCTCAAGTAAGGATCATCAAGTCCAACTCCCAGCCCTACACAGGACACCCCAGGAATCTCACCATGTCCCTGAGTGCATTGTCCAAACACTTCTTGAGTTCTGTCAGGCTGGTGCTGTGACCACTTCCTTGGGGAGCCTGTTCCGGTGATCAACCATCCTCTGGGTAAAAAACTTTTTCCTGGTATTCAACATAAACATCTCCCACCAACACAGCTTCGTGCTGTTCCCTCGAGTCCTGTCACTGGTCACAAGAGTAAAGAGATTCGTACCTGCCCCTCTGCTTCCCCTCATGAAGTTGTTGAAGACCACAGTGAGGTCTCCCCTCAGTCTCCTCCAGCTGAACAAACCAAGTGATCTCAGCCTCTCCTCACATGACTTCCCCTCCAAACCCTTCACCATGCTCGAGGGCCTTCTTTGTGCTCAATGTTTTTGTATTGTGGCACCCAGAACTGCCCCCAGCACTCGAGGTGAGGTTGCCCCAGCCCACAGCAGAACAGGACAATCCCCTCCCTTGCCTGGCTGGTGATGCTGTGCCTGATGCCCCCCAGGACACAGCTGGCCCTCCTGGCTGCCAGCTGGCTCATGTTCAACTTGCCATGGACCAGGATCCCCAGGTCCCTTTCCATGGCACTGCTCTCCAGCCTCTTATTCCGCAGTCTGTGCACACAACCAGGGTTGCCCATCCCAGGTGCAGAATCCAGCTCTTTCCTTCTTGAACTTAATATGGTTGGTGAGTGCCCAGACCTCTAATTTGCAGTGCCTCTCTGCCATCAAGGGAATTGACAGCTCCTCCTAATTTAATGTCATTGGCAAACTTTCCTAGTGTCATTAATGAAGAGAACTGGGCTGAGGATGGAGCCCTGTGGAACCCCAGTAGTGACAGGTCACCAGCGTGGCGTCACCCCATTCACTGTAACTCTTTGTGCCCAGCCTGTGATCCAGTTGCTCACCCATCGTGTCACAGCGTTATCCAGCTGTGAGCTGGACACTTTGTCTGTGAGCATATTCAGATTTGCTGAAGTCCAAAAAGGCTACATCTACTGGCTTTCCTAGATCAGCTCGGTGCGTTACCCTGTCACAGAAGGAAATCAAGTTCTACAAGCAGGACTTTCCCCTCATGAGGCCATACTGGCTGTGACCAATGACTGTGTTATTCTTCAGGTGTTTTTCAATAATTTCTTTCCATGATTTTACTGAGCACTGAAGTGATACTAACAGGCCTATAGTTTCTGGGGTCCTTCTTCTTGCCCTTCTTCAAAATTGGGACAATATTCTGCAAGCTTCCATCCAGCTGGGACCTCTCTGGATTCTTAAGACTACTCATCAAGAGAGGTTTTGCAATGACATCAGCCAGCTCTTTGAGGATTCTTGGATGAACCCCATCAGACCCCATAGATTTGTAGGGATCCAGCTGGAGCAGAAGGTCTCACACAATTTCAGAGTCAGCTGAGAGTTGAACATTCTCACAGTGATGCCTCTGCAAATTGAATCTGACTACCTGTGTGGTGGGGGAGCATTGCCTGCCTTTTATGTGGAATGAGACAAAAGTCCCGTGAAAAAATAGCAGGTGGTTATGTGAGTGAAAAATGCAGTATAATGTTGTAGGGCCTCAACCTGAATTTGCAGGAGGCATTATTTTCCCTTCAGCTATGCAGTCATCTTCGTTGCTTAACTCATGATTATGTCTTTTATGTAATCTGTGCTGAGTTTTTTTTTATGCTGAGTCTGCTCTTATCTCTTTTACAATATTCAATGCTTTTCAGATTAATTTCCCCAGCTGGATATTAGTTCGAATGTTGATGTTGCACATGCCATGCAGAGGGTATCTGCCAGTGGCTTTCAGTATTCCATTTGTAGATTGTGAAACCTTCTTGAGGATGATACAGGTGACAGTATTATGAATTCAAGTTTGTTAATACGTTTTCCTAGATACTGTTAGGAGAATTCTTAAAAATAACTTAGTGATCTGTAAAATAAAAATGGCTCCTTTGAATTGTCCTGTTTCTGTCCTACATACCCCAGAAATTGTACACTTGTAGCAATATAGTTTTATTGAAAATAGTAGTTTAATTTGTCCTGCAGAAAAATTTTAAAAATCAACATCTGAAAATGACAGCTAATGAAACACTGAGAAACTAATGGAACAATGAGAAATGAAACACTGACTTAAAGAAAAATTATTCAGGATAGATTCAGAGTCTTAAAAAACCAAAAGCAAACCCAAACCTTAGGCCTCCTTTAACTTTTTTTCCTTTCATGTGCATAATTTTCTGCTTTACATCGCAAAGCTAGCAGTTATGCTTGGTCACATGTCCTTTAAAATGGGGGAATTTAGTACAGTATCAAAATTTGAATACATGTTTCTAGATATATATGACAGTTTTTTCTTCACACACTAAAAACTGTTTAATATAATTAATTTTGGGTTTGTTTTGAGCTGCCAACTATTTTTAGCTTCTTAAATTTCAGACCTCTTCATATCCTTCCTGAGATACAGCTTGCTCACCTAATAGCTACAGCATAGCAACTGGTTACAGGAATTTGTTCTTACTAAGTATCAAGACTTTTGAAATTGTTATAATAGACCAGAAAATGTTCAAGTGGCTTTGTATATGAGAAAGAAGACATACAAATTATGGTTTTCAGTTTTGAAAACAGAATATTAATAATGTTGAGGCTCTGGGATCACACCCTCTAATCCATAATCTGAGAGTCCAGACCCTTTCGAGCTGGCAGGCAGTTTCTTCTTTGTGCTGATGTGGAGCTCTCTGTTCATTCCAAAAAAGAGGACCAATGCATTTACAGCAATTTCGTTGACTACGCAAAGGCTGTTGAACACCTTTTTTTTAATGTATTAGATTCTGAAAGTAATTTTTAATGTAATTAAAAGCTTAAAATTTGGACAGAATATCAGTGAGCAGGACAGTATGGATTTTGCTGCATGAATAGTGGAACGCTTGAAAAGCTGCTTGCATGTTGATACCCATCTTGCTACCACTCAATGTCTTGGAAGCCAGAGGTCTGGAAGAAGCAGAAGTAAAGATCATTTTACTTTCTTCATCCTAGCATACTCCCTATTATCAGGGGATTTTTTCCAGCTACTTGTTCACCAACAGTCTTTATTTTCTTCTGCTTTGAAGGAGAGGAACATGTCTCAGGCTGTAAGGATTTCCTATTCTCATAGCAAAATCTAGGAACAAATAAAACTGTAAACTGTAAAGGTTTGAGAGGAAAAGTTCTTCGCTGTCATGGATGGGATGCTGACTGACCTGTGGAAGAGGGCAAGGAAACTGGCAAAGCAGTGCCACATCAAACCCCTTCTGTTCTTGCCCTCCAGTGAATATCCAACGGTCACTGCAACAACCCCCAAAATTTGGTGCTTTGCAGTATGATCAGTTGGATGATCAAGCACTTTTCTTCTCAATTATCTAATGCAACGTTATTTTTCAAGTATGTTTTGTGATGTGTATAGTTTAAGATACTAAACATGAGCAGTAGCAGAAACTATTGCTTTTATTGCTGCTTCTGTTAGGGTTTGCTGTCATAGTTGTGGTGTGCTGAGAGAGTGTAGGACCTGCAGTCACCCCACTTGTTTCTTTTTACTGTTTAACTCCATTAGGCCTCATTTAATTCTCTTACCAGTGAAATCTTCAACTGGCAACAATTCTAGATGTTAGGTCTGGCACTTGCATCTTTTTTGTTGGAATCAAATAACACAGTCAAAACATTGATTTTTCCAAAAAATGCTTAAATGAGGTTGTACTGTCATGTCAAGAGCCACAGGCTCTTTCAGTCTACTCTTACAGAGTATTTCAGAGGATGACAGTCAATGAGCTGAGTATCAGAGTTTCAGTATTGAAGTGTATTTTTTTAACCTCCCCTCACCTGATGTCACATTATTGTTTTAAGGATGTTACATTCCGATGTTGTGGGATAACTGCAATTAGTCTATGCAATAAAGCCTCTCACAACCAACATTGGAACAGAAGGTGTAAGTTTTCTGTAACAGGAGGAAGAATTTCCTCACAGAAGGGGGATTAGACATTGGAATGGGCTGCCCAGGGAGGTGGTGGAGTCACCGTTCCTGGAGGTGCATAAAAAAAGATTGGATGTGGCACTTGGCATAGTGGTGTCCAGTCAGAAGTTGGACTCCTTGATCCCAGAGGGCTTTTCCAGCCTTCATTCTGTAATTAAATTCTTTAAAGCTCGTGAATGTATTTTCTATTGTAACTACAAATGGTGAAAATTAGACGACATACTGCATTTTTGAAGTTATGCACAGCTCAAAATACCTGGTCACTTTTCTGTTCTGCTTAGAGCATAAAGATGCCTCTGACAAGATATTGAATTTTCTTATTTTAGTCATGCATGTGCTAATATTTACCACATATTACTCTTTTGCTCATTGCAGAAAATTTTTTCAGAATTGAAATGAATTCTTTGTTGGTGAATGCACAGCTGCTCCTAAAAAATGCTATAAAAACTGTATTTTTATCTGTTTAAGTGACAGACACAATNTTAAATACAACCTTTAATTTCAGATGGTACCATGCAAAAGTAACTTTTCACTTACTCTTTTTTAATCTCTAAGATCAATTCATAGTTTAAAGTTTAAAGTTGCCTTTGTGTTATGGAAATTTTTTTCTCACCTTCAAACCTGTCTCTTTGTCACTTGCTTCAATATGACTATTTCAATTTTCTTTTAGAGAACAATTTAAATAAGGTTGCTCTGTACACAAATTTTACTTGTCTAACCAATGGGAGGACTTGCCATATAAGTACTTCCTGAAAAAAATTCCTGTACAGGAATTAAAAGGGTATTCTTCAGAACAATTTTTAGTTTAAGTAGGTAAGACTACTGTATGTGTGCAGAGGAAACTCTAAGCTGCTAACTAAAAAAATAAACATAAATTCACACTTGTGGATGTGGATTCCTGACTTTTTTCATCTAAGCCTGTCTTGACACTGCCATCTCCACCTGTCCAGGGATTTCTTGAGCCATTCACTTAACCAGGAAAATTCCCTCCTTCCCACTCTCACTTCTCACGTGTCAGCAGCAGCCCAGCAGCTCCAGGAAGCTGGAGCCCCAGGCTCTGACCTTTTATAAAGCTGGCAGAGATCTGGGGAACTTTGTGTTCTGTCTCAGCACCCCTCACCTCCCTTGTGCTGTGTGAGAGTCTCTCTTACCAGTTGGGAAGAGAAATTTGAGACTTGCTACCACTTATCTTATAAATGTATGCTTTTCGTTGTCTTTAGTCAAATAGGAGCACCTTTATGTTTCAGAATAATTAAAAAGCGAAGATGAAAAAAGTTGTCTTACTCTGAATCTCATTTTTCTAAGTTCTGAAAATAAAAGCTGTTTATCATTATGCCTTGCAAGCCTAACATGGAGGGAACCTGTAAAATTCTCTTTGGATGAAGTAATTTCAAATACAGATGTTATTTAGAAGTTGTAATCATGTTTACTATCTGAAATATTTTACTAGGTTTAACAAACAGGAATATTTTTTTTGATAGTTTAGTTGAAGCTCTGGCTTCTGTGCAAAGGTGAGACTTCATCTAGTGAACTACTTTTAATGCTGTAGTGCTTTTTTCTTCATTACAATGAAATGTCTTATGTTCCTCATGCAATCAGGTTATATGGATCCTAAAATACTTGATGACGTTGTTCAGTTTTTCTGCAGGAAGCAGTACTTTAAATTCAAGAGTATCAGATTAATTCAATGACATTTCCTACAAATAATAAGATTTTTGTAGTCTGTCGTCAGTGTGTGAGGTTACTAAAGATTTTAAGACATTGAAATGGGTATAGAAATCATTCTTTGATGTATTTTCATCTTAGGCTAATTTCTTCTTGATGATGATTTATATATGGACCTGGAAAAGGGAAAGCATAACCCCATTTTTAAAAAGGGAAGAAAGAAAGACCTCAGTGCCCAGCAAGTCTGTGGAACAGATCCTCCTGGAGACTATGCTAAAGCATATGGAAAATAAGGAAATGATTAGTGACAGCCAATATGGCTTCACTAAGGGCAAATAATGGCTGACAAATTTGGTGGCCTTGTATGACAGAGTAATGGCAGTGGTAGATAAGTGAAGAGCAGCTATGTCATCTCTCTGGACTTGTGGAAGGAATTCAACACTGTCCCACAGGACGCGCTTGTTGCTAAACTGGAGAGATATGGATTTGATGGATGCAGAAGTTGGTGGATAAGAAATTGGCTAAGTCACACTCAAAAGGGCTCGATGTCCAAGTGGAGAGCAGTGGCAAGTGGCATTCCAGGGGCTACCACAGGGAGCAGCACTGTTTGCCATCTTTGTCAGTAACAGGGACAGTGAGATGAAGTGCACCCTGAGCAAGTTTGGCGATGACACCGAGCTCTGTGGTGCGGAGTTCCTTCCGCCGGAGGGAAGGGATGCCATGACGGGCTTGAGAGCTGGGCCCACACAAACCTCAGGAAGCTCAGCAAGGCCAAGTGCAAGGTCCAGCACTTGGGCTGGAACTAGGTGATCTGTAAGGTCCCTTCCAACCCAAACCATTCAGTGTTTTTATGATTCTCTATACATAACTTCTAAGCTATAGAGTAGGAAAAAACTCCCCTGTCAAATTCCTTCTCGGCAGACCTGCCATCTGCACCAGTATGTAGCTAATTCAGAATGACTTTAGAAAGCAAAATGAACCTTTACCATGGATACTTTCTGACAACTGGCTCATCTTTTCATATTATTGGCAAGAACCACGTTAAGCCATTCTGTCACTGATCCTTTTTTCATTGTTCTAATTCCTTCCCTCAGCAGAGTAAAGTACACATTGTCTTGGAAATTCCCTGCTGGTAAGCTGAGAGAAGATGTACTCCATGTGGCAGGACAGCTGAACGTGGGCTGCTGTGTCCTCAATACAGCCAGTTGTGTAGGATGGCTTCTGAGTAGCCCAGGTTAACCTGTGGATTGAAGGGCAGAATTCAGAATTGAAGATTAGATGCCCTTTTTTGTTTCATTATAGCTAGTAGTGGCAAGTTAAATAAATACATCATTTAGTTCACCTGATTCATTTCTCCAGGGATTTGGTGAAACATCCCTTGTATCTGGTATGTCAGCTGACAGAAGCAGCAGAGACACATTATCATGACTGGGATGCATATACCTGTCCTTAAACTATTTAATTCAATGTAATTGGAATTATCCATTAAGCTGTGCTCTAAATGAGTAAGCAAGTAGGATCAGAAGTGAGAAATGAAGCTGGGCTTTTCACAAGCAGGTCGGAAGACAAGACTCTGTTTTTTATGTTTTGAATTCTTTGGGGTAATTTAGTATAATTACTTCATAAAGTTAAAAATAATTTTATTATAGTATGAGAAAAGTAGGCGGTACTTTTGGTTGGTGTTCCTATTGAAGTGAACTCAGGTTCATGTGCAGATTCTTTTGTGTGCCCCAAGACCTTCTTTGGAATGTTCTTTCTAAACTTGAATTTCACTATCTGATATTTTATCCCATGTGGGTTACCCACCTGCTAGTTTTTAAAGTTTTTACTGTGTAAGTATTTGGTTTCATTCTCATTTACAGCTCATACAGGTGTAACTGTTGTGCTACTTTCATCTGTGTATGTGTATATCCTTCTCCACTTGCTGTGTCATGGTCCTAGTGTACTGAGTAATATTCTGGTATCATATGAGAGTTGGGTTCATTTTTGACTAATTTGGTTCATAACTAAGTTGCACCTTTTCTGTTGTCTTCCCTTTTCCAATCCTGCTTCTGTTCTCAGCTCGGATGATTAGAGTACAAACACGGCAAGGACTGGGGTCCCCCTTGCTCGATTACAATAAAATCGTTTCTCCTGTAGTTGTTGATTGTCAAATAGGTTGCAGTGATTTTCAAGGATGTTAGGCACTTCATAAGTAACTGTAGTTATTTATATGTGTTTGTGTGTGTAAACACAGCTGTATGTCTATAGTCTTTATATAGATATATTTTATAAAACTCAAAGTGTATATTTTTTTTACTCTTTATAGAGGTCACATCTGATACTAATGGATACAAATAACAGTTAAAAGTGGTTTATGTCTTTACTGCTTTTCATTTGTTTTGGGGCCAGCTTTCTCTACACCCTTTTGTACTTTAAAGTGAACTTGAATTTTTTTGGTGTTGAGAAAATGTAGCATCATAATTGGTACCCAAATGTCATGGGATTTTTCCAGTTTCATTTGCATGATCCTTTCCTATTTGCTTGTGGAATGCCACTGTGGGATTGCAACTTTCCTGATCTTTGATGACAATGCTGAGTATCTTGTCCTAAAACATCTTCAGGGTTCAGACCTGTCACATCTCCAGTTCATTGTGCCTTGTGGATCCAAACTCTGCCCTTCTCACTGTGGTGGGAAATGTATCACAATTTTTTCTTTTGTTTATCACAACTTAATAGTCTTCCATGGCTGTGAAGTAGCTGAAAGTAAATTATCACGAGGCTTACAGCAACCACTGAAACTACTCTTAACACTAGACTTCTCCCAATTACGAGGTTATAAGCTTAGTTGCATATTGAATGAGAAGAAAAGTTTCTGTTGTATTGACAGTAGTTCAATGAAGGTATCCTCTCTAATATTAGAAAAAGCTTGAAATCCTCCCTCCCAAAATGCTCATACAGTTGACTCTTTGTTTCTTCCAGAAAACTTTGGCTGTGAAAATACTGTAAACTGCAATAAGAGGCTTTGTTGTTACCAAAAGTTTTTCGCACAAAAGTACAGATAAACTGTTTTATGCAGAACAAATGGAAAAATCAGGGGTGGCTTATCAATAGATGTGTAGTAACAGAAAATTATGTATTTAAAACATAGAAGGTAGTGTATATTTTTGGAGGAAAATAATTAGTTCCTCTTCAGGCATAGATCCATTTCCCTGACACAGGTTAATAAAAAAGGCAGTTAATAAAACTTAGTTATGTGGAACACTGCACCAGCTCTTATAAACAAATTGTGGAACTTAAGATGGATGGAGGGCGTACGCCCAAGAAAACAAAAGTTTTCAAGCTTTGGGAATGAACCAAACTTTGGTGACATGAAGGATGAGAGGGTATGTTTTATAAGTATTTTCCTTTTCTAAGTATTCACTAAGGGCTATGTGTGGGAGATGACGCTGGACCAGATGAAAAAGTAACATACCTAATGTGGAAATGAACATGTTCTAAGACGCCTGTTGACATCTGAACCTTTTCTACTTCTCTGTTGTCTGGGAACTGAAATCACAAATCTTGCACCTTGCTTTTATGTAGATCTTGCTGTGTTCAGCTGCTATTTTATCACTTCACTGTGTGTAATATGCTTTATTTAAGACACAGGAATCCAATAAGAAGGTATAGCTGCACAGAATACCAGTACTACCTTACTGTGGGGAAAGACTGAGAAGAGTGGACCCTTCACACTGTTTTTTAGGGTGTTTATGGGCGTAGGTAAATGCTTTGATAGCTATGAAGTTCTTAATTGAATTCTGAAGTTAATTCAGTTCTTAATTGTATTGAACTTCTGAATATCCTTTATGCAGGAGGTCACTCTTGCTTTGTGGTGAGACTGAAACATCACGAAGATGCAGCAGGGTGGTAAAGGTTAGGCATGGTGCTGTGGGGTACAGCTTCTGGGCATGGCCAGGTCTGAGTGCAGGTACAATGAACGATGCCTCCTGTGTCTGTGCAGATGCATGAATACTTAAATATGACACTTTACTATTAAGGTATGTTTCTAGGTTGGAGGAAGATTTAGCTATTTTTGCTGCACATGGGCAATACTTTTTTAGAATCAAAAATCAAACAGCCTGTGAACTACATAGAACACCTTTGAGTTAAATCTGATAAAAAAGTGAGGCTTAAATTGTAACTGGATTATATACCTCAGAAGGGTTTGGGGAGTGAGGAGTATAGGGTCCCCCACTCATGGAGCCCAGGTAAGGACTATGTAAGGACATATATGGTGGGTACAGCACGATGTATCAGTAGGCCTTGAAAATCACAGACAAGTCTCTGTCTACCAAGAGGGCAGCAAAGATGGTGCAGGGCCTTGAGGGGAAGCCATGTGAGCAGCAGCTGAGGTCACTTGGTCTGTTCAGCCTGGAGGAGACTGAGGGGAGACCTCACTGCAGTCAGCAGCTTCCTCACAAGGGGAAGAGGAGGGACAGACGCTGATCTTTTCTCTGTGGTGGCCAGAGACAGGACCTGAGGAAACGGCCTGAAGTTGTGTCAAGTGAGATTTTCAGGTTTGATATTAGGAAAAGATTCTTAACCCAGAGGGTGGATGGGCACTGGAACAGGCTCCCAGGCCTGGTTCTGTGACCACTGTCTGCCAGAGTTCCTGAAGTGTTTGGACAATGCTCTTGGACTCATGGTGGGATTCTTGGGGTTGTCCTGCGCAGGGTCAGGAGCTGGACTTTCGTGATCCTTTTGGGTGCCTTCCAACTCAGGATATTCTGTGATTCTGTGACTGTCAAGTTAGAGCTTGTAATAGGAAGAAATGTTCTAATACTTCTCACAGTAACACAGCGGGGGGTCAGTAAAATGAGAACTATTTGGTTATGTTTTTTCTATTAATTTTTCTTTTTCTGGTACTGCTAAATTAACTTCTTCAAATTGTGGCTCACTTAACTATTATAGTACTTCTGAAAAAAAAATTGCATAATTTTTATCATTTTTTCTCTGAGATAATTTATAAAGATCTGATTTTAGTATTGTCCTATTTCTCATTTTATCAAATAATGTTGAATCTCAGAAAATCTGGGGAAGAAGGGGAAAAAAATTAGAACTCATTTCTACTGCTGTAGATCTCTTCTTGCTTTTCTTTGCGTATTAGTTTCTATTTATTTAAAATCCCAAGAAAAATATAAAATGGTCTCATATGAATCAGGATTCTACATAAGTTGCTTCTTTGTGTTGTTCTTCTAGGAAAGCAGAGAGAAGCTGTTACATATTCGTACAAAATGTTTGCATAATACACTTACCCATGCAGTTCGTGTATTGTATTAACTTAATTTGTATTACTTTATATTTGTAAATAATGCTGTTGAAGCTGGATTTTGTGAGCAAGTCATAATAGTTTCATTTCTTTCAGATCTGTTTGCAAACTACCACATAATTGGCCTGGTTTATTGATCTCACAGAGATTACGTGTCTGACACTGCACCAGTTAATAAAAGGTTTTGTTGGCTTTCTTTAAACTGAGTATTTGAGAACACACACTTCTGTTATGCTGCAGAATTTAAATTGCTTATGTACTGGAATATTTACTACCCTCTTTGTTGTTTCATTTCAGAATGACCTTATTTAAAAATGTATGAGGCTATTTATAATCGACTCTGTGGCAGTGATTAAAGAGGTGTGAATAATAGCTTATTGGAAGTTGACAGCTCCTTGTTTGCTAAACTGCTGTTAGAACGTTTATGCTGCTCAGTTGTACCTCATTTTTCTGAGGGGAAGCTGCTTTTTGACAAGTGCACAGAACAGGTATATGTGGTTGACATTTTTATTATTTAAAGAAAACATTTTGGGTTTATTTCTTTAACTGCACAAAGTTAATTAATTGTTTACTCTGTGCCTAATGATCTGTCTGTAGTGTGTTAGTAAAATCAGAGTGAACAAATCCATTTTTACTTGCAAAAATCAGATGTTCTTTCTGAATAGAATGAGTAACTCCAAACATGTTTGATCAAGCAGCCAGGCATCTGTCTTTCTGACGAGAGTAAGACTGGTCTCTGATGTTTTTGATTTGTGATTAGCATTCTAAATATCTCTAACTTCAGGAAGGCAACCAGGTAATTTTTCCATTGCTATTCAAAAATAAGAACAAAATAAAAAAGGACCATGACTTACTTATTTGTAAGTCACGTTGAAGTAATTCAGTTTTTTCTAACAGCATACATAGATACCAATGAGCTTGTTGATAAGACTGATAATCAGATAATACTCAATGTTTATCTATACAGATAATAACACAAATCACTTTCTGGCTTTTGCCATCACTAGTATCTCATTTGCTCTTCTATCACTAGTATCTCATTTGCTCTTCTATCACTAGTATCTTGTTTGACCTAGTGGACACATTTTAAAGGTGAACAATAATTAAAGCCCCTCTTCACTCTTGTGTCTTGGCTTATGCAAATAAGTAGTTTCTTGTCAGTCTGCATACCCCATGGTGACAGTATAAAACATAAAACTTTTTAGCTTATTTTGGAGAGGGTATGTCAGAATACTGCAGGGACTTCCATGTGCATTTTGAGTTTCTTGCCATCAAAAATTGTAGTAAATTTTCTCCATTACAGCATTGTCTTTTAGCAGTGACGTGACCATAACATCAGAACTGCTTATTCAAAGTGTTAAATAAATGGTGCAGAAATTTATCATTTCACATTGGCTTATTACTAAGAACATGTTATTGATCCTATTGAACTATTATGTCTAATGGTACAAGTCACAGTAGAATTACAGAATTAATTTATAATTTTGCTAAATCCTTTAAGAATTCTTAATAGAGTAATTGGTACTAGCAAAATGCTGTTATACAGGATATCTCTCCATAAGCATTAGTTCATAATTTCACATGTTTTACCCCATAAGGCACTAAAATGAGATAGTGCAGAATTAGTATTCAGAGTGCACTGAGTTAATGGACTACTATAAGATCTAAATATTGTTTAAATAAATGTATTGTGAAGTTAATCTTCATTGCTTCTGTTCTTAAGAACTAGATTGGGCTTTTTACAGAGAAGGGATGTTGTTTCTTAGGTGCATTCAAATTATGGCAGTATATTGTTTTCAGCTCTTCAGGTTCACTCAACTCCCTCAAAACTCTGCTTCAGCTGGCCAAAAAGGAAGCTGAAGTTCCACTCAGGAGTTGGTGGGTCTGTAGTGTTGAGTGTTTCCATTGTAGGTAGTCAATCAAAAAGCTTGGGGACTTTCCTGGGGAAAGGAATCTGAATGTCATGTAGCTTGAGTTTTCCTCATGTATGTAGATAGAGTATATGATAGGAGTATGTAGCTGTGCAAAACAAACAGTTTCATTAAAAAAATATATTATTTGGAATATCAGAGTTCTAGAACTCTGTATAGTTTTCTAAGTGCCTGGGATACTTTGTCTTGTGCTTATGTTGTTTATTTATGCCTTCTTCTCAAAGCAATGGCCCTAAGATTGTACTTTTAATCCAAAAACATATTACCTGAATTTGCTGTTGAGCTGAACATCATAGGATTTGCTTTAATATATACCATCATGTCTTATTTTTTTATTTCCTCTGGATTCCTAACTTTTCTGATCTCCTCTTGTATGTTTAACATCACTTTTGGGTTACTTAAAAACACAATGCCGCTGTCCTTTCAGTACAGCAGGCGTATTACATTTTGTCTATTTATCTGAAATTCTTACATTTATCTGAATTTTTTATCGTAAATTCTACATCATCCTGGCCACCATGATAGTCCTGTGTCTTAGAAGTCACTGTTATTGTTCAAAACTTCTAGTCACAGGGAGTTTAAATCATTTTGTTATGAAAGTTTGGTTCCTTTTGTGGTTTTTAATGTCTTTAAGTTGATATGAGTGGTATTACAACATTGTTATGTTGGAGAAGGAACCTGGAATGAAGCCAGCGTGGGGAATGTTCACATGTGTTTCTGTGCACTGTGTAGTAAACGAAAAGTTTAATTACCCACTCTGGTCCCTCATTTTTTTCTCTTTCCTTGTGTGGCCTTGAGTTTGTTAATCACCAGACCTCATAAGCGAGCCAGATGATGTATTGTTGTAGCACCTTTACAGCTGCTGCTTTCCGGAGCACAGCGATTACCTGCAGTGGCTGAGGCCTGTTGCTTCCTATTAGAGTACAGTGTTTACTAATTGATCTAAATTTAGCTGGTAAAACAAAGTTGATTTTCTCTCTTACACTGAAGGATTTTTAAAGTCATGTTGTATTTAAACTGTAATGTGAAGCCTTGTGAGTCTGTTCTAAATTCTTTGCTCTTTATCTCTCCGGTTTCCTCGTCCTCCAAAAAGAACCAATATGTCATTTATGTCAGCTTGCAAAAAGATGGATGTTCTGAAGGCAAGGGTAAACTTATTGACTCATATTTTCAGGGAGAAATATTTATTTCACCTCATGTTTCATGTTTGGTTTAAAAAAAATAAAATTGTAGGATGAGATTTCATAGGTGTCTCTCAGTTTTTACCAATCCACAACAGATGTCTCAAGTTTGTACACAGTGTCTTTAACCATAAAGGTTCATCCTAATAATTCTCTTTCTTAACATTCACAGAGTTCAGAAAAGTTGTTATCTTGACTTGGGATCCCTAGAGCAGTATGGATGTATGTGGCTATTACTGGTATATGCAATAATATTCTCAGCTATTTCATTAGACTTTTTAGCAGGCAGTTGTTCATACTGGCCATAACACCTCTGAGTACTTCCTCAGTACTCAGAAAAAAAAGAAAAGTTAGGGCACAGAATCTTTCCATACAGCCTTCAACAACATGGAAATGTCTTTTTCCCTCTCCTGCTGCCTTTCCCAGAAGTGCTATTTCTATCAGGCAGCCTTGCAGACTTGTGGGTTTTTTCTTTTTAAACATCTCATCCTATCTTTCCACTTTCATTTTGGCCGTTTGTTTTTCATGAGTAAATTGATTTCTTATTCAGTGATGACTTTTCAAGAGCCTTTTGCTCACTGACTGTGCTTGTGTTCTAATCCTCAGTCCATTTCCCTGCATCCCCCTTTCTCTGATGGCATCCCAGCTTCAAAAACACTAAATTCCCCTAAAAATCAAGTCCAGTATTGATGTAGCCCCTTCTGCAATTCTGACTGCTCTTGGAAATCATCTTCATTTCAGTTACATTTGTAAAATAAAGATGTCTCATCTACTTTTAGAAGGAACAGAAGATTAGATAGATGTTAAAAAAGGGTGTGGGTATGTTCTTGGAAAAATCATCAGAGGTTAGAAAATATATTTCTCTTTTCAGAAGATCCAAAAGTCAGGTCTGATCACATTTGAATTCTTCAAATTCCATGTTTTCTTGTTCTAGTTCCCTTAGGAAATAAAAGGTTGTGAGACTAGAAATGTTTAATATCTGAGCTATTACCAGCCAACTCTTCATTATTAAGGTTTGCAAATGGAGTAACTGGGCTAAAATATATCTTTTATTGTTATTGCTGCTCTTCCTTTTTGTAGCATACAAGTGAATTGCAGTTGTGTTGTTCTGATAGAGCAAATAAGATTCTTAAAAACTAAAATCTGCTATAGAAATACTGTCTATAAAATAAACTATTACATATACTAAAGTAGCTATGAATAACACAAAGTATGCCTCTGCTGTCTTCAGTAGTTCTCTGACTTGTAATTTTAATCAGATAGCTCTTAAGAAATCTCTCTGATGCTGGCTGTGAAGCAATACAAAAAATTCACAAGTTACTTGAAAGTTTTTCTCCCTTTTTAGAATTTCTGTCTCTTCATAAGAGACCAGATACAGTAAACTTGAAAATCATTTGCTTTCTAAACAAAACAGTTTTACCTGTAAACCACACTCTCCCATTGAGGTTTGTAGGGATCAGCTGTTTTTGTTGTAGCCTTTACAAAGAAGTCTCTGTCTTGCAGTGACTGACAGATGTTTCTTACTGTCCTCTTCAGTACTCATCTGAAGTCAGACATGTCTTTGTTGATTACCAACTGTCTTTTCAATTTGTTTACAAAAAGTTGGCAAAATTAAATTTAAGTATGCCTCTAATGCATATCAGGTCATTTGCATGAATAAATATGGGGTTGGATACTTTCTCCACCCTTTTTTTTTTTAACTTCTTTTTTGGAGACTAGTCACTCTTAAGCCACCCTGTAACTGATCCTTTTGTCATATTGTTCTTTATTGCTGTTTGTTTACCTTACATATGAATTTCAATGTCACATGAAATAGATAAGCTCTTTTAAAGTAAAGTCTCAAAATGTTTGTCTTCATCCTTGTGTAGACAGTGTGAATTTGGAGGTGTTGGACTAAACTGAATACAGTTATTCATCACCATTAACAAGTCTTGGAACACACCTGCTGTACTGTAAATTCCAATATCATATTTTAAATCTCAGTTTTCTTTTATGGATTGGTATTTTAAATTATCTTTATTTGCTTTATTTTTGATAGTATTTCTTGGTTAGGAACCTTTTACAAGCTTTACTGTGCCATATGTTGATCCTGTGCAAACGTGAGTGCATGCTTTCGTAGAAATTCAGTGTATCATGTAGTTGCATATTGTAGAAAGTAATTATAAATGGTTAAGAGAGGTTTTAGCATTAGCTTATTAGCTACTGTTCATTCAGGTCACATTACACTCATGTTAACACTAAGTGAAGAGTGTCAAAAGCTCTTTTCTTCCTTCCTCTGTTTTGTGCCAGCACTTAACTTGCCCCTCCAAATAATAATTATAGATAATATTATAGAAATATAAATAATAATCTACATCCTCCCTTTTATGTTTTTTTTTAAAGGTAGCAACAAGTGAATGAAAGATTAAAAAAAATTTCCCTGTTGATTTTGGGTGTTTTTTTGTGACTGGAAAATGCAGAATATGTAAGGAATAATTCACTTTGGAGTTTATGAAGAAACAAATGTGTGGCTGAATGAAGCAAAGCAGCTGAGGGAGTTTCTCCAGAGATGCAGTAAGGACAACACAATGGCTTTTTCTGGATCTCAGTCACATTACAGACCCAATTACTTTGGTTCTGTTCATTAAGGAAAGTTATTTTTTTTCTGATTGTAAAAATGCTTTCTTGGCCATTGCTTCTTTAAGATAGATAAAAAATAAATAAGAATGTTGGAGATCCTGGTACTTTTATCAGTTACAGCTCTTTCTTCCTGTACTGGGTTTGTTTGTGAATTTGACATCTCTCCTGAAAGAGGCAGATTATTTTCCTGAATCACTGAGCAATATATAAATTTTCAGCAGTTGATAGGAATTTCTGTTGCTGGTAGGATTCAGAAATATGAGAATGAACTATAATCAGAGGAATATGAGGCTTAAAGGCAAGGGTTGCCTTTTGGAAAGAACCCTGATGCTCAGGAAGGGAAGAGTAGGTGCCCTCCCTGGGGGTTGCTGGCAGCCTCCAGGATTGTGGGAAAAGCAATGGCCTTCTTCCCCTGCTCCACTGCTCTGCCAGAGATACTGTTCCAGTGCTCAGCCACCCTCTGGGTGAAAAACCTTTCCCTGATATCCAAGCCAAACCTTCCCTGACACAGCTTCATGCCCTTTCATTGAGTCCCCTCACTGGTCACAAGAGTGAAGAGGTCAGTGCCTGTTCCTCCGCTTCCCCTCGTGAGGATGTTGAAGGTCACAATGAGGTCTCCCCTCAGTCTCCTCCAGGCTGAACAGATCAAGTGATCTCAGCCACTCCTCACATGCCTTCCCCTCAAGGCCCTTCATCATCTTCTTGGCACTCCTTTGGATGCTCTCTAACAGCTCAATGTCATCTTTCCACTGCGGTTCCCAAAGCTGCCCCCAGCACTCGAGGCGAGGCTGCCCCAGTGCAGAGCAGAACAGGACAATCCCCTCCCTTGCCTGGCTGGTGAGGCTGTGCCTGATGCCCCCCAGGACACAGCTGGCCCTCCTGGCTGCCAGGGCACTGCTGGCTCATGTTCAACCTGCCATGGACCAGGACCCCCAGGTCCCTTTCCATGGCACTGCTCTCCAGCCTCTCGTTCCCCAGCTTTCTCTGCCACGTAAGTTCAGACACAGATAATACCATGTCATCATGTTATGTCTGCTCTGAAGTTCCTGGCTTTGCAGAATATTTTCTTATTCATTAAGACTGTTTTGATAGATAGAGTATCATTCTTCAAGGCTAGCAGTGCTGTTTTCTCAGGATGTTATTTCATATTTTAAGGAAAACAGTGTGAAATAGTTTTCTAGAACATTTAATAGCTTGCTAGGTCACCTAAGTAGCTTATTTGGAGGAGTGAATAAGGGTTTTTTTTAAAATTAAGACTAGTGCACAATTAAGTATTTCTTTGTGTTAGAGTGCATATATGGGTGTATTTCAGCAAGAACCTCGTGTATGTGTTCCTCTTCAGTCTCACAGCACTTTCTCAATGCTGATTTGACTCTTCATATCTCTGGTGGGGAGCAGCTGTAGTGTCAGTGTCAGCATGGCCGTGAAAATCCTGAAAGTTTTTGTGTTGTGTTCTCTTCTCATACCTTCTTTGGGAACCAGACTTCTCTTGAAGCATGTGCTAACAGGGACAGTGAAATATAGCAATGGATAGATAGGGGTTATTCTTCAACATGGGAGCCAAAAAGCTGATTTGTTGTCCATTTTTTTCATCAAAAAATCTGTGTATAAGTGCCTTTACAGGGAGATTCAGTAGCTATATGGGAACAATTTGTGTACAGGAATGGAACAGTGTAAATCCAGATTACAGTTTTAAAGAAGTTAACCCCTCCTTTGGAAGCACTTATCATAAATTACTTGATCTTCAGAGAAAGATAACATCTTGCTAATGTGGAATACGTTAATACTCTTTTGAACTCAAGAGGTTAATGTGGTGAAATATGTTTATTTCCTTAATATAATATCAGAAATACCAATTAAGTTTCATTCTGATTTGTATACAAATAAAAAGTTCTTATTTAAATGTGTAAAATCCACTAAAATAAAACTTCCCATTTCTGTTTTAGCAATGCATATAGTCCTCATGGAATGCATCTTTTGAAAATAAATTATTCCTTAAGCTTCAGGCTTCCATTTAAACAGGATAAATGAGGCCTTTCATAATCTCATGTAGCCACCTGTTTCAAGAGAACACTGGGGGCTGGCTGTCCTTGAAATCCAACCGTAAATCCGTTGCGTGTTTTTTGACCATCTCTTTTTTCATGCTCCTACACTGCAGTAGATTCTTAGGAATGATAGCTGTTCATTATCTTGCAAAGAGAACAACCTACACTTAGAATTTAGATGGTGCTTTATTTCCCACTTCACACAAATAAATCATATAAATGGTCAGTTTCTTAATGTTTTAAAAGAATTGAAAATCAGTAATGCGAAAAATCTGTACTGTAAAAATGAGTATTGCAAAAATACAGTAGACAGTTAAAAATTGGAAAGACCTGGAACTTGTCATACCACTCCCAGACAGTAATTTTCTGCTGCCAATGTTTTGGTTGATTAACTGCGAATATAAATGCAAAAAATTATATGTATATCATATATGAATATGCATAATAAACTCATGTTAGTCAAGGTACAAAGCTACGTGTAGCAAACCAGATCATCCAAATTACATGCTAAAACTCTGTTCATCTACATTTTGATATTCTGGCATCTCTTATAATCTTTATTTTCAAAAAAACAACTGAATTAAGGATGTTTGCTATAGCAATCTGTGATGATAATAACGTATAATCACTACAAATTAGTTACTCTGAATCCAAAAGTCAGGACACATATTTTGAAAACTGAAACCTACAACACCATTAAAAATGTTGTTCAGTTATTGTGTGGAATTAGAGTGAAGCCAAAATGTAACTTGTCAGCTTAAAAGACAAATTTTTAAAAAGTCCTTTTGCCTGGGTCGTAAGAGGGGAACACCCAGGGGAGTTACTTGAATGCTGGAGTGTTGGAACTTATAGTCAGAATAAATAGATGGCCATTATTCCTTTGACAAACTATATTTCTTTCAAGAGATGGATTTAAGAAATTACTTGGAGATTAGGAAAAAATGTTGTGAAATATGAAATGAAAATAAATATGTACTCTCTAAATAAATTTATTTTGATAATTTATCAGTTGAGATTACATTTATGCAATATCTGATCAAAATTGTGTCATTTATAGTTCTATTAATTTAGGAATGAGTTTTTTAAAAAAATGCCAGAGCTTCACAAGGCATGTGATGAATTTCAGAAATATGTGTACCATGTATAAAATTTTCATAATGCTGAAGACTTTTATATTGGCATCTTATGATAGTCATAAAATTTTTGGGACAAGAAAAAATTCCTGTCATAGGCTATTCTTGTGTATAAAATATGCCATTTGGGTATCATCCACCTGCTTATATTTAAGAGAGTCTCAAAACTTTATAAGCCAAACTGATATCCTTGTATTGTAGTCTTTTTATTATCCCTGAAATAAATATTTACTGTGTATAAACCTAGGTAATAATGTTATATAAAATAACCAGTATTATGAAATATATACATTTATATAAACATGTCAGCTGTGTCTCCCTGAAGAATTAACCTGGCCTAATGGTATCTGAAATGACTGAGGGATTGAGGAGCATCATGGAGTGGGTTTAGTTGTAACTGGTAGCTTCTACTAACCTGACTTTTTACGTGCAAATGATAAATATGGCCGACAAGTTTTTCAGGAAAGGTAATTACCAAACTGTAGTTCAGATTAAGTCTTTAATGAGGATAAATCTAAAGCAATTGTGTTAGAGTTGTGTTCAATTTATGCTGCAGTTGTGACCAGAAATAGGGTATTACACTTGTTTAGCAAGTTGGTCGGTATGAGGGATATTGTATGTAATTTTGGTGTGTGTGGTTCATGCCTGTATTTATCTTAAAAGTGCCTCCATCACGCTGCAGTCAAATAATTTCCTCTTACCACAATTTACCAAATGATTGGAACCCACTGGTTTCTAGTGCCAATTAATGATGAGACAATTTTCTGTGACTCATCTTTAATTGGTGGCATTTTTCTGTGTGCAAGAGTTAATTTCTAGTGTAGTAATAAATCGTCTGGTTTTAAAAATCTGTCTCTGAGAAAGTAATTAATGGTCTTATCTCCTGAATGCATCTCTTAGGTAATTTTTTTAATATCTGAGAAGTTTTATAAGGAAAAAATGCCAACTGTCTGGAGCTAAGAGTATTTTGAACACAGAGCAGAATGGTACAGTCACCAGTGGAGAGGTAATTTTTGAAGAGTTAATATACATGGAAATATTTCTTCCTCTCAGCCTTTTGTCAGTTTAGTTCACTGTTTCCATTTATTCAGTAATTGGAGGTACTAAAAGATGAAGGTTTCTCCGATTTTTATTCATCTTATGCTTGATTTTTATGATCACGGTGCTCAGTTGTCTTGGAGGCAGTAAAACCACTGCAGCCCTCAGACTGTCCTCAGCTGTGAGGGACACATTTGGGTGGGTAGGTTCATTTTTCCAGTCTCTGAGTAAAATGATAAACTGTATAACTAATACTGGTGACAGAAATGGAAACTTATTAGCAATCACATAGGACATGAGGGAAAAGTTTCTGCTTTTTTCCTCTTTGATTTAAGCAGAGAGTGACTAAAATGTTGCCACCTACCCAGAATTGGTCCCTGCAGTACATTTTTGAAAATTCAGGGATTTTTTTTAAATCATTAACATCAACATTTTCTAGTTATTCCTGTGCAACTTTATGGAAAAATTAAGTGTTCTTTAGAAAGTGAAAAATGGACAGAGTGCAGATTTACTCAAAAGTTCAGGCCTGTGCATTACATGGGCATCCCCACCTTCCACTTGGTATTTATTTTGTCCATATGCATTCACAAATATAAATACCTGTAAAAACTTCCATGTTGCATAGGAGAAGTTTCATCACCTATAATGAGTGAACACTATTCTGCATTTTCTGAGGCTCCCTGAGGGACAGCATATGAAATGGGGGAGTCCTGAGAGAGAAAAACATATGATAATACACGGCTTCTTCCCTGATGAGTGTTTAAAGCTGCAGTGAAATTATAGAATTCTTTTTTCCAGTAGATATTAAAAAAAATGCATGGAGGGGATATGGTTGTTTTTCACTGCTTCATGTTTTTATAAAAACTTCCTTAAATATTAAACTTCTTGTAAATTTTTGTAAAGCTTCCTGACATCAGCAAGTGGCATGGAATTATACAGACCAAGTTCTCATTTGTAGAAACCTTGGCTTGTACAATGGTGATAACAAGCAAAGGGTACAGTTAATTTTCTCATACACCTTTGGCTGTCTTGTTTCTGAAGATTAATTTCTTTCTTATGGGACAATTTTTAGTATTTTCAAACCTATAAGCACCTTGTTGTAATACCATTTTTCAAATTATGCTGCCACTGAGAATTTTTGTATTTACATGTAGCATTTACGTCAATCTAGAGACTATAAAGAGAGAATACTTGGACAATAGTTAGCTTTTTCATTGTAACAAGGACCATTGTTTGCAAATCCAATAGAGAATTTACTACTGCAAGTCCCTCTGTGTCACTGAAAGACTGAAAGACTTAATTTTGCAAAGCTATAAAGCTTCCATTTTTAACACAGAAGAGATGCAGAGTAATGAAGAGTCTCAAAGCAACATGGTGAAAATTATATTTGTTAATTCTCTGTAGTAGCCCTAATAAAAGAAATATTTCAAAAGCAGATTATTTTTGTATTATGATATGGGTATTCATTTCTGAATCTAACTGTAGGCTATCAAACCTGAAAATATGTGTGTAAGCATGTATCTGTATGTATAGATGTGTAAACACGTTTCCTGTATTAAAGCTTATTTTTGGACCAATGCTAAACACCTAAACTGCTTGTCTGTGTGTACTCTTTGCTTCTCTTCACTGGACTCATGTCAGTTCTACGTACAACTAAATTCTCATATGAGCACTGGAGTTGATTTTTGGACTTTCCTGCCCTTGGAAGATCCGTACATTTGTAACAAGTAGCACTGAGGCACCGTTGGTGGCAAAACTCCCACCATGTCTGCCCCACTGGGAAGCCTCGAGCTCCTCCTGCATTTCCAAATAGTACACTACCAAACTGTCCTCTTCCAATGTCATTTGCATGTAGGACTGAGTTATCCAGAACTGACCTGAGGATAAGAACAAAGGCACACAACAGAACGTTTTCTCACTGAGACTGGAATATTTGCCTCATTTGCTCCAAGTATCACTTATGTCATCTCAGAGCTTAGTGCCAGAGGTGTGGCCATCACCCTTGTTCTGGGGAACTGGTCCTGACTTAAGATCATCAGATTTTACTCCAAACTTTGCCATCAACATTGAGGGTTTTTTAGTGTCAAATGCTGATTGATTTTAAAACCATAATTTAAAACTGACAAGCAGAAAAATTCTATTTACATCATTGATTTTAATGTGTGTCAGGTAAGCCAAGCCAAACATCCAGTCTCCCTTTTGGTAACGCATTTAGAGCACATTGTAGTCTGCTGTTTGCAAAGCATTTATTTTAAACTCAAAGTTTCTTTGAGCTGACCTGAAGACCAAATAATCCAGTACATGTGTATTGAGGTGATTTATATACCTTAGTGCTTATTAAGATTCTTGAATTTAATGGGTTTTAATGTGTTGGAATATTCAATCAAAGTTTGTGTCAAGCTGCATTTGACTAGAATTCAGTTAAGAGGTGTGAAGACATTTTGAAAGAGGTTTTTATTAGTTAAACAAAATTATCTGAAATGTACTTGGTACATATAAATATTTAGACTTATATTTTTCCAGCTATTCATATATTTGTATAAACACACATGGGAGATGTAAGATTGATCCCTTCAGGCAGAGGAAGGACTGAATCCAGTTCCCCTGTTCTTGTGTGAGCACACACACGTATGTGTATATCAACACAAGTATAAATCAACAGGAGTCAACCTTATATATAAAAAGTATAGTTCTGCTCTCCATGGTCATAGCACATAAAATGTTCTTAAAAGCAGGATGACTTTTCTGAAAACTGCAAGTATGTTCTTAAATTAAATTTTAAATGGATTGTTTCAGAAACTAATCTCTGGCATGGTTTTTGTTCCTGAACGATTTAATTGAGAGTATAATACAGTTTCCTTATACTTTGCACATAATGAGATTTCATTGTGTACTTTTACTGAATTTAACAGGCTACCTAATGGAATGTTTTTTTGCTGCCTCCACTCTCCTCTGAAATGCTGCTGGCCATGCCAGCACTACAGGAAGTCACCCTGCTGCCTGATCAAGGCAGTGACATGAGTGTGTAGCAGCAAACATTTCCACTAAGGGTGCCTGTACTTTTTAAGGAAATAATGACAGTGTTTCCAAATAGTCATGCCAGTAGTATGGCAGGTAAAATTCTAGGTGGATGAAAGTGAAGCAGTGTATGTTGAGGAAGGGTCCTGTGATGGGTTCTGAGCTGATTGTTACCATTCAGGAACAATGCTTCTGGGTTTACAGATAAGAAGCCTTTACTAATGACAGCTTAATTGCTTGTGGAAGTCAAGAAATGTCCTAGAAATATGCTTGTGCTGTTAGAAAAGGGATAGAGAAGAAAACAGTGTGTTGTTATGCTGCCATTCTAATGCAAAGATGCACACTGGGTGCAGTTCTAGATTGTCACCTCTCCCCCTGCTAATGCAGTGATGCAGCAGAACAGAAGGTCCAAAGAGGTGCAGCAAAAACGGTCATTGGAACAACTTTTGTATGAGTAACAAGCAAACAAAGACTCCTTGCATTGTAGGGGAGGGGGGTGCGATGAGATGTAAAATCATGGACAACGTAGAGCACACAACAGGGACAGTTTAGGGGACACCCACTGAAGGTAGTGCAGAGCAGGCTCAAAATCAACAGAAGAAACTGAAGTCTGCCCACAACACTGAGCTGTGAAACTGCTTGCCTGAGACTAATGTGAATGCCTAAAATTTTCATAAATTCAAGAAGTAAGCAGACAAATTCACAGAAAATGAAACTATTAGGTATGAAGGCAACGCAAGTCATTTAGGAGTTCCAGAAGGCAGAAATCTCCAAGCAGAGAATTTTAGTAGAAGCATGAGCAAATGCCTTCTTTTTTATTAAACTCTTCATGTTTCTGGTTCAAACAGTTCTGTATATATTATTGCATGTCAAGTGTATGTATTAAACTGAGAAGAAAAATGTGAAAAGAACAGAAAGGTCTAGCTTTACTGAAGATACTGGGCAGCTTATCAGCAGAGAGTCGAAAGTATGGCATTTCATTCAGGAGTAGTAACAAAATTAATAGTGTACCCTAAAATCTGAGTATAAAATACTGAATGCTAAATGACTGGGTTTCAGACTTCACAATATATTTTACATAAATATTAGACTTGAGCTAAATAATATATAAGAGCAGGTTTTCAGGTGGGCTGACAGAGGGTAAATGGTTTTCAAGAGATGATTGTAGGCTGTCGGAGCAGAAATCCATGAACCAGGAATGAACTGAAGAGAACACAGGAGTTGTTCCAGTTTGTAGAATAAAACCTTTCTTTCTAAGAGTATTCATGCGTAAACATTCCAAAAAAAGATTTTTGGAAGAGCTTTTAGAAGTATGATTTCTAAAATATCAGAATCTGTCACACCTGTTCTACATCTCCAGCCAGTTCAATGTTGGGATGCTGACCTCATACAACTCAGATGTATTTGGTTAAGTGTTCATCTTAAAAGATTCAGGGGTGTTGGTGTTAACTAAAAAATTCCTAAAAGTTGAGGGTTTTTTCCAGTGGAAGTAGGTAGGATTTTTGGATTAAGTATGGAGAGATGTACAAAAGACAGGTAGTAAGAATGCTGGACCAGGTTGTACATAAAAGACAGTGACAGGTATTGAACAAATGGTTGTAGCAGGTTCAAAGCAGCCTTCCAGATCCTGATATTACACGTTAGGCATTTTGCCTTAGTTCTGTGGAATTCTGTCCTCTTTTTAGTGAGTTCTGTCCTCTTGCCACCTGATCTCAGATTATTCCGATGTATATTCCATGTATGTTTTTATCTTGTTGAGTGGCATCAACTTGATTGTGTCATTCCTTGTGCTGGGAATGTCAACTTTCATGTCATCTAATGATTCTGAGGGCAGGTCTGGTTGGGGGAGTGGTGAGCAGGTACCTGCTAACAGCTTTTTAAGGAGCTTTCCTTCAGTTGCCACCCAGGTGGCAATAATAATAATTGTCTTTTTTGAGATTCGCCCATTGTGTTATGGAAACAATGAATCCTGTAGTCTTTCATCACCACAATATTAGTGTTCACCTTGAATTTCCTGGGTTTACTGGTTTTAAATCAGACAATTGGCAGTTTTTTCCTTTCAAGTATCATGTTTGATTTGATTAGACATATGTATCATAGTTTCCTACCTGTATCCAACCAGCAAAATAATATCTATTTCCATTTTAGCTCTTTAATCACTACTTCCATCTGAGAACATTCCTTTTTTAATTAGAACTGTGCAATGTCATACATCTGCTTTGCATTTAGGACTGTAAAAATCCAGAAAGCAAAGTTCATTTTCTGCAGTTTGTTTTGCAGTCATTTGTTCTTAGAGCAAGGAAAGTTTCAACTACAGATAGTCATTTATTCTTTGAGAATCAGGATACTGTATCAAGAAAGTGATCAAGAGGAGAATAAGTAATTACAGCTCGTAAGATGTAATTTTTAATGACTATTTCATAGTTATTTCAGATGTTACATAGTAATGATATAAAATCAGTTTTATTGAATAAATATTTAGTCTTCAGTGTCATTTATAATATGTTTGTTGAGGCTTTCTATTAATCTGTGAAAGTAAAGCTGAAATTAATAATTAAACTTTAATAATGTAAAATTTTGCTGAGGTAGCATACTGTACATTGAACAGAATAGGCCCATACGTGTGTCATGCATCATACATGCTTGTCTGGTGACCTGTCTGCAGTGGTTTACAGCCATGGTTCTTGATCTGTAGCTTTTACAGTTAAAGATAACACACCCTTCAGTGGTCTGCTCCTTGTCCCCTGTGGCTGATGGCTGTCCCTGGAGCTGTGGTGGCTGAGGGTGATGTAACCTCTCTAATTGTCCTTGCTTTTCACAGAGCAATGTCTCGTTGTAGAGACACTGGCTGCTGTTGGTGCCAGATTTCTGTGATCCAGGCTGAATTATTTTATTTAGCTAGTCACTGCTTTTAAATGACATTAGCTAAAAGTAAATAGTACTGAAGTCTGAAATACTTGTAGCTACTTCACTGGGAAGCCCTAGCTGTTCCAGGGAAGGTTTTACATGTGTTTTACTTTCAGCATGGAATATTTTGCCAAATTAGAAGCCCCTTAAAGTCATCATTTATGTATAGTCAATTGAATTTCTTTCAGAGATTGTAAGCAGTTGTCTCTACATATTGTTTTTGTATTGAGTATACTTAAATCCTTATTCAAAAAGGTTTAATGAAATTTATTCCTCCCAACTTCAGCAGCTTCTGTGGCGCCAGGCATTGAGCAAGGCTTTTGTGAGAGTTTTGTCCTCTTCTTTCAGTGGTGACTATTCTGAGGAAACATCAAGGACGAGAGGAGAAAACACACAAAATTATGTACAGATAGTGAAGGTCTAAATTTTGCTCTAGGACTGAACTGAAGAAAGGAGAGGGGGAGGATGACTGCCCCTGGAACTGAATTCCAGATGCCATAGTTCCTGTGAAACACGAAGCCAAAACCTGTCTGAGCAAATGGAGGCAGCAGCTTCCTACCACCACCCATAAGTCTTGTAGGGCACCAGGAGCAAATCTGCATTGCTAAAGCTGAGATTTGCAGCCACGAAGGTATCAGTATGTAATGGGTTTTTGATTTTAATTTTAATTAGCTAAAAACACGGTAAATTACAGAGTTTGATTGTTCTTTTTAAACCATCATTTCCATTAAAGAATGTTAATATACTCTTAGAAATCAAACACTTGACTTTGAAAGCTGAGCATTCAAAAAAAGTTGGAAAATGTCAAAATGAAGATTGTTCAAACTGTTTTAATTTGTCTCTTGCATGTATGCATAATGATAAGATCTTTAATTGTGTGATCACATAATTTTTTCACAGGAGGAATGATGCCCAGAGAATGAATCAGGGGTGTTTATTAAAGGAAGCTGTTGCCTCCAGAACCCTTGCCTTAATTGCTGGAAAGTGTAGTAATTTAAGTAGGGCTGCACGAATCAAAAGCACTCTCACCAGAGTGTCTGAAAGCTCCACAGAAAGACTAGATTTTACTTCCTCATTTTGAAATATGTTTTATGTGATTCTGGGAGGTGATAATTTGGAGGTGATCTCTATGTTTCTAGTTGCTGTGGCACACAGGCCAAGGTACCTGGGCTCTGGGCACAGCTGCCTTTGGAATGGACACAAGTGTGCTTTGAATGTGTAAAATGCTGTATAAATGCAGAGTCCTCTGAAAAGTACAGCCTGAAGTGCCCTGCACTGACATGGTAATGCCAGGATTGCCAGAAGACTTTTCTGGGTTTTAAGCAGCCAGGTTCTAATCTGCAAAATGGAAATAGCATCACCCTACTGCGAATCAGTTAATTATATGTTTTGAAGCATTCCTGCTGAACACCATGTAAGGAAATTGTATATACTATAAAATATTTAATCATATAATTATATGATGTATAGTTACAATATATTGCATATAAGCATATGCAATTTGTTATATAATCCAGAATCCCATTCTAGGTATCATCCTATTAGAGAAGTTTTGGCAACACTGCTGGCTGACTGCTGGGAAGAACAAGAAGAATGAGCAATCCCTTTGCAGTCTAAACAATTGAGGCAGAATGCTACAAATTCTCAGTTCACTCCATAAAACTGAGCATTCCCTTCATATTTGCTCTCACTACACTAGATGAGGCAAGGATCCTGCAGAAGGAAAGCAGCATGTAATAACTTAGTTAAAGTTACGTGTGGGTATATGAGTGGTTCTGTTGTTTTAAATGCTGGACTTTCTGCTGTGTTTGGTGGTAGGTTGCCTGTCCACCCCAGATGTGCTGAGGCCTTTTAGATGCAGCTTTGGCAGATTTATTTTCCCCAAAGCATTTTGGAGAAAGGAAAGAAGGATTTTAGAGCCAGATTTCTTGTTTGCTTTATTGTCTTGCGTTGTTGACAACTGAAATTTAATGGAAGAAACTGAAATCCCAAAGACCATTTGTTCCTTGGTTTTATGAGGAAATAGGAGTTTTTAACTTTTGGAGAGTTGGCACTTGAGTGCAGTGAGGATGTATAGAAATGTTTCTAGGTGATGAGAGCCATAATAAATAGATTATATCTGTAATATATTTGATGAGGAAAGAAGAAACATTTTTTTTCTCCGTAAGTCTAATTCTTGAAGACAAACTGACTATGCTTTTGTTTTCCGTAATACCACTCTAAATCTAATATGAGGAATGCCACTTAATTTCCTAAACTAAACAGGTCATTTATTTTTAAAAAATCAAGTATTCATTATCTACACTTGAACTTATGCCTATAAATATTGATCCCTGCTCTTAATGATTTCCTTTATGTGTGGCAATGGTAAATATGTTGCTATTTTATATTAATAATCCTCTACATCTAAACCTCAAAGTAAAACCCAGTCAAGATAAAAGGCTAAAATTATTTTCCACTTCCTCCTGTTTTATGTCTGTTCTCACACTTTTTAAAGTTTCATTTACAATTTCTCAGGAGAATAAATTCATAAATCTCTTATGCTTTGATGAGGGAATACATGTATGTCTTCTATATCACACAGTGTGACAGCATCACAGTAGCTATTTTACTTTGCAAAATCAGTTACAGGATATTAAGTGAATATCAATTTATCAATTGAAATGGACCAGGTACTAGTTTTTAGGCAATTTGCCTAAATTTGCTGTTTTAGATGTCAATACCATGAGTAGTGAGATGCTACATTTTTCAAATAGCACTGAAAAATATGGAAACATTGAATGATTGTTTTAAATTCAATAGGTTCTTTTGTCATTCTCATGCATGTTTTAAATGAGACATTTTTCTCCTGAATTGGAAGGAAATAAGATAGTAGCCTGCCTGTTCATAATGTTACTCACTTTTCCTGGTTATATGCATTTTTAAATGACTGAAATATCTACTTTTTAAAAATAGAGCTAACTTCAGAAGAGCAAGAGTCTGGTTTGCTATTTATCTGCCTTAATAGGCAGTATTTCACGTGAAAGAATCAGTCTGTCTTTCTGGGAACTAACAGTGACAGGATGCAGGCATCATAAAGTACTATGATTATGTGCCTCCCAGGTCTAATTCTGATAACCACTGAAGGAGTGCTGCAGCTAAGTCCTGTTGGTTTATCAAGCTATAAATTTATTCTCTCTCTAAGACTGTATTTTGAAGCATTTTAGTAAGAAGTTCAAACTTGGCAGTGAAGGAATAATACCCATGTAAATCTGTTTCATAGTTTCATTTCAGTGTAACAAAATATTTAAACAGATTGTGAAAGTAATTTTTTCTTCATGCACTTTGCTTACAGTTCCTTACATTTTAAGTTGAAATGGCTGTAACTGATCTTATGTGCCTACAAATGAAGACTATTTTAATAATAATCTGCTCCCATGTGACAGAAACATATGTATTGTCATGTAATCCTTTGTCCAAAGACTCTTGCAATATGTTCTCCAGGCTAAGAAAGTAGAGTTACTACCTTTTCATGGTAACTGGGCAAATGTTATGTGAGATTCCCCATCTAAGTGATCTCTGTGATTTTTCCTTTCACATTCATCCTGCTGAGTCTTTAATGGGTGTAACTACAAGAGCATTTTAGCTTGGATCAGGAGCACTTAAGCCATTCTGAATTAAATCTCATTATTGTTCCCGCTTGTTTCTCCGTGATTCCCACAGCTGGAGCGTGGGGTGGCGTTGGTTACAGGAGGAGGCGGTGGAAGCTGGGCTGGGTGAGCTCACAGTGTGTGCCTGCAGGCAAGGGCTGGCTCCGTGGGACCCCGGGAGTGGCTGGACTGCCCTCTCTGAAGGGTGCTCAGCCTGGGGCCATGGGGTCTTCAGTGCCATAATAATCATAGGTGAGACATACAGCAATGCTGGCATCCAAATTGGAGTGATCCAGTTGGAATCCTGTTGTTCCACTGCGGCTCCAACTCTGGAGTTGTCTGCTGCCTTCTCTTGTGCAGCCTCTGCTGGGTGTGCACAGGGAGAGGTGCCGTGGTTCCCAGCAGTGGTGGCAGCCCAGGAGCTGTCAGGTGTCTCCTGCTGTGCCGACATTACATCCAGGCTGCTCACAAGGCGCTGCCATCCCCGTGGGGCAAGAAGCACTAATAATGTGAGTCCACACAGAGGCCCTATTATACCACGTGGCCAGAGCACTGAAAGCTTTGGAGCTCCATGCTGTCAGTTAAGAGTATATTGATCAGTATTTTGTTTTTGTCTCTCCACAGTCACCAATTATAACAATGTGGTAGAAGCAAACTCAGATTCAGATGATGAAGATAAATTGCATATAGTGGAAGAGGAAAGTGTGACAGATGCAGCAGACTGTGATGCTAGTGTGCCAGAAGATGACTTGCCAACAGACCATATAGTATTACCAGAAAACAGTGAAAGAGAAGGGAGTACAAAGAGCTGCTGGGAAGATGAAGGTATGTTCATTTCCACTGATGATACTGTGTTGAGAAAGTTTTCTAAAATGGATTCAATAGAATTTTTTTTGGTCACATTGTTACTGAAATAACATATAATATTCACAATCAAAATAGAGGGTTTATAGTGTGTTTATTATATCATACTTCATGTTCTTCATTTATTATTTGAAGCAGATTCAGAGGTGGATTAATTCCATTGGCATTGTTTAACAGGAGCTTCCAGTGTGTAGATGCAGCATTCCAAAGGCTGATTACAGACCAGTTACTTTATCTTAGTTTTTTCAAGTCTTTGTCTGACAGATCTCTGCTGCCTGTAAGGTTCAGGATTGGCTCAGCTTGGGGAGTAAGCAGTAAACAAAAAAAAATGAAAAAAAGAAAATTCAGATGTTAATTTCTCTCTTTTTTCTTGTAAAACACAGGCAGAAAAAATAACTTTTAGGTTACAAGTTTTAGAATCAGCTATGTAAGTCGTAATGAATCTTTACTTTGAAAACACTGGAAGGAGGTAAATGTTGCAGCAAGTTTAGAAGCTGAAAATTTCAAGCAGACAGGAAATGGGCCTTTTTTTAATGTGGGATCAGATACTGAGTTTCATAATATCGCACAGCATGCCTACTCTTGAGCCAAATTGGGATAAATGCATAAATTAGTGGAATTTATTGTGGAATTTGGCCTTAATGCCATGAAAGGTACAGAATGTTTTCCAGCATATTCCTGTTTGTATCTGAACTCCAACCACAATTCCTAGCATCCACCTTTTAACACTGGTGGTTTAATACAGGGTCCATGACCTCACATCTAAATAAACGGAAAGCAGTCATATGGTCCCTAACTGCAGTCCAGCTGAGAGAGAGCAGCTGAGAGTTCAAAGAATAGCATCAGCTCAGCCTGTTTTTACATAGCTGCTATTGCCAAGGTATGCTGTGCTGGGAAATGAGTATTTTGGAGCTAAATTATTAGGTAGGTAATTTTCTTAGTTTTCCTGTAGTATCTTTGCTCTCCTGCAGGCTGTGTCTATCAGAAGTTGTGGTTACATTAAAATGGGCTCTGTGTAGGCTTGAACCCTTCGAGCCATAGGTGTAGGAAACCTGAAAAGGGGAGGGAAGAAGAGTACTGGCTCACAAACATTTGGGGCCAAGACCTCTTGTGCTGGACATTTCCTGGAGATGTACCCATCACACAGCATCTCAGGCAACTTTCTGGGGGTATTCAGGGCTCTAGATATGTGATGGCATCTTTTTTGACTCCTTATGTTGAATGTACCATTTTTAACCTTTAAATTTTTTTTTTGCTAATTCTAAATTCTATTTAATTTTAAATTCTACTGTGGCTATAGATTTGCAATGTAGGTAATGTTTCTCTACTTTGGAGTTTGCAAATGAAGATGGAATTTCATTGGTAGCCAGACAAAAGATTAATCAATTGCCATACAGGCTTGCTCAACAACTGCAAATTTCCTCTGTAAAAACTACGTGTTCTGGACCTTCTTTTGTAGCAGTCTGGAGGGTTTTTTTAATTTGATAATAAGGGTTTTTTAAATAAATCATTTAAATTTCTGACTACATGAGAGAAGTGAAGGCTACATTAAGTTTTATGGAGCTTTGATTTGCTAGGGTAGAGTACTGTTTACTCTTTTGATAGCTTTCCTAGAAGGAAAGATATGAGCTGAAAATCGTATCATCAGTCTTGGTTGCATGTTAGAAATAAGAAGAGAGAGGTACTGAATGCATGATCTCTCTCATACAGGGAAAGGTACTGGGGTAGATGGTGTGCAACCATCTTCAAGGTTGGTGATTATCTTTAGAAAATATACTTTACAGCAGTTTTAGTAAGTTGTGTTTCATCAGTAAAGTAGTACTCAGTAGTTCTGGGTTTAGCTGAACTTGACAGAGTGAGTTTTTGCATATTTATTCTGTTCACAAATTGCCAAGAATAGAAACAACGCACATAAAATATCTTTATCAGATACATTTCCTTCCGTTTCCAGTCATTCTAACTGAATTTCTAAAAGTCCCTAGGAACAGGTGTTTTAAATATAAGGTGTGTTTCTCAAGAGGTTTAACTGAAACAGTCCTATGGGTTTAAAAATTGAACCACGTGTATCCTGTACAAGTTGTTGACAGTGTGCCAGCATTCATGTGTGCAATGATTCTCTAATATGATTTTTCTTAACTTTAGTTAGAAGTAAAAGCTATGCTACAATTAAAAGAAAAAAAAAAAGCAGGAATTAAATGTACTGTATTAATGTTCTTTAAAAAGCATTATGATGTACTGTAAGTATTTAGCAAACCTGGAGGTCTCAGGACTGGAACTAAGATATCTTTGAAAATTATTTAAATATGTTTTGTGTTTAAGCTCTTTCTGGAATTCAAAGATTCCTTTAAGTTATCAAAGTTTAGGTTGAGCCTATATGCTCAAAAGTGTATTCTGACATTTGATGTGTTTTATGGTCTCTTTTTTTCAAAAAGCAAACAACCAGTCAATACTGCAAGCTGTAAATAATGCTTGCTACATGAGTATCAGAAAATTAGCTCTGAAAAATTTGAATTAGAAACTCTTTTGATAGGCTTTGGAATTTATTCCCTTCTCTGCAGTGGAAATTTCAGTGAAGCTTGTCTTTCTGCCTACGGCTGAAATTTCCACTTTGCTAGTTGTTTTGATTTGATCCAGTTGTTAGCCATGCATAGATCTTTACTGTCAGTCAGTGACAGTAGTTGTCAGGGTGTTTGCTGCTAGTTAACACTGGTCCCTGTCGTCTGAAAATCATCAGTGTGTAACCCTGGGAAGCCCCACTGTGTCTCTAAGCAGTAGCTCATAAACAGTGATGAGATGTAGAAGTTCAAGAACCTGGTTTACAACTATCTGGTATGTCCAGCTGTAATACCAGCATGCATATTCATGACCTAGATGCTATTTGTGGAGACCTCTATTTAAGCTGTCATTTAGCAGGTAGCTTGAATTTCCTCTGGAACTCAGAGCTGTGACTTCTTCTTGGTTTAACAGTGTCTTAATATCTGTTTCCCCATCATCATATCCCATTCTGTTGCTTCCCAGCATCTGTATTTGCTATGGGATAACTGGACTTCTGAGGTCACAATTGCAATGTTGCCTTTTTCTTGGAACACACATAGCTATAAGGATGGATACCTACTTAATATTTTCCAAATTATTAATTATTCCTATGGCATTTCCCTGTGGAAAAGGGTTTCTCCCTGTCTTATACTGCACTTTTATCTGATGGGAAGAGACAGTACCAAACATAGGTTAGGATTATTAGGATTGAGAGGGGGTTTAACTACACTGAGATTAATCTATAATGCTATAAATTCCTTGACATTCCCTTGGGAAGCATAACTTTTATTTGTGCTGAAGCCAGTGGAATTTACTGGAGACACTATAATTTAAATTTCCAGAGTAATAACTTACTGATATTTCCGCCACCCCCCTCCCCCCATGTAGACCCTATTTCATAATGGAGAAAAATCACAAACGCTCTTTAAAGGCAAACAGTGAGTTGGCATCATGTTTGATTTTAAGAAATTAAATTTTGGATTTAAATTTGCATTGCATCCAGTCATCCATCTTAAAAACTCTGAACAAGGTCTGGTACCATGAGCCAAAAATGTAATTAGTTCCCAATCCAGAACTGACCAATAAAATACAGGCTGTTTGAGTTTGTGGGGCTTTTTTGAGTTGGTTTTTTTTCAGATGTCAGTTGAAATTAAAGTAAGATTTAAGAGTTACAGTTTCCTTTTAAACATATTTCTTGTTAAAGCAAGAAATGTGTTTAAATTGTCACTATTTGCAAATACCTTGGGTCTGTCGGCTTTGGTCGAAGTAGACAGAATTATCAAGCTTTTCCTTTGAGGAAGCCAGTACTGTTTGAGAACTTAAAGTTCTCCTAGAATTTATCATCTTCCACGTAAAGGAGAAATTGGGTTCTCCTGTAGTTAAAAAGCTGGAATGTTCTGGTCTTTTGATTTGCCAAGCTGAAGGATTTTTCCTGCACTGAAATAGAGTGAAGCAAGGTAAATAGAAGTGTAATAGTTGCCATTTCAGATCAGAGCAACTGTGTGCTCTGCATCACCCTTTTCTGCAGTGTAGGTCTGAAGCATCCAAAGTTTCCGTAATGAAACTATGAAATAATGCTTTGGTTTCACATATATTAGGGTAGCATAGTACCAATAAAGAGCAAACCAAGGAACATAGCTTTCCTATGTACTTCTGTCATAAAGCAGGCACCGACAGAAATATCAGCAGTGGCTTTTCCTATGGGAACTTCCCAGTCCATGCTACCCAATGAACCGAAATAAAGAGCAACTTGGCTGTTTACTATTTGAACCAACAACCTGTAGTGAGTTAACACTTCCATGCTGCATCCTTGAAGGCTGCAGCTCAGCAGAGCTGGCAGAGCGGGGGCAGCAGCTTGTATCTGCAGCATTGGTTCTGCAGCCTCATGCCGAGTATTGGAATCGATATGTGAAGCATATCTGTAGTGCACAGTTTTTCTGAAGGGGGAGCACGTGTTTAAAATGCTTTTTTTTGTTTAAGCAATCACAGCCTTAAGTGGTTTCCAGATGATTTGCAAGAAAGAGAACACATTAGGTTGCTGTTTGCAGACATTACCAGCAAATTATCAATCATTTCTGAAAACCGCTAATTGGAGAAAATAACGTAACTGCATTTGCTTTATGGTGTTCTGATTTCTGGAAATAATATTCCAGTGTATCAGATGGCTGCATTTGTAGATGGGGTCATCGAGCTGACTCTTTGATTTGCTGGTGAAACACGCTGTCCATGTCTTTGTCTCTCTTCACATAATGGTCAGTGTTTAGTATTGCTTCCTTTTAAGGTTTGCTTTCCTTAAGTATGAAATATCTTTGTGGTTCAGCTGATCACACACTGCTGAAATAATGTGCCATCCATATTTTTGAAAGAACATTATGTTTAAAAGCGCTCTTCTAAACAATACAGAAATGGAAAGCACTGCTGAAGAAATAACTCAAGTATATTAAGTTGGTCTGCATGTGGCTTTTGTTGTTGTTTTGTGGGGTTTTCTTAAAATATTCATTCTTTTTGTGAAATGTGCTATTTCAGCTGGAAAAGAAAGAAAGGAAATCCTGGGGCCTGAAGCTCAGACAGATGAAATTGGATGTACAGGTATTTCTTTGTTAATCTGAGTCCCTTATACATAAAGTGCTATTCAATTTTGGTTAGGTGAGTAGCATTCTGAAATCTTTGGAATTCTCCCACCTCTGTTTATAAAACTGCTTTGCTTTTCCATGCTAGAGGTATTAAACTGTAAAAGGTGTTTTAGCTGAGGAAGATAGTCTGGGCACCTTTTAGTGTCCAGGGTCCAGAGGTGTAAGTGACCAGTGACACAGAGCAGCCCTCCCTCCCTCCCCAGGGCTGACCACAGAGCTCCAGCAGCACCATGTCTGCAAAGGAGATAACTGGGAGTAGCAATGATCTTACATGTAGGTGTACCCATCAACAGGTAGTGTTTTAAACTATGAAGAAACATATAAAAATAAACTTAAGCTAATATTGTATTTTATTATCAACTCCTCTGTTTGTACTGATTACACAGAAAGCAAAACAAAATGTGTACTTCAGTTTCAGAATCAAACAAAAATTGTTATTTTTTCCAGTTCTCTGCTTGACTAAAGATTAATATATATGCCATCCAACTTTTTAAAGTTGTTTGGGGGTTTATTTAATGTCCTTATTAGATAGGTAGATAATATTAGAGTAAGTCTTATTTAAAAGCAAACCTATATCTAAACATTGATATGTTTTAAACTCTAGATTCACACATTCTTTTCAGTTCCTATAAATTCAGTTCTGTCCACATAAATGGGGAGAGCTGCATTATTCATTGCATTACACTCTACATGTGAGAGACTGCCTCATGTCATAAAAAGATTGTGTCAAATTGTAAATTGAGTATATGACTTCACACTGAGATGAATCATAAAACTTCTCTTTCCTATTAAAAATATACCTCACATTAATAGTGGAGAACATCTGTCATGATTTAGGGTGCTGCAGGCAGTGCTTTCACAGAATATTCCACCATGGTAAAAATAAACTCTATGAACAATGTATTTAGGCAAATACTTGGTATCAAATATTTATTGTATGAGCATTAGGTAAAATATTTACTTCATTATTTGCTAATTTTGCAATACAGTTGTTCGTTGGCTTTTTCTCTTTAAGTTTTTAACTGGAAGATATTGAAGGCTGTTAACTAGATCTGAAGCCTTTTTGGTAGCCATTTCCAACACCAGAGAACAAGTCAGAGTTCAAGTTTGCTGCATTTTTCTGGCCAGTTTGTTATTAAGTTTAAATGTCTTCTGAGTTTGTGCTAATGAACAGTTATAAATAACATTAAAAATTGTGTCTTGAAGGCAGCAAATGTACTTTTGCAAACACAGGAGCCAAGATGGTAAACTGGCCTTCCAACTACAAGGCCTAAATAATAATTAATGTTGCATTTAAGATTTTTAGGGAAATTGAGAAAAACAGCTAAATCTGAAATGATAAAACTGCAGTGAGTTGAAGAGGCAAACTGTGTTTAGTCAAGTTTTTAAATGTCATTATGCTACCAGTTCTTTTAAAATGTGGCATAATCTGGCATTTTAAAGGGCTTGACCTACACTAGTATCTGTAAAGAGTTTTTAAATCCTTGGCTAGAGGAAGATTTGGTAATGTAAATTACTGAATCTCATTTATGTTCTTTTTAAACTTAATTTTGTATCTTGTGGCTTGTTTTTCATGCTTAGTAAAAGAAGATGAATGTGATTCTGATGCAGAAAATGAGCAAAACCATGACCCTAATGTTGAAGAATTCCTTCAACAAGAAGATACAGCTGTTATCTACCCTGAAGCACCTGAGGAGGACCAGAGACAAGGCACGCCAGAAGCTAGTGGTCAGGATGAAAATGGTAAATATGTCACTAGTTCAGTTCTTACAAAATCAGTTGTACTCCTTGACCCAAAACTTCTGCTGTACTTAAGACAGCAGAATGCATATAATGTAACTACAGAGGAAAAAAAACTTCAGTTAAATAACTGTAAGAGGGTAAGATCATCATGCAAAAAACATTGCCACTTGGTTTTTTTAAACAAGACATGCACTGGGATTCAGCTGTATGAGTACCTAAATGATAACTTCAAGTCATTGAAAAGAAAAGTTCAAGCTTTCATAAATCCATTCAACATCCTTATATGAAAGAACAGAATAAAAATTTATTAAATATAACAGATGTAAAGCAAAATAGAACAGTTTCATATTAGACTAACTTAAGAATAGTTATAACATGTTTCTTTCCTTTTTTGTATTTCTAAACAAAGCTCCCAAAAGGAACTATTTGATAGAATTTCTTTTATTGGGTAGCCAGTATGACAGGCTTTTGGGTTTGGCTTTTTTGCCTGAAAAGACAGCAGTGGAGAAAAAAGAAGCATTGTTCATACAAAAACATCTGTGTGAAAAAAATAATTGCCTGTTAGTATTTTTAAGTAGATCTGTGTTTTTTTTTCTCAGAGGAAGTTTCATGCTTAAGGTGTTCTGAGCAAGATGAGAAGTTACACTTCATTCATTTCTTCATCCTGAAATATTTGAAGGCAAATGCTGTTCAGATTGGTTTTGCATTCTGTGTGATTTCTTAATTGTTCAGCTTAGATGGCTTGTGACAGTTGGAATATTTATGATTTTTCAAGAAAAAGTAACATCCTACATAAATGGTTAGAAGTTGTTGTGTTTAGTCGTTTTAAAAAATGTATATAACTGAACAGATAAATGTCATTGTAACTGTAGTACTGTACTGGAGTCTAAGGGAGAGCAGTGAAAGAAGTAAAGATAACCTTTTTGTTCCGCTGCTCCAGAGATTTTATGCTATTAGAGCTTTTACTTTAAAAAGTGCATTCATTAATTAAGATTTTAATATGTGGTTGCAGTGGCACATATTGTCAAGTTAGTTTTACAGATTTGCCATATGATTTCCATGTAATCATTAAAAATACATATTTCTATTAATCGTTTCAATTGGACCTATCACAATAACTTCACAGAGAAGTATTCTGAAGGTCACAATGCTGAATAATAGTATTTAGTGTTTTAGTCATTTTGGAACAGAAAATGGCAAAAATATAGTGACATGTGGTAAAGGTATGTGCTTCCAAACTGGGATACTGGACAAGAGAAGCGACAGAGTCAGAGTTTTTAGTGATTTTGGGAAACAATGTCATTTTTCCATTTCCTCCAATGGAAATAGAATATAAATTAACATGCTTCTGACATTTGTGCTAAAATTATATTTGTGCTGAAATTGAGTATTTTTTATGTCAGATGAGTTGAATTGTAAATGGTAAAAAGATAATTGAAAGGAAGCATACTTGTTCTTCACATGTGGGGATGGCTTCATTTTTGGACAACTCAGTTAAACCAGGAAAAGCAGAAACTGACAGAAAAACAAAAAATCCCTGTGGGTAGGGGTTATGTTGGTTGTTACTATAACAAGTGTAAAAAGACCTAAATGACAGAATAAGTGGTGATTTTTAGTAAAAAGGAAAAGTGGTTTGACTCTCCTTTTTACTGTTGCAAGAACAGTGGCACATTCAGTAAAAATAAATGTGGTAAATTCCACACAAACAGAATGAATTGTTACTCTGTGGAACATATAATCCGAGGTGATAACTGCTGGAAGAGGTCATGAAGGTAAATAATTCAGAAGTACTCTCTAAAGTACTGGTTCATTTTATGAGTATTAATAATTATTACAGTTCTGAAACTTAAAATGACAGTGTGTACAAATGTGCCCCTTGTGCGTCAGAGCATAAAATGTTAATCAGGAAAGGCCTTCCACCTTTCTCATGCTCAGCACAGTGCATCCTTGCAACATTTGCTTCCTGTTTGTCTTGAAGCATGGAAGACTAGCATGGTCATTGGAGTATATCACACCTATAAATTGATGGTTTGATCAAATACAGCAAACCCTACATTTATTTGAACAATTTATAAAGAAATATTTTTTTCAGTCCTTCAAAAAATTAATTTTTCTAGGATAGAATGAGTTAATATGTGGAGGGCTAAACATATGCTAATAAGAAGGGATGGAGTTAAAACTTTATAAATGGTGACTTCTTGAAATAGATTTGTGAAATTAATATTTAGCTTCAATCTGGTTTCACTTTTCTGTGTACTAATACAGAAGTACTTTATGAAAGCCAGCAAAAGAGAATTCCATAAGTCACATTAGACTCCTATATAGCCTCATGTTTGATCTCTCTGCTTTCTGTCCTGCAGACAGTATGCCCTTCTAACATGTACTTATCTGTGAATCACAGAATGGTTTGGGTTGGACAGGACCTTTAAAGGTCATCTAGGTCCAACCCCTCTGAAATGAGCAGGGACATCTTCAAGTTTACCAGGTTGCTCAGAGCCCTGTCCAACCTGGTCTTGAATGTTTCCAGGGATGGGACATTTACTACCCCTGTGGGCAATCTGTTCATATCTAGTCTCAATCTACTCTCTTTTGGTTTAAAACCATTCCCCCTAGTCCTATCAGCATATTGTGCTGACTCTCTCCAGTGTACACTGGGGCAGCCATACCATAGTGTGGGAGGTTGCATAATACCTCTAATAACAATCTAAATTATCACTAGTCCTTCTCTAAAACAGATGGAGCTTCCAGCAGCTGCCTGCTTTCTTACAGTAACAGTTGTAAATGTAAAGCCTGTTTGTTGCTGGCAATAAGTCTGGAACTTGTTTATTTAAATCTGGTGCATTGTCTCTCCCGTGTAGGAACGCCCGACGCGTTTTCCCAGCTGCTCACGTGCCCGTACTGCGATCGAGGGTACAAGCGCTTCACCTCTCTGAAGGAACACATCAAATACCGCCATGAAAAAAATGAGGATAACTTCAGCTGCTCCTTGTGCAGTTACACCTTCGCGTACCGAACGCAGCTCGACCGCCACATGACATCACACAAATCAGGAAGAGATCCAGTAAGCGGTGTTTGAATTAAGGGTTTATTGTCCTCTGTAGCAGCGCTGTGATTCGTTCTGTGGGCAGAAATGTACAGAGAGGGTCAGCTGTTCACAGCACATTATCTGTGTGCTGATGGTCCAGTCCCAGAGCACACACTCAGGCTTGCTGCTCATGTCAAGCTTTTTCTGTAGCTGTCAAAGATTGAGATCTCAATTCCTGTTTTCATTCATCTAGGCAGTAGGGTTGTTTTCACAAGTGCTTTATTACATTTATAGGTAATTTGCTGTTTTTTTCTGTTTGTTGGCATAAAAATTGCGTAAATTATGACTGAAATCTAATTGCAGGTCTTTAATGAAACACTTCCCTTTTTTTTTCTTAAGTCTTGTTTGGATAATACACAATTTACTGTAGCATTTTTGCCCTTAAGAAACACACCTTTCCATTGCTTGAACTGTGAGGTACAGTTTTTTAATGAAATTCATGCTATAAGTCAATTTACAAATAATTAGTCTGTAAAATATGGTGTTTAAGTACTAAAATGAAGCAACAGAAAAGGCTAAAGATGTTATTAGCTTGTTTTCTCTGGTTTATGGACTGACCTGAGAGATGGTTCCCTGAAATGTATTCCATGAGTCAGCCATCTGATCACTACAGAAGATCTTAAGATTCTGTTCTCCTGTCTCTCTTCTTTTATTATCCCCACAATGTCCCATCATCCATCCCCAGCACATGCTTCCATAGCTTATCAGAGGCACTCTGAGGCTCAGGAACCAAGTGAAACAGTCAGGAATTACGCAGAGAGAAAACCATACAGATTTTCCACCAGCAGGTTAAAGAGGCTTGCAGATGCTTCCTTCTGAGAACAGACTAGACAGATTGAGACCCTCCAGAAACAAAACAGGAGACAAATATAACAGAAAGATGCAAAATAGAATGTAAAATTAAAATTAAAGGTACTTCCAACATTTCTGGTAGCACCAAACCAATAGATCTTTTGTTAAACTGAAAAGCTGTAGCCCAGAGTAAAGGAGATGCTTTTTTACACAGTGGCTATTAACCTTCATCCTACAAAGTATCACCAAGTCCAACAATTTAACAGGTTTAAAAACTTATTATACATTTCTATACCTAAGTGTTCACATTCGCAGGTCAATTAAATAGGTACAAGAAGTATCGGCCGTCCTGCTGCGAGGTTTTTATTTTCTCACAAGCTTTGGAATAACCTCACCAACATATTCTGGTGTGGCAGTTCTTTTTTATTCAAATATGCTTCCCATGGACAATTAATTTCTGTTTCACTTCCTTTTTGGCTCTGCTTCTACTTGAAAAGATACATCTTATATGTTTAACTATAAAGTGCATGAATGCTATTTATATCATGCTTTTTTTGTGGGCTACCCCATTTGTTTTCAGTCTTTTCAGTTACAAGCCTAAACCCAGAAGAATAAGGTAGTTGGGGAAGATAGAAGCCTTTTGCATACTTGCATGTAGTTTGAATGAAAAAATAAAAAAAAACAAGTGAGTAAACACTCTCAGAAGAATTGCTAAAAAGGGAAGCTTAAATTATATTCCTACAGATATGTTTTAATGGATTTATACTTTTGAAGGCACAATTTTATTTAATTAATGTTGTTTTTTTGAAGTATCTGGAACTCAGTATTACACTTGTTTAAGTGTGTTCTTTTCTCTCAAGCTATAACTAGAATTAAAACTACAATAGTTTAGATACTTGGCAAATTTGAAATACTTATTTGTTTATGTTATTATCACAAAGTCGTCATGTCTTCAAAATTGGCTGCATATACATGATTACATCATTTGTGTAATGGAAAATGAACTTTTGTCCTTAGTAAAATATAGACCTCCTGGTTGTGGATCTTAAACAGCTGCATGTTTAAAGCTTGATGTCTTATTCTTAAAGAACTTCACCTGAAAATAGATTATTTGGATTACTTGGTTAGCTGGCAATGTCCATTTTGTGCCATTTTTGTAATTGTTCTGTACAAAGAAGCAACAAGCAAAGATAAAATCTAGTGTAGCGAAGGCAGTGGAATGGGTACCTACACACTGGACCTCCTTCTGAGCCCGGGGGAGGTGTGCAAAACTTCTGCCCAAGCAGAGAGCTGAGACCCATCCTGCACCTTCTCCTTCATCCCTCCCTCCTCCCCATGCCCCTCATGGCTCCCTTGGCTGCTCCTACACCACTAACAGCTGGTAGGAGGTGATGCTGCATATGTCCTCTGCCTTCACATGTGAAGCACCAGAAGAGACGCTGAACTGTGAAAAAGTGCTTCTTATATTTGTTTCAGTTTTTTTCTCACAAATTTATGAAGCACCTGTAGGTAGTCTTTCAAAATTTCAAAGTGTCGTGCACACTGCTGAAAAATGGTTCTTAGAGACCATCAAACCATCTGTGAAAAACCCCTGATATACCTGTAATTTCTGTCTTCCAAATAACTTTTGAGGATTCTCATTAATTCATTTTGTTGTTCTTTGGTGTGAGAGGGGTGGGCTTCAGTCCTAAGCACAGTAAACATTTGATGCAGGGATGTATTAGTGGCTAGTTACAGACCTTAATGGTGATGGTTCTTCTTTCAGTCCATGAAGGAGTGCAAAGGAATGTTCTTTGAATATTGCAGTTAATTCTCTAATGGGGCTGAAATGAGGAAAAACATTTGAATCTGAGAAAATGAAAGTATTGCAGGTGGTACTTTGGAGAAATGTTATGAGTTCTCAGTTACTTTTAAAGAAGATCCTTCAAAGTATTTCTGAGGAAGTCCCAGATTTATAAAACAGTATTATAAGAGACAGCAAGAAAGCTGAACAGAGAGTTACAAATATAAGAAGCTAAGGCAAAATAGATTTGGAATCCCTACCTAGCAGCTTAAAGCACCTTATAGCTATGATCAGGAAAACAGGAAAACTCATTAAAAATTTTATAAATGGAGTGTGGACTTCCATGCCTTAGAACATTAGATTTAAAGACTGAAGCAGAATCATTTCTGACAGATTGAATACATGCACTGATATTTAGTATGAGTATTTATGTAGTCCAGGAGCTGCAGTAACTATATATCCTGAGATCTGTTAGCTTGTATAATCTCAAGTCAAACGGTATTAACTGTCTCTCAGCAGGCTTAAGTAAATCTTGACACGGTCCCCTAGACTCAGTGCTGTTGGGTCATTAAAGTGAAATGCAGTGAGTCAGCCACAATCTTCTAGAACATCATCTTCAAGGGACTTAGTTAAACGGAGCTGAAAAGCCATTTGAACTAGCAAAAGACAGCTGACAAACCCGGGAACAAGGGTCAGATGCTAATTGGGATAAGTTGGAGAAGAGACCTCACTGCAGAGCCCAGGAGGAGGCAGGAAGCAGCCCACCCTGAACAGGGTGGGGGCAGTATCTGCTGAAAGGTAAAATCTGCAGCTTAACCAAATCTTATCCCAAGGGATCTGTTGAATTAGAGTATTTGGAAGTAATTTCGATTATCTTATTTCAATTAGTCTTCTGTTAGCATTTGTAACATACAAATGAGGACAGGGAGTAGAACAGGAAGGGTTGATAATTTGGACAGCATATCTCACTGCAGAGTTCAGACTTTCATCCAGCAACCTGCACAACCATGGGTTCTTCAGATCTGCAGGCATGTCTCACAGCAGGGTCATCATCCTGTGTTTTATCCATCCTTGCTTCTCCAGCGCACTTCTCAGCCCCCAGGAGTTGAGTCTGTGGTCAGGGAAGAGCCCCAGCACGCGGTGAGCATCTGCTCCCAGTGCTGCCGAGCTCAGCAGGCCAGAGCTGGGGGTAGGAGCTCCCCATGTGGTTTCACACCACTCGTGGTAGGCAGCCTCTTCGTCCCCAGAGTCCATGAACAGCTTGTCGCGAACCGTCTGCTGCAGTTTGTTGGTGCTGGAGCGCGAGGTGCCGCGGCCTTCCTAAAGCATCTGCAAAGCGAAGCTGCTCGGCAGGACCCCTGTACACACCCACACGGACAGCTCCAGGAAATGGGTCAGCAACAAAGAGCCGGGAAGGCTCTCCATATAGAGTTCCACAGGAGGGGTTTAATACAGCCACACGTGTGAAGAGATCCCAGGACAAAGGCAAAGAACATGGGAGAGTCCAGGTTTACATACGGCAGTGGAGGGAGCCTCAGGGACCAATGATCTGAGGGCACAGAGGCGGTACACAACCAGGGCTAGGGTAAGGAACTGATGGGGAAACTCTGAGGGAGTGCCATGGGGCAGGGGCCAAAGGGGGAACAGGGAGTGGAGAACCTTCTAGGGCAGGGACATGTGGAGTAACAAGGGTCGGGGAGGCCACGGGCAAACCAGGGAAGCAGAACTGGGGTACATTACCATAACAAAACAAAGCATGCTGAGGGAAGCCTCTTTTGTCACCCTAACCTGGGGAGGTTCTTTGGTACTAGGGACTGTCCCACCAGTGGTCTCTCTTTGTCTATTGTATCATAGGCTCACTGGCCACCACACAGCTCTCTTTGTGAGTTTATGAAAATGCTTGCCCCAGTTACCAAAAATCTGCAGTGTATCCCAATTGTGGTAGAGTATCTTTTTGCCAAGAGAGCTCTACTTAAAAAGGAGCTGCTGGGGTTTTTTTAATAAGCAAGTTGTTTGAACAGAAGAATTCCTAATTCCTCTATTTCATGTTGGTAATTAAACTGCTTCAACTTTTAATGTGCATGTGGTTTTTGTCCTTCAAAATACACATTTGTAGTTTTATACAGTTTGTGGGAAAATTACAGATCTTGCATATACATATCATGTATATATTGTATATATTTGTCTATATACATCTGTCTTAGCTTTTGCGCTTTTTTTAAACGAATGTAGCAATAAAGACAAAAACAATTTAGAAGTTAACAATAAATGCTCACACAAGGCAAAATCTAACAAAAATAATCACAGAGCTTCGATGCAAATAGTGAAGAGGTTTGATGTTGTGTACTTGGGGAATCCCTCCATATTTTTATTTGTTTCAGTTTAGTTTCTTTAGTTTCTCACATTTATTTTGCAAATTAATTGTGACCAAAAGTCCCTTTATTGTCACTGAGCTACTTTCCCTTGAGCATTCTTGTGGCATCATTATATAGAAGAATCCAAGGCCAACAGTAAGCCCTCGAAGCATATGAATGGAAAAATCAAGTCAATTGAAGTATAAACAGGCTTCTGCAGATTTTAATGTTTTCTGTCCTGCATGAAATATTCTGTGGGTAGTGGGCTTGGGGATTTTCCTGATGTTTTTGCTTTCACAAGTTGAATTAGCATTCATCCTGGAATTTCCTACTCACATAACATGTCAGTGTAGATGTCACCTGAATTTAGGAGAAGGGGCAACTGTATTTTGAATTTATTTTTTTCTTTTTACTGTACCAGATTTATTCAGAAGAAATGCCTGTCTCAGTTTTTACCTGATTTGTAATTTGTTTCTTTTTCCACACCACCTTCAGTGTCTTACAAGTATGCTTGATTGTTTTCAGGTTTGTATTGCATTTCTCTGTTGCAATGTGAAAATACAAGGTGTTTCTGCAAGATGTTGTCCTGTACAGTAATTAAGACTTCTTTCTTACAGAGACATGTGACGCAGTCCAGTGGTAATCGAAAATTCAAGTGCACTGAATGTGGAAAAGCTTTTAAATACAAACATCACCTAAAGGAGCACCTACGAATCCACAGTGGTAAATAAATCCAGCATTGAATGTTGCCATTTCTGCTCTTTATGACTTTGATGTGATAGCAGTCTTGTAAGTCCAAGTTTAAAATACTAGTGTTTTCCTGACTTTTTTCCCTCTGGAATACTGCAAGCACTGACTGCAACCTTCAGCTGTGTGCAGGGAATATGCAGAAAAACTCAAAGAGGATTTTAAGTTGCAATTTAATCTCTTACAATTAAGGAGAACTTGACTTCTCACAGAAGAAATGGAGACATCTTTCTGGTCCTTTTCACTTGTCTGTGTTTTCTTCAATGTTTGCAGATCATTCAATGTGTTACAAGCCTTCCTAGAGAATTTTAATTTATAATAATCAAGACATAAGAACCATGTGTTCCTCCTGTCACTGTAATTGTCATCACTCAAGACAAGTCATATTAAAGTAGACTCTGGACACAATTTATTAGAAAAGTTCCAATTAATAAGAAATGTTATATATAATAATTTATCTTAATATATAATATAACAATAGGTTAGATGTGGTCACTCAAGAGATTATTAATTTCTGTCTTTAACCCGGTACTGTGGGTTATTGTGAGTATTGTAGGAAATATGGGTAGATTGTATTTGTTTGCCACCATATAACATGCATACTCCTTATACAATTATGATTTGCATTTATTGCATTTTTTTCTTTAATCATATTGTTTTTTTTCCATTCTGAAGTACTTTATGTAGCTTCTGAAGTTAGTGGTGGTGCTATTTTAATGGAGGTCAGTGAAATCTGTAATTGTCAAATAGAGAAATACTGAAACACATGATCATGTGGGCTCCATCCTATACCTACTAGTGGATTGCAAACTTATTGAAGGAGCCTTGGATTGGAGCTGTATTCTTAGTGTTCAATTCACTAGATAAGATTTTTTTTCCCTAGGACTTTTTGAGAGGTCATTAGGATGTATTCTTTCTGGTAATTACTGTTTGATGTAGTTATGCTGTGACCTGGTTAACTGTTGCATATGCATTTTTTCTTTCCTTTTTTTTTTTTTAATCTTTAGGAGAGAAGCCATATGAGTGTCCAAACTGCAAGAAACGTTTTTCCCATTCTGGTTCATACAGTTCACACATAAGCAGTAAGAAGTGTATTGGTTTGATGCCCGTGAATGGTCGAGCCCGGCCAGGGCTCAAGATGTCTCAGTGCTCCTCCCCTTCCCTTTCTGCATCACCAGGTAGCCCAGCAAGACCACAGATACGGCAAAAGATAGAAAATAAACCTTTGCAAGAGCAGCTTCCTCTTAACCAAATTAAAACTGAACCTGTGGATTACGAATTCAAGCCCATAGTGGTTGCTTCAGGAATTAATTGTTCAACCCCTTTGCAGAATGGGGTTTTTAGTGGTGGTAGCCCATTGCAGGCAACCAGTTCTCCTCAGGGTGTGGTGCAAGCTGTTGTTCTACCAACAGTAGGTCTGGTGTCTCCCATAAGCATCAATTTAAGTGACATTCAAAATGTACTGAAAGTGGCAGTGGATGGTAATGTAATAAGGCAAGTACTGGAAAACAATCATGCTAATCTTGTGTCCAAAGAACAAGAAACAATCAACAATGCATCTATACAACAAGCTGGCCATTCCCTCATTTCAGCAATCAGTCTTCCTTTGGTTGACCAAGATGGTACAACCAAAATTATCATCAACTACAGCTTGGAGCAGCCAAGTCAACTTCAGGTTGTTCCACAAAATCTAAAAAAAGAAAACTCTATTCCTGCAAATAGTTGCAAAAATGAAAAATTACCAGAAGATCTCACAGTGAAGTCTGAGAAAGATAAGAACTTTGAAGGAGAGACCAACGATAGCACTTGTCTTCTTTGTGATGACTGTCCAGGAGATCTTAATGCACTTCAAGAATTAAAGCACTATGAAACAAAAAGCCCTCCTCAGCTTCCCCAGCCCAGTGGAACAGAAGCTGAGAAACCCGAGTCCCCTGTCCCATCAGAAACTGGGGAGAACAACTTATCTCCTGGTCAGCCACCTCTAAAGAACCTTCTATCGCTCCTAAAGGCATATTATGCATTAAATGCACAACCAAGCGCAGAAGAGCTTTCAAAAATAGCAGATTCTGTAAACCTACCACTGGATGTGGTAAAAAAGTGGTTTGAAAAAATGCAAGCTGGACAAATTTCTGTGCAGTCTTCTGGACCATCTTCTCCTGAACAAGTTAAATTAAGCAGTCCCACAGACAACAATGATCAAGCAGCAACTACAGATGTGAGCGAACCCCAGAACAGCACAAACAACTCACAAAATCCTGTCAGTACAACGAAATCTCAGACTTTACCAGGGGGATCAACTCTGAATGGTTCACACAGTAGCACGCCATCTGCATCACCACTAAACCTTTCTTCATCAAGAAATTCACAGGGTTACACGTACACGGCAGAGGGTGTACAAGAAGAGCCACAAATAGAACCTCTTGACCTTTCGCTACCAAAGCAACATGGAGAACTGTTGGAAAGATCTAACATAACTAGTGTTTACCAGAACAGTGTTTATTCTGTCCAAGAAGAACCTTTGAACTTAACTTGTGCAAAAAAAGAACCACAAAAGGACAACAGTGTTACAGACTCTGATCCTATTGTAAATGTAATCCCACCAAGTGCCAATCCCATAAATATTGCTATACCTACAGTCACTGCCCAGTTACCTACAATTGTTGCCATTGCTGACCAGAACAGTGTTCCCTGCTTGAGAGCTCTCGCTGCCAATAAGCAAACCATTTTGATTCCACAGGTGGCTTATACATACTCTACTACAGTTAGTCCTGCAGTTCATGAGACACCACCAAAACAGACCCAAGCCAATGGAAATCAGGTACTTCGGTCTGCATATTCCTGCATGGTGTATGTATGATGTATTCAATCTGTATCAGTGCTGAGCTAACAGAAAACTATCAGGGTGACTTAAATAAATAAATAAAAATATGAATACAAGCTATCAGGCTTATTTGACTTGATGTAAATGGGTAATAGACATTACTGTTGTGCCCTCTGCAAAGCTAGTTAGCTCAGGCAGCTTGAATCCAGACTAACAGAAACTGTTGTGTGGTGACAGCTCAGGTCTTCTCCATATTTAATCTTCTAAGACGTTAGTGTTCACTATTTTAAAGACTATCTAATGCGCCTGATCAAAAAGCAAAATAAAACCATGGCTTCTATCTTTTCCTGGCTCTGTATCTCCTCTTTCCCCACACTCAGAAAATAAACTCTTTGGAATGTTTGGCTACTCCTTTCACGCTGCTCTGCTTCTTTGGCTTGCAGAGTAGCTGAATTCATCCTGCACCGTAATGACACTTTTAACAAAACACAGGTATATTCTCCATTGAAAGTCAGAGAGGTATTTATCTTCTTCATCTGCCATTCCTGTATCCCGGCTTGCTCTTCCCTGGGTACATCCAGATGTGATCTAATCGAGGTCAGTCGTCCTGAGAATCGCCTGTGCACATTGAGGTAGGGACAGGGCAGAACAGAAAAGTGCCTGAGTGTTTCTACTTAAATCTTGGAAACTGGCTGTCTGGTATTTTATTCAGACTTCTGTATTGACAGAGACTGAGTAGTCTTGAAGAGTTACAGGGTTGCTTATATTAAAAGTTTGAGACAGACATTTGAGGTAGATAACATGTACACTTTTATATTCAGATTTGATGATATGTGTGTAGTGTTGTTGCTGATGTCAGTAGAAAATACTGTGCTTTTAGAGGAGAGCTTCAGCACTTGAAATGCTTAGGAATAGACAACAATTATATTTTTGAAACTATTTAGTAATGAAACTATTTGAAGTCCCCTAAATTTGGGGTTAAGTAGTATTTTTGGTGGTTTCATGAGGAAGAAGGTAGTCAAATATGCAAATTCAAATGGTAACTTAAAGAGCATTTTTTTGTAAACTTCAGCAAAAACAGCCTTTAAACTTCATAAAATCTGTGAGGCAGCAAAAGGTAGGTGACCAGCATTAGCTAAAAAAATGCATTTAGATGTCAAATTTCCTCTTCTCACTTACTGAAGTGCTTTACGGGTCTGTAACATTACATTTATTTTATGGGCCCCAAAAATATGGCGTGCCAGTGTATCTTGGACCTAGCCAACAGTCAGATTTGGATGTTAATAAAGCCAGTCCCAGTAAGGATTCTGCATCTGGATAGTGGACTGCAAAGCAGAACAATGTAGTAAAATATTTTTTTTGACTATGGAAGTCTAAACAATTTTGTTTGGCTGCCTAGGGAATTGAATGATAATAGCAGCTTCATTTTATGTGGGTGACTTTTCTTATCGAATTTAACTTTCTTTTTTAATTTTTCTGAAGGATGAAAGGCAAGACACTAGCTCAGAAGGAATACCCAATGTAGAAGATCAAAACGATTCTGATTCAACACCTCCAAAGAAAAAAATGAGAAAGACAGAAAATGGGATGTATGCATGTGATTTATGTGACAAAATATTCCAGAAGAGCAGCTCATTATTGAGGCATAAGTATGAACACACAGGTATGTACTAGGAAAAGATGTTTCCGATCATTATTTCTTTGAAAATCTGTAACTGATAATCTCAACAGGAATCCTGTTTTCAGACAGTGTAGGGAAGTGTAGCAGTCCTTACTGCCTGTGCTAAGCTTTCTTTAGGAACCCCTGCTTTTGTATATTTGTTTGACAGAACATCAATTTTGTCTTTCTTTAAATTTGTTAGACCTAAACCCTAAATACAAAAAATGAGAGTTTTTGCATGTGGCTTGTGAATAATCATCTGTGAGCTGCAGCCTATAGCTGAGGATATATTACTTGTAATTTACCCTGCCTGGTTATAAATTAAGAAAAAATTAAAAATATAAATTGGGAAAAAAGGATTCGTGTATGTATTTGTTACTTTACATGAAAAGCAGCATGCCTATCTGGGATGAAGGATTTTCAAACTGAGCCATATTTGTAATGACCTGAAATTAACAGCTTCGGCTATTCATTAGACATAGATTCTAACCATCAAAGAACACCCTTTTGGCTTTGATTTTTATTTTTAATTTCTCATAGTTGTTCCTTTTGGCTCCAGTTCTGGTATCTTTAGGATTTTTTTAATACTGCTTGCTCTCTTTTTTCTTCAGTGATGTCGTAAAATTAAAATTATTTTTTTAATTGGTTAGGTGCCAAATACATATTGGGTTTTGTATTATATATTTCTTTCCTGCTGGCTCTGTTATGTCCTCTTTCCCCACATCCATAAAAGAAATTCTTTAGAACTTTTGGCTACTATCATGCTGCTCTACTTTCTTGGTTTGCAGAGTAGCTGAAGTACTATATTATATTGACTACTTTTCTGTGTATTAACATTTTAATGTTATCTCACATACAAAATTAAAAGCATTACAAATTCTTTTTTGTTCTGATCTTCACAAGTTGTATTCATTAAGGGTATCTAATTTCATACCTATCCTGCCCTGAGACTCTTTTACCTCCTCCTTTTCCTAACACAATTGTTCTTCCCATACTGGTTTTGAGTTCAATGTAATGTTCAAAATCATAGAATCATTTAAGTTGGAAAAGACCTTTAAGATCATTGGCTCCAACCATTAACCCAGCACTGCCAAGTCCACCAGTAAAACACGTCCCAGAAGTGCCACATCTATGCATCTTTTAAATACCTCAGGGGATGGTGACTCAACCACTTCCCTGGGCAGCATGTGCCAGTACTACCCTTTTGGTAAAGAAATTTTTCCTAATTTCAAATCTAAACCTCCACTGGCGCAACTTGAGGCCATTTTGTCTTGTCCTGTCACTTGTTTCTTGGGAAGAGAGACCAACACCCACCTTGTTGCTTATTTGGCATGAGATGACATAGATGTGCTGGTTGTCTACATAGTGTGACCAAAAACCTGCTGTCTTACTTTGTCTTTTATGTCTGAGCTAAGACTGCAAAGTTGTTTTGTGTAACAACTTTGAATATTAAAATAACACTGCTAGGCTCCTGACAGATTTATGAGAGACTCTGGAAACAAGACTATAGCTGGAAAACAGAGCAGAAACACACTGAGTGAAACAGGTTTTTCATGTCAATACATGTGTAGTCAGCAAGTTCTGTACATAAAACATTCAGCCTGGATTTTAGAATGATTTTCCTTTCACCAGTATCATGGACGGACTTGGTATGCAAAAGCCAACATAAAAGTTTAGTTGATTTTAAATTACCATCAATACAGAAAAGTTAAAATGGTTCCAATTGAAAATACTTTATGCAAGAAAAATGTCTCCTTTTCTAATTTATATTTGCATTTTTTATGTGCTAAAAGTTGTATCTGAGAATCTCTTTATCCTCCCATGAGTGTTCCTAAAAAAGTTACAAATTACTCTTGTGATTGTGACAATGTACTCTTGCACCTTCATCCTTTGGGCTCAGGAGAGAAACTCAGGTTGGTAATGCATGGAGTAGAACATCTTGTTAAATAAAATTTAATCCATGCTAGTATGTTCACCAACAGCATTTTTCAATGAAAACAACAGTGTACATTTTTTAAACTTCATCTACAAATGTCCAGTTGTTTGTGCTTTATTTTACAGGTAAAAGACCTCACGAGTGTGGAATCTGTACAAAAGCATTTAAACACAAACACCATTTGATTGAACACATGCGCCTGCATTCTGGGGAAAAGCCCTACCAATGTGACAAGTGTGGCAAGCGGTTTTCACACTCGGGGTCCTACTCTCAGCACATGAACCATCGCTACTCCTACTGCAAAAGGGAGACGGAGGAGCGGGACAGCGCCGAGGCGGAGGAGCTGGGCCCGGAGGTCCTGAGCAGCGAGCACGCGGCGGTCAGGGCGTCCCCCTCGCAGATCGACTCGGATGAGAGAGAGAGCCTAACCAGGGAAGAGGAGGAATACAGTGAAAAAGAGGAAGAGGAGGAAGAAGAAAAAGACACAGAGGGACTTCAGGAAGAAAAAGAATGTAGGGAACTACAAGAAGTAGGGGATGCAGAAGAAGAAGCAGCAGTAGAAGAAGAAGAAGGGAAAACTGAAGATAGCAAGAAGGATGAAGCTGTAAATCAAGCAAGCAATGCAGAACCAGAAGTTATACAAAATAATGGGCAGGTGTCAGAAGAAAATAACGAATAAAGCTTACATGCTAGGTTTTTTCTATAAGGAAAAAAAATGAATTGGTAATGAAGTTCCTTCTATATTATACATGCTTTTCATGGAAACGCAGTAGCCTGCATACTGTGATTTCTGTTCACTACTGTGTAAAAAAATATATATATAAAAAAAAATTAAAAGAAAAAAAAAAAAAAGAAATCCAGGTGTGCCTGAACCTCAAACTTAGTAATTTTTCACACAGTTTTCAAAGTTAGGAACAAGTTTATAACATGAAGCAGATTAGAAAAATACAGTGACTCTGGAAGCAAAGATTTAACAGGTTGTAGGAAACCTGATTATTAGACAAGCATCTGGCATTGTTTGTTTTATCAGTATTAATTTTCATTCTTAAGTTGATTAATTTTTAAACTGTACAATTGGGAGAGATTTATATGATTTTTTTTTTTTTTTATGATAAAACATTTCCTAAATCCACTTCAGTATTTTCTTATGTTTTAAAATGTGAGAACTTCTGCACTACAGAATTCCCTTTTGCAGAGAGGTGTAATGCAGTTGCAAACAGTGCTTGGCTACCTTTGTAAATTCAACCTAGAAGGTAGCAGTTTCTGACATTAGATGTTGTAGTAGAGCATATTATCATTTAAAGTGTATTGTTAGCCTTAAGAAAGAAGATGATAGAAGAACTGAAGTTTCTTACTCATGTGGTTAAAAATGTAGTTGAGAAGATTGTCGTTGAGTTCTGATTGCAGGGACTAACAGTGTTAATACTGGTAAGGACAGGAAAGTTGTCAAAAACAGTGTTTGTAATTGTGTTTTGAGTATGTAGTAACAATATGAAGGATATGATATGAAGCTTTGTATCTCTTTTGGCCTTATGCAAGACCTGTGTGCTGTAAGTGCCATTTATCAGTATTACAAAGGCTCTAAGCAGCCTTTATCCAATGTGTGGCCTACAATAACTAGCATTTGTTGATTTGTATCAAACTTCTAAACTATTCATGGGGAAAAAAACACTCAGCCATCAGAGAAGTAAGAACACTGGTATATTTCATTATTTAATTATTTGGTGGTATTTTGGGTTAATACCTGACTTGCAGAATTTCTCTACGATAATTACAAGGGAAATTTTCTAATCTGCTTTATTGCTTTATTGGTTTACTTTAATTTCAGACACATACATGACATGTTATCTGGCTCATAAGTATTTTCAAATGTTAGTTATTATGGACCCCATTTATTAACAATGTTAGCTGATTTTTACCTATCAGTATTATTTTATTTCTTTTAGTTTATAGATCTGTGCAACATTTTGTACTGTATGTCTTCAAACCTGGCAGTATTAATACCCTTCTTACTGACATATGTACCTTTTTAGTTTTAGAAAACTTTTATATTTATGTGTCTTATTTTTATATTTCTTTATTTATTACACAGTGTAGTGTATAATACTGTAGTTTGTATTAATACAATAATATATTTTAGTATGAAAATTTGGAAAGTTGATAAGATTTAAAGTAGAGATGCAATCGGTTCTCTTGCATTGAGATTTGATTTAACAGTGTTATGTTAACATTTATACTTGCCTTGGACTGTAGAACAGAAGAATTAAAATGGGAATGTATTAATTTTACAATTGCAATCAATTCATTTTACCTTTACCCAGTTTTTAATATAAAGCTCTTAAATTTTGAAATTCACTGTGTGACTAATAGCATGATGCTCTGCAGTTTTATTAAGAGATTAGTTTAACCATAAAACTCTCATTTCCTTAGTAAGCCAAATTAGAATAATCTTATAAAACAGTGTTGGGAACAATGTTTAACATTTTTGTGCCAATTTGTTCCTGTATTCATGTATGTATGTTACAAATCTGAAACTTCATTTTTAAGTTCCTTGTTACATCATGGTCATTTTCTAGTTTTTTACCAAACTCCCCATCTCACAATAAAATGCGTCAACAAGTCTGACCTACTGTCATTATTCTGGTAATGTAGAAAATGCATTTAAATCATTTCTGTGAGGAGTTACTGAGACAGATCCGGCTTCGGTGTCGATCCTGGGTTTCAGTGGTACCTGAGGAGCATGGAAGGGAAAGAAGGGTTTGAACTCTGTGCAGGCACAGGGATTGCTACGTTGGTTTACCAGCACCAGGAGAACAACTCATTTCAAAAGGAACCATGTGGGGGTTTGGTTTGGTTTTGGTTTTTTTTATTTTGCTCTACCTATCTAATACACTGTTTAATGCTATCTTTCAATAAGGCTGCTTTTAAATGAAGCAATTCCACAACTGCTTTCTTGACTTAGCAATAAGTTAGCTGTCCATGGAAAGGCTGATGTATATATTGCTGTTGAACTTTCCAAAGATACAATGCCAACATTACAGATACATAATTTCAGTAATGTAAATATAAAGGCTTGAAAATTTTATTACATATGCATGTTTACAATGTTTTGCAGTTAAAGCAAAGTTTACAGACCGTTCTTTAAGTAAAGTTCTGTTCTTTAATGATCCCTAAAATGGGATTTCAGTTGTTAATTTGGGGGAGGAGGGCAGGGGGGGAGGAGAGGGTTTAAGGAACACCATTTAAGTTATTTTATATTCACATACCTACGTTTTGGATATTTCTCAATCTTATTATCTCAACATTAATACATACAAAGGATTTATCCCATATACTAATCATTTTACTTTGTGTGCATTTTGCTGTACAGTCTACCAATATTGCACTTTTAACTACAGTAAACTTCTAACTTCATAGGATCATTAAGCTAAATATGAGAAAGCTGTTTTAAAAAAGCAACCATTTATGTTGCATTAGTAATATTGCCTTGTAATTATTATCATAACAGAATTAATCAGGTGGTCCAGAATTTCTCGCAGTTAAAATTGTCTCTGCTCTCTTCTAGGTAATGAAACACACCTTCTTGAAACTATTCTAAGATTTTCTGTATTTTTTGTATTCCAAGATGTCTGTGGTAATAAATCCAGTGAGATACATGTTGAAATGGGAAAATTTTGTTGTCTTTAGTATTAAAATAAAGAATTTTAATAAACCCAAGGTTACTCATGTAAGTGACAGCTGAATGTAGAAGGCCAGTAACTTGGATAGAGAGTAAAGTCCAAGCAATTGTTACTCAGGAAATGTCATTGTTTTGGGGGAGAAAATTTATATTCATTACTTAGACTACAAAACCATTATTAACATTTTTATCTTCAAAATGGATTGGTGCATTGAGTTTTGTGTCTGTTAAGCTCGGCAATGTCTCTGGTGTTTATGACCTTGTAACATCATCTGTTATCTATTTGAAAAACACAGAAACTGTGGTGTCTTCATTTAGCTGAGCAAACTCATGTGGAAGCCAGAGGTGCTTAGAGGACACGGGCTCCATTCCCAGCCCCGGCAGTGAGATTCCAGCAGTGAGGAGGCTCTGTGTGTGTGGAGATGCCTGGGCAGCTGTGACAGAGTCCAAGCCCCAGGGGACCAGCAGCAGCCCAGCTGCAGCCATGTGGGTTTTGTGAGTTTGTGACCTCTCTCTAAATTAATGGCAAAGCAGTTTCAAGGACAGTAAGTTTCACACATACAGGGGGGGAAAAAAATTGAAAGCAAAAGTGTAAAGCCTTTAGTTCTGTCTTTTAGAGAGAAATGAAAGTTGGGAAAGAGCAGCAAACATGAGATGTGTAGTTTTAATGAAACTCCACTGTGCTATGACCTGTTCTTCAGTCACAAGATGAAACACAGCTGCTCTGTGTGCCCAGGCTGATGTCTGTGCCTGCTTCTTCCTCAGCCTCACCATGCATGGCTCATCTTGGCACAGCAATCAGGGACAGACTGGCAGAAGGAGAAGTGTCCTTGGAATTCAGCATGGGACAGAGCACTGCTGTGCCTGGGGTGCTGGTTTTGTTTGTGCTACTGACCTGTCTTCAGGGTGTAACAAATTGCAGCCTCAAAATCAGTTGTAGTTGCTAAATTGTGACAGCTGTATGTCCTATTTTATCATGTAATATGAGATGGGAAAAATGTTACAGAATAACAATAGGAAGATTGTTACAGAAGTAAATACTAAGTTTCAGGCCCTGGGGTGGGAAATACCCTTTTGAGATCCAGAGATAATAGCAGAAGGAAGAGGGACTTAAGGCTGCAGAGAAAGCTGGAAGATACATTGAGGAGGAGTAACTCTTCTCTTTCAATTATACCCATGGCATCCCAGTGGTGATTCTGGTGGCATTCCCAAATTCTCCATAGCCACATTGCTGTCTGCTTTCTGGTTTTCTGGAGCAACCTATCCATATGTGTAATTGATAACAGCAATATTCAGTTATGCTGTGTAATGAGCTTGAAAGTTTTCCTTTTATATTGTATTGAATTACAAATAGATAAATCAATGCATGCTAGAAAAACAAGTGAGAAAGTTTTGTTACTTTGGCTAATCTCAGAGTTACAATGTGTTTCAATAAATACCTTAAATTTTAGTAGAATAATGCATTATGGTACATCAACCCAGACATAAGATATTTACCTTAAAAGGCACTGTTGTTCAGACTGAGTAGAAATTGCTTCAGCTGGTAACAAGTGTTGTATTCACACTCTTGAGTAAAATTATTCTAATGCAATTATTGCTGGTAAACCCAAAGTCTGTGTCTGTACAAGCAACAGTTTACTCATGTTTGTGCTGGCAAAGTGTACCTGGGATGGTGGTGGCCACCAGACTGAGTGGCAATTTGAAAGCAAAGCTATTTCCAAGATAGAAAATATAACACTACTAAAAGCTCAGGTTTTGCCACAACAAAATGCTACACTGGGGCTTTTATCATCAAAGCAATGAATGATCAGGACATGACACTCCAACATAGAAGTCCATAACAGAGAAATGAAAATACTTCTTAGTCTACTAAAGACCATTAGAGGGGAAAGTAATGGTTTGAGGATGAGAAAAGTCCATTTTGGTCCTGGAGGCTGTAGTGAAGATAGGTGATGGCTTTTGAACAGGGGAGGTGAGAGAAATGTGCTTAATCTGCACTATGCTGAGCTCTTCTTCAAAGTGTGTTCTTTCTGATTTATTTACTACCAATGTATAAGTCTGCACACAATTGTCTGCTTGGATAGAGGTTTTTGATGTGTATTTTGTGGTTCACAATCAGGTACTTTAAAAAGTACTTTTTTATCTTTCCTTGACAGAACAGCTTGTTTAATTGTTGCTGCAATAATCCATAAATTTCAGAGTGAAAATTCAATATTAGAGTATCTTTCAGGTCTGTACTTTGTCATTTATTGTTCATGTTTTTCTTGAACTGTTGTTTTAATGATATTTTCACAGTCTGATTATCACCAAATAAAAAATAAAACACAAAAGAACATGACAACCAAATTAACTCTTAAAAGTGACCAGTTATTTACTACTTTTGTTTTATCCCTCTGCTCTTTCATGGCCTCTGGTTACTAATCTGTCACACAGTCAACTGGGTGTATCATGCCTATCATCCACATTGTATATATGTTGTCTCTAGGGGAAACAATGTATTGTTATATATTTCATTGCTTCACAATAACTAATCTACTGCTTTAAAAACTGTAATTAGAAATTAAACTGATAGTTGGGATTCATTATGAAATGTGCTGCTGAAAGGAGCACTTTTGTGGCAGAGTTTATGCTAGTAGCTTGCTGAATATCAAAGTCGAGTAGTGTTAACCTACAGTTGGGTCAAGTTATCCAAGGCCTTACCTCTACACTGGCAGATCCCCCAAAAGATCTTTAAAAATTACAAGGACAGTGGCAAGTAATCTTTAGAATAAATATTTGACAATGCCATTTTAGTCTTTCCTTTGGTTTTCTGGTGAGTCTCAAGTTCTATGGTCTGCTTTTAGATTTTGACATTTCTATATTGGGGACTGTCCTTGGGTTTTTCTCATCTTTGTGTAAACTAGGGCTTGTGTAATGATCACAAGATGTGCACTGTGTGTTAATTCAGGAATGTAGGGGATAAATTACTGAACACAAAAAAGCCTGAAACATGCCCATCCTAACTTTGTGTTATTCCTGCTGAGCTTCTGCTCTTCTGATGGGAAATCCTGCTCACTTTTAGCTTTGGGCCCAAAGAAAGACCACAAGTCTGACAGCATTTAGGATGACTGGGTCCTGTTTCCATCTCTTGCCCTTCAACAGCTCTCTCTTTAAGCCAAATTCTGCATGAATATCATCAGATCTCTTGAATTCTGTGAAACTTTCAACATTTTTAATGACAGGTAAACTACTGCAAAGATATGGAGGGAGCATTTTGCTCTTTCAGTATGCAAGAATAAAATCTGCTGGATCAAATTGTTTAAGAAATAAGTTAATCAGAAAATCATGTGAAACCCTGAAAACAAGAAGAGCTCCCAACAGGTTTGCAGGTTCCTCTATGCAAATAGTGTACTTGGAATTCTGCCCCCTTCTCAAATCAAATCAATCTGATTATAGGAAAACATCTCTGTGGATGGTAGACTTCAACTTCTTTTGCTCTGGCTGAGCATAATGCTGTCACTGGTCTTCTTTGAGCCAGGAGCTGAGCTATGACTTGTACAGACTCTGAGTCCTTGTGTTCAGAAAAGGCACAGCTCCCTTGTTGGAGTGAGGGGGAGGAATGTTTGACCCTTCTGGATTTGGAGTGGATTGTCCTGCTGGCAGCACTTCCCCATGAGCTGCTGGCCGGGCAGTGTTTGCAGTGGCCACCATTAAACGGTGACCAGGGCAAGTTATCTCAGCTGTGGCTGCAGAGATAAGAGGGGTTTCAATCAAGGCAAGCTGGCTAAGCTGACCTCAAGTCAGCTTTTTTCCCCCTGATTTAGACACCTCCAAAGAATGCCTTGGGCAGGAGCCAGCAGTCATGCTTTTCAGGAGCTGCTGGCCTGCATCACTCAAGCCCAGAGAAAAGCCACCCTCAGTCTGTAAATTAAAAATTCATGAGAGTAGTGACTCGTGTTCACCAAAACATGGTAATTTCTTTAAAATCCTCCTTTTATCTTTTTAATCAAGCTTCTTCTTATTGACATTCTGGTCTCCCAGACATTCTGTTGTGTCTTGAAGCTTAGGGAGAGGCACTCTATGAACCAAGGAACAAGGAATTCTACCACTTGCATTTATGATGAGGGTTATCGCTACTTCTGTATCTTTTGTAAGATGATTGTAAGGTGTGTTTTCTTGTCTTAGGAGGAAAAAAAAAAAAAACATTTAAAAAGAAATAATTGATGGATGGTAACATAACTTGAACAGGGTTATTCAGACAGTTGGGAACAGAACTGAGGACTCTAATGTGGGAAGGCCTTCTGTCTTACTTTGGCATGCAGTTTCTTCTGAAGGTCTGTGGCAAATGGAGCATTTCTGTGATTTTCAGCAGCACGGAGGAGCTCAGCCATTAGCAGCTACACCACTTGACAAACTTAAACTCTTACACTGTGGTCAGAGGCCAGTTCTTCAGCCCAACCAACAATCTCAGATTTTGTATACAATACAAGTGTCTTATTTGGGGTCAACAGATGCCAAAAAAAAGGACTGGTGGAACATTTGGCTAAGTGGTTGGTTCCCACCAGCAATTTACTTCCAGCAATGTTCCCAGAAACCAGTGGTTCTTGTGCCTTGTTGCTCCCTGCACAGGCTGATGCTGGGATTGCTGCTGTACATGAAGTTGTGAGGTTTTGTCAGCCTGGAAGGAGCTCAGGTTCTGCCAGTGGCTCTTATGGAGGGGAAAGAATGAAAGCTTTGCTGATTCTCTATAGCTCCTGCTGGCCCAATACTTCATCTTGTTCCTTGTAGGTTTTTTGTCAAGGCCAACTTTTAGGGATGTGTTTTTTGGCTCCCCAGTAGAGGCTCTGCCTGCAATCCTCAGGGGAGAGGACTGGAGAGGAAAAAACACCTCAGTGCAGCAAATTACATGTATGTTTAAAAATACAAATAGTTCTATCCTTCTTTACAGAAATTGCTCGACTCATGATTACTTATGTCAGTAAAAACAGTGTAGAATTTGCTTTTTGTCCTTTGCTAATAAAGTATTCTGATTTTTCAGCATTAAGGAAAACAAACTTAATTTCTATTTATCTGTAGTTTGTTACTTAGTTCTTACTGCTTCATTTATGTTTCGGGACAGTACTGCACTACTTACTCTCTGATAGTGGAAATACATTTAATTCACTGAAATCTGAATCTGTTCAGCTCACTGCATATAAAACTAATTGAAAGTAGCTGGAAAATTTGATGCAAAAAGTGATACAAGTATTTCAGTACAAGAACCATCTATAGGTCAAAGAAAAGTGTTCCTGGTTTTTTAAACTGTATTTTCAAAACTGCTGTTCAAGTCTACCTTCTGCTCCTCCTGCCACCCAGTTCTGAGTGTTTTGCCCCATTGACCAAAACCACCCAAACATTTGTGCATCCCTTGTCACTGCTATGGGTAAATAAGGTTCTCCTCATGCTGGGGCCATGTTCCAGTGACTGTCTCTACAGGAAAAGCAAGCACCAGAAAACCCTGGAACAGGAGGCAGTCTGGCTTCATTGTTGCAGCAGAACTGCCTCAGCCAGACCATTGCACCATGGTCAAGTCACAGACTTCCTTCTAAGCACAAATTTTAAATTCCTCTGGGCTTTCTCATGGTTAATACCCTTGTATTTCACAAATTAGCCCTTCTTATAGTCCCACTGCATGAACTGTCTCCAGTAGCTTCTGAAATGTGTTTTGCTGGTCTTTCTGCTTAGGTATTTAGACACATTGTTTGCTGACATGGAGTTTTCTGAGTGCATGTTGATAGCCAGTTCTCCTTGTGGAAAGCAGTCTTTGCTCCCCAAAAAGGTGCATGCTATCATCAGTACCATGCTGCTCATGGAGTTGCTCTGCTGAATGACCAGTGGTGACAAGCAGTGGAAGAATGCTGCTGTATAATCTCTGAGGTGCTCTAAATTTAGGATAATTATATATTTCACAGCCAAAAAAAGAAATAAATTAAATAACCATGCAAAATAACATTCCCTTGCTATAAATGTCTTGTAACCACCTACCTTGTTTTTTGGCCTTGATCTCATAAACAGTGGTATTTGTGAGCTTGTGCTGCATGTCCCTTCTTTCATCTTACATTTTGACCTGATGATTATGCCTGGCCAGTTTTGGCAGGGAAGGTGATATGTCAAAGATGTGAAATCCTTGCATGACTTATGAAACTTGGCTGCCTAGGGCAGAGGACCAGACTAATGTCCTTGTTAGGCAAAGGAAGCTATTTCTGCATCCCTTACAGTGCAGTTCTGAACCACACCCAGCATGTGCCACTGCCTGTCCAGCCAAGAGAGGTAGAAAAGGTGAGAGTCAGTTTCATTAGTTCTTGTTTATGAGGTTGTTTGAGAGGACAAAAGTAAAAGAAAAGAAACAATCACAAAAGTGCAAGTATGAATGTCTAATTGGTGATTTACTATTGCACTGCCTTTAAGCAGGAGACTTGAATTATGGTGCTAACTACAGTGTCTGGCCATTATCCATATGGGACACTGCCAACAGGATTGACACCTTCATCTCCATCACAGGCTAAGAATCATGTTTATTTGTTCACTTCTCAGCAAACAAATACAGAATTCTGTCATGCAAAGTGAAACTAACCCAGCAATGGAGTCTTTGTCTTCCAGGAGGGCTAGAATGGAGTGTGCTGCCTTGAAACCTCCTTGTTTCAATGGAAAAACTGAGCGTGAGTTTCATATGTCCCTCATGAACATGGAAGTAATCGTGGATTATCTTGTTGTTCCCACACCAGCATGCAGCTCTGTCCAAATGCTTTAAGTGGGTTTAAGCCTTTCTCACCATTCTCCCCACTCAGTACAGGTTAAAGAGGAGATGGTCTATGGGCTCTAATGAACTAATCAGCATACTGATACTGGTGCACTTCTGGGAATACCAGAAGCAGATGTTTAAACCTCCTGAGAACTGTATTTCCAAAGTCTGGAGCTGCAATTCAGCAACCACTGCAGTCAGTATTAGTAAATGTTGCTGCTGCTGGAAGGGAGAATCCAGCACCCTCTCATCCTCTGCCCTCTCTCAGGCTGGTACTGCCCCTTCAGGACAGATCCTCAACAAGTTAACAAGTAACCAGCCATTTTTTCTGGATTATTTTTCAGCTGAATCCGTTCCCCAAGTAATACCAAAGCAAGAGAAAAGAGTGTTGGGAGGTGGATTTTCTCCTTTTAGATTGGTGCAAAGCAAGCACTGAACCTGTTCTGAAATGTTCTCCACTTTAATTTAAAGCTGGATTCCCAAAAAGCAACAATCTACACGGTTTATTTGTCCAAGACAAAAATCCCACTATCAGTGTTAGGAAACAGTTTAGGAAAGATCCTCTCATTGTAGTCAGCAGCAGTAACAGTTCATAGTTAAACCCAGACTACTGAGTTTGCTCTGCTCTTAGTCCTGCACTGACATTGGTTACTCTGAAAAGTAAGTAAGCAGTGTCATGTAAATGAGCTCCCTTGTTCCCTGTATGTGTGACTTCCAGCTACTGCTAAAAACTTCATTTATTTTTTCATGCAAGCAGATCATTTTTGTTTTGAGCTAAGAATCACTTCCTGTGCTGTTTGAATTAAAACAGCTCTCCCACTCCTATGTCTGTGCTTTGCATGCTGCTGTTTTTGCTAAAGCTACAAAGTAGACTCTGGATTACAGCTATTCTACTTTTCTGGGTTTGCTTTATTCATCATAGGATTTCTGTATGTTCTGGTGGGTACCACAGTGAAGCCAAGAACAATATTGCTTAAGGTTGTACTGAAGGCCAAAAACTGAAGTAAATTACAAAGGTGAGTAGGACCCCAGCAAGAGTGGGCTGCTGGCAGCATGGCACTCTGCAAGGGCAAGAGTGGGCTGCTGAGTTATTATCAGAGATAGAAAATGTCCTTTGCCCTATTGCATCAACCCTTCTTTTTCACTTTCAAGCTGCTACAAGAGCAGAGGGCACAATTAGCTCCATCAGTAATTTAGCAGATTCAAAATCTGAATGGGTTGGATTTTGCTTTGCTTATAAATGAGGCACTGACAGTAGGATATCATCATGCTGAGACTGGAAGGCTTGAGGGCCTGACTGAGTAAAGTCCAAGGATCTCTGTTGGGAATCTACATAGTGCAAAGGGAAAATTAGGTGCACCAAAATGTGATGCAAATCAGCTGGCATTTCCTTGGCTCAGGGATGCACTGGAGTCCTTCTGTCCATGCTCCAAAACATGGATTTCTCCCTGAGAATCTGTGTTTTTCCAGACCTGTGCTGGACAGGGCTCGCTGCACTCCTTCAAGCTCCACTCCTGCCCATGTGCCTAAGGTAAAATTATCCATGTGAGGAGAAGGAACCCAACATCCTATTTAATCCACCTATTATCACCTCAGTGGTTGATCACCATAACCTAGCAGACACAAATTATTTCAGAGCAGCATTGCCACACTCCCTTTCCTTTTATTGAGGATATTTTCCTCTTTGGTGTTTCAGGACCTTTGAGAAAGGAGAAGGTGGAGAGAGGAAATGAGTGATACAGCAAGCACAGGCAACAGAGGGAACCTGTCTCTGATCCTGTGGGAAGAGCAGCCCCTTGGCAGAGGAGATGACCCTGTGCTGGCTGCTGTGTCCCAAGGACAGTCCATGCACCTTCACCGTGGTGCTGCAGATGAGAAGCACAGGGAACTCTGTGTGCCTGCTGGAGGGGCTGAGGCACCTCATTAGATCTGGCTTCTGCTGTCTACATCTTGTCAGCAAACACATGGACTGGCTGTTTCCATCAACAATGACAACAAAAAAGAAATGCATCCATGCCTATTGCCTTGCTGTTCTTCATCCAGTCTCCATATGAAACCTTGCCAGCTAAGAGTATGGCCTGCCAGTGTTTTCAGACTTGGCCCCACAGAAGTTTTTTTATAGCTATCCAGCAGATGGCCAGCAAAGCTTCCAAAAAATACCTTAAGATCAACCTTATTTCCCTTCTCCCAGGTGAGCAGTGTGCTGCCTTACTGAAAAAAAAACCAACAATTTTTGTGGGTCTTGATCCCTGTCTGTCAAAGCCAAGAGGCAGAGCTGTCAGGGGAAACAGCCAGGTGCCTGCTAAGGTGGAAGGCAAAGGTCCTGGATCACAAACATCACATTTGGAATAGAAGCAACTGAACCATTTATACAGTGGGGAAAAACCCCTGTCTTCAGTCTGGTTTCCAATCTTTAGAGGAAAGGTAAGTCTAAGTCACCATCCACAGGCCTGCTGTGGGATCTGATTTCAGCAATGCCTGGCTGGTGAAGCGTAGGAACTCGAGGAGAGTGAAGCTGCTGCTCTGTGGATGGAGCTGCAGCGTTGCCTGTGTTTGGAGCTCACATGGTGCTCAGTTCCAGATGCCCTATACCATAGGGGCTGTCCTGTACTTACTGCTCAGATCCCACCTGAAGGGAAGACAGGCCATGGCTTTCCTGCACTTTTGCTGCAGCACATTAAATCCTGCACATGTGATGCACCTCTCCCAGGGCTGTAGCACCCTCAGGACATTGAGCTTGAAGACATTGTGCAAAAAGGCAGGAGGACATCTCTGAGTCTGCTTGGTGTTTAAAGTCTGACAGCCTTGCTTGACTCTGCCCCAGTAAGATTTGCTTCAAGTTGCTTATAATTTTTTGCAAAAGTCCTGTTTTCCATGTGGAGATTTGCATCTCAGATTTGTCAACTGTTTGTTAACAGATTTTTGTTTGTTATTTTTTTGTTTTGTTTTAAAAAGTACAAGAAAGATAAAAAGCATCTTGTCCTGTGAGAAGATGGATGATGAAGGTGTTGGTGGAGCACCCTCAACATTATGTGTATTATGTGAGAAGAAGCAACTCAATGCTTTTCTTTCAAAGGTGGAGTTGACATGTTCTTTTTTCCACTGGATTAGGCAGGCAGCAGGTTTGTGGAGGTCAGGTCTCTCCTGTCTCTTGAGATGGAACTAAGATACAGACCACCCAAAGAAAAAAGGAGCATGGCAAACCTTGCTAAAAATGTGGGAGAAGGGGTAAGCCAGCCAGGCAGAGAGATGGGAGACATGGGCCACTGCAGCCCAGCTGACACTCCTGGGACCTGGTGGACAGGGTGTCCAGTTGCTTAACCCCATGATCCCTGCCCATGGTCATCCTCCAGCTCATGCTGGAAACTGAGGCTGTCCATATGCAATATAGGGAGGGTATTTTCTGCCTTTTCCTTTATGTTTATTAATGCAATTTGCTTGATATTTATTTGTTAAAATACAAAGCTTACTTAAATTCCAAATGTTATGAGACAAAACACCACAAAGAATTACTTCAGTATGTATTTCACATGCTTGTTACTGCAGCCAGGTGAAAAGGGTTCATGTGCATGTAGTCTGCAGACCTAAAATGCTTTTGTTCTTCATAACCAACCTTCTCTGAGACACAATGAGCTAAGGAAAACATTACAGCCAGATAAAACTGGATGCAGTCATACTTGAACATAATTTAAGCCTGTTGTGCAATACCTCAGAGTAAAACCACCAGTCATAAAGCAGCAGAATTACTTACCTTCATTTCACAGAAGAAAATCTTCCTTGGAATCAATTTGGTGTTTCACTTTTTTTTCTCCTGGTGTTTCCCAGAGAACTGGTGCTGGACAACTTGTTCTAGAGACAGGAAACTCTGTCTGAACATGATGGAGGATGCTTACATCTGTCTCAGCAAAGGGGTGTCAGGCTTTGTACAGCTGTTTCCTCAGCTCACTCAGGAAGAATTATTCTCACTCCTTACAGCCTCTTACATTTTGGTGGTGGTAATTGTGATCCCAAGCTGTGAAAACCTTTCCTGCTGGTAGTAGCATTCTCTCGGGAAGAGCTGCCACTAAAACCTCTATGTGTTGGGCAGGCATTACCACAGGGTTATCCTGGTGACCTGTGGTAATGCCACCACTCCTCACTTCCAGTGCTGGGTGTTGTCCCATTCCTTCAGCAGTATTTCCCTCACCCTGTTTCCAAGAAGGAGCAAAAATACAGCAATATGAGGATATTTCAGCATGATAACAACAAGGACCCAAATGAGAGTGAACTGTCCAGAATTTTGCACAAGAAATGGAGACAAAGGGTACCTAAAAATCTGGAAGTTGCCCACATTGCTTTAGAGATCACATCTGTGCACCATGTGAACAAGTGAGAAAGTGTCTTTGAGAAGGGTGTAATATTGGTCTTGTGTCAATAATGGATCTAGTCCAAGGTACTGAAGCATCTGCTCTGTATTTCAGTATTTTATTTCTTACACTTGTAAGGATATTTGAGAAGGTGAGTATCCACACCAAAAAGACTGCATTTGAAAGAAAAGCTAAGATGTGGTCACCACCAGCCAAAATGCTCGCTATGCTAGGAGGTACTTTGGACTCTCCTTCAGGCTACATGTCAGCATTGGAATCAAATGATCACCATATGTAGGTCTGTAAAGCTCCTAAATTAGCTGTGCAGAGAGCAGCTCTGTGATGGTTACTGCTGGGTGGTTAACTGCCAGTGCAGGAGAATTAAATTATTATTGGCTCCCTGTGTGATTCCTATATATCCTAATTCATTACCTGCAGCTGAATTGCCAGCAGAGTGAGGCAAGTCTCTTCCTTGTCTCAGGGAGTATCACCAAAAGAGGTTTGTCAGTGGAGCCCTATCAGAGATGCCCATAGGCCATCCTAGATGTGAGAAAAGTGCATGTGAGAAGTGGAGTTTGGAAAGCAACAATTTAATCCATATCCTGTACACTCACTCACAGAAAATAAGGACTTCTGCTGTATGCGACATGGAAGGGAATGAATCACAGACACAGTTTTTCCATCCTTTTCTCTTCAGCAGCCTCTCACTGACCCAATAAGGGAATTTTCTTTTTCTACATTTACAACATAATTTGCTATGCCTTGGGAGGGGTGAGATGCTCTTTTGTGTTGGGGTGTTCTCCCCAGCAGCACCAGAGGAAGGCAATTACGATGCTGGTGATGTTCTCTCCTTCCCTGAAGAGTTAATGAATTCCATCCTTCTATTGTTGCAGAGTTTCCCCGGGACCTGCAGCAGGGCAGGATCCTCCACGCTCTGCAAAGGGTTTGCTTCCTGGTAACAGAGCAATCCATTAGCTCTTGTAGCTGTTGTTCTTGAACTGAAAGCTCTGTGCTCTAAAGCCCAGCAGGAAGAGATAATTAGCACTAAATTGTGTATTCTGGGCAAAATCCATCCACTTCTGCCAAGACTTCACAAGGCCTCAAACACAGTGGAAATACATGTGGGGTGGATGCTTTTTGCATAAATGTGGAAGGAAGTGTGCATGATTGCACTCTTGGTCAGCGCAGCCCAGGAACAGGATCTGGGGTGGGTGCAGGTCCGTGACAGCTCCACACCCTGGGTGAGCTGTGGGTTTGGTGGTGATGGCTGCAGCAGGGCACAGGGGCAGTGCCTGCAGGGACAAGTGGCTGCAGTAACATGCAGGGGCAATAGCCCCTATCCCATCGATTCCCCTTGTCCTGCTGCTTTCCTTGGCTGTCTGTTGTGCACTGTGCTGCCAGCCCTGCTGGGCACTGCATTGCTCTTGGTCCTTCAGCAAGGTGGGCTTGTGGATGCCCCAGGCCTCAGCTTGGGAGTCTCTCTTGCCAGACAGACAGAAATCCCAGATCCTGCACAGCACTGTCACTGCAGCATGATGTAATTCTTCACCCATGCACTGGGTGCCCCTGGTATATGAGCTTTAATAAACACTCAGCTCTTCTATTTCTTCTTCCTCTGCTTCACAGCACACACAGTTCAGATGCCTGGCCACAGGCTTCTGGCCATTTTCCCCTAGGAAATGCCACCTGAGTCCAGCTGCTGATCCAGGTCTTCTGTAGGTCCTGTACCATACCTGGCAGCCCTGGCAGGTGCATTCTGGAGATGCCCATGTTGGAAATTACTCCAACCCAGTATGTCCAGGCCATGTGTCCAAGGGCCAGCAGTCACTCGTCAAACTGGGGCTGTGACTAAGGACCATCATGTCCCAGAGCTTGTCTCGGCTTCATTGTAGCTTTTCAGGGCTAAACCATGCAATATCCCAGACAACTGAGTATGTTCAAAAGCAGTTGGTTGTGATGAACGCTGACCACAAAACCAGATCCTGAGGGGAGTCCTGAGGGACTTTGAGCTGAGAAAGCTCTGCCTCAGACAGATTAAAGATCTGAAAATGCTCTAACAGGTGGTCTAAATTTGCACAGTCCTGCTGTACCAAACCCTACCAAACAAAAGCAGAGAGTGGAAGACATCACACTTCACATCACCAGTTTATAATGGCTAAAAAGAGGTCAGGTTTCTGCCTGACACCTAAGTTTTAAGTTTTCTTCATCTTCCCATTTCCACACAGGAAATGCCCAATCCATCAGCCTTTGTCTTGGATTGCATCTTCTAAACTTTTGGGCTTTTATGTGAGGATCTTTGGACCTTGACCAACATCCATTTTCCTTAATGCATGATGCTGAGAACTGGATGCCAAACTACACAGAGAATGCCCTGGTGCCAACTAGAGCACAATAATTTTTTCCATGTCTTACATGAAGCACACTCACAGGTGTGTGTGTCCCAGGATGACATTTGCCTTCTCTTTTGTTATGGGCAGACGATACCAAACATTCACACAGTTGCTGGATCTCTAAAGACTGTGGGTCCTTTTCTGCACAATCTGCACTGCCTGGCAGATCACTCATCATGAGGGCCACAGGTTGGGCTTCTTTGCTGTGGACTTTTGCTTTTGACATTTCCCTTTTAAGTGTTCTTTACTGACATGTCTTTGATTTCTGACCACACCTCAGGGGTTTTCAGAATCAATTTGGATCCAAAACTTGTCTTTCTGTGGGAAATGGTATAGATGACTTGTGGACAAGATGATTATTTATCTTAGTTTGGGTACTAAAAGAGTAGTGACTTCACATGGGCAGCATGGACTTGTGCTTGACAGGCTGGAGAATTAGTTTACTCAAAAGGTTTTAACACTTCAGATAAATTACTACTGCTTTCCCTTCTTTATTAGTTGTCATAATGATTTTGATATTTAGATTAAAAAATGTACAGATTGTGAGCTGCCTTGTGAGCTGCTCCCCTGTCCCTGGCTGCAACCAGCTACTCCAGAACTGTTTTTTATACTGCCCCTGCAAGGAGTGGGTGTGATGTGGTCTGGAAGCTCAGTTCTGTACCAGGTTTTCCATTCAGGCTCCTGGGGGGTGTGAGCATGTTGAGCATTTCCAAGGCACAGTGGGGTCTGTAGGAGCACCCAGCACTGAGCAGTTCCCTTCCCATTGTGCCCGAAATGCTGAAAACCATCAAGGCTAAGTTGGGCCTGGGGTGTGCAATCTCATCCAGCTTAGCAGATCCCAGCACAGCTGGGTAAGCACAGCCTGGCTCACTCCACAGCCTCCAGGCTGAGTCCCCAGGCCTGGGCAGGGCCCACTCCACTGTTTGGACACTCCATTGTGCCATTAAGCAAGTGGTAAAGAACTTTCTGGCTTTCAGCTCTCAAATGTATCATGATTAGATCAGGGTGTGCTGTGAGTTTTCTTGTTTTCTTAGGTGATGTATGATGTTAGATGCCAGCTATGGCTGTCATAATAGCTTTGGACCACTGCCTTTGCCTAGACTGTGCCAGATTTGTGACAAACCTTGTTGGAACTTTATTTAATCCTCCCAATATGACAATGAAATACTGACTTTAAAAAGAAAAAAGCAACTCACAGTCTGTTTTCCAGCTAGTTTTACATCTTTCTTGATATTAAATCAAGGCTCTTTCACACAAGTTTCCATGCAAATATGTTTTCAGGAAGTCTGTTTTCATGCTCATTGAGGAAAATTAACTAAAGAGGATGTACAAACATGAGTATCCAGCAAATGATTGCTGCTTCAATCCCAGCAGGGCTGTTTTTATAACATTCCTCCAAAGTTAGACATTGAGTTTATTATGGAATTAGTTTTATTTTTTTCTGTTGAAAGTAATAAAAAATGAAGTTATAGACTTTGCTTTTGGAAAAGCAGTAAGAAAGAATCAAAGAAGCTTGGCAACAGACATGTCAGGTGCTGTAAGCCCAGGGAGTGCTGTTAGTTCAAAGAACCTGAGTCTCACAAAATAGATGGTCTCCAGCAACATAAGAGCCAACACAGCTCTTTAGAGCTATTACTGTGGCAACATTGTGATTGACTTCAAAGGTGCTGACTGGACTTGCAAAGGGTTATCAAGGCTTTCTGTGGAGCATCAGATATGAGACTACTGTTCAATTTGTAAGGACTAGAAACCTCACATCCCTTTGAACATATGCTCCCAAGTGCTTCTCTCATTATTACCAAATAGATCTCTTTCCAGTTACTGATTGCTTATGGTGTTGGTTGGCTCTGGATGCCTCAGAAATGTGCTAAATTTTTATGAAGATTTTTTGTTAATTCCTATACCTATATGCAACTTCCCTTCCCCCTCCATTTCCTAAAATAATTCCTGTGGGATTAACAGCACCCACGTGTTGGATTTGCAGCACCTGCTCTCAGATGGGCTGTGAGTGTGTTCCACAGCATAAGCAATTCTGCTGCTGAAAGAAAAGATGAGAAAAGGGACTTAACTGGGTCCTTCATGGCTTCTAGAAACACTTCAGTCTCTGGACAATAATCCACAAATGAAGCAGGTGCTGTTGGTATGACTAGTAAGATCTTCCTTCAGTGACAAGATTTGTCATCATTCATATGACAAATCCTCATGAATTAATGTATGAATAAGGAAGATGGTAGGTCACTTTAACACCCCCTCTGTGTCCTGATTTCTGTAAGAAAAAAGATGCTGCTCCTTGCCTGGATCCCTGGGACATTCTGCTGTATAGGCTGAGCTCTCCCCATGCGGGAGCCTGTCCGGGAAGAGCAAGTGATGATGCAGCTGTTGGTAGCAGGAGCTTCAGCATCTCAACAAATCTCAAAGCCCAGACTGATCTGCAGAGATGCACCCTCACATACACCACTGGTTATTTGTGCAGTAGAGTGTCTCTCATTCCTTCCTGCACCTGAGCTCCCAGGCACAGCTCTGGCTCCTGGGCTCTGGCTGAAAAACCCCCACCTCTGTCTCTTCCACCTGCTTCTTCCATCAGCTTCTTTCAGCCAGGCTGGAGTTTGGAGCTCTTGGAAGGAGCTTTGTTTAACCCTCATAACTTTTTCTGCCTGAAAATTAAGAAAGATGGAAAAAAATTGATGTTTTGAGTAAATATGTAAAAGTGTTATGAACCTCCAGAGCTAAGCTGTGTCTCACAATTAGTTATACTTCTCTACAAAGAAATACAGTAGGTCAAAGGACATGGTGCAGTAATACATTATGGGGAAGCTGACAGGAGAAGAGTGAGTTTGGTCTTAAGTGAAAAATTTTTTGCTTTGCTGGCTCTTGGTATGGAGCCAATAACAACAGAGCAAGAGCTGTCTTGAAATGACCATGGAGAGCAGGTGTCCTGCAGACAGTGCTGGAACTACTGAAAATAATACTCTGAGTTATGGCACTTCTGTTCAATGTCTCATAATAATAATAATAGTAATAATAATGATGATGATGATGATAATAATAATAATAATAATAATGTCTGCCTTTGTGGGATGCATGAGCACTGAAATACTGTTTTATTAGCAATCACTTTGTGTCCCTGGGAAGACTCATATGGGACCCCCTCCCACTGCATGGGAACAAAGAAGTGTCTTTTGTTTAATGTGAGTTTCAGGGTTTACAATATGCAGTCTGTTGTCAGTCAGGAGCTCAAAGCCATCTGAATTAAGAGATTTTCCTCTCTCCAGAGAGCCACACAGGCATCTGCTACCTACCAGCCCTTCTGACAGCAGCTCTTTTTGTTCCCCATTTTACGTGCTGTTTCACTGTAGCAAGCTGAGAAGCAGCACAATATTCCCAGAACCAGGAGTTGTGTCCACAATTTCCAGGGGAACAGGTACTGCTATTATGACCCCCAATCTGTGCTGCCTGCTCCACAAATGTAAGAAAATAATTTTATTTTGCTCAAAACCCTTTCACTCTCTACCCAGTCAGTGAAGACCCATTCATTAAGCAAGAGTCCTGTGTACCGATCCTGAAGGGAGATGAGCACCTGGAGTCCTCTTGAAGCCAACAGGATTTGCTTGCAAGGGCTAAAGACCTCTCAGGGTTTGACTGTGTGGTCTTAACAATCCACCCTCTGATGTGCTTTTTATTTCTCCCTTGTGTGTATTATTTTAGACCCTGTACTTTCTGCAGCATGTGTTTCTCCTCCAGAGTCATGGCATACAAAATTACTTTGATTCCTGATACAGCTTCAGCTGGCTCCTCACACCATGCTGCTGAAAGATGAATTAGAAATGGTTTCTCGGTGCTGCAGGCATGGCAGAGTGCAGCCGGCTCACCCCCAGCCCACTCTGGGCAGGCAAAAGGAGTGAGATGAAAGACAGATGGCACCAGAAACTGGGGGACAAGGGAAAGCTTTCCACTCAGATTAGGCTTAGGTGGCTTTTTGCAACAGTCAGACCAAAACCATTAAGTCCTTGTACTGGTAACAGTGAGATTTGTGCCTGTATTTATGCCAGGGACTGTAACACTACACGAGAGGCAAGCTTTCTCTCTAAGTACATAACCTCATTGCTGAGTAGAGGCAGGAAAAAATTACTTTATTTCATGAAAGTGAAGCTTAGATATTGCTCCGAAACTTTGAACACAAAATATTGCTGGAGAAGAGCCCCTGGGCTGGGTTATTTTTCATGAATGAATGGCAAACCATTATTTCTGAAGAAGAAAAGGGCTCGCACAAGCAGACATGCTGCATTTTACTGGGGTTATATAGTATCAAGTGACTGAAGGGAAAAGATGAATTGATATCTTGGTTGTTAGTGTTATGGGGGGTTGATAAATTTTATTGATATGGCAATTCTTCTCCTTAGGCTAGGTTATTAAATAAGTATGGTGCTAATTGCATGACAGCATTGTATTAGTCATAACAAGATCCTTTGTAACATTTTTAAGTGCTCTTCCAGATGAGATTACAAATATGCAGAGGAAAACACAAAAAGTAATTCAATTTCATGTCACCTCTGGTTTTTTTTGACTGGAAAGAGAAGCACTATAGTAGAAACTTATGAAGACACAATTTTTGCTAAGAAATGAACTGAAATTCTCTGCTAATGTGGATCTGCTAATGGGGAGGTATGGGGGATAGCATGGCAGGAGAGATGTGGTCAGTGTCAGAAATAAAAAGGTAAGAGGGAATGCTATATAGGATAAATAATAAGCCCAGAGAGACATACTGGAAGAATAATTACATCAAAGCCAGCCAAGTCCAAGTGCGTGTCTCTGCTGAGGGCAGGGCAGGACGCAGGTGGGGTGCTCCAGTTTCCCAGGCAATAGATTCAACTGTTACAACATCGCTGAAATCTGCCAAAGCCAGAACGTTGTTGGAACTTAAAAGTCACAAGCTTCCCCAATTCTTCTAATTTAATATTCCTTTGAGCATAAGATGCAAGAGGGAGGGGAAAAAATGGGAGGAGTCCTTTGGGTGGTGGGTGCAGAGGCAGACAAAAAAACCCAGGCCAGAGAAAGCAGAAAAGGTTTCTTAAAAGGAAAATTCCTGAGAAAATAAAATTAGTTGGGACCAACAAGAGAACTGAATTACTACCTCTCAGGGCAAACCAAAAAATCAAATCAGGGCATGTTAACACACATAACCTGTGATGGAGTGAGGGACAGCGGGGGGAAAGGAAAAGAAAACCTGGCATAAGGAAGAGCAGGTGAGGATCAAGGATAAGCTCCTTTCTCTTGTTCCTTGGCAGTATCCTGCCACCTTGGTGGATGTCTGGTCTGAGTGAAAGAGCATCAGCAGGATGCAAAATGTGTGTATCAGCTATGGGGTGGTGCTGGGCAAGTGCAGAGGGC
>JACBWW010000017.1:10999148-11123143 GCA_020086605.1 Lanius collurio | reverse complement strand
ACTGCTCCTGAGAGGTGGCAGTGCAGGTGATGCTGTTACTGCTCCTGAGAGGTGGCAGTGCAGGTGATGCTGTTACTGTCACACTATACACAACACCTGGAAGATGTCAGAGGGGAAGGGATGGTTGGTGACTGGTGGAGAACTTGAGAAACCAGAGGCAAAGAGCACAGCTGGAGAGAGGGGGCAAGAGAGGCAGTCAGGAGCCTCTTCTGCTTTTCTTTTTTCAGCCTTTTCTGCTTGGGCAATTGTCCATGGGGAAAGCAATAGAGGTGTTCTTCACAGGCCAGGCTAAGCAGCTTCTTTCCATCTGCTCACAGAGGAGGAATATCCAAATCTCCACCTTGCTTTGGGTCTTCTTGAGTTTAATGCTGCTTCAAGGCAGCAGGAAGTTTCTCTGAAGCAAATGCAAATACAAGGAGGCAGTGGTGGAACTGAAAAAATGGGAGAGACTGTGGAGAAGACGCCTCTGGTAGGCCACAGACAGCAAGAGAGATTTACAGGAGATAGAAAAGAATATACAGACATTGTGATGGAAAACTGGGAAAAAAAGGAAACCAGTCCTGTGCCAGGAGCAGGCTGAGGCCAGAAGGGAGAGGGACTGGGGAGGCTTTTGATCAAGAGTTTTAGGCTGAGGGTTTGGGCTGAAGAAGATGTGAAGTCCATGCAGATGTTTTGCCCTGATGATCTACTTGTACTACTGGGTTCACTGGCTGAGCAGGAAAAGGCAGCCTGCAGCCAGCATTGTGGCACAGGCTGTCACTGTTGCCTTATTAAAGCTTTTACAAAGTACCTATAGGCATAGAGCAGTACCTGCTTCTTCCAGAGCCACTTACTGAACACTAAAGCAGAGTGGCTTTAACTGATTTTTGTCATCAGCAATAGTATCTGCAATATCAAAACAGCCTTAAAAATGTGTTTTGGTAATATTTGCAATAGCAGATGAGACTTAAATAAGTGTTTTGTGTAGAACAGCTTTTTTTCTTAGCAGTTTTTGCAGTGCAGAGGGGTGAGTAAGTTTCATTTCTGCTTTCTGTCTCTTTTAGGTTTATGCATTTTTGAATTGGGCCTCTGTCAGGCTGTGTAGGAAGCCAGATGTCTCTGGGCAGCTCTTATGAGAATGAAATTATGCCCCTTTTGTGTAACATTGCCCTATAATTTAAAAGTAAATTCCCTTTAACATCATAGGTAAAAACCCAACAGGAGACATAGTCCTGAGTTTTCAATTAAATCTCTTTTCCAATTAAAAAGGACCCGCAAATTCCAGGGGCAGATTAAAACTTTGCTGGTCATACACTTCTGCATAGTTGGAAGGTTGCTGGGTAAATTCCCCAGGAGCACCTCTCCACCTTCCATCCGTCACAGTCACTAGACTGAGCAGTGGGAGGAAGAGCTGGGGAGGACAGGCTGTGGAGAGAGTTGCTGAGAAACGCACAGCAAAAGCAAAAGCAATGGGAGATGAGCCAGGGGGATGGAGCAACTCCCTCGTGGCAGGGTCGAGCGTTTGCTTTTGCTGGAGAAGCAGGAAATGCTTCAGCTTCTGCAGTGGGACTGGTGTTCCTTGGAGTATTTGCAGCCCAATCCCCTTGCTGGCTCCTCTCTCATGGCTGATGTTCTTCCTCATGCACTTGCTTCCTCTGTGCAGCCCGGGGCACTGGCTGTGGTGGCTGTGGTGGCCCTGCACACCGCCTCCAAGAGAGGGAGTGGCAGAACCTGGGCCTGGAAGCAGAGCCAGAAATAGGGAAGCCGGTTATCTGAATCACAGCGTCCCAGTTTAGCCTCTGCTGGTCACATGCCGTCTGCTCCCTGACAGCCCTGCGCTAATGTTACAGACATCAGCAGAGCCCCGCTCCGACGCTCTGCCTTCCAGTCACAAGTGCAGTCATGAGCTGGAAAAAAAGCAAATACAAGCTAAAACTGCAACATCTTGAGGCAAAGATGAAGGGAAAAAAAAAGCTAACACCTGATGGGGATGGCTCTAATGTTCTGCATCATCTTACATAAAAGCTTTTTCTCAGCTGTCCCAGTTTAAAAGTGTAGGTGAGGGTTTAGTCATGTTAAAACTGGCGTCTCTGAGGCTGCCGTTATTTGTCACATCACTAAAATGAGATGCAGTTATAATAGGAAGGATACTGGTAATGATTGGGGTCCAGATAATTAGAAGAAATGAGACAATATTGCTGACAGAAACAGCAGACACCCAGACAACAGCTATAATGGCTGTATCAAACTGGATGTTTGCATTACAACATATTTTATTGAAGGCAACTTTGTTCTGCAACACATCCTTCTTGCTTCTTTCCTTCTAGGGTGACCACATTTTGGTCAACTTGCTCTAAGCCCGGTGCTGGTGCCAGGCGTGTCAGGGCACTGACTCTATTTCAGCCATGAGGCTGAGGCTGGACACCAGGGATCTGCCAACTTCCAGCTCTCAGGCTGGGTCTTACACAACACCGTGGCAGGCTGACCCCACCAGGCTTCCCAGCACCCCTTTGGGACTCATCCTGCATGTGCCCTGGCCATGGGCCATGCTTCCGGGATTCCCAGAGGGAAGCTCTGGTGTGCAGACTGCAGCAGCCATCACATGCTCGTGGGGCCATCAGTGACCAGGATGGGACACATAAATCAGTTCACAGTGAGTCTTGTCAGCCATGGGCACACACCAGAGGCACAACTCACTTCCACCTGGTCTTGTCTGTCCCTCATTCCCTGTACAACAGTGAAGGTGGCACAGGGCTTCCCACGGTGTTTGGTCATGGGGGGCAGTTCTTTTGCACTGGCTCTTTCTGCTAAGGGAGCAGCAAGCAGAACCCACAGCGGGCTGCCCTCCTGGGGTTAAGAAAACTCAAAAAGGAAGCCAAGAAAACCCAAAAGGAAGTGAAATCGCCCTTTCTAGAACATGGAAATGCTGAGAAGGTGCTTCATGCTCCAGCAGCCGGAGAGGTTCGAAGGGCAGCAGAAATCCCCCGATGTGTCAGCAATAGGTGAGGAAGAAGGGGCAGCACTGCAAACATCAGAAGGAAGCAGCTGGAAGCAGCTGAGGCATTGATGAGGAGCTGCTTAGTCCCTCTTGGCACCAAGGAAGGGGACAAGAGACAGGGAGCCTATCCCAAGACATGGAGAAGGGCACAGTGAAGGAAGACTGTAACCCACTGCCAGTGTCAAACACCCAAAGAGCAGTGAGTGTGACATGTAAGAACTGCACCATAACTACCCTGAGAGAGGTCAGGATCAGGCTTCCCTCAGGAATCCCTGCAACAATTTTTTCCTATTTCTTCTGTAATCATGCAATTCCACTGTTCTGCTTGTAATCTCCTCACAAAAGGGATTCTAAGCAAAGCTGTGGGATGGGTCTACAAGGCAAAGTTTTTAATACAGGTCTCTTAATTAATCTTTATTGAAAATTGTATGTTATAATATAGTGAAACATTTAAAAGTGAAGAGGTATCTAAAACATACAGCATAACAAAGATTTTTGGTGTAGTGACCAATGATTGCAAGGGCACGGGCCTGAGATCCTAAGGCAAACCAACATGAAATACAGCTTTTTAAAAAAAAAAAAACAAAGGTAAGAAAGGCAAAGAGAGGGGCCCCTGGAAGGAATACTTTTTGCATTAAGAGATTATAAGTAATAACAACCAGCTGGAGAATGAAAGATCTCAAATTTATGTAGAGATTGTCGAGCTACTCAGACTCAGCATGCCAAGAAGATAAACCTCTCTCTTCCAGGTCAAGTTACTGCCAGGTAAATTATGTCTGAGCTCTATTTGTAAGAAGCAATAGTGACCTCGCATGGCTTTCTAAATTATTCCAGCAGATTGTGATCCCTGCTCTTGTTATTACCTTGATGAAATAATCTAAATTCAAATCAGACAGCCAGGTCTGAATGCCAGGGCACTCCTCCTGGAAATGAAACTTCACTACATGATGGGAAAGTTGGTGACATGGGGTGGGAGACAGGAAATACCATTCAGCCCTTGAAGGATCCTGACACCATGGACAGGGACTGATCCAAGTATCTGATACTTATTTTGCATCCAATATTTTCAATACCAGTTATCTCCTTGCAGCTGACTTAGCACAGTGAAGGAATGATACCCCAGCTTTGATGTTCCCCTACTAACAATTTTTGGGCAGCACTTCTGGGCAGCAGCATCTGTTTGAGACAAAAATGTTATTTTCACAGCCCTTTTGATACAACAAACATTTGATTTCTAAGACATAAGTACCAGTTCGGTGTGGGTACCAAATAGAGGAACTCCTGAGAAAACTCCCTCTCTGTTCTCCACAGCTCTATTGCAAAGCTCCTACATGGTTTGGGCCGGGATCCTTACAAATGAGAAAAAGCACTCTCCCACACGCTGACCCACAGCAAAGTCTATGGAACATGCAAGGCAGAATTTCCAGCTAATGTCATATAGCAGTGCTAGGGCCCTGAGGGCAGAGGTTTGCTGGGCATCCAAGGCCAAGATGTAGCAATGCAGTTTTCCCTACCTGTGTTCCCAGACTGAGAAAGAAGCATTTTAACAGCTGCAAGGTAGAGATCTCTCCAGTAAAATCAGAGTTCCAGCCAGAGTAGGTTATTCTGACAAATGCACTGATGGTGACAATGTAGACAGTACTCAAACTTTCAGCCAGTAGCTGAGCAAAGGAGTGCCTCAGCTCAGTACCAGTGTGATGCAGTAAACCTTGCTCCAGCTTTGCTTTGGCACTGGAGCTCCAGATTCAGGGTGTGTTTGTACATGGGGCACTGCCAAATCAGCCCATGTCACGTGTTCCACATGAACTCTGGGCAGTCTGCAGCGAAGTGGGGGATAAAACCTCAGACAGGATTTGTAGATGCTCAGGTCTGTTCACAGCCCTTTGGCAGAGTCTGAACACACACTGGAGCCACAAATCCACTCCGAGCAGGGTGCCTGCCTGAGAAACTGCCTGCCAAATAGCTGCTCACATGGTAGTAAGTGTGCACAGGGTTTAGTTTATAAGAGACCTGTGCGTGACTGCCTGTGGAGGAAGAGGAGAGGGCCTGAGGTCACCCTTTATTCAGAAAGGAAGATGCTGAAGACAGTCGGTGCTGCGTGTGCAGCTTTCCACCACCTCTGAAAAGCATTCCTGAAAGCTGACACTGCCAGTAATTTTTGTTTTGTTCCAAGGTGCTCATACTTCAGATGGCGACATCTTGACATTCCCATCCATTATGTGAATGGATTGCGGAAATAACTCAGCTCTTACTCTCTCTGTGATATTAATCCCCAGCTGCTGGCTGCAGCACAGAGCTGCCTCGGACTGCAGGCACCCCAAGCAGCCCACCAGCTCCCCAGCCCCTGCTGCTCTTGGCTGCAAGGAAGGCAGAGGGGCATTTCCTAAATCAGCCTTTCCCTGCTTCAAAATGTGAATCCAAGTTGGCACATTAGAGCTTTCCTCCTTGCTGTGCAGCCACAGGTGCTTGGGGTGAAATATAAGGCCTTTAACATGAGCATTGTGATAATATAATTTCACATCATGGGAACCAGACGAGCTTCATTAAACCACTGCTCAAAATTGTACAAATGAGAAAGGAGCCTGCAAATTAGGATACACAGCTCTTGTTCACATGGCAAAACATCATTAGCTTTGAGGTGGGAGACTCTGTTACCTTTTACACCCTGTTGACTTTTAATGCTGGTATTTTTGATACACACGCTGCAAGCTGGTTTGGAAATACAAACTGTGGTAATTGCTCCAAAGCTCAGTTCATCATTCCTGGGAACAGATGTCAGTGGGGAAAGAACATGCTGAAGGAGAAGGGGAGGAGTGATCAAAAGGGCTGAGGAGTAGAAAACCAGAGTAATTCTGCATGAGTGAAATGGGTTACCCATCTGAACAGAGAGGGCTGGCAGTGCTGAGGGCTCTGCCACAGTGGCTGGTACTTGCTTTTACCACTGGGCACTTGCACATTCAACAGCATTTAGAAGAAAAACATCAGATGGGGGATATATCACAGGCTGAAAAGCAAACGGTCCCTTTTCTTAAGCACTGCCTCATCTTAAACCTTGCCAAGCTGCAAAAAGCAAAGGTGATGCATTTTCTTTCTTTCTGTCTTTCTTTGAGGATGGAAGGAAAAAAGAAAGGAGGAAGACTTGAAGTGGAAAAACAAAACCAAACAAAAAGCCTCCATGGGCCCCTATGTGTGAATGCTGCCGAGGAGAGCAAAGACGCGCTGACAGAACAAGCCAGGAATGCTGAGGCCCGAGTTCTGAAACACATACGGTTTATGTTGTTCTTACCACAAACCAAAAATATGTTCCCATTTGAAATGGTTGAATCCACAGCTGTTTTAAAATCCCTTGGTACTTCTGAGACAAATGATCCAAGTCAGACTGTGCTAACAGGGTCAGTTTTAGAGCCAAGCGAGAGCTGTGACTGATGCAGAATCACTGCAGCTCCATCCTTTTCCACATCAATCATAGCTCAATGAAAATCCTGTGGGGCTGTCGGGCTCTCTTACAATATTGTTTACATTACAAGATGATGTAAAGCTCCTCCAGCAAAACTGCACTGCTGGATTATGATCTTCACTAACACCAAAAGAGCTTAAGTTGCAGCTGCAGGACAGCACAGAGAGATGCAGGCATATACCCCTAAATTTACATCTACAAAAGCAGTCATTAATGTTTCATAAAATACACCCATTGATTCATCTCTGCAGGCAAATTCTCTCCCTTTAAACCGATGATTATAAAGCACCTTGGGGCAAGCCTACATCCTAGATGCTCTATAAAGTAACCAGCTTGTATTGTCATAAAAGCCAAAATGGCTTTAATCCATTTCCTCACAATAGCAGTTTTAATTCACTCCAAGAGGGCTGGCTGTCAAGAAAATAGTATTTTTCTCAGATTCACACCTGAGGTCAAAACCTTGCCCTCTATGCCAGAGCTAATAAATCACATTTCTTTTTTCCTGTTCCTTTTGAGCAGCGAGGACAGTCTCTTGCAGAAAGACAAAAAAAGGGTCTTTGCAGGAGCACGTGCAGCATCGTGGGGGAGGGATGTGGAAAAAGTCCCAGCAGCATCCCATAATCATGCACTGGGGAGGGCAGGCTTGCAGCTGTGCCTGGCCTTGAAAAGAAAGACTCAGCACCTGTTAACTCTTGACTGAAAGGTCTCAAGTTATGGCTGTAATGCTCTAATACACCCCATTAAATATTTGCATATTAAACATACAGAAAATAAAGCCTTTTTGAAGTGACAGGGAGTGAATAGCATTGCAGCCTCTGCCACTCTCCATGAGTCCCTCTAATTGGTCCCTCTCATCTTGTCACTTGATTGCTCTGGAGACAGGGTGGGTTTTAAGGCGAAATTCCCCAGGCATTCCAGTGGTGCACAGCAGTAGCTGCTCACAGACAAAGCCCTGGCAGTTGCCATCACAGGAACCTGGGAGCTGGCAGCCTTTTCCTCAGCCAAGGAGAGGAGACTGGACTATGTTTCATGCAGTGTCAACAGGAGCAATCCCAGCAGCTCATGGCCTCTCTTCAGCCGGCTTTCCCACCACCAACACCCCTTTCCCAAACCAAGAAGTCTGTAATCCAGAAATATTTCCTCCTACCTGCAGACTCTGCCTGCATCCCCTAAGCCACTGTGAAAAGTTCCCCGAACCCTCATAGCTCCTGCTGTAACTAAAGCCAGAAAAAAGCATTCTCTGGGTTGCTCAACAAAATGCCAAGGTGCACACAGAGCCTGCTGCCATCAGTCACCCAACAGCTCAGCATACCACGCTTGTTTGGGACCACCCTGCACACCCACAAAGTGCCCTGTAGTCATGACAGCAAATGGAATCAGGTCTTGCAGCACTTCCTACCTCAGTGTTTGAGCACTTGGACAACCTGTGCAGTGCTGGGGAGCAGCCATGGGGCTGGGGGCCGCTGGCAGCACTGGGAGCATTTGTACCCAAGTTCCAGAGGCTGGTCTGATCCTGGCCGGCACTCTTGGGATGAATGCTTTGCTTCAGAGCACCATAGTGCCCAGGCCTGGGCTCAGCAGGAAATGTGACCACACCAGCCATTTTGCCATGCACATTTGGCAGACTCAGATGAAGTCAGACTTGCATGTGGTTTCAGAGGTAGTCAGTGTCTGGTTTGATATTTTGTTGACATGGTTTGTTTTCAGGTGGGGTGTTATGCACCAGCCTCACAAGTGCTCCTGCCTGTACAGAGTGCTTTTCACTTGAGAAGAGTTGTGGCAGGGGCCATCTCAGCTCAGCTGTGTCTGGACCAGCAGCAGGAGAATATTTAAGAAATGACATCTCTTCCTAGAGTATGAACTCTTATTTGGGGCTTTCCAGCTCTCCAGCCTGCATGTGAACTGCAACCCTGGCCTTGGAGGGTGCAGGAGAAGAGGTTACCAACACTTGGTGCCCTAGCCATGCCTGGCATCCTTGCCACAGATCCCAGGATGGGCTGGACTCATCACAGTGGCAGATCCCAAACTCCTCACACTTTCAGAGACAACCCTGCAGAGCTGAAGTCCTCGGCTCAGCACCCAGAGCTCCCTCATGGAGCAGTGTGGTGACCACCCTGGCATGGCTGGCCCATGGCCTGGGGGGCAGAGGCAGGTGCAGGAAAAAGCCATGTTCAGTAGCTTGTCTCTTTGCAATCAATGCTGCTGTGTGCTTCACAGCATCAGAGAAAAATGCCTCATACTGTGAAAGGATGCCTGATGCTGCCCAGTCTCTAGGGGTGTTCCTTCCACTGCCACACACTGGAAAGGCTCTACTGCTGGCACAAAGAAGCTTTATTCTTACGGCAGAGACTTTTATTGTTCCAAAGGAACTTGTTCAGTACAACAGCCCCCTTTGTATGGCTGCTTCACCCATGAGCCATATGCAGTCCCAAGGCAAGGCTTGAATGCTGCGGAAGGCATTACATGGTCTCTCTGCACAGAGATACATTCAGCTCAAACAGTGTTATTTTTGTCTTACTTTTTGGTGACTGCTGGGGGAGACTCAGATGAAGACAATGGCAGGGAAAGTGTGTACGAGCCCTGCAGACACTTTATGTCTTTTCACTTACAAACATGAAGAGAGGGGAAAAAAAATTGCCGAGTTCCTGATGTGCCTAATTGCCCAGCAGTGGCAGAAAGCGAATTGGCAGTGTCTGCATCAACCCGCACCGGCTGGTTCCTCGCCTCACCATATGTCTGCTCAGACACTCACAGCTCCCCCAAACAAGCCACACGGCAGCTTGGACACTCCATAAGGGCTGTGCATGCTGCTCTAGAGGAGTAATCAAAAATAATTCCAAATGTTCAGTGTTTCTGTCCTTGCCAGACACTAGAATTGGGCTGTTATGGTGCCATTTTATTCTGTAGTTTATTATAAGTGTTACAGATGTTGGGAATGTTACCCTGCCCTCTTACCAGTCAGATTTTTTAACAACTGATTTAATTACAGTGACCAACTAGCTTGGCATTTCCTATTGGTCTTTACTGACTTAATTATTTTTCTGTCATAAAACACATTTAACCACAAGTTGCGACTGTAAGAAACCACCTGTAAGAACTGCTCTCTCTGTCAGGTGCTACTGCTAAATGACCTTGAGCTAGAATGGCCACAGGCTCTCTGAGGTCTGGAAGGTTCAGCTAGTCCTGCTGCTCACCTACCAGCTGGGTTTCTGGAGCAGCAGAGCTTTGCCTTCCAGCTGGCTCCTGCCTCCATCGTACCAGCAGAAGACAACACTGCTGGGTGTTACAACAGTTTCCCCCTCCACCAAACCAACATTTTTCAGAATGATATTCAGCACTGCTTTAAACTCCTATCTCATTGCACAGAAGTACCTCTTTACCAGGATATGCATGTCCGCAGTCAACACAGCAGTCTCAGCTTCTTGGCTGTTGCTTCTGGGGGAAGGAGAATGCCTGCAAAATCTTTGTCATTAGCGTATCATTGTCACCAGCTGATCAACGTTAAATGCTTCTGTGTGATGGAGGGTGTTTTGGTCTGACAGTCCTAACACTGGCAAGAGCTAATAAAAGTCTTGCTGTGAGTATTGTGCACAGCTCACTCTCAGCATTTACCTTCCAGCAGCAAAAAGTGGACAAGTACATTTCTCTAAGTCCTGAAACAGGCTCAGTCAGGCAAAAACCTTGATTCCTTTCTTATGGCAATGAAACAAAAAAGCTTTACCAGCAAATAAGACCACAGATACAGATTGAGATATTTGTTACCCACTGGAGGCTCTACATTTTTCTTCTCAGTCAGTTTTATACCTTGTGGCAGTCACTTGTGTGAACTCCTTTTTTGAATTACCTTCAGTGGGTGAACACTCCCTGGAGGCAGGGGAAGAGCTCTACCAGCTCTAAAGGCACTGGGAAGGGCTTGGATCTGGCCATGAAGTCTGCCAGCCCAGGGCATGCTCAAGGGAGATGGGGTGTGCAGAGCAGCGTCAGACTCCCGGGCCACGCTCCTCGCCTCAGCAGCTGTGTGCAGAAATGCAGATGGAAATGTTTTCCACACAGGCACTTTGCAAACCCTCACCCAGAGGGCAGGCGGCCCAAATCCTCAAACAAACAGTTCCTAGCTGAGGAAAAGTGAGCAGCATGGCTGTTGTGATAGCTTTAGGCCCACCACTACTGCTGTGCCTGGCACCTTGGCCTCCCTTCCACATCTAATCCCTCACCACTATCTGCTTCAGCACAAGGGTAGCCTTGGCTGGGCTGCATTTTTTTAAATCTTTTCAGGCTGCCAAAACCCAAGCTGTCAAATACAAGTTAACAGACCGAAAACACCGATGTCCATTCTTGACTGAGTTTCCCATACAGACTGGACATGCTCAGAACAGCTTTTAAGGTCAAAGCACTGGTCCCTTTCCCCATGCCTGGCACCTTGGCAGGCAGCCCCTTATTGCCAGTGGCATCCCTGTGCCTGTCTTCCACGAGCATCACTTTTCACACACGCTGGTTTCACAAAGCACTGGCATACGACGTATGTGGCTGCAATTTATTAGGGACAAAAGCCAGGATTTCATGATACATACACTTTGTGCAATATAGTGCAATAGGGATCAAATATTTCTCAGCTGCAGTGCTTGAAACTGGCCTGAGGCTGGGGGATTCAAAGTGTGCAGGATGTTTGTCTAAATGCCCTTCTCTCTCACCTGGAAACAGAGATGCTTTTCTTGTGCACAGACCTGAAGAGACTTGACCTGCACAAAGATATGGGATATTTGTATTATTTGTGTGTTGCTCATGAGGAATATTGTAGTGGGGACCTCTAGGACTTGCTAAGAGCCTCTTTGCCACCCAAGCCTGGGTACTGGGCACCTTTTTCATCAGTACCTCGGATCTTCTCCAGAAGGCAATTATACCTGGGCTGAGATCGTCACTCAGCTTCCATGTCATTGAAACCTCAGTTTTTCTGCCAACACTGCCAGTAAAATCACATACTCAATGAGCAGATCAGATGTGTCATTGTACCAGTGTGGGAGAATCCTGCTATTTTTTTCCTGATGAAAGTTCCAGTCTGCCCTTCACCTCTCCTTCTGGCTTACCTATTCCGTTCACTTGCCACAGGTTCTGTTTGGGACAGTAAAGCCTTTGAAGGCAGCATGTCAGAATGGAGATAGACTTGTGCATGGGCCACCACAGTGGGTCTTGGGCTGGGTGACCTGATCAAGCCTTAATATAGGACAACCTGCAATAACAAAAGCACAACCTAACTATTGGAATCAAACAATTTCTGCCAAGGCCACCCAAGTTGATGACTTCAAGGTCTTTTGAGTTCTAAGTGAAAGGCAGTTTTTGTGTGTCAAACTGCCAGAGTGAAATCTGATTTCAGAGACCCTCACCCACAAAATTATCCTTGAGAAGCCACAGCTCACTTTCTACAGGGAAACTCATAATTGCATAAATATTAAAGTAAGATCTGTCCTAAAGAAAAGATCAATAAAGTGAAGCAAAAATAAAGTGAATACCATCATTCCCTGCAATACCATATTAAGTAATTTTATTCTCTGTTATTCTAGTCCCAGTGACTTTAAGATGAAATAGTAAGTATTTGAGATGCATTTCCAGACAGGTGCATTGTTTTTTAGTTTTCTTTTTTAGTTTGTTTTTGGGGTTTTTTTTTTGTTTTGGGTTTTTTGGGGTTTTTTGGGGTTTTTTTGTTGGTTTTTTTTGGGGGTTTTTTTTTTTTGGTTTTGTCTGAAGCATAAAGAATAGGCCACTGCCAGAGGCAGGGTACCAGGCTTGTCAGACCAGTGGTCTGATCAAGTCTGGCATATCCTTTGTTCTTCTGTTCCAATTTAATGCCTGCTGGGAGTGAATTCCAGTCATGTGGGGATGTTTTTGCCAATGAATAATATTTACCAACATCCTGACTACCCTGGGAGTACAGTTAAAAAACTAACTCCCAGGGAAGTGAACACACACTAGAATAAACACTTACAGATAAGCCATGAGCTTTTTTCTTTAACACTGAAGTGAACATTTGGTTCAATTCTCATGTACATTTAAGACTAAAGTAACACAAAGGCACGTACTCCATGTGTCATTGTTACTAGACCCGGATTTTGGGCCATTTGTAAGCATGTGGATCATGTTTAAAGAATACATTCTTTTAACAACCCATTGCATCCTTACAGTACAGGAGTCAAATAGGAAGATGGTAATCTGATTTTCTTAATTGCAGAGAAAGTAACTCAGTAAAGACATGGAGTTTGTGCAGCTAACTCCAAAAATTGTAATCCCTGATTAGTGCCAGGAACTCCTCCATCATACTGAGTCCGTGGATATGTCTGTGTATCTCATCTTCATCAACTACTTTCCCAGTTATGGTTTGAGGATCGGTTGGTGATCCTTATCCGTGCGAACTGGTTGATGATGCAGTATTTGTTCTATCTCTCTTCTAATTGCTGAGCTCCAGTAAAACAGGCAAGAAATCAATGATACTCTTCCCTAGTGTCACATGGAAGAGCAGGCAATTGCAGCACCTATGGGAATGGTATGTCAGTAGTCAAAGGAATTGAGGTGGGTTCTGATACCATATGAAGTGTGGAGGATGTTGTCACTGGGTGATCTCTGCTCCAACCAGTTGATGAATTTCAACCACCACATTGCATTTTTTCATCTCTTGAAATAGAATCAAAGGCAGGTAAATGTGAATTCTTCCTGGCCCCAAACACCTCAGTTGAAGCCTGTGAAAACAGAGGGCACCTAGGGTCTTCTTCCTTACATGGAGTTCACAAGAAACACACCTGTAGAGGAGCTTTGTAGGACAGCTCTGCTAACACAGTGGCTGGAGAGAACTCCAGAAGTACAGAGCTGCCCTGGCTTGTGTGGTGTTCAACGAAGTGGTGCTGGCAGCCTCAACATTCAGCCTGTCCATCTGCCTAGAATTACAAGAATTTACAATAGCCCACAACAAGGATGGGAAACTTTTGAATTTTAAGTCTGTTACGTGGCATTTGCTCATCTTTTCTGGCATTTCTCTGTAAGAAGGGTTAGAAAGCTGGTGGGGAGTTGTGTATATATTTTAGTTTGTTTTATGCTAAAAACATCCTGTAAACCCTTGTTGCAGAGCCTATGGCTTCAAGAAAAAAGAAATCAAAGCCTCACCATGAAAGCTCTGGTGCAGGCAGCACAAATGCTCTGTTCTCTGTGATGTTGACCTGGTGTCCTGCGCACAAATCCCCAGTCTCTGGAGGGGAGAGAGTTTCACCTTCCTGCTTTCATGTGCAAAATGATGACAGGGTCAGGATTTTCTCAGATGGAAGCTGTTTTGGGCAGAGAGGGATCTAGTGTTGCCAGTTTCACCTTGACTCATAGCACTTTGGAGCTCTAATAAAACCCAGGCTCTCAGAAGAGTGTGCCTGTTCCCATGCTTGCCTTTGCTGGCACTGACCTTCTCTCTGCCCAAGACCTCACTGTGTATATGGAAAGAGGAACAGCTCTGAGGACCTTCTTCCTCCTGCCTTTCTTGGGCCTCACATGCTTGGTTAGTGCATATGCATCTCACCAGTGAGAGCAAATGGGCAGCACATTAGTGAGCAGCCTGACATGGGAATGCACATTTGTACCTCCTCTAGTCCTGGCTAATTTGGGGTGATGTGAATCTGATTGTGCTGGAAGGAGTGAGACAGAACTCCAATATTTTTACAGGCCACCATATAACCGCAAGAAAAGTAGGACAGATGATTTTGCATTAACCTGTAGTGTTAAGTACTTAATCAACAACTTAAATATTCTTCAAATTCCCAGCTTGACTGACAGCATCTGAATAGCTTTCTGCAAATTAAGTGGGCTTAAATTTAAGCACATTAGGGCCCTCTAGTTAGTATTGACAGTCATAACCAGGGCTTCAGTTATGCATATTTATGCTACAACACAGATAGGGCGCTCAGTCTAGATTTGGAGGATTTAGGAATTTTTAGAGTTCCAAAAATAAACGTAATGGAACAAAGTATCAGAAATATGACATCTGCTCTAGTGCATGATTTGCGAGAGACTGTAGGTCCGTTCCTTTGAGAGCATTACCATTGCCAGAAAATACTAAGTCCTTAAAAAGTGTCAACTATAATTTGCAAATACTAAGCCACATTCCTTAGTCATTCCTTTCCAGGGCAGCCTGTCTACTCTGTATCCGTTCAGGATGCTTCTCTCTTTTTAGTGCCAGAGAGTCTGAGAGTATTAAATGTACATATCTTCGTCATCCTAGCAGGGCAGCAAAGTGCTGTCACCAGTCTTTAAAAGATGGGGAACATGAGCCTTTGGCTTGCCCACAGTCTCTGAGGTAAAGCAAGGAATAGAAAGACTGTTTTCAAAATCCTGGTTTCCCTTTCATCTTTCCTACTGGGTGGCTCGGCTGTTTAGGCAGCAGCTTTTAATGTGTAGGTCTGCTGGTGAGAAGTGCAGATGAAAGCAGTGGTTCCCCTTCAGCCACAGCAGTCTGGCTTCATGCTACTGGCTAAAAAAACAAAGCCCATACCCTTGTCAGAACAGGCAACCTCTCTATTTTTACACAGTGCTCAGTGAATAACAGGCAATTTGCAAACGATTAATATTTTATACCTGTTATTCCAAAATTTGCCTGTCATTTCCTCAGGTGTCCTGAGCATAACTGCTATTTTATCATTTCCAAAGTGATGAAATCAGAAGTCTTGTTTACATGGATACAGCTTTTTGGCACATCATCCACGCCATTAAGAAAAAGGCTCATAACTACCAGCAGAAAGGAACTGTACAAGGGCTTTATAGAGCTTGTGAAGTCTGGTTTTAGTGCCTCTTACTCAGTTCCAACTTGCCAGGAGATATAGTTCTGACTTTAACACTTAAACAAATGATTAAATACTGCCTCCACAGTGGTTTTCAAAGTCTATTTTTTAGCACAGATTAAACAGAACCTGAATTATAAACAGTTGCTTAGTCTTTCTCTCTTCCCCTCCCAACCCCAAAATTGCATAAATATTTGATATTTACTACATCTCAAAGCCTAAACCTTGCCATATGGGACATGTAGGCTGAGAGATTCTGAAAAGAGCTGTTTGAATTATGGGTTTTTTTTAATCTGGCAGCCAAAATGGTTACAAAAGAGTGAACTCACAAATACTTTCCTCAGGCCAAAGATAAAGGCAGGGGTTTTATCTTTCTTTCTGAATTACCTGACCTTACCATTACTATAAGCATAATTCAAGGTTAAATTAAAAATGTTGACTTTTTTAAATACATAAATTATTATCTAGAAGTTTCAGTGTTTCCTTCCTGGTTTTGGGCAGCCTGTTGGGATTCAGCCCAGGTGGTTCACTGTTCACCTTTACTAACAGATTTGACTGTCCTGCAAATTCCTGGACTATCCAGCTTGGCAAAAGCAGCTGCTGCAGCCTGGGCTGAACAACACTGCTCAGATAAAGGCTCTGCTTATTGTACCACTTGTATGACAGTGTCTGTTTTCTCCTGAAGGAGTTCCTTGGAAGTCTAGCAGGACAAGTTGCCTTTTATGTCAAAGTTAGATGCTAAAAAAGCAGCACCTTTTTTCATATTATCATATGGAAACAATTATACAGCAATCCTTAAAACATAAGGTCATGTCATCATTCTCTGTATTCAGTGGGCCACAGAGAAAATGGAAGACTTTAGGTACAGAACTATTAGACACTTTGAATAAATACCATTTTGTGTTTTCATAAGTGCCAAGTACACACTCTGCCAGCATATCGGAAAATGCAGATGGTGACTTTTTTTCTCTTTTTTTTTTTTTTTCCACATATATATTTAAAATTAAAAGAAGCTGGTACTTTATGCAAGATGCAAAAAATATCAATCTTAAGATATCGCTTTGGGGTGGAAAAAAAAGGCATCAGGCTTCAGGGGTGGCCCACTTGGGTGGCAGACTTGGCACAATGAGGGGCAAAGGCAGAGCACAACCCTTATCCCATCCATGCTTCCTCGGAGCAGAGTTCTGCAAGATCTGCCTCAGAGGGGACAGCTTTGGCAGAGAAAAAGAACATTTACTAGTGTGGCCGTTAGCTGCCATTAGCAGGAAACCAGGTGTGGGCTGTGTGAATATTTTATTTCATTTGGCTCTGGGATTAGGTGTATGCTATCTATAAGCAAGCGATGCCAAGTGATTCCTCAGGTCTTGCAGCAGGTGGGAGCCTATTTAGTGTGGAGTCAGGGAGCGCTGTGCACACTGCAGGGTGAAGCTGGAGCTCTCTGTGGCTGGCACTGCCAAAACCCAGCATATAGAGAGGAGATTTACATTGTCTAACCGACCGAGTGGTGATTAACAGGCAGAGCATGTGCGTCCCCTCGGCTTTGTAATCACATCCCTGAGAAACCGAGCAACCTTTTGTGCTGAGTAACATTTGCATGAGGTGAGGACAAGTGGTTTGTTCTTGCTTTAGGGCTCTCCCTGGTACAGGAGAGGTTTGGTATCTTCCTCTGGACACAAAGAGCCATTCCCAACCATCCTGGCAGGAGTCTGTGGCCAGAAGCTGTGCAGAAGCAGCAGTGCTGGTGAGTAGGGCCAGGCTCGGTGTGTTCTGCACACAGTTTTCTTCACTATCTAGACATTGAATTTTTTTCGCACACACAGCCCTAAAAAAGTTTCCAGAGCAGTAAAACCTTGTCAGAGATAGGATATTTAACCCATCAGATTTGGACCAGCTGCAAATTTTTTAGTGGGGGATAGAGTTGGTCCCAGCAAAACCCCTCAAAATCTGGAAAAAAAGTACTGCAGAGTATGACTGAAATCAGGTGAAACTGCCAGCTCAGTTAGTGATTCTTATTTCCCATCACTCTTGGTTGTTAAAAATTCCACAGTGCAGTCTGATGGCAAAGGGATTGATAAAAAATATAATGTCATTTTTTCTCCTGCTTACTGTCCTAACATTATATTATTGCAACAATAAATCCTTCAGACGGAGCAGGATACATTCCCTAGACATTCAGTCATGACAGTCCTACACTTCTGTCTGTCTGAAATATGACAGGCTCTCAGAAAGGCCGTCTGCTAGTGGCAGGAAGTTTGTCCTGGCTGTCCCAACACTACCAGATGCTGTGACTGTACCCACTGCTGACTCACAGGAGGTCTGTGCATGGCTGCTGCTACAGTGTGTTGTGCACAGAAGACCTCAAAAATGGCTTGTCTGGGTCCCACTAACTGCTTCCTTTTTTTTATTCCCTGCAGTTTTCAGGCAGTACTGAAAAGGGGGAAGGTGAATAATTTGAATGCTGGAGGTCAGAGCTGCTGCTCTTCAGGGCTTAACTGAACAACCTGGAGAATAAACTGAGAAGAATCTCATGAAACTCAAAAAAGACAAACACAAAGTACTGTACCTAAGCTGAAACAACCCCACACAGCAGGACAGGGTAGGGGTGAAGCAAACAGGCAGTGGGTTGGCAGAAAAGCATCTGGGAGTCCTTGTGGACCAAATGTGGGACATGAGGCAGCAGTGTGGCCTTACAGCAAAGGCAGACAGCTCCACTCTGAGCTGTGGGAGCATGGAGCACAGGCAGCAGGCTGAGGGGTGTGAGAGTGTATCTGGAGCACTGTGTCCACTTTCGGACTCTACGGTACATCAACACACTGGATTGAGTCCAGAGGAGGCCACAGAGATAGTGAGGGGCTTGAAACAGGTGATGTATGGGGAGAGGTTGAGAACTGGGTTTGTTCAGCATGGAGAAGGGAAAGCTTTAGGAAAGGGGTCCACAAAAGGGCAGATGGAGTCAGAGTCTTCAGTGGTACGGTGATGGGAAATAGACACCAGCTGGAACATGGGAAATTCGTATTAGGTAGTGGGAAAATCTGATTCATCAGCAGGACCAAAGAAGACCCTGCAGCAGCTTTCCCAGGGAGGCTGTAGAGTCTCCACCCTTGTTGATGTTCAAACCCAGCTGGTCAAACCCCTGCACAAGGTGCTGTAGTTGACCCTTCCAAGCAGCAGGGTGACAAGATGACCTTCAGTGGTCCCTTCCAACCTAAATTAGTCTAAGGTACTATCTAGGGTAACTGGTGAGTTGGTCACTTCAAGTAGGTGCTCCAGAGCACAGTTCCAGGTTAACTTCTTTGAACTGACCACTAAAGAAGCCTTTTACTCTTTATTGAGACCTTATAGAGATTATACAGGTAAATAAGTGTGTAATATTGGAGTGTGGGAATATGCTACTTAATCATCTGTAAGCCTTTTGGCACAAAAACAGGTGTGGATGCTTAATTCTACTGCAATTGCTAGATCCACCTTCTTTGGGAAAACACATTTATGCGTCTTTTTGTTTCTTAAAAAATGATTACATACTTATATTTTCAGCTTTCCAAAAACCTCAGCTAAATTAGTATTGCAAAGCGCTTATACACATGCCCAGCTTAATGAGTACAGACACTACTGGTAAGACCAAAGCACTTGTATAACATGCCATCTTCAGACTAAAGTCAGAAGTGTGACATACTATGTTTTTCACTGGGATTTTCTGTCTGCTGCTTGTTTTCACTCTGCCAGTCATTTGCTGCATGCAGAGCTACATGATGAGATGTGAGAACAGTGCTGGTTTCAAAACTGCAGAAAAAACCAGCAAATTCTGGCATAACTAGCAGTGTAGGATTTTCTAGCATTCTTTTATCAAAATGTCTCCGTATCTTCTACTAGGTAGTTTTAGTTACTTGCCATGAAACTACTGATGCTTCAGTGCATAAGCTGTCTGCAGGCCAGTCCACACTGCTAATTTAGCTGGAGATTAGGCCAGGAGCTTTCTTATCCTATGTTCATTTCTATTTCAGCCCCTAAACCTGGGTTATAGAGTGACCTCCCACTATGATCTAGAGCTTTCTCTAACCCCAGAGCCACTGGCTGGTGAACTTCTTAAGAAAGACGAGTTTTTTCTCTTAAGCACCATTTAATTGAGAGTAGGCTTCCTTACTGCAGAAGAGAATAGTCAAAGTTTAGAACTACCAAGTACCTGAAGCTACTATGAGCTTATAAAACCTCTGGCAAATTCCTATGACTGCTTGTATATGATTTTATGGCATGGAACTGTAAAACAGGTATGTTTTAAAGCCTCATCCTTACACTGCCATGCCTGACAATGTTTCAGTCTGTCATGACAGTGTCCTGAGAGTTGTGCTTTTCAGTATATACTTGCAGCTCAGGCCACAAAGCCATACAAATCCCTCTTCTGCACACATTCAGTTTGGTTTGAAAAGAATAGATCTTAGAAGGTTGTACCCAAAAATGGGAATCCAGCTTCATTCTGGATTATTGGTATATCCAGACATTTCTAGCTGTAGTGAGATTATGAAAGAGGTGAAGTATCTCCAAAAGCAACCTATGTATCTCATTATGTCGTAGCTCTGACTGTCTTGAAAAGTAGAAAATTACTTCCCTTTTCCACTGGCTTTCAAACAGCAATGATTGCTTCTGAGTATTGAGGCACCTTATGTTCTAAGGAGGTTCTTACAGTTTTCATTAATCCAGAATGAAATTAGAAAATTAAGGACCAGAAAGACCTGCAAGATCTTCCTGTCATTTCACCACCAGTAGAAGTTACAGAATGGAGTAAAATAGTAGCATCACATTTTACCTCTTTATTTTAGATATGATTGATTGTAGCACAGAAGCTTTCTGCTTAAGGTTATCCAACAGACAAATGCCAGATGTACAAGAAGTGGAAGGAGTTGTCGGCTCTTCAGAGACACTTTCTTTGTAAAGGTGAACTCTTTACCAGAGTATTTGACACACACAGAGAAGAAGGTGTTAATCTGTTCACATCCAAGGCACAGTCTGCAGGCTGCTGGTAATTGCTGCCCCATAAATGTGCCTGTCATGCCTCCTTAGACTTTAAATATCCAAACTCAAAATAGATGTCTGTGTGACATGTTGAGCCCAGCACTATTGTTTTGTGAGGCAGTATTATTCATTTAGCTTCAGCCAGCTGCTCTCTATATTCAGCCTGGAGGAACAGACTGGAATTTGTAACCAGACAGGCAGGCTGGGAAGCTATAACTTATTCCCTGGGCTGATAAACCAGTGCATCGAAAGTACAGTAAACAAACGCCCACTGGAAACCCATTCCAGGGCTGTGTCCCCTCCTTTCCCCCTGCCACAAATAGCAGTGATCACAAGGGAACCTGCCTTCATAAACAAATACCCTAGACCTTAATTCTAGTATCAGCTGCATGACATAGTGTTGCTGGTATGTTAAACACGGCACATAACAGCAGGATACACTATTAGGTCACAGATGGCAATATAAAATACTAGGTAAGGTCTATGCCTTCTGCTGGGTGGGGACCTGGAGCAGGTCGGTTGTTTGTAACTACATTGCCCTCTACTGACAGATGCACAAAGAGGTTGAGACCCTAATTCTGCTGAACTCCACTCGGGGGGTGGCGGTCCTGCCACTTATGGTGAGGCAGAAGCAAGAGGTGGTGTCATGGCCCAGGCTGGCAGGGGATACCAGCATTCATCTCCTTTGGTGGAGACACCATTTATTCTAGCCCCAAAGTTGGGTACTTGGCTATGAATTGATGTTCTCCACTGAGAGAGTCTCTTTCTTTTCTTTTTTTTTTTTTTTTTGAAAACAAATAAACAATTGTCTGAGCTGTTTTCTCTGTATTCTTCAACCTTTTGTGGACATTGGAAGAAACCATGGGCATAATCCAGCTGCAAGCGAACAACCATGGTGAGTAGGAGTGCCTCCAGCCCTTCTGCAGCATCCCAGAGCTGTGTGGAGCCTCAGCACAAGCTCATCCTCTTGCTATTGTCACTGCTGCTTGAGGAAGAGGAATCTTCACTGGGCTCCACAGGGATAAACTGGGAGGTCTGTCTCCGTATGTCCCTCCAAGAAATAATAAAGCAGTGGGTGACTTCTCCTTGGCCAGCAGCTCCCAGAAGGTCGATGGCTGTGACTCTGTGTTTGCCTGTGGGAGTTGCCAAAGCTGACAGAGCACTGGGCCAAGCAGGCACAGCCTTGATTTCATCTGCACATCACAAGCTCTCAGCTGGCTTGTGTCTGGCCTTCAGCAGAAGCTGTGCTGTCTGCTGCTTGCAACAGGCTCTCACTCCCCATATGTCTTTGAACCACCTCCAGCAACATGTGGGTTGCAGAGAAGATGGCAGTCGTCTGTGAAGCTGCATTTGGAAAGGCTGAGAGTTGGCACACCAGATTAAAAAGCCTGTGAACTCCGGCTCTGGGACAACGGTGTATTTTGCTGAGGTAGTTCCCTTTCTCTGGCCTTTGTTTACTTGAGGTGGGGGGAAAGTTTTAAAGAAGGCAAATGCAATTCTACAGCTATGATAGCAAGGAGAGTTGCATTGTATCTTCTCAATTAGCAATTCATACAATCAAGACTCATTTATATAGTTCATTAATGTAGGGAGAAATCTCAGACGCCGTGTATTTTCCCAAGGGGAATTTCCATTAGTGCCTTTGCCATAGCAATTCAAATAGTACAAACTTCTTGTAGAGTCTATGCAATTTTTCCAGTCTCTAAAGATACTGTTTCATACCAAGAGAAACCAATAGAAGAAATGTGTTATTTGCATGAGAAAACATGTTTCAGACATGCACATGTCTGAAAAGAGTGTGTAAAATATATGCACTTGTGTGTATTCCTCTCTACAACAGGGTGCATACAATTAAATCAGCACATTTACTTCAGGCATGAATTATTTTCATTCAGTCACTGGTGGATTTGAAACGTTTTCAAATATCCCATGAAAACAAGTGGGAACATCTGCAAAGCTGATGGGCTGTGGTGAGTGTGGGGCAGGCTGAGTTCAGAGGAAGGAAACCAGCCATTGATCAGCTCACCATCAGGTGTCATCTCCATGGCTGGAAATGCTGGCAAGGAGGGAAGCTGGACACGGGAAGGAACTGAGCAGCAAACAAGCCATGCGTGAAACCCTGGAATAAAAAGTGCAAAAACAATGAAGCTTAGGTAATGGGAGAACTCCTGCCATGTAGGAAGAGGAACAGTCTGCAACTCATTCCAGCCCAATCACTCCAGGACAAGCATGTAAATCATCTGAGCGTACACACAGGATGCTATTTATAGCTGTTAGTTGAAGTACTTCTTATTTATTGCTGTGTTTATGCAGAAGGAAACCCAGCAGTACAGGAAAGATGCTTCTCCAAGTCTCCAGTGTTTCCTGCAAATTTTATATATATGATTTAGTCTAGCTTTATTTGTGTTTATGTTCTTTATTTTAAAAAGCATATGGATTAATGATGGATTGTTGATGAACGTTTATTGATACCAGTGTGGTGCCCTCCCAGGGATCCCTCCAAAGGTGGTGTGAGGGACTCCCAGGCTGAGTGTGTGCATCTCTTGCCAGGTCTTCCATTATCTCCTCCCTCAAGGGCACAAAGGACTGAAACACGAGGCGCTCCAGGCTCATCTTTACAAGATAAATTAAAAAGTAGCAGGCAGAGGGCTCTGGGCTGCTGGAGGCCTGGAGGAGGAGGTGGCAGGTAAGTGAGAGGGCATGATGAAGGTCATCTCTGGCTTTCCTCTGGGGAGTCTGTACAGCTCAGTTGTTCCCCACTAAAGGCTCCAGGATGACGAAATGTTTTAGTCCAGGAGCGCCCAGGAGCCTGCCTGAGGACAGCAGCCCAGCAGCTGTGCTTCTCCTCAGGGCTCCTTCCCTGCTGCCACCACTGCCTTGCTGGGAGCACTGGTGTGGGGTGCAGCAGGAGCCCCAGGCACCACCCCCTTCGCCCAGCAAAATGCCTTTCAGGCCTGCCTCCTGTCCCCAGGGGCCTGGGAAAGGCTAAGGATGCATCCCTACACTGCCAGCTCTACAAACCCAGCAGGTTTGCACAGCTCCCAGGGATTTGTCCTCTGCCCTTTCTGTCAGTGGGAATGTCCCCAGCCAGTAATGACCACGCAGAAAGAGGAGTGTTTATGGGGCAGATCTGTTTACACTATCACTTCTCATGGAATGAGACATGAGACTGGTTCTCATGAAGTGGTTCCCACTTCTCCTTCTGTGCCAGCTGGCTCCCCAGGGAAGCATTTCTGTCCTGCCCAACTGCTACAGCTTACAGGGTCTTTATCTTGTGGGCTGGAGACCTCCTGCCCAGTAAGGATCTGTCACATCACGGGTAACGTTGTCCTGATGTGGTAAGAGGGAAGCAGAGGCAGTGAGATAATGCTCAGCTATTGGAATTGTCCTCCCATCTGCACACCCGTGTAATCCCATTTCACTGCCAGTCCTACTGTAACCATCCAGCTCTCCTTTACCAGGGATCTCTGTTTAACCCTTTCCTGAAATGTCAGCATCAATTCTGTCCTTCCAGAAAGCCGTACACAGATCTCGCTTAATTGACTGAAGGTGTCAGGAGTTCCTGTTAGCATCAGTGAGGAAATACCATTCAGTTCCTTGCTAAACAAACATTTAATAAATTTTTTAAAAACCCACAATAAGTACTATTTAGAATACCAGTACTTTAGTTTTAAACAAAACCCATTCAAGTAGTAAATCCATTGGCTTTTCTCGTACAAAATTTCCCCTTTGTTACCATTACACATACTTGTAGTGAAAGGTCACATCACAGCACTTACACTTCTGTACTTCAGTACACATAGAAACACAGTCCTCTCCAAATTACTGCTTTCAGATGTAATTTTCCTGTCTTTGTAGTATAACTACAATTTGTAGTGCAGACCTGAATTTCTTAGACTTGGAAAATAAGATTATCATCTTATTTTTTACCCAAACACTTCAAAACCCCTTCAGCAAGCAATCTGGGTATCTTCCCAGCCAGAAATATTTTCCTGTTATGACTTGACCAACCTCTCCAGCTGCAATGAAACTCCTCTGGAGTTCTGCTTTTGCACCCATACTAACTCCTTTGGCCAACTAGTGCATACACCTAAATTCAGTTTCTAAATTTATAAACTTTCTTCAGGCTGAGACACCTGGCTATCTCAGCAGAGCTGCAGTCAATGAAGAGGGGACACATTCACCTGGTTTTCTGACTGGATGAACATTGTTAGAAACTGGAGACTTTCTTTACTTGAGCCCTCCTGGCTGAATTGTCCTGGATGCCATATAGTCAAATAAAAAAGCATCTTCATTTCCATATGCTTTCTCTCCCTTGATTTTGCATTTCCCATCACAACTGAGGTGTGAAGAAAGTGGATTGTTCCTCCAGTTTTAGTATAGCAGAATGATGTAATTTAGAAGTAACCTTGGGAGATCCCACCCAAACCCCACTCACAGCAGGCAACATCCAACTTAGCAGCTAACTGGAATTTTCCAGGTTCCAGGTTGTGTTCATTGCCTTTTGCTGTGCACATCTGAAAAGACTCTGGCTCCCTCTTCCCTCTTCCCTGCACCTGAGTAGCTGTAGACAGCAGCAAGAGCCCTGACAGCCATCCCTCACCAAGCCCCTCTCAGTCTCTCCCCATCCATGTGCACCAGCCTCCAACCATCTTGGCAGCCTCCACTGGGCATAATTCAGTATATCAAGGTCTGTCTTGTTCTCTGCAGTGCAAAAATGAACAAGGTACTCCCACTGTACGTAATTCTGAATAAAGCTTAATGACTGCTTTCCTCACAACATGAAAATGCCTCAAATAGTGGGAGCAAAATCTCTGTTGGTGTGTTTCTGGGGTCTTGGCTCACTTGCTGATAGGGTCATCATAAACAAGAATTTTCAAATCAGAGCAACCCCTTCTTTCCTGTCTTCAGCTGAGGCTTTAAGCTAAGCATCTGGGAACTTCTCTTCAGTAGGAGAAACCTCCTTGGAAGCCACTTTTCATGCCAAATTTTCCCCTATTTTCTGAAAATTCAGAAGAGGATTCATTACAAAGGGTAGAGGAAATCAGCTGCTCTTAACTTTCACTTCTATACTTTATTTGTCCACAAAACCCAAAGCAAGACTCTTTTTTAATGTCTTGGCAGCAAGGAAGAGGTAGCATTTATCCCAGATGCTGTGTTCTGTGTACATTATTTATATCTCTTGCATTAATACTGTCATTATAATAAAGTGCAAAGAAGAAATTTGGTCTGCTTTGCTCTGCCCCGAAGGGAATGCATTTCTTTCTCTGCCGAGTGAACCACCCAGCATCTCACAAACATATGGTCTCTTAGGTGTAAGTGATGCTCACCTGCTTTATTGTCTTTAACAGGAAGGAACTAAATATATAACAGATGCTCAAGTACCTCGAAATGAATGTATTTTGCAAACAGAACTGTCATCACAGCCCTTGCAGTCACATTTTTCACCTGTTGTATGCTTGTTTATCTGTAGTTTGTTTTGACAATGTGTAAAATGTTTTTTAAATGCTTGGATAACTCCCAGTTTCAGAGCTGGGCTAGTGTCTTATGTCTTCAAAGGTGGCACCATCATATCTAGACTATTTAATATCTGCTTAAAACTGAAATAAATGTATTCCACTGCCTCCCCCACCCCCCTTTTAAAAATATTTTTTAAATTGTGCTGAATTTATGCTTGGTAATAGACAGTTTGGAAGAAAAAAGGTGTTCAATCTTCAGACAGCAGAAGACTTATTCCTTTTTTGTTTTCCTTGGAATGGATCCAAATATGAAGTCTGGACCTGAACCTGAATTCCTTGCATTTCAGATGTTTTCAGATCAGACTTCAGGTTTAGACCATCACAAAACACAAACCTAAATATACATTCTGGCTCCTGACTCAGGTTTTTTTCTTTCTCTCCCCATCAGTTTCACCAAGTAGGGTTTGGATTAGGATTTTCCTGCTCCCATGCTCCTCTTTGCTGATCTAAATCTGTGTCAACAAGTGAGCCAGGTCCTCTGCCCAGGGCCTTCAATAAGTCTTGCATGTAATCAATTTTCCTGGTTTTATTAAATGTCTAATCTTCATAACAGAAGAAGGTTTGCCCTGGCCTTTAGGGCCACGGCTTTTATGCATCTGTCTGTTAGGTGATTTGTACTACAACCCTTTTGGCACTGAGAAGCAAGAAGTTGGCACTTGTGTCCTCCTGGGGACTGCTTTCCAAGGTTTCACCACTGCTGGGATCTCAGTATGAGAACAGCACCTCCTCTCTTTCTTGGTTGCCTCACATTCATGGATGTCAGCCATGCTGCACACAATGTATGACATGTACTACAGACTTTACCTGCCCCAGAGCTTTTCTTGTGGAACCCAAGAGACAGGAGGTTTGTTTTCTCATCAGATGTATAAAGCTGTGGTGGGAATGGTGGGTCCATGGCCGCTTTGCTTGGTTTGAGGGTGTGCTTGTGGCACTGTTGAATTTGAGCACAAGGATGTGAACAACCACATGGCAAAGCTGTGGCTCAGTGATGAGCTCCTGGGAGATTTTGTGCTGCCAAGCAGCCTGGGTCGTGTCTGATGGGCTGTTGAACTGCTCCACAGCTCACACATAGGGCAAGATCTCCATCCAGATGCCCAATGTAAATTGAGTGAAGGCAGTAAATATTTGCTGATATTCAAGTAGTTTTAGCCTTTATTCTCTCTATAGAATTCTTGAAGGCCTCTCTCCCCAGCGCAGCCAAGTCAGAAGGACCAGCTTTTCCCCACTTGAGGCACTTCATTGTGATGGTTAAATGGATGGAAGAGAGAAGTTCACACTCAGTACAACCTACCTCAGAGCTGCTTTACTTGATTTGCTGAGTGAGTTTTCTGTCTCTTTGATCCACTTTGACTCCACCTCTCCAGCCCTGGCCTGCATTGTCATGCAAAAGAAGTGGTTTCTGCTACGGGGACTGGAAGAGCCACCTTGCCTTCAGCTCAGACCTTTACTGCAAGAGCATCTGGGGCCAGCAGGAGAATGCCTGAAGCCACCACAGCCAGGGAGAGCTGTACATCTGCCTCCTACCCCACCAGGCAACGTGCCACTGCCTGGATTTATAAAAGGCTGCAGACAGTTCTTCCTGAGGGATATAGGCTCTGTAGATCCAAAGGAGTGAATCTCAGATGGAGATGAGCCACTGTTCTTAGTTCAGGACTTCTATATTTTCTGGGTACATGGGCCAGTTCACAGGACATATCTGAGTGTTTCCTAATTGCTGTGCAGGGTTATTCCTTACCCTGCAGCTTGGTTTTCATCACTCCTCGTTCAGAGGTGCTTGACTCCCTGCAGTCACACAGTGTGCAGAGAGCTTAGGGGCATAACTCAGGGTGATGGCTTCTAGCTGGCAGATAAGGTCTTAAAAACCCTTTTTGTGTTTCTTGCCCTGAGAGATGTGTACTGAGAGCATGGTGTTAGTACAGGGTCACTTCTCATGCTCACATGCCCCTGACTCGTAGCTGGCTGGCACTCTACACCAACACACACTGGCGTTATTTTTAAGCTCTGCAGAAATTTTTTGAGAGTTGTTCAAAGGCTTCAGTCTGACTCTGTGGTGTGGCTCCCAGGCACAGTGCAGCTGTGTTAGCTCACTTGCTTGCTCTTGTGTGCTGTGCTTGGGGCACTTAATCCTCAGCAGAAGAGGAGGAGCCTGAGCCCCTTCCTGTCCAGCTCACAGGGGAAATGACACGTCACCTCCTTCTCCTGGCACCCAGCAGCTAGATCACCTCCCAGAAATGGTACAAATAGAGCTCTGCACCTGCAGGAGCACTGAAGCAGCACTCAGACAGAGTATCCTGGTTGGGGAGGGGGAAACACTTCCTAGCATAAGCACACTCACAACTTCCTTCTCTCTAGCTGCTCCAGTATCTGCTTTACCTTCAGTAGGACTACCTCAAAAGCCAAAGTGAGCAGAGGCTGAATTTTGACTTGAGAGAGTGTAGTTTCTTCATCCCAGGCTTTCTCCTTCTTTACTGTGTTCATTTGCATGACACCTAATTCGTGGTACCAAACCATGCCAACCTCATTTTAAAAAGTAATGACTTCCAGGATCAGTCCCTGCTGTCCCTCATCTGAGTGACGAGGTGTCAGAAGCGCAGGTCCTGAGCCTGCACAAGCACAGTTTGCAGGGATAAAGTGGGGATTGTGTCCCTGCAGGGCCCTGCTTTGGGGCTCCCTGTGGTCAGGCAGGCCCGGTGAGGTACTCTGAGCAGTGGGCAAGCAGCCTAAATTTTAATTTGATGTGAGACAAAAAATCGTATCTTAGATACTGGAATCTTCTCTGTTTAAACAAAAAGGACTGTGACTTGTTCATTTATTTATTCTTTTTTCATAGTCTAAGAATACATAGAAGCAACAAATTGGCTGTCCAAATCCTCATGCCTTGAAATACTTTCAGGATGAGATATCACAGGAAGTTTTTTATTGGTAATAGAATATATTTAGAAGCCAGAAAGATCTTTGGAAGGTAAATGAGGATAATTCTGTGTGTTTGTTTACTTCATGAAGAACATATCTAAGAAAAACTCACCTTTACAGAACTGATATGATATACCACTGTCATGGGTAGTTGAGCTTCAGCCAATATCTTTCAGTTCTGCAACGTCCCGGCAAGCATTAGGTGGCAGAAATTCCCACCTGTCTTGGCACCTCTTTTTCAACTATTTCAAGTGGCCTCTCTCATGGATTTTTTTGTTTACAGCTTCATTAAAGTCAAGGCACTCTGAATCCCATTTGATTTTGAAGAATGTGTGACATCTTGCTGCAGTGACTTCTCCAGCATCAGAGATATTTACTTGTTCACTATAAGATCAGAACTGTAGAAAATTGAGAATATTTGCAAAGCGTATTATGCTGTGGGTGGATACAATTTCAATGTGTATTTATAAGTTCAAGTACCAATGATCTAAGTTGATTTGACCTCATTCTCATCTACAATCTCCTCCATTTTTCCAAATGCAGGTTTTTGTGGCTATTGTTTAAAGTAAGGTCAACATTGGTCAACACAGGTTTGAATACCAGCCAAAATATCACTAATTACAACTCTCTGCTAATTCTGAGCAGCTGCACCTGGGAGGATCCTTACTGTGTTGGCCTGCTGTGATCTACTGGCCTGAGAAGAATTCCATGAATGAGAGGTAAGTCTGCTCTGTGCACCAGGGAGGGTTTGGTGGCAGAGCTTGGCCACTGCAGTGCGTAGCCCCCTCTCGTGGGAGCTGGCCCTGCTCCTCCGCCCCCTTCACTCAGAGTGATGCAATCATCTTTTCATTTCCAACCCAGAGGCTGATTTTCCAACGATAGCATGTCTAATTTCCAAAATCCATTATGGTGCACCTGCAGATGTCAGTATAGCCTAAAAAATATATACTTTTTAAAAGGGCTCCTAATTAGTGAAGGCTAAGCCATTCATACAAAGCTCATGACCTCACTCAAGACTTGGGATTTCTGTAAGGCTGTGTAAGTGTCCATACACTTCAGTCCACAAAATCAAAGCAACTGAAAGGAGACAAAAGGGGCAGAGGCTGGAGAAAGTGGCTTGCACAGCACAGGTAGGAATGGGTTGGGCTTTTTAGTTTGTGCAGCAGTGGCTGTGGCTCTGGAAAATGCAGGCTTGACTTCACTAGAGGTGAAGCAGTTGCCCATCAGTGCACCTAGAATTTCTCTTTTGGCCATATTTTTAAAAGGTGCACATGTTGAAATAGTGTTTCAGGACACATTATTTGCTTTTGGAACCCATGCCCATCTGTTTCAGCCTGCACTGTTAGGCCAATATAACATTTGCAGATAAAATATGGGCATTTTGCATCATCTTTGTGTAATTGCAGGAGGTTAAAAGTGTGTCTTGGGTGAGAAGTTGGAGCTTTTTTATTTTGTATGATTTCTGTCTTGGAGAAAAAGGCAATTACAGAGGTCAGGTTTCCTTCTATGTTCTGCATTTTTTAGAATAATAATGAAGATGGGATGGTTATTCTTAATTTGTCACTCATGAATTTAATCCTCTGTGCTCAAGGACACTGCCTACCTTGTGAGCTGATGTCAGTACATCTCAAGTTCAGTCCCAGTAGAGGCTATTTGTTTGAGAGTTGGACTTGGTGATCCCTTCCAACTCAGACTATTCTGTGATTCTGCGAATGCAGCAGCCTTGCTACTGCCAGGGAGGACAGAGAACTTTGTAGGAGGGTTGTGGAGGCACTTGCTGCCTTTCTCCTGCAGGCTCTGAGGTGGGCTGACCTGAGTTATCTCTGTAATGTAAAGCTGTATGTATTTAAATCATGATTTTGCAGCCTGTCTGAGGTAACCTTCCTTGGAACTGAGCAGCAGATGAATGTCAGACAGCTTTGCTATAAGGGACTTCATGCTAAGCCTTTTAGGAGCCTGGCTTATGGCAAATACCGTGGGGATATAACACAGCAGTAAACAGCCTGTGCAAAGAGCTGGCACCACTCAAGCATGGTGTCTCTGGAGATTGCTCAGAGGAAAAGCAGCGTGTCTGGCTGAGCCCATGCCTGAGCAAGAAAGTGCCTAAATGTGCACGTGTCACCTTTCCTCTTCCCCCCAAAGCCAAGGGGGATTTTTTCTCAGATTTTTTTGTTGTTCTTGTTGTTTAAAGGTCGGAGGGTTGCAAAAATCAGTGTCAGCTAGCGCCTCAATGCTGCCAGCAGCCTGCACACCAGCACATGGCCTTTGTGACCATGAATATCAGTGCAGGGGTGTCTGGTAAAGGTTTGTCTCCTGTATTAACTCCATCCTGTGCCAATTGCCTGGTTTTGGCTAAATAGGACCTCATGAAAATGTGTGACTAACAAATGCCTGTATGTCCTTTATATGGGGTTTTGTGTCGTGGGCCCTGGACTGAGTTCACCTGAGGCTTTTTCCAGGACAGACATTGCAAGTACTTGGTCAGGGTATAAAATTATGCTAGGAGATCTCTAGGAGGGTGCAAACACAGAACAAATGGGCCCACACAAACCTAGAGGAGTTCAGGAGAAGAGAACCTGGATGTGAGTTCTCTCCCAGTGGGTGCTGTGGTGTTGCCCATGGGTGTGATGCCTGGAGAGGAGTGATGCTCCCAGGTGTGGGTGCTGTGCTGGCAGCCTGCACTGCACCACCATCTGCTCCAGCCTAGTGGAGCTCCATGTCTGTTTGTTGATTAGCTTATCCCCTTAATCTGTATGTTTTAATCCAATAAACCAGTGCATGCAGCAGCCAAGTACAGCAGAGGAATGAAACAAAAGCTGTTTATTCTACCCAAAACAGTCACACCAAGCAGGTCAAAGCTGACAGCAAAACAGTAAACAACTAGTTTCTTTGGCACTGAGAGTTTGCCCTAAGCTGAACAGAGCTCACAGAAGCACTCCAAGACTGGGTTTGTTTTCTGCTTTGGTCATCACCTGATAGAGACAAATACTTTGCAGTTCTTCCTGCTAACCTCTCCCCCCACCAATGTGGGAGGATACCATCCCTTGTTGCCCTCAGACTGAGTTAAAAAATAAAGAAATTACTGGAGAAATAAGAATGTGACTGAGTATGACTTGTCTTGTTGTCTTGTCTTGATCTAATTCAGATCTCCTGGGTTTGTATATAAATAATATTGAGGTACACACGAGACTTGGGATGTAGCTCAATCCTTAGGTCTAGATAGAAAAGCAATCCCTTTTCTCTATCCTAGGATCCATTGCACCACCAGTCAAACTGCTCTCATCAGGAGTTTCTGTGACAAACTGGGGACTCACAGCATCTTTGTGCCTGGGATTGGGGCAGCAGAGGATGTCAGGGGAAGCTGAAACACCAGCTGCATGATGCTCTGAAAATGTAATTTTCCCTCTCTGTGCCCCAGTGAAGCAGCCAGGGCTGCACCTGCAAAACAAGCAACAGCTTTTCGAGAGCCATCTCAGATTTGTCCCTTAGGATAAGCTGTGTCTGAGTTTCCCATTGACCTATAGGTGGTGACCAGTAGTACCAGTACCAGAAATGCTGAGAGGAGGAAGATGGTGGAACTGTCTGTACTGTAAGTGCTCCTTATCCATTCCTACATGTTATTCTCTGTATTTGGAATCTTCCTTGATGCCCTCAGTAAACTTCAGTTAAGTGACAGAGCCTGAAATAACCTATTTTTTCTGCCAAGTGACACAGTTTAATGAACAGCAGTGATGCTTAAAAGTCAAGTTTTGCTGGAAGTGCAACAAATTAAAGGCAAAAAGGCGCTAAGTTGTTATGTGGCCTTGTGTTCCTAGGAAGGGTGTGCAACGCTGAGCTGCCTCACCTCATCTCTTTTCTGGTGGCTCACATCCTGCTTGAATCTCTGGCAGCTCTAGATCCTACAGCTCTTGCAGGCAAACCTTCAAGCAGCAGCATTGCAGGCAGGCGAGAGTGAGAGTCCCAGTGGAGCACTTCCCGGCATGGGAAAGACGCGCGAAAGAGAAAGTTCTTACTGCACTGCTTCCCTCCTAATAGATTTTCAAATAACAGATGTTTCCCTCTGGCATTTCACAAAAACTTCTCTGTGAGGTTTTCATTGCTTTCCAGATACTTTCCAGTTAAAAGAAACTTATAAAATTGCCTACTGTTTAACACCTGTTTAATATCAAGGCGAGTGGAAACTCATGAAGCCTTTAGCTAGTGCTAAAGTGCCACTCTCTAAATGTGTCACTTCCAGTTCCAGCTCCTGCCATTCTGTGAACCAGGACATGGTGGTATCTTTGATCTCAGAGGGATGGGGGGAGCATAGGGATGTGAGAAAATATGGAGACTTGCAGGAGCACAAATTTGCTGTAGTGAGTATTCTGGCTGTGCCTGTATGTACCTGTAGCAGCACTCAGTCAGAAGTTTTAGAGAAATTTCATAGCAGGTAACTGTGGAATAGCTACTAAGCTTTGTCACTCAAAATATGTTTATGTCTTGAATATATTGGCTTAAATACCATGAACGAAGTACCCTCTTATTTCTTTAATGATATAAATAGACAGCAAGTTAACTTGCAGGTTTTTGGCACAGCAAACCTGCGAGTTTGTGGGTTATGCTGCAGGGAACAGAAAAGCAATTTTCAACAAAGTACAGGGCTGGCATAAGAGCAGAATGATGCTGTAATTGCTGTAGTCTGCCTTGTGCTCCACTCATGCTTGTTGACCTTTCCCAGCTCACTTTGGTTTCTGCCTCTTTCCTTCTTTGTAACCATCTCTTGCTCATCGTGATCTCCTTCTATTGCTGCAGCATAGGTACTAATTTCTCAGGCAAAATATCTTAAAGCCTTTCTTTAAAAACACATGCCTGAAGAGAATTTTTTGCATGAAGATAGTTTCAAAAAGCACTAATATGTAGGAGAAGACTAAACTGTTCTTTGAACAGCCCTTTTCTTTGGACATGTTCATTTTCTTTTGAAGTCGTTGAATCCACAACTCTATTACACACATTCTCACTCTTGCCCAACACAATATTCCTTCCCAAGTGTGAGTTTTGTGTACGTGTAGTAGGAAGGTTATGGTGTCAAATCACAGTCAATGCAAATTTTCATGGTTTTTGTATTGCCCTTATGCTGACACTTAACTGTCTTTCTTTTATAAAACAGCTAACAGGTGGTAGGGTGCTTGGTGGAGGTCTCTTTGGTGAGCCATTCTTCAGACTCTCCCAAAACACCTGGAAGGGGCAGCAAGAGACTAAAAAAGCCCCATGGCTCTCTGTATAAAACTTGTAGTGTTGGGGTTTTGGCAAATTCACCCTGTGCCTAAATATGTCAGGAGACTGAAAAACACAGGCTTAAAATCCAGCCAGGATTTGCTGAGGTTCCCAGGGAGCTCCACTCTGCAAGCACCAGCGACGTCTTGGCCGGCTGGGAGCTGAAAAACTTGATCTGCTGCATACCTTCTCCCACAGCTCTGGGAGAGTTCTCTGACAATCTGCCACATCTAGACACAGTAAGGTGAGCTAAGGATAGCTTAGGGTAAACTTCCATTTTCTTCTTCCCTTATTTGGACTTACAGCACAGTCTTAACTTTGTTAATGGCTTTCTCCAGCTTGGCAGATTGCTGTGAGCTGCACCATGCTGGGATGACATTTTAACAATAATCTCAGTGAAAGACCAATATACGGCTTCATGTGTTTTCTGAGATGTTCCCAACATCTGTTAGCAATTTGGGCATTGTTTGTTTTGCTTTGTCAGTAGGTACAGCCACTATTTCAGTAGTCAGTTAACTTGTGATGGGGAGGAAGGAGGCTTGAGACTCATCGTCTGCCAGACACCAGAGAAGCAGTTGCAGAGTGGGTTTTACTTCCCTCTACTACTTCTTCACAAGAACATAAAGCCTAAGTGCTCAAAGCATTCTAGGTAGTGCAAGGCTTCCTCTGAACGTCAGGAAACACTGAAGATGACCAAGCACTGGCACAGGGTGCCCAGGAATGTGGTGGAGTCTCTGTCACTGGAGATATTCAAAAAGCCCTCTGGACATGGTCCTGGATAGCCTCCTCTAGGTGTCCCTGGCTGACCTCCAGAAGTCCCCTCCAACCTTATCTCTACAGTGATTCTGTGGTTCCGACTGTTTCCATCAGGGCAAAGTTCCAGAGACCCTACGGCCATGGATAACAGGAGTGGTGGCACTGACTTCCCATTTGTACCACAAGGCTCCTGTAGTGTTACTGTGGCTCTTGAGCAACCTGCTGCTGGAGTTACAGCCCTGGCAGGAAAACTCATGATGGCCAATGACACGGCTGGCATTTCCAGAGCAGCTGGAGTTACATGTGCCAGCCCCGGGTCAGACACAGGGCGGACACTCAAGAATGTCCCTCTGGGTCTGTACGTTTTGGTGCAGCCTGTAATTTTTTGTTCCTTTTTAATTTTTGTAACATGAAGAAGTAAACATGGAAAATCTTGTTTCAATGCCCAGTTTGTTGTAAAAGATCAGGAATGCCAAGGCTGTGTAGCTGTAGTTGTTTGGAGAGCTGTTAATGGCCTGGAGGAATCTGTGCTGGGTTAGAGGTTTGCCCTGCTCTTTCTTAAAGCTTTTCCCTCTGCAAACTGCTGGAATTAATAGAGAAAAATGGGAAAGGAGCCTTATTAACAAGTAGCACTATAGGGTATTTTTTCCTTTGTAGACTTTCTGTAAGCACATTTTTGTTAGTTGTATGACATTTCTTCATGTGGCTCATGAGTATTCCTTCACCTGGCCCAGATGGCTCTCTCTGGTCACCTCCCACCTGGAGACTGTGGCCCCACCATCCACCTTCCACTGGCTGGGCTCAGTGTGCATGCGCCTCACAGTTCAGAACGTGGCTTTGGCAGAGTTTTGTGCCTTCTGACCTCTTGTTGGACACCAATCTCTGCAGCATCCATGGTCTCAGTAAGCTCTAAGAGCAGCACAGTGTCCTCCCTCACATGGGTGATCTGCAGCTGCACTCACAGTCCATGCAATCCTCCATCCTCCCATCACCAGCATGAGTTGCAGGGTGGAGAGTCTGGGGATTTTTTACCAAGTTGTCTTATCTGCAGAAAAAATCTGAGCTGCTCTCTCATCCTACCTTGGAGATAAATTTGTTTCTTGGGGTGGGTATTTTTGTCTTGTTTACATTTTTTTTATTGCCTTGTTATTTTTACTCCTTGCTTTACTTTTACAGAGGCTTTTGCTGAGCCTGATTTCCAGACTGCTCAAGGTGAGAAACTCCTGCAGATGCTGTCTCTCACCCCTCTCTGCTATCCCCACCCCAAGCTTTAGCCTGATGGGCTTATCTCCTTTTTACCCTGTGTCCTGCAATGCAATATTATAGACAATCCATGACAGAGCCCAGCCAAGATGAGCTCATGCCAATTACACAAGTTTTTTCTAGAAAGACATCATCTTGCTCTTTTAAGCAACTCTGTTGTTTGAACTAGTGTGTAAATCTTGGCAATGTAGTGCGGAGTAATAAACAATTAAATAATTCCTCTGACAAACAATAAAGACATACCTTTGACATTTTTGGTTATATGAACATGTTTCTTGTAAAAGCTTTATTTTGCATACTTTAAATACAGTGAATAATAATTTCTCTAGTAGTTCCATTACAGTGGGAATCTTCATCTTGTTTCTCTGCACAGCTTCAAGTGGGGTTATCGAGCCAAGAAATTAATTAAAGGGATCTCTAAAATTAAGGTTGCTAAAATAACTTTAACTTAGTCCTTTGCCCCTCAGTGTTTGTGCCCCACAAGGGGAAGTGTGGAAAGTTCAGCTGGCATCTCATGGCCCCTCAGTGGGAGCATGTTCAGTGCAAAGATATTTTAGCTGGCAAACTCCAGCTGGAATTTATTGCTCAAGTGCAGTCTGAAAGTTTTCACAGACTCAAAAATTGGCCAAATTTGGTCAAGCTTCATTGAAATTACAAAATTGCATCACTAACATGAGACCTCTCAGCAAGTGTCCAAATTTCTGCCATGAACAATAGATGTGCTAAAGCTCCCCAGTGAAGGTCTGTCACCTCAGGGTCTTCCCCTGAGCTCCTTCTGAGGTTTCTCTGAGCAGGTTTTGTGACAGTGCCTCTCAAAGATTACAAACCAAAGTAGAAATGCCACACTGCAAACCTTGCCAAACTTTTCTGCTTTTAAGGGGTTTATAATCCACTGGAAAATGGTCTTGTATTAAAGAAGTTTGGATGCCTAAAGTGTTCATAACTATAAATGCTGAAATGCCTTGGGAAAGGGGTGGAGAGAGGTCAGTGATTCTTGCTGGATGATGGGAAACATAAAATACAAGGTGAGGAAAAAGAAATGGAAGGAGATAGAGAAAAGAGAGAATTCTTAGAAGGATCTAAAGGCAAATTGTAGCCTTTATAATGGAGGAGAAAACCCCAAATGTGTGCCAGTAATTGAACTGGGATGAAGTCACACTGTTTTTATGCACCTTGCCTAATCATGTCCTGCTTCCAGGTCATGGAAACTCACAGCTAGTGCCAGGTACTGTGACCTTAAAGCAGTATTTACTTCCTCTGGTGCAAAGCTTTTTTAAAGTCCTGTGTGTAAGCAGAAGCTGCTTTCAACCACCTTCTAACCAGAGAGCTGCTCTTTGGTCCAAGTTGAATTCTTCCTCTGTGAGGTTGAGCTGGGTTACAGAGAAGATGCTCCGTGAGTGAGACTTGAACACGCTTCACAAGCATTGTCTGTGCCTCTGGCACACTTCTTTTCTTCCTTGCTCGCTTGGCTCATCAGCACATAGGTCTCACTTCCTCTTCTTCCCTTCCCTGCCAGCTGTTGTCATCTTGGTGTGTCATCAAACACCCACGTGAGGACTGGTGGAAGATGGTGGTGTGGTGCTGGCTGGAGCAGAGGAAGCTACACAAACAAAATACAAAATACTGCCTGAAAGAGTCTGACCTGCACGAGTCAAGCCAGTGCTTGTCCCCGTCCCACACTGAAAACTCCTCTGCTTGGCTCTGTGCAGGGTCTAGGTGTCACCAGAGATCTCTCTTGGGGTTAAGAAGAGGATGACGAGCTCGTGGCAGCTGCAGGGAGAGGCAGCATGAACCTCAAGTGATCCTTTTGGAATGGGATGCAGCATCTAAGATACTTCCCTGTGTGAACCACTTCACAGTGCTGGTCTGTGCTGACTCACAGAGCTGATGGTGTACCTGATCTCAAGCTGTGCTGCTCTCTTAGGCTGCCTTTCAAATATCTTTCCTGCAAAGATGAAAGATGCTAAGAAGTAGGTGTTGTAGCTACTTCTCAGACTCCACTGTCTCTTATATATTAATCCAATAACATGTAAAATGATAGACAGGAGTTCTCAGGCATCATACAAAAGGTTCATTTTAAAACAAACAAAAATACAACCAGTTTTCAAAATGAAACTGTTGTAATTCACAGCACCTCTGTCCCTAGTACCAAAAGGCTTAACTTTGGGGCATATTGAAGACCAAAGAGTGTTTAAATACAAAGAGGTTAGAGGTGCAAAATGTAGATCCAGACTGCATGGCCACCTGGACCTGAGATCCAGGCTTGGGAGGGATGGAAATTTCAAAAATGGGTAGCTACACAGACTTCATGATCATGAAGATGTTTTTCTTACTTTCTGACTTTTGGGGCCTATAAATTATACAAGAGTTTTAAAATAGTGCTTTGGAGCCAACATATCTTTTTATTAGCTAACCAGCTGGGATGAGTGGTGGCTGTTTAAGATCTTAATGAATCTGTACCTCAAGACAGGAGGAGTGCATGTGAAGTTCAATTAAGGTTTGCAGAGGACTTTCTGCTCCCACCCCCCCCCCCCACCTGCTGGTACAACACTGGAGGGAGGTCAAGGCCTTGCTGCTGAGCACAGCCAGTGGATGATACAGAGGGTAGCACCCATCTGGAGCAGCATCAGCAGCAACAACACACTCAAAATCATCACTGTGGGCCTGTAAATGTGTTAACATCAGCACCAAAGCTGTGGGCAAGGTAGCCAGTCCAACACAAACCATTTGGCATCAGCCAAGGACAACTTCTAAAAAAGAAGGTGTTGTCTGCACACTGTTTTTATGCACTTACACATCATCATGTGCCAAAAGAAGAAAGGGGAGAATTCTCTACTTTCTGTGTTTGCTCTGGAAAAAGATAAATATTTCACATTAACTATGTTTGTCTGCCAATTTTTGTCGCGAAAGTACTATCTCCGAATTGTAGAGCCTGTGAATTATAGTGGTAAACGCTGTATTGCTCTGACCTTTTGAAATGTCTCCAGCATGACTGGCTGCCTGTCCTCCCCTTCCCCCAGAGGTCAGGCAGGTTGTAAATATAGGTGAAATGGAATAGCCAGATAATCAAATTGAACCTATTTCACTGCAGCGTGGTGCAATCACAGCACAGTGAAATTCCATCAGCGTCGGAGGCTGCATTTCGAGTGCCACGGAAATCGCTTTGTAACTGTCCACACAACCCAAGGAGCAGGGCTTGTCGTCTGCCACAGTGTGGGCTCTGCATTTTTAAGCCTCCTTTAGCAGAGAAAAAAGAAATCCCAAAGCTGCATAAAAAAAGGGTAAGGAATAGGCTGACATTTAAAAAAACACATCATCTGAAAAAGATTACCTTGACATATAGGATGATTGATAAGTTATATTTGCCTTGTTGGTTGGTTGCTTTTCTTTTTTTCTTTTAAAGACTCTAAAATGATTCCTCTGCTCCAGAGCAGATAACAGGATTGCTTGCTGCATCCCCTGAGCATGCCTTCTTCAAAGAATGAGTACTTTAGTCATTATATTAGCAGCAGCACTGAAGTACAGCGCATAAGCAGTGATACAAAGAGCACCATAACTCCTGTTATTCATGAGAATGAAATTTAGGAGAAATGTCCCTTGACCAAGCAAGACAAAAACCTGAAAGTTGAAATCTATATAGATGTTTTTTTTGGTCATAGGAGCCAAGCACAGCACTATACTTCTGTTTCTTGCAAGCCCAGAAATGCTAACAGCGGGGTAGCAGGGCATAATTAATGTTTACTTACAATCAGCATCTTTCTGTGCCAGCAATCATGGCAGACTGAAACTAAGCAGGGGAACCAGAAACCCTGCTGCTTTCAGCTGTCTGGAACAATAATTACACAGTGCCACAGCACCTCTGGGAGTCTGGCACCATTTATCCTCCCCTACTCTCGGCGTTGGTTACCTGCCACAGAGCAATCCCCAAAGCAACCAATCCTCAACATCATTTTCATACAAAAGGTGGAGAGAATGATAATGGCTATGCTATTGCTCTGCCTTCAGAAACCCGGGCTGATGGCTTAATTGAGGTTAAAATAAGCTCCAATCAGAAAGGTAAAAACTTAACAGGGCTACTTAATCTTATATAAATACAAGAGAGATACAAGTGCATGAGGAGAGAATAATAACTGACTCTGGTGAGGTTTCTATGGAGAATAATCATTAGCCAAGCAGTGAACAGATTGGAGTGGGAACAGGCTGTTTAGCATTCATGCCCCGGTGGTAAAGGCTCTGAGCTGGAGCCTAATTTGAATTTTAGGGTAGGGTTTAAAAAGAAAAGAAAAGAAAAGAAAAAAGCCCACCCTGTCTGGAGCAAAGCGACATCAACCTAATTTTTGCCCTAGACTGGTGCCAAAGAAATTCAACTGACTTTTACTCTGTCACCTAACTGCAGATTGTCTAAGAGGAGAGAGAAGTAATTGCAGGGCACGGAGGTATTCAGTTGTCTCCGGAGCAGGGTTTTGCCCTGCCCAGGGGAGTGTCCTCAACCCCGTTTTTACCTCCCCCCTCTCCCCATACTCTTTGTAAGGCTGAGCACTCAGCCCAGCCTGCCTGCCCTTCAGCAGCAGCACTGGGAATGCTACCAAAAAAAAAAAAAATGAAAAGAGAGTTTGTTTTTTGCTTTACATTTTCATTCTCAGAACTAATTCCCTTTGTAGAGCTTGAAATTAAAATGCTTATTCTTTCTCGAATAACTGGAAATGTTTGCCAAAACTCAGATGTTTTTATTTTTCAGGCTTGTAGATTGTTGCTTATCTGTTTTGGAAAACTAAATTACATGTTAGATTTCAGAAGTATTTGAAAACACTTCTTTCATGCAATGGCCCTTCAAATAGGAGCTATAATTTCAATCCTTTCCTGCTTTTTTTTTTTTTTTTTTTTTTAACCAGCCTCTTGCAAGAGTAGTTTCTGTTACAATTACTTTCTTTTAAACAGGCTATGTGAAAAAATGCAATAACTAGCTGGAGATGTGCATATCCTGCCAAAGTACAGTTTCTGGGCTCTGTTTTCCTTAGTGTGTATCCCAGAGATGAAGTGATGCCTTTCTCAACCAACAGCTGACACAATCCCATACCAGCTGCAGCAGGATCTATCCTCTAGATGTGTAGCTGGAGATGGATGAAGTTAGAAGCATGTATGATACTGCTGATTGTATTTCAGAGTTTGTTTATTTTAATGTAACTCAAGATCCGGTCTCTCCTGTTATTTTTTACTTAGTATTTAGTAAAGCATATCTTGTTACTATATAATTTCAAAAACATGTTGCATACACCATGATAGAATCTGTGGTTTGCCAGGCTCTTCTTCTGTTTACTTACTAGCTTTGTTTATACCTCCCCATTTTCTTGATCTTAGCTGCAAGCCCTTCAGCTTATGCTCATCAAGAGATAAAAATAAACTATAGGCTGGAGCTCAGTGTAGCTGGATGCTCCATTACTGTTGCAAAGTACAAGAGTCCTCAGGAAAGCAATGAAAAATTACCCCTCTCCAGGCAGTGAAAAATGTCAGGAGCCTCATGGTCTCTGAGGCCTTAGCAGAGAATAATTATGCTGTGAACAGATTGCTCCGTGCCAGAGACCTTGCGGTGCTCTCAAAGGGAAGACTGTGAGACCCTTTTTAAAGGGACATTAGAGCCCTCACATGGCACTTTTTGGGAGAAAACAGGTGAGGATAAGAACACCATATTCCTAGATTGTCTGCCTTCGTTGAGGTGAGTGATCCTTCCAGGACTACTTACAACCAGGAAAATAAAGGATAAATATGATCCAACAGATAGTTGGGTGGGTATTTTTAACAAACTGAACTGTGACCTTCATTCTGCCAGTAGCCAACCACTGGACAGTGAAACAAACAAAAAAGGAGTATGAGGTCTCAGGCAAGTAGACAACTTGGCCCAGAAATTTTCTTGGAATACCCACTTACCCCTGTGCTTGTAAGCATTCCCTGTCCTCCTCAGGGTGCTCCTCAGTCAGAGAATCCAACCCACCCTGGCTCCTGTTCATGCCCATCGTGGTGAGAGCCAACCCAGAACTTTGCCCTGGTTGTTGTGCCTGGAGCTGGGGCCCTCCTGCCCACGGGGAGTTGCAGCCAGTGTCCAGCTCAAGGAGCAGGATGAGAAGAGGGGATTTTTGCAGCCTAGTGGCATTCATGAGTGTGTTCTGCAGAGGAGACGTAATGAGGACAGTGACCAGGACCAAGGATGACCAGTGTGATCAGGTCAAGGCAATTCTGAAGCCATTTGTGCTTAATGGGTAACAGGGGCCAGAATTTGTTAGTTATTTCACCTCCTTAGGAAAGAGCTGAGTTCATTATCCTGGGGAAAGGTGACAGTGCTGCTCTGCCAGAATGAACAGGAGCAGGGTTAAGGTTGCAAAAAGAGGTCTGGAGTCCTCCTGATTGTGTCTTCCCTCTCTTTTCAGTGCTTTAACTATAAAATGTGTTTGTGCAAGACTATGAGATGCTGCTGGTCAGCTTGCTGGAGAGTGGAGCTTTGGTGGGGGGCAACTACTTTGCCCAGGGTTTGTCTGCAGGGCAGGTGGGAAGGGGCCCAGATGGTGGGATCAAAGGAGCAGTAACTCAGTCACTGTGACTGCACCATCTGCTCTGCCCTGGGTTATAATTTCCATCTCTTCCAACATCACCCAGGATTTTGTGACTTGTTTGGGCCCACCTTGTGTGAATAAAAAGGTAAATGTAAACTTTTCTTTGCAGACCTTGAACTTCTTGTCATGAAGAGGATTGGACCATATCTTCCACATGGCAATGGACTATGAGGAAATCATTACCAGACCCCAAACTACCACCAAATCACTTTACAGGGTTTAAATTTAAGGCTTTTGTGCCAGTTTGGCCAAATTTAGAAATATATCCTCTGAAAGAAGGCAGGTCACAAACCACCCATCCCCCACCAGGTTTGGGAACAAAAGAACTTTTTCCTCAAAAGAAAGTGAAAGAGATAAAACTATTTCTTTAACAAACACACAGGAAAAGGATAATAATGCTAAATAATACAATCTCTCGCTGTGGAGAAAAACCTGGGAAAATAATATATTAGAGTCCTCCCTTAGGTCCTCCTCATTCAAGCTGGGATGGGGTGGGCGCTCATCCAGGGGCCAGGGCTCTCAGTGGAGAACGGTCCCAATGTGTTCTGATGTTGAAAGCAATCCAGCTGGGAAAAATCCGAAATTCCAGGAAAAACAAAGTTTAACTCTTTGGAGAAAGAAACCTGAAAGCTGGCTGAACAAGCAAACAGGGTGCTTCTCCACTCCTGTCCCACAGCAGCAGAACACAGAGCAGTCTGTGTTAATTCTGTGTATATGTCCTTGAAAAGCACAGCTTTGAGAAGTTTGCTCAGTTTTCTCTCTCTCCACTCAGGCTCAGTTTAAAAGCATAGAAAGGCATAAAACTAATTTCTGGGCATAGAGCAGTGATAGAGAATACAACATCAAGTAACTCCAAGACCGTTTTTCATGGGTTAGAACAAATGACAAGAAGTTCAGCTTTGCCTGGTCTTGCAGGTGTAGTGCTGGTCACCAGCTCTCATAAAATAGCAATAAATAGCACCTCTGTACGTTCTTTTAATTTGTCAGCCAAATCCACTAGGCTAAAGTCAAATGTGCTAGTACATTTTTTTTTTCCATCTTGGTTCTGAATGTTCAGAGCTTTAATTTTTTGTACATAATTGTAAGGTGCTGAGACCCTCTACAATGTTAAATAGTTCATTGTCCCAACAAGCATTTTCTCTAAAATAATAATCAAGCTAAATGTGTTTGGTGTTTCTGTGTCCTAAAACCTCTTCCAGCTGCCACAGGGTAGCTAACAGCACAGTCCTTCAGTGTTGGCTTTCATGCTATGAACAGAAATGTAATTCCAACTTCTCCTTGTCTGTCCAGTGCACAGCTGGTGGGGCAGCTCTTGCCCACACGACCTAAATCATAGAAGCTACACGGCAGGGCAGGACAATGTGGCAGCTGTCACAGTTACCACAGTGGGAGACACAGAGGGAAGGGTACTGACAGGGTGAGGGAAGGGGAACCCCAAAGTCTTCCCCATTTTGTGGCCCTGGCCCTGTCTGGGATGTTTGCGAGGCTTTGTGACACATTCTAGGGAGACAGAAACACATTGTGTCAGGACTGCTGCTTTGGGGACAGCTCCTGAAAGCCATTCTTCTTCCCTCTCCAAAGTCTGGTTTTGGGGGTCAGTGTGGTCCCTTTGCAATGCCCTGGTGACAGCAAGTGAGGCAGTTTGATGGTGCTGCTTCAGGCTCCATCACCCTTGCCCATGGCCCAGCCCATGGAGCAGCATTTTCTACCAGTGCTCTGGTCTCTGGTGCTTCAGAAAAGCTTTTGTTCCCAAAGATAACAAGAGCTGCAGTTACCTACCTGAGTGTTGACATCACTTAAACTTGCTCTGGAAAGGAGTCAGAGTAAACAGCTCCTCTGCCCAGACTCAGTGCAGCTGCCCATGATGGTTTTCACTTTCCTCCTTGATAATTAATGCCAGTTCTCCTTGCCAACATTTCTGAGTAATGTGTACATTTTGGAGCACTTTGATATATCAACTGTTAATGTGAGCTTTTGCTCCTCCCAAGGACATGTCCCTACAAATGTCAAGCAGAGTGATTTGCACATCAGCAGGGCTGTGAGTGCTGCCATGGGTGATGAGACAGGTTTGCTCAGCTGGCCAGTGTTCCTTTAGGACAAAAACAGGAAGCAAGCCTTTGGCCAGAAGAAGTGCTTTCATTTGATATAGACATTGAAAGGCCAGGTGGGAAAAAGGAAGCTGATGGCTAAACAGGAGGCTACTGCCTATTCCATTCACAGATTCTATAAAACCTGAGAGGACCACTACTATGATGATGTCTGGCCTGCAACATGCCACGAGCCTTAGATCATGACCCAGGGAAAGAGAAAGGCAGCAGGAAGGAAGGAAAGGCTCTAGTCCCCCAGCCCCTGCCTTGTGCAGCATGGGCAGTGCTTCTGCTGTCTCAGGCTGATGCTGGCAGAGTGGAATTTGCCGTGCCACCAACAGCAGCACTCCACATTTCGTTGTACTGCATCCTGCCCTCACGTGTTCAGGCTTTCTTTTCATCTCAGGGATGCAAAGAAAGCCCAGAACATATTAGGAGAACCACCTGGGGAGTTAGTTATGATTTTTAAAAGCTAATGATGCCGCCCACTGTTCAATGTTTATAATAAACTGTCTTCTCCCCCTCTTAACTAAATTGTGTATATACAGGGTAAGAAGCTGTACCCAAGGGCCCTGAGCTCTTAGCCTGCTGCACAGAGCTGCTGTACTCCATAAATAGGAAAGGTGGACAGAAAGTTATTAGTTTTCATGCATTTCAATGGGACAGGCTGGGAAGCTCAGGCAAAAGAAAGTGACAAGCATGATCCTGGCCTACAGCTGCAGTGTTTTAATGCAAACCTGAAGACTGTACAGTCCTCTTGGCAGCTGGCTCACAGCTCAGCCTGCACAAGTGATGCAGATGGGGATTCAAAGGTTGCATGGAAACACATTGCTTTCCTTCAGTCCTGTGCCAAATGTAATACCTAATTGCTTAGCTTACGTATATTTAAGCAGTTCAGGAGAAGAACAGGCACTCTGCAGCACAGAGCAGCACACAGTCTGCTTTAACTATTACCTGGAAAGGAACATTTTTTAATTCTCTAGTCCATGCTTTTATACTGATGACTGCTTTGTGATGAAGTGCCTATGGCTGAGTGGCCCATGCCTCAGCCCCTGCCTGGGCAGAGCACAGCACATTCCAGCCCCTGGGATCCAGACTGTTGTACAAATAAGGAAGCAAAAGGTCCAAGCTGGATTAGAGCAGGACTAGTACAGCAGTGAGAACAGCACTTTGGCTCTGAAACAGCTTTTTCATAGCAGGAAATACAGTGGCACCCTTCATCCTGCCAGAGGAGAGGCATTAACTTTTGCACAACTGTGTCTCAGTCTTTCTTCATAGAAGGCAGTGAAGCTGAGCAGGTCACACGTGTGTGCTGGCAGAGGCCTTGTCAAGGCCATCAGCCACAGAAGAGGCCCCCAGTCACCCAGTGCTGGGGGAGAACATCCCTGCAGCAGGCAGGTGAGCTTGGTGTCAGCACTGTGCAGGTCAAGTGCCTGAAGCCCAAGCACTGCCCAGCCCAGGATGATAGGAGAGTTTTTCTTGGAAAGAGGTGATTTTTCAGTTCTGTTTCTAGGTTAGTTACCTCCTTTACTGGAACATCTAACTAGTAAGGACTCCTGCATGCAGGAAGGCACCAAGCCACCACCAGCTCAGCATTACCCTCTTAGTAAAGGCAGAGATCACTGGCACAGTCAGTGGTCAGAAACACTGCCAGTGGTTTGATTCCAGTTATTTGGCTGCAGCACTTGATGAACTAGACTGTCTGACCAATGCCTTATATAAGAAATGACAGCTTTTAATTACAGTATTTAACTTTCTAGAGGACAGCTGTTTCTTTCACACTATGAATTAACATGCTATTCTGAACAGATTTGTACTGTGCATGCAGATCTAAAGTAGTTGTGAAGATAGTTTAGCTTGGAGATTTTTTTTTGCATACTCCCACTTTCGAGCTTCATTTATTTGTTTCTTCTGGTGTGATGAGGTTGTAACAGCACCACCTGTGCTTCTCAAGATCTGGTGCCACAAGGGTTGGATCTTGGATGGGGCCCTCGGTGCCACCGGAATAACACTGCCAAACTGAGAACAAGTTTATTTTTGTATTGCACAGATGCTGGTTGAAGGGACATAGTTCTTGACTCTCATTAGCCCTCAGGTGTTCCTGTCCAGGAAAGTTAAGACACAAGTGCATCCCTGAGGAGCTGACACATGGAAGCCACTCCAGAAAAGATGGAGAAAGGCAGGTACTGCTCTTTTGCAATGTTACTTAACTCCACTTGTTTGCAGAGCAAATTACCCCGAAAAAACATAGCCAGGCCTTCATCTGTATTGTAAGAAATGCAAAGGGAGAAAAAGAGAAAATAAAAACCAACTTCAACCCACACTCTTGGCAGCCTGGCTCTCTCCCAGGTCTCTGGCCTGGATTCCTGCAGTTCCAAGTGAATGTTCCTTTGCTATCCTGCTTGTCCATCACACCTGCTTTGTCTGTTGCCTTCAGTCTTTTGCATTTACTTATTCCCACACTAAGAATCTCTCTCCTCTTCCCCAGACAACTTTATTTTAGTGTAATAATTTGTAAGATGAGATTCTATGAGAAATAAAACTGATGCTATACCTGCTTGTTCCACTTTGCAGTTCTAAGTTTTCTGAATGCAACACAGATTTCTTTCATTTTTTTTAAACAGCAGCTGAGTACCTTAAATTCAAATCTGTTTGGGGAAGTTGTAGGAAACTAATATTAGAGCTGCCATTTAATTCTCAAGGCAATAAAAAGGACTGAGAGGCCAAGTCGCCCCTGAATGTCTTTCATGTTGGTTTGTTACACAGTGTGAGCTTGTTTTACAAGTGCTCTGTTTACAAGAATGCTGGGGGAGCTGGAGAGGGGGGGATGTTCATTTAAGTCCCACATTCACATAGGGCTACTTTTGTAAAGGCCTGATCCAGTCCTACCAGCTGCTTGCCCACAAAACTTCACAATTGTGGAGGCTAATTAAGATTCTTCAGAGGAGCTCTCCTCTCCCCAGCGGCTGCAGGCGGCCTCATCAGACATGCTGTCCCTCCCCCTGGGCCCAGCAGAATGCCCTTCTGTGCCTGGGTTACATTATGGCTTATGAATTAACCAATTGATTCTGAAAATATCCCTACTTTAGGGCTAAATAAAGCTGTTCCCTTTAAGGGGAAAAAGTCAGGGCTCGGCCTAGGAATAAATTGATACTGTATTACCTATAAACTCCCTCCTCTCTCATGCTGCAAGGCGAGGATTCACTTGCAGGATACAATGTGTTGAGGACAAAGGGACTTTATCAAGGACTTCTGTGAAGATGGGGAGGAAAGCCTGAGCCTGAGCAGTAAGCATGGCTTATCCACTTGCAAGTAAATAAAACTTCCTGCATGCAACTCTGATTTTAAAAATTAATTTTTAATTTTTAAAATTAACATGAAATGATTGTGCATATTTGCCTTGTCTTTTTTGCGTCCACTTCTCTCTCCAGCTCCAAAGTGAAGAAACCCGTAACTGGTACAGATCAAGCACGGCTGAAAGTTGACTGGTACTGTACCACTGTGCAGCTGAACTATAGACCTGAATACAGCTCTAGTGCTGGAACAAAAATTTCAGCTGGCACCAATACATAATGTTGGACCTCCAATACCTTTTGAGTGGTTATGGCCCCAAAAACTTTATATTCAGGCTTTAAATTGACTTTAAAACCAGAGCCAAATCTGAGATAAAGCCTAAAAACTGAGGAATATATAAAATTAACTATGTTTCATGTGATACACATAGCTTTCCCCTGGTGTGTTTGTGCAAATCTCTCATTTTGATTATTTAAAAGAAAGCTACCTGCTGGAACCAGACAAGATCTTTCAAGCAGTGAAGAAACCCAGTGTAGTGACAATACACAGCTTCAAGTTGGTCACAACAAATGTACCATTAGCCTGGACTTCCTCGTCTTCTTGAATGTCTCAAGTGTTTGCCTTTACCTCTTTCAATTAAAAAGAATACTCTCCCCTCCCCAAACTAAAAATCAGAATATTAAGACAACTTCACTGCACAAAATCATACTAGATACTGTAATAACAAAATGCTTTATTTTGGGGGAATACAAGGAAAAGTGTGACATCCTCATTATCAAATTGCTTTAAAAAGGCATTCTTCCTTTGAAAAAGGTAACATTCGCAACAAAAGGTGACTGGTGAACAAGCCCTCTCATGTAGCAGCAGGAATTCTTTCTTATTTTACAGCCAAGGCAGGTTCTGAATAATGTACAGCCACAGATTCCAACTTTGTTGATATTTCTGTTAGGTGAGGGCACAGGCTCAGCACTGCTTGGTGTGACAGCCCAGAGGGAGGCTGACAACGCTGCCAACACGGGGCTTGTGCAGTTCTCACCCAGCTCACTTTGCAACAAACCACAAGACTTCACCATTACCACAAGAAGACACTGAGAAAGCCACAAGGTTACTAATCTTCTCTCTTATCTCCAAAAACTTTTCATGCAAGCCCTATGCTTGTGAAAGTCTCGTACCATCACTCTGGTTACAGCTCAGTGTGTCACCCCACATCTCCTCTGCTGTGAGCCAGGGCTGTGTGTGAGGGGGACACAGCAGAGCTAAGGACACTGACACACGATCCCTTCCTCAACGTAACTGTTTCCTGTACAGTGGGGTCCAAGCTGGGATGTGTTTTAAAGACCACGAATTTATATCCATAAATTACTTCTGCACTCTCCAAACCTTATGTAAGAATTCAAGTTGGTAAAGAAGGGGGCTGGGAAGTTCCTAAAAGTGTCAGGTTATAAAGCAGGCATTCATATTTCAGTCCAGTGTGACAACTCTTTGTCACAAGTGGTATCCATCCATGCCAAGGGGTAAGAGACATTGGTCTTGTTTAAAAGGGGTTTGTGTTGTCTGAAGTGGGTATGGTAAACTCTAAAAGAACTACTGGTTTTCTTTATTCAGGTTAGACATAACAAATATGTCAGATACAGCAGTTAGTCTAGAAAAATACATTTAAAAAAATCTTCAGCAGACCATGCTCCCTGTAACAAAATCTTTCAAAACCAATTTTACAAATTATTCTACATTAATGTAAAAAGAAAACCTTAAATTTAGCATCGTGGATTCCATCAAACATCTATCAAAACATGACTTTCACTATTTGTAGATGTTAGAATTCATAATACATTTTTCTAATGTATCCTGTACATATTAAATAACCTAAAAGGCTCTTCTTGTAGTGCATTAACAATTTAGCAAGCACACTCAGTATTTCTCCAGTACCATTTGCATTACAGTTATTCGCCCGCAAATGTAATTAACATCTAAAAGTGCACACAGTTAGATCTCCCTCCCTCCCCATAAGCTGTTTCCCTGCTGAAACCCAGACATCCACTGGAAACATTATGCTACTGTAGCTAATCTACCCACGATTAGAAATGTGTGACTAAAGTGTTCTTACACTATACAGGAACTGAATTATATACAGGAATCAAAAGGACAGCCTGTATTTACATCAAGAATGAACTTCCACTACCACAGCATTATACCAAGAACTCAGTACAGTGTTACAGTCGGTGTTCACTTAGGACTTTAGCTTTAGATCATATAACACAAAACTTAGCTCAGGACATACCCTGAAAAAAATGAACATGTTTATTAAATATTACTTCTATTATGCCACAAGACATATCCATTGCTGGATATTCTTACAAGTTCAGTGTTTGAAATAGTGTAATAGTGTGCTGCTCTACAGAAGCAGCAAAGAACTTCCAGAGAGGTTGCTGGGGAGAAAAAAAGAAAGAAAGAAGTAAAAAAAAAAAAAAAACAACAACAGAAGAACAGGAGAAAGAGAAGAAAAAAGGGCAGAAGATATCAAGTGAAGAATTAGATTTGAATAAGTAAACCAAACTGTTAGTGCATGTCTAAGACAGTCACTGCATGCAGAAACTCCTTGGAAAAGTGTCATACAGATCTGAGTAGGTAGTCATAAACAAGCTTAAGATGTAACTTCACTGAATTCTTCCATACCAGGAAAAATGGCAGGAATTTTCCCCATCAAATGGAAAAATTTTGAGATTAAATTCCAGATTATCCAGTCTGAGATTAGTTTTACTTTCCAAGAAATCCAGTGTATGAACCTATATTACATTTTTCCAATGATACTTAAAAAAGGCAAACTATAAACTTTTTAATTCACTTTTTACATTGAACTTTTCAAAGAAATCTGAAGTGTTGTCTTTAATTTGCATTAAAGTGGTCAAACATTTCTCCTGTTTCTCCCCTCCCCAAAAGTGCAAAAAACAAGTTGCTGCTTGGTCCACAAACATAAAACATCATATACAGAAAGAGGTTTTCCTTCTGGTGGAGTACTGCTGCCAACCCATCATTTCCAGTTTCTTCTCCAAGAAAAATGTCAGCGTCCAAAGATGGAATTCAATTCCAGTAGAATTAACTCTACAATCTGGTTCTGGTATACTGTGTGGACTGCTATGTTACCAGTCTCTTTCTCTGGTTTTAACAAAGTTGGACCAAAAACTATTGCTATACTTTGATAGGTCATTCGGTTCTTTTCTCCATTTTCTACAACTCTGAAAGAGGAAAAAATACACAAAAAGAGACTTATCAGTGTTAGAGCAACAGCATGACAGAAAAAGACACAGTTCAAAGCAAATGGCTATTCAGAATATTTATTTAATGAGCAGTCTTGCTATTAGGACATACCGCTGCTGTAATTCCTCTACAAAAAAATTTTTTTTTTGAAATGTCATTCTCGGTCCTCTCACAGTCCCTCAAAAGGACTAGGCAGTAAACATCACAACTATGAAACATACTCTCAAGTCTGGTTTTCTGCAAGCTCATATCCAAACAGACTGATACACTGCCTTTATCAAGTCCAGTATAGGGGGAAAAAATGCAGTGAGAACAGTCAGTTGGCACTTTTAATTGGATTCTTTATCTTTAAGGGAGGGTCAGCAACACAAAGCCTTTCCTTCTATCTGTTACTTACCTTTTCAGGTGTCTAAAGAGTACCTGCATCGTGTCCTGGTTTGGTTTTGGCAACTGCTTGATTAGATCTTTAACAGCAGGGACACGCTGCCTTGGTTCTTGCTCTGCAAAAGGGTGAGGTTGAGAAACAAAAATTCAGTATTTTTGTTTAAAACTTTAACAAAAAAAATTAAGAGGCTGGGAATGAAAGCCACGGTTCGCAGCGCTAATCTGAGATAGAACACTGCCACCTCCCGGCCGGCCCCGGCATTACGGACAGGCGCTTCCCGACAAGTCACCCCCTGCATAATCAACACATCCTTTTCATGTCCAAAATAATTTTAAAAATTATGCAAACACAACACGCAAGTTCTCCAGACTTACTAATTGCATTGACAAAGTCATTGAAGTGGTTGTAAGTGAACAGAGGCTCTGGCAATTCTCTGAAGAACATTTTTAGAGCTCCAGTGATGACATGTATATCTTCCCATTTACTGTCATTCAAGTCCAGCTTCTCATCTGAGAGACAAAAATAAATAATTAATGATAACAGTTCAACTATAAAAACTCTTTTTTTTTTTAAATTAACTCAACTATTCTTCTGTACTTATTGCTTTCAAAGTAGTGAAGACTTGCTCCACTTCAGCCCATCCTGTATCCCATTCAGATGGAGATGGCCAAACTGCATAATGCACTACATACAGTTCCCCAACCCCTAGAGCATTTCCCAGGAGGGAACAGAAGCTGCTGACATAACACAAAATTTACTGTTAGATCCTGTCAATCAGGAAATGAGAGGTCAGATTGTGGATGGGCTACTTCCTGGTTTCATCGAACAAAACACTAAGATACTGCAAGAAGAAAGAGTTTTATGTACAGAGTACAGTGAGGAGGAGTTAAGCCCTACCCCCCGTAAAAGTCAGTAGCAAATCTCACTAAAAAGCCAGTAGCTTACAATTTTAATGGTAGTGGAAGCTTAACATGCTTGCTGTTTTTCAAGGGAGTGAGTTACTTTGTTTGAAATAATCCCCCTTCCTCAAATTCTATTACCACCTTCCCTTACAATTCTGTTCTAGCAATGCCTCTGTGGTCCACACAAGACCAAACCTCCAGTACATCACGTTTTTCAAGTGAGGTATATCATACAGTCAGTTCACAATTCCAAAGTAACTTTACTTCAAAGATGACAATCATTTCTCATTATATACTGCAGCTACAGAGAAATCTTTTTCCTCAGCTTTCTATGAACTTCACCAATCTGAACATACATGCCATTGCAATACAGCTGGAGGAGGCTTACCATGATTGACTGCAAATCTCAGCTTCTGTATCACTGCAAGATTGCCACTAACTCTGTATAAGCCATCAATATCCAATCCTGAAACAAAGGGATAAATCCATTTTAATTCCTTACATACATTTAGGTCTACTCAGCAAAATTAAAAGCAAAGGAAACCCACCTTGTAACAAAGAAAAAAAAACCTTACACTAGCTCTTTTTGATGGGCAGGGCATATAAGACAGAGAAGGTTTAATTTGCTGACACAAGTCTGGCAGCATCAAGCTCAAAGTAATCTCTAAAACTGCCTATTCAAGTAGTAATGAGGCAACAGCTCCAAGTTTCCCCAATGAGATCAGATGTCTTGTTTAAGATGCTCTTGGTGGGTGGGCTGGGAATATATGGGAGTTCAACATGCAATAATCAAATATTTGGTGGATACAATGTTCAATTTTCAATGTATGGTTAAGAAAAACCCAATCAAGTCATGCGGAGAGAGCATCTCCAAAGTCGTCGAGTGACCAGGTTTACACGGAGAAGGAATGATACACATGCACACTCAGAGCTACCCAACAGCCCACAGGACTAAAATGGGCAGCCCTTGCCTTACAGGATTGCACACTCGACCAGAAAAGATGAAAACTGTGTCTCTGTGGCTGCTATTGCAGTTACTCAGCAGAGATTAGGAGGTAAAGAATTTATCTGAAAAGCCACTTGGATGAAGCAGGTGAGTCAGTGCCACTGAGAGGGTGAGTGTTGCCAGAATACCTGCAAGTCCCTGTAGCTCCTCAAGGAGTTGTCTGATGCAACACAGCACTGTTACCAGCACCATCTGATATATCCCTTTCCCCATAATCCACTAGTCATTCCTTTATAGAAAGAACTGATTTGAAGTGTATTGGCAGAAGGAAGAAGAGTTGGAGAGGTAGGAAAAAAAAGCTGTTCATGTCTGTCAGCTTCCCCTCAGGTATTTAAAAAAGGAAAACTTCACTATCTTCACTGCAGTCCTGTCTTTAAAATAAAAAAGAAATAAAGAAAAAAAAAAAGGAACAAAGCAAAATAACCCCTTTCTCACAATCTTCAGATCACAAATGGAATAAAGCCTGCTGCCACAATCAAGGTGGCAGTTTCTCAAACCACAGTAATGCAATGGAAGCAATTCTTTACCCCTCCCAGGCCATAAAATAGAAGCACTGACAAGGAGGACTACAGGCTGCAACAAAATCCTAAATGAAGTTCCCATGGAAGATGCCTTAGAATTCACATGTATTCCCCTGTAACACTTACCCTGATGCTCAAGAGAATGTTCTCAGATTAACGGATTGGTAAATATCTGAATGATGATTATGGAGATGCCATAATCCCCTCTCAGTCATCTTTTCCAACAGATAGGGCAAAGACAACAGCAAGAAACAGGCAAGAAAACCAGCAGAGACTACAGCCAAGTCAGGAGTCACAACCAACATATTTTCAACAAAAATGTGAAGATGTGTTTTACAGCAGACAACTCAAAATGTCACAAGTAGCTTTCAAACAAAGTGTTTTCAGTTACTAGGTAGGAAATACATATTTTCAATGAAAGCTAACAAAAACTGAGTCAATATGTGGACACTAATACAATCTCCAAAATTGCATAAAATTTAGCAAGTGGTGTAAGTGGCTGAAGGGCATCAAACCAACAGACTGGTCTTGTGGCAGTCAGTGCATACACAGAGAAGGAATACAATTGTTTCCCAGAAGTTTGTTTCAAGGAAGTTTTAACAGAAGTGATTGTTAGCATGCTTAAACCTTCCAAAAATGAATGGTTGCATTTTGACAGTCTCTTTTAATCTGAAAAAAAAACTTGATGAGCTGAGCTCTTCTACTACTTTGTGTAATCCCTCTTCCCTTAGAGCCTTGCTGCCAGGAGGCTGTCCTGCCTTCTCCTCAGCTTGGAATATACTGGAGCAGATCAGTTTCTCAGATATAAGATTTCTTCCCCTCTCCCTACTTTGGATCCCACCTATGTTCTCACTCTTGAAAACTCAATGCTAACTCCAGATACGAGTTTCAGATTATTTTCCTCAAATAAACCATCAGCATTTTAAGATTAAAATGTTCAACATTAAGAGTGTGAGCAAGAGAGATTTGTAAACAAAAAACTTCAACCATACCATGTTCCTCAACATGCTCAATGCACAGCTTCACGAACTTTGGCACCGTGCTGTTTTCTCTTTGACACAAGCTGGTGAGATTTGAACCAAAAACTTGATCTGGAACCAAGTAAAGAAACTGATTTACAGTGGAACAGGACTCAAGTGACAGAACTAGTTCAGGTTAAAACAAACCTCTACAAAGGGCAAAGTCTACTGGATACAATTGTCGCAGTATTTGAGAGGAAATAGGAAAGTTTTGAAAAGAGTTCTCAGCAGCTCCCAGCAAGAAAAAGCTCCCAGTAAGAAAGAGGGTCAGCAGCTACACAAACACGAGCCTCCAAGGAAGGAAGTTTTGCTTCTGAAATAATTTTAATCCATCAGGTGATACTTTTCAGAGTCATTTGGTCAATACTGCAATAAGAAATTTAATGGATTCAAATGTGTCCTGTCCCAAGTTCAACATGCATTTATTGCAATCTTTGTTAAAAATTCAGAGATGATGAACTTCAACCAGAGTGAAAGCTTTTGGCATTGCTTGGGAAAAAAATGTGCAAAATGTCATCTTTCACTGTACCTACTGTTTAACACAGCATTATGTATTCATTTACTTTAATGTAGAGTCTCCTGACATTTTTAAGTTCTGACACAAAACTGTAAATGACAGACCTTTACCTCAGAGCTCTGAATGGATGCAAGTCTGACCACGGCAGCAAGGCTGGAATCTAAATACAGATATTTATGGGCAAAGGTAAATCTGAGTCTTATTTTTAGAACTACACAATCCAGGGGGAGCATTTTCTATCATAAAGTGAAGCAAAAATGAAAATTAGCTTGCATAGAGATGAGAATCTTGCAACATCTCAGTGAATTTGAGCAACACGTTAATTCCTCTTGCTCAGATTATTTTATCACCAAAGTCTTTGACAGATCCATTTCTATGGCCTTCATCAGAGATGCCCAAATAATAGATGGCCTCTTCTGTTCACATGCATGAGGGTGACATGGGGTCTTGAGACACAGAAGCAAAGATCACACTCTTAAAGAGAAGGGGTGTTTGTTGTTTTGTTTACTCTGATAACACAGGTACATGAGTGGCCATCTTCCCAAAATCTAGTGGACATTACTGCAGAGCTTCTGCAAAAGAGAGACTGCTCTTGCATTTGCATCATGCACAGCATCTAGCCCATTTTTCATGTTCAGTAATTTCAGTAGCTCAACAACTCTTGCATCTTGACTAGTGCTTTGGGAAACCCAAACAGCACACCAAACCAATTTTACAGTATGAAAATGGGCATTTAATGGCATTGTTAGGTGGATATGATGAGGCCAGTGGTCCACACCACCTCAGTGCTGTGGCAGCTACTCACGCAGCGAGCTTTATAAGCAGAATCAGTAGCAAAGGAGCAAAGGAGCAAAAAGCCCACGCAGCAGAAAGCCAGGCTAGCATGCAGCTGTGGCAGGCAAAGCAGTGCAGATTAGGTAGCAGAAGAAAATAGTAGCACATAACAAAGTAATTTGCTACAATTGCCTTTGATTTTAATAATTTCAACATACACAGAAGTAGTACTTTCTCTTCTCATCTTAAAAGTAACTTCTGTACTTTTGATTTTCCATGTAAGAAAACTTTAGCACAGCTCCTTCTCCACTTAGTGCATGCTGTTTCAAGTGATTTTTTTTTCTCCTAGAACTTTTCACTATTTTATCTGTTCATATTGGATTTGCCAAGCTTTCCATTTACCAAGCTTGTTCTGCAGCATCCACAAAAATACACTGGGCTTTTAAGTGAAGACTTCTGTATTTTTCATTCATACAATAAATGTAAAACTATACAGTGCACATTCAACTTTTAAAACTTACACCATGCTTTTAAATAAAAACCAAACTCTTCATTCCTTAACGCCTTTATTAAAAAACCAATCATTAGCACGCACATTTACAAATTAAACTTGGCTTAGTGTTCACTGTTGCCAATGTCAGAAGTTACGTCACTGAGCCATGACATGAATACTAAGCTGTAAAGCAGAGCAAACCATCAAAGTCTGGGAACAATGCCTCCTTATCCCAAACAAAATTTCCATCACTTACAAATAAATTATATTTGCAGATACACAAATATATCAAACGCCACATGCAACAGAAGCACACCTGTTAAAGTATGTAGTGAGGCAAATCACAGTAGGATTTGGTCTGGTATTTGCCTACCCATATGCTATTTTGACCCTAGTAGAGCATCGCCTACAAGTCCTGCTAAAGCATACAAATAAATAAATAAATGAAGTTTTACAATGAGCACCAAGTCAATAATTTACACAAACACATTAACTTAAACTTGTGCAAATATTGTTCTCTCAAATTTCTACAAGTGTGACAAAAGGAAATCTTTCATAACTTTGATTCAAGAGTATCTGCAACACTCTTTGTGAAACAATTAAAACAATGTATACATTCAAAAAAGGTTATGGGAAAAAGAGGTTTAAGTTAACACTCCTGTAACCTCATCCTGGTTTTCCTAAATATTTCATTTCTTAAGATATGGCATATGATTGTCTGGTTCCACATGGACTAAAACACCCTTGTGAAATGGGTGAGCACATGCACTCTGCTTTGTACCCAAAGGGCTGTTCTTTCCCTTGCTTGCACAAATGAGGGTCAGATACTGGATTTCCAGCTCAGAAAGGTGGAATGCAGTGCTTCTTAGCTAGAGAGTCCAAGTCCAAAGGGGCTCCTGGGCCCTCAGTTTTCACTGCAGTTTGATCAGCAACGAACTGAAGGAGAGGGCATCCTCCGAGCAGTTTAATGGCTAGTAACAGCACTCAGAAGTACAGCAATCAATCACCAGTTCCACTATACATCCAAGACTTTTGTTAAACCAACTATACACACGTATTTTACTCTGAAACTATACCATTTTAACCCCATTTTACATATGAACTATTAAATTCAGCTTATTATGTCCTTTGTTAAAAAGGTTCATTTACCCTTAATGTAGCCTTTTTCACGGACAGCTTGTAATGTGGGGCGCCGTGTAAGAAACTTCTTGAGCTTCGTTTTTGTCTTTTTCTGATCTGTGGAATCTATATTGCTGGGTGCTTTCACTGCTGAAAAGAGAAACACATTTAGCATTAATACCCACAGGACCAACATTGCATTTATCAGTCAAGGAACCAACATTAAAAGAAAAAACAATTATGCTCCAAAACACACAAAAAACCTATTCAAATTTGCAACATATCCCTAATTTTTTCCTTAACTTTCCGGAACTCTTTGTAAATAGCAACCATTTTTTTAAACTCCTAAGAGACAACTCTGTCACTAAAACTAGCAAAACCAACTAAACAGTAGCTTATGTATGGGATTGCTGTGGAAATCTAAAAAACAGTTTCAAAACCAGTCCTGCCTCTCATTAGGTTAACTATTTTGAAATAAATAAATACTTTCTTGAAAACTACATATAGGGCCTGGAAGGAAAAGAAAGAAAACTGTCTGCCTGACTAATGTATTTCTGTGCACAGGAAGTTAATTCCTGCATCTAAAAGACATTTAGCTCCAAAATTCTGAAGGTGTAATTAAAAACGTTTTGTTGCTCTAAATAGCCATTATATCAGCAGCAACTTAGCAAAATTACAGCTCAAGTTAATAGTGCAAATATTTATAGATGCAGTGCCACAGATAAAAAAAACCTCAATTAGTAAAATGACAAAATAATTCTTATTCAAAACTCTTTATAAAAGTCAGATAATACTTCTGTGCCTTGAAAACAATTCATTTCACCACTTATTTTCCCTCTGTTTTGAATACGTCATACAGTAGGAACTAAAGACATTTCACACTTTTCTTCTTCCATTTTTTAAGGTATGATTAATAAAACATGGAAGAAAACTGACCAAGTGGCATCAAGATGTAGAATGAACTATAAATTAAGCCTGTTTCCAAACTTCAGTAGTTTTTTTTTTTTTAGCTGTCCTTTTGAATTCTTCCCTATTTACACATAATACTGAAGACGTAGAAAATGAAAACTAGCATTGCTAGAATCAATTAAAGGAGAATTTTCAACTCACAACGAAGTTTCTTAGAGTCTTTATTTTCTTTCTCTTTGTCTTGTTTTTCTACTCCTGGGGAATCTGGTACCTCATCGTCTAATGCTTCATCAGACTCTATTACCTGTTGGATTCAAGAAGACAAGCAGTGCTCAGTTTGTCAGTTCAGAGAATACAGCATTAACACACACATTTCCTGCAGACAGTTCTGCAAGACATGATTTTCCCCCCTATAATGACATTCAGTTGGTTCTTTCCTGAACTCTAGATATTAAGCATCTTCAGAAACAACATCATTCTCACTGGCAGAGTGAGTAACTTTGAGAAAGCCTCTTTCATAATTAGACTCAATAAAGAAAATGTTGCTGGACACTAAACAAAGTACAACCAGCCTTTCATGATAACAGTTCATTACATCAACCAATAAACAACAGAAATTATTTTTGGTTGGGCTTATTTCACAAATGCAATAGACAAGCATCAATTATTTAATGGTCTGCCACAGAAATACCTGACTGACACAGTAGAAAAAATTTCTAGAGCATTTACCTAATTTGTTAACACTATAATTAAAGTTTTCTTAATAGAAATTAAAACTACCATTTGGAAAATCTCACTACTGCCAAAACATACACCAAACTCACTCTGAAACAGTAAGTGTACCAGTGCCTAAAATTCTCGCCCTGTGTTCCTGCTATCTCAGCATATTCTCATTAAATATTGCCAAGTGAAAACGTGGATCGTGTTGAAGTGTGGAGGCAGACACCAGAGTCTGCTGATCCTACCTGCAGCTTCATACCCATGCTACGTGCATGACTGCAGATATATGAGGAAATGGGAAAAGAAACTTCCTCAGTTTCAGTACAACACATTCCCTTCCCAAACGGTGCTTGTCTTACTTCACTTCAACTGAAGTGAACTGGACTGTTACATAATTGCCAAAATCTGACTGCAGAGTGCCTTCTGCTACAAGGAAGGAAACTGTAAAAATGAGATAGGGTCGTGCCCTCCCGAGCACTGAGTGAGCAGCAGCATGACTTCATGGACTAAGCTGCACTTTAACCTGTAGAGCAATGTTAGCTTTAAAACCTTCATTCCTACTCCTTTTCAAAAGCTTCGGATAGCCGTTTTACACACCAAAGATCAATATATTCAACTGCCCAATTAATGTCCCCATTAAGGATCCTCTGCCACTCTTCAAGAGGCCTCAAAGCTTTTTAGGATTGGCACATTTTAAAACTATTCACTGCTTTAGAAAAAAAATCACCTGAGATCTAGTTTGTACTATGCAAAAAGTCTAATGCAATAACTTGGAAATTTCTGTATTTGAAAGAGAGCAGCCACATTCTTTGCAGATAGCTGTTCCTCTTGTACAGGATATTGCCACAACAGCAGCCTGCGGGAGCAAAGAGAACAGAATCTCATCTGCCCTCTCTTTTGAGGAAGATCTTTTCATGCTAGAACTAGTGCCTCGGCCATGGGAAAGAGATTCACAGCTACTATTACCACAAACTTTCCAAAATTAAAAGTTGACTTTATATCTGATGGCTTTTTATACCTGAATTTTCCATGCTTCAAATTTTTAAGTAGTCTAATGCACTATTTTGACTTATGCTTTGCAATCTTGGGTGTCTTGGCTCCCAGCTCCCAGCAGTACACATCACCATTTCCTCCAGAGTGCTGACAAACTCCTTATTCCACCATTTACTTCTTCAACCTGACATGTAATATCTCACTCACATCTCAGCCTATCTCAGCCTTTCCACCTTCGCTCATTTTTCAGAAGGGAACAAGTGGCCTCAGTTGTGTAACACAGGGCAGACAGGAGAAGGGTGTCACTGAGTGACTGGGTGGCACTGCCTTGCCTGGTTATTAAAGGCCATGACATTTCCACATGAAGAGAGAGCAGAAGATGAGAAACGTAAACCATGAGCACTCAAAAAGAAATGGAACCATTCATATTAGCCTGCTGTGTTTTGGTGGAAAACACCCATATGTGAAAAACACTATCAGAGCTAGGAGAAATGAAGGCCACTGGCTGGCACTGAAAGCAACAAAAATGGACAACAGCCAAGCCTGGACTATTAGAAAGTAAGAATACACATGAAGTAAACTTGATATAGGAGCAATATTTTCTCCAATATCTCCTCCAACTTCTGAATTAAAAAACGTTTAATCTTGCTTGGCAATATCAAAAGCAAATGCTTGGCGAAGTCTCTGATAATTAAATATGTGGCATGCTGTCAGATAAGAAGAGATAATACAGTATTTTGGCAGGGCTTTTAATCTGCACTTCCGAGCAGCCATAGTAAGTGAAGAGCAGTATCAAATGCTAACAAATACATGTCATGAAGTTGTCCCCTGGCCATCCTCCCCCTTTCATTCCCTCTCTATCAGAACCCTTCAGGTCACTGAGACAGAACAAGTACTTGGCCATGAAGTAAATTCACTTCTGAAATGGGATGTCAGACCACGCCTCCAGCATCTTAATCCAGTGGACCATCTTCCTTTGTCACTATTAATTATATTTCACTCACCACCAACTGGGACTGCCTGCTCTCAAGAAAATCAGTAAATGAAGATGCACACGAAGCATTAGAAGTTGTTATATCAATTAGTTTACTAAATATATATTACCATGAAAATAGAACCTTCGTGATTTAAATACATACCTGATTATTGATGGTGTAGTTAAGAACTTTATACCATTCATTAATAAAGCTGTCATTATCTGATTGAATTAACAGCTCAGTTCCTTGGCGGGTTTTTAGCTTTGAAGAAATAAAACCATATATCATCAGAACTGATAAACACACTACAGTTCAAAAGTAAAATTACCTAAATCAAATAAAAATTCTTGCTGACAGTACTGTTAGCTAATACACAGCCACTCAAGAATATTTACCAGTGAAAACAGCCATTAACAGTCTTCCTAAAACTGAAAAGCATATCCCATACAGACATACTAAAAATGGACATTTCTTGCAAGTACTAAGATAACATCTACATTCAAGCAGGTAGAATTGGATAAAACTCAGTTTTATGAGTTCTTGATTTTAAGTTTAGAGAAAATTTCTTACATCAGTAATTGAAGTGCATATAATTCTGCATTTAAATAAAATAATTTACCTCAATAACATTCTTCTTGCTGGATTTGTCCTTCGAGGCCCAGTCAATCAATGCCCCTTTGAGATCCACTGTAAATTCTGGCTTAGACTGATTGACACCAAACTTCTGGAAAAAAATAGGAACAATGATGATAAAATTAAACCCAAAGAAATTCCTCACAGTCTTACAATCTTTTAAATATAACATGTATTATTTACAGTCTATACAACTTAAATCAGATACAGTACTTCACCACAAATGAAGAGGCATGATACCTGGAAAACAAAAAAACCTTCCACAGAACAATCTTTAAGCATGTCTACTACAAGCTGCTCAGCTTAAAGCTCTCAAAATTCCATAAATTTAAATGCCAATCAGATTCCAGCAGAGCTTTTTTCCTATCACAAATGGTAGAAGTCCACACAACATTTGATTGTAGCTTGATTTTAGTCAAGACAGTCCCAAGCTTTAAACAAAACCAGCTAATAAGTCACTGAACAAAAAAAGACCAATTCTGCCACTTAACCAGTGGTTGCACATAAAACCAAAAATCAAACCAGAAACAGTAGGTTTCCTAGACAGTGATCACATCCCTCCACACTGAAAGAGCAACCTCAGTTTGCACATTTACCTATATATTTTTATCTATTTATAATTTTTATAAACATTCACCCCCCCAATGCTTTTATACTCTTCTGTAGTGCTTCTACTTCAATACTGGAGCATGTCTCACCAAGTAAACAGAATTCACTGTCTATCTACTAAACAAACAGCAAATAAACAAAATACGAGTGAAAAAAAACCCCTAATCATTTAACCCACAAGTAACCCTTCAAACAATTTGGAGGAAAGCATCACGGAGTTATTTTTACCTCCTACTTTCACATTTATACTAGGTATCAGAATTTTTTAAAATAAAGTACTTTTACTATCATTTCAACATACACCACACAGCTCTGAAATGTAATTCCTCGAGGAAACCAATTCAGTGGCCCACACAAACAAAAAGCTCTAATTGTGAGTGACATGAGTAAAATATGGAACAGGGACAGCTCTAAGTCACTCAGTTATAGCACAGAAATTTCATGCTGTAGTTCCAGGGAAAGCTTGCAGCATCTGCTCCCTCAAAAAGGCTCTTTTCTTATTTCTTTATGAAGTCTTTGATCTGCTAATGATGTTTCTGTGACAGCTCTGGGGGACCTAAGCCCCAGGACAAGCTCTTTGCTGCATACACAAGTTTTCAGCCTGTACAAGAACAGCCATATCCAAGGGGAGAAAAAATCGTACAGAAAACAGGACTAATCTGCTGCTTCTGATTAAACTCCCAGCATGGATGTTAATTAATGCTAATTGTGTTTCAGAAAGGCTGTTTACCACTGGAAAATCTCCATGCTTAGAGTCCTAAAGGCAATGAAGTGTTGAATGGAAAGTAGCATCTTAACTTCTTTATTTTACCCATGAAATATCAGAGTAGGGCTGTATTTCCAATTTACCCTATGCCAATTAGTACATGGGAAAAAAATCCCCACCACCTTCTGCTTTCTAACTTAATTCTCAGACACCTCATCCAAGAACATTTCTTATCAATTATAGTAGAGCTTTTGAGGGAAGCCCAGCTCAGCAGCAGAGTCCACAGGAACAATCTCTGGGCCATTTTGGCTCTTGCAGCAGCTGCCTGTTCAAGAGAAAGTCACATAACTGCTGCACACACATCCAGAGTGTCCCAGACACGCACTTCCTGGCAGTCTAGATCAATCTTGCTGCGTGTTGGAAAAAAAAAATTAAATCAATTTATAGAGCTTGGCACTGGAGAGAACAGGAAACTAGTGCCAAAGTCCTCTACAGGACTGGGGACAGAGGGTGATTAATTAAAACCATGGAGCAGATGATGTTGAGAATCACAGGAGAGGACTTGCTACAGGTGATATCAGCACCCAACAAGAAAAAAATGTGAACTGTCAGTGCTGGTCTGATCAAAAGAAAAGCCCTCCAATACACAATCCACACCTGACAAATTACAGCATTACCTCCTACACTCTACCCATATTTTTGACCTGACTCCCTTCAGCATTTCAGAGAAGCACAGAAAAAAGCAAAGATTAAAGCTAAATAAGGCAAAAAAAAAAAAAAAGGTCTTTCACCACTCATTCACTCAAATGGTGGCCAAACTGCTGTGTGAGATGCAAGGATGGGGAAACCAAGGTAAATAATTCAGCTACCCTGCAAAGCTCTTCTTAAAATCAAAACATTACATACTCATCATTAATATTTGAGGACATTTTACGTTTACCATGCAGGCTCCCCTTTGAGCTTTCCTGTCAAGGTTCTTTTCTGCTCCAGGGTCCATGAAAATGAGATGCCAGCAGCCATTTCCCTCCTTTAAGCTTTCAGGAGTAAGTGCTGCACAGGGCTGGTCAGATGCCCTGCACACAAAGGTTACCTGAAGGCAACTGAACCCTCCCAAAGCCAGCAGGTTCTGCTGACAGAGGTAAAAAGAAAGCCCTTCCTTTTGCATCTGCTGCCACACAAACATGAAGTCTGCTTCCTCAGAACAGGGTGTGCTACCTAGTCAGCACCAGTCAGGAGAAATCCAGCTCTTACTGAGCAGACCCTTTACTCTTCCTGGCTTTCTCTTTTGAGCTGTCTGGGATTTTCAGAAAGGGCAGCAAGACCACTCCCTCTTCTGTAAGACAGAAAGAGGGAGTGGTCTATACGTGTTGCTGCCAGCTGTCCTAGATATGAAGCTGTCCTACAGTCACTTGACAGCTTTTTTTACACAAAAAAACTAAGTCATGGGATATGCTTATGCTGGCTGTATGGGAAAGGTAACATTTTGGAAAGAATAGGATGTTTTCTTTGCTTTAGATAGAGTAGATGCTGTGCAGCTTAAGGACAGCCTTGAAGATGTGTACTGACGTCAATAAATAGAAAGCCTTTTCAATCTTTTCAGGATTTTCTCCAAGTCCTGGAAGCCTGCACAGGGACAAGTCACACAGTCTGTACTATGCCACATTCTAGCATTCTTTGGCAATAGAACTGGAAGTTGTTTATGGGAAGACTTAGGATGAATAAATGACACCTGTCATTCTTGTAATTCTGTTTCTAATTAGAGTTGGGTGGGATGTTTTAATTCTACATCCTCCTCATCCATGGACGGACTGTGGAAAGAAAGCTGTGGAAACAGGTGCACCTTTTCAGCTGGCAGGAGAGCTACAAAACTTACAGCTTAAATAAAAAAAACAACAACAAAAAAAACCCCAAGAACAAACAAAAAAAAAAAGACGGGAAAAAAAAGAAAAATATACTCTTTATCATCACAGAAAAATGATGGATTTTTTTTTTAAAGCAGACTGACAGGAGCATTTGCATGCCAAAAAGTTTTCACTGTGAGCATCTGAGCTCCTGTGTAATCAGCAGTGCAATACTGATGAACCGTAGTAACATACACACTGCATCCTTGGCTAAAATCACAGTGGTATAACATAAAAAAGAGTCTGCTCAGATGAATCTTGAAGAGCATCTATTTCCTTGATGTTTGGGAAGTTTACAGGTTTGGTTTGCCACCATTGTACTTGTCAGAGAGGACATGTACTTACTACAGAAAGCTAACAGATGAATCCTTCTGAGCAGTTACCATTTGCTGTGCTTTATGCTTTATTTTCTGTCACTAGAATTTAACAATAGCTAATACATCTCATTCACAGTAAAAACTGAGTGAAAAAACCTTATAAAAAAAATCCAGATCTCCTTATAAAAAGTAGTCTTTTACAAGGTTGCCAAACTGTTCACAAATGATCTGTTCCAGGCTTCCACACAGAGAGCAATTAATCTGACAAACAAGAAAAAGACAGCTGCTTCATTTTTAATACAAGGTAATTTATGCATTTTTGATAGGCAGCTCTTCTGTGGTTGGCATTTTCAAAACATAACTATAGATGCTTAAATTACATATAAAGAGTCCTACAAATTTACATCAGCTTTCTTTATGTGGAATATTGCTAGAACTGAGCTATGCTCTTTTTCTTTCACCTCTTCATGCGTAACATTTACATTTTTGGGTATTCCAATTACAGCTTGAATTATCAAACAACATGTACACCATTGTATCAAAGGTATCATACAAAGATTCTAAATTAGTTGTGTTAGAAAGAATCAGACAAAATACCTGTTAAAAAACTCAGCATATCATGCTGCTTATTAGTCAAGGCACTAGTGGTTCAAATAGTAGGCAAATTTGGGGTTATAATTCTGGCACCAATGAAAAAGATATACTTTCTACTTTATTCCAGTGGAATAATTACAGGATTATTGCAATAAACTTGTGTTAATTTCCACCTTGGATGACTTCAAAAACAACAAACAAGATATATGAGGTGTTATATGAAGTGTCAAAACTAAATCTTGGAAAAATTCAAGTTTACTTCCAGGATTAGTGGCAAACAGCCTTACAGTGACAAGAGGCATGCAACAAGAACACATACAGTGATAGCTGAAACTTGGGCAGAGTTTACATAGGTGACAGCAGGTCGACGACTGAGAGCATTTTTCCAAGAAGAAAGCAGCGAGAGCAAGAGCTCAGGAATTGAGCCCCCTTGGCAAAATGACTTGATGAGAAAAAGGAAGAAAAGTGATGAAGTCACAAAACAATGCACAAAAAAAGAAGATATGGTTATATCAATCACTAGACAAATGCTATATATTCTTCTCATAAGATGAAGAAGAAATGTAATTCTTATCATATGTCAAACTGTTAGACTTGACTTCACCTTATTAAAATATGGACACAGAACAAAGTTTGAGAGGTGAAGTGGAATTTTGAATACCTAAAAAAAAAAAATTCCTGCAGAGACCAAGAAGGGTATGTGCTGAATACTTAATTACTTATCTAGAAAGTCAGCTGTGATTATGCAGGTGTAAAATATTAAGTCCTTGAAAGAGATTCTTGCTTAATATTGCCAGCTTCATTTTATTCTGTTTGTACTGTTATTTATTTTGGTGACCCTACTCTAGTGCTTGATAGTATATACAACTGATAGTGTCTCACAGAAATATTGTGACTATGGGACTTCTGCTCCACTTTAATTATCAAAAGAATCTAAACATTTTTATTTTAAAATTTATTTATTAGATTTCTATATATTTTTAAATTAATCTATCTGGATGGCATAATACAACTTAAACTAGTGCCCATAAATAATGCAACTCTGCTTATTGCTTCTCTTTTATGGATAATTAATTTGGGCACACATCATTTGTAACATTATCATATATTCACGAACAGTTTAGCATTGTGTGTTTTATTGCTATCAACACACAGCTGAAAAAGACAGCTCCTCTGATTTACAGCCACACTTGAATTAAGACTATTAGTAGCTGTAATTGAGATTTTGAAACTTGACATGTTGCCCAGGCAAAAGTTTTACTTTCCAAATACACATATTAATATCTGTAAAACTAAAATACTTTTTGGATCCTTGGCTGTAGAAGTCAACCATAGAAGTCACCAAAATCTCCTTCCTGACATACAGTGGAATTTACCTTCTCTGATGCCTTTTGTCTTTATTGTTTTTCCTTCCTTTATTTTCCCTCTGCTTGACCATCTTGCCCAACTTTACCCTTTTCATTCTCTTCTACTCCAAACTTTATTTATCCATCCTCACCTATTTTTTTCCAATCAACTCTTTTCCAGAAGGAGGAAAAAATTGTATTTACAGGTCTGAAAAAACTCAGTACTATAGAAGAGAATTGTCAATTTCAACTCACTACCCATAATGAAGTACAACAGGAGAAAGTGAGCAAAGGAGAAAGATCAGTAAAGCACAGCAAGATAGCACAGATGTGTAAGAGGCAATTTTGCTGGAATTTGCATGATAATACATGGAAATAACGAACACTGACTCTGGCCTGTCTTTAGTTATTACAGGAGATCCACACAGTCTAATGTCAGATCTCCAAAAGAGGCTAAGTAAGCCACAGATAAAGAGCTATTTTGATACCTATTAATGTAGGAATGCAGCCAGATAAATATAGCAAATTTAATTATAGTGCTATTACACTAGAGGTGATAAAAAAATTTAATAAATATCATCTCCAGTGCGATGTCTTTTGGTCTTCTTCAGACAACAAAATAAGTACAAGTACTTGTCATGCACTTTGAAGAACTGAAACAAAATATGGAACCCAGCAAGGCAAAGACTAAACCATAAGACAACACTGCATTGCTCAAATAGGCAAACACAAGAAGCCAAGTGTCAGATTATTTTCTTTATTACATGTATCACATTCAAAATTACCTGGAGTTTATGAAAAAAAATATCCAAGAATGGTAAAACAAGCAAACTGTTTAGACAAACACATTAGTAAGGAACATAAAAAGTATTTGGCCTGGAGAAAAAAACTTCAAGCCTATGGGGTACCTGAATGTTATCAGTTTCTTTCTTGTCAAACATACCTACATACAACTGGTTTTCTTCTCATGCTACACCATAGTTGTTACATTAAACTATTTTCTTGCCAACTTACACACAGTTACTTTTTTCTAAATTAGGTATATATATTTTTATATATATACATAGGATTTTGGACCCTGCAAATAAGAGGGCTTCAATTTACTGTGCTTTACATGACTAACACTTCAGTGAGGGTGGGGGTTGTTCCTGAGCTTACCCAGCCTGTTCCACTTCCTTGGGTTTTAGTGAACAGCAGTGATGACCCTTGTAACACTGCCCATGATGACATCCAATTCTTTCTGTAAATAATCGTAAACAAACACAAAATAAATTGACTCTGAAAACAGATATTTAAACCACTGGTAATTGTTGCTCAGCTGACCTGTCTGTTAATATACTTAAGCACATATACAGTCATTAGTGGCATCAGTAAGTCTTAATTGCTATCATATTTGTAGAAGGGAGCATATGTTAACAATCCCAGCCTGACCATCAAAGTTTAAATCAAACAAAGCTAATTACTAGTAGAAGCAGTTCACCAAGAGAAACACCATGCAATTATAATTTCAAAGGGGCTAAGCTGGAACGCTCAGCCCACTGTGTACTTAACAGATCATGCCAAAGTACTGCATAATTCTGAAATTCATTGAACTGAGATGCAAGTGTCCCATGTTTATGTAGTAAGCTCATTTACATTGGCAATAAAGTATTTGCTACACATCTAAAAAATTAAGAGAAAGGATGAGTTGTTTCAGTTGTCTGACTATTTGATTTTATGCCAGTGGATCTGTCCTCCTGAGGTTATAAAAAAAAAAAAAATCAAATCTTGACAAGCCCCGAATTCCCATTGCCCAACATGAATTATTACTTAACAGCTCTCAAAGTGACATGACAGCCACGTTGCATCTTTCTGTTCAGCAGTGCAACAATCCAGATCAATGATTCCAACAGATGCAATGTAAATGATGACAGCACATTGTACCAGCAGCAGCTGACACAAGCCATTATCCACCCAGGCCTACCAAACTCTTAAAAGCAGCTCTGAGGAACCAAACTGGAGGTCAGATGTGCTGCCCAGCTGCACTGGACTAGGTCAGGGTGGCTCTACAGCAACAGCTGGGTGTTGGGTATTTAATCCTCAGGACAAGCATGCTTCATGTATCACAAGTCTGGGAGACACTGAACTAGATATAACACACTGTTAGAGCTAAAACATTAATTTAACTGAAAAACAAACCAAAAAAAAAGGGAATAAAAGAAAAAAGGAAATAAAACCAAGGAACAAACCTAAATTAACTCTGAGGATGTGCCACACCTCTGCAGTATTTGCCATTGATTCTTTGCAAAACACCAGAAATGCAGTTAGACAGCACCACCTGATTACACATTATGATTTATAGTGCAAATTGCTGCCTGGGACACAGAGAAAAGTTAGAAATGAGGTCACTCATCACCTACAGGAGACTGATGTTGGGCAATACACTGCTCCAAACCCTTCACAAGCACAATGAAGGAAGAACTGGGAAGCACATGGATGTACACTCACTCCTTGGAAGTTAAAGGACAGCAAGTGCAAGTCTGAAAACTCCTCTTACACTGATTTTATTCAAGGAACAAGACACACTATAACCTATAGAGATTTGCTCATCAATCAGTCAATCAATCCCATTTCAAAAAGCTGTCTCTCATCAATACACCTCCATGAAATCACTGCCCTTTGTGAATCCCTGATACATAAGCATCTGGCTCTCTGCAGCCCATTATCTTTAGCTCACTGGGACAAACACATAGGCTAAGCTTAAGCTGTGTCATACAGGAAAACCTCTAAGGCAAATTCAGACAGAAAGTAAGAAGTTACAAACCCCTGTCCTAATAAAAAAGACCTTTTATAAACCCTAAGCACGTGCACTTTTCAAGTCCAAGACTTACCGAACTTTCTTTCCATTTTCTGTAATTTTTGTCACATTTAATAACCCATACTTTTCTTGACCCTGTAAGACAAGAGTAAGACATAAGAAATATAAAAGAAAATCTGCTCCCATTAACATCACATCACAGAATTCAATCCCTCAAATAATCTATTTCTGGCAAAGAGCCATCTTTGCTCATGTTATAACTTCAAGAAACTGGCTTTAAGCATATTAAAATATTCAGAGATCAGCAAAATCAAAATTCCTCTGGGAAAGTACTTATTACCATTCATAGGGTAAAAAGCTTTCCTTCGTCAAGACCAAGGTTTTTTGGACAAGCCAAACTAAATAATTTGATACAGTAGACAGTGAAAATTATGAACATAAATTTATAATGATTTGTATAATAGCATGGTAGTCCTTTAGCAAAAAAGGAGATGACTGACAAAAAACCAGCCTAAATTCCCATACAAATTCTTCCAAGTAATTCTAACATAATTTCATATTTTAAATAAAACATGGTTGAAGTGCATCAAAATATTAACATATTCATGTTAAAAACAGAAGAGTGAAGCATTTCTTTGATGTCCTCTTTTTTTCCTATCCCCATGGAAAATAGTAGAATTTTAAACTACTTAATTGATGAAAACCATCTATATTAGTATGCCTACAAAAAAATTTGAAGACCAGAGTGATTGGTGGGAACCCTGCTGAGCAAGAAGGCTGTTTGCAAGTTTCAAATACTTGGAGTGAACATTTCTAGTTTCCGTATAAAAATAATAAAATAAAGGAATTTTCGAAAAAGCATTCTAGGATAAAAAGATTCAAATATCAAATTCTACCACTTTCTCCTATCACCCCAGCCTTGTCCTACCAGTCAGTGGTGCTAAAAGAACACTAAACTATTTTTTTATCAATTCCTTTTCAGTAACAGCTTCTAACAGTTCTTAATTTATGAAATAAGCTATTAGTTGAAACAATCAACTAGGGAATGTATCCAAATTAGTCTTATCATTTAAAAAATGACCTCAATTCTAGACCTAGTGAAAATAGAATATAAATCCTCTTACAATTTTCCTCTCAATCTCAAATTTAAATGGACCACAGCTGCATAATACAATTTTGAATAATTTTTTTTGCCAGAATACCATGGACAACACTCTTACCAGAGACATAGATCTGTTCTTCATGGACCTTACAAATTTTACCTACATGTTTCAAGCCCAGCACACAAAATACAGAAAAGATACATTATCAAGGACAAAGGTGTTTATCTGGTGGATCAGAGATAACTTCAGTCCAATGGTTAACTGTTTAATATCTTCACTGGGCTGGAATGCTTTCCCAAGTCAGTTACAGATGCATTATTTTCCAAAACTGCTATTTTCAATAGAAGAAATGAGTCCCTTTCCTCATCCACTCTCCCAAAAGCCAAACAAATGAACTATCCCATTCTTTAGACTATTTTATTTGTGATGCATGCAGACCATGGACCAACAGTCCTATGCACTGCACCCTTCTAACCAATCTTTGGCTTTAACAACCAGAACAAGACTGTCACCAGCTTTCAGAGTGATGGAGCAACCTGTGCTCACTTCCTGAAACAAATCATTGTTTTAATCAATTACTCATAGTGGAACCAGAGAGGATGCTCCAGAGAATTATTCAGAGAAAGTATAATACTGCCCTACTTAACAGCAACACTAGGGGGTACTAACAGGAAAATTAATGGAATCAGGAAAAAGAAAAGCAGTTTAAGGACCAAAATTGCTAGAAATTTACCAGCTTTCTTTGGAATATTTAAATCCCAAGGGACAGTTAAAGAAAATACAGATTTTTTTTGCTATTATCTAAATCAGGAGTGAGCTCTTCAGTAAAATAAAATGTCAAAAACTTGAGATGTGAGCCATATTTAAAGAAATTAGATCACATGCAGCAGTAATTGCTTTAATGTAAGGCTATCAGCTATGCTTGCTTAATAAAAAATGCTTCTTTTATTGTAAAAAAACTGTTTGAAGTGTTGTTAGAATGGATTATCACAACTAAGCCAGAGAATTATTTCCCTGCACACAGAGTAAGAAAGGAATAGGACAAGTTGTGCCTTTAATGCCCTGAGGTACCTACCAAGGGGCTGGTAAAATTGACCAAGTTACTTATTTCACTGCTACTGAAGTACAGTTACAAAATATTTTTTTATCTATTTCCCACTGTTAAAAAAGGAATGATCACATTTAAAACATAAACTGAAATTTAAAAAGCAGTTCAGCAGGCTTAGATTTTTCTCTCAGCAGTTGTTCTACTAAATCAAAAGGACATAGTTTATTTATGCCAGGTCCCCTATGTCTCTTTAAGAAGACTGAAACACAAGACAAAATAGAAATATCAAATTTTACAAACTATTACTGACTATTAACAGTGAGGGATTCTGTGAAGAGGGGGAATTTGTGTCTTTTTTTACCTTTCACGATGCTACATGAGAAGATGTGACTGTTGGAGGAAGCAAACTGAGTTCTACATAATCTGGCACAATATAGCCACAGTGAATTATTAACTTAATCTACTATCACTAAACTGCATTTAAGCCAAAGACATTCAGATTTTTTTCCTGAAAGCAGAGTTGGATGTAATACATTCCTTTTAAAATGCAAAGCCTTCAAACAGTTTTATCCCATTATTTTTCCCGACAAGAAGGATTACCCTCAATTCTCTAACCATGAATAGCCCAGTTTCTACAACATCTATTTAAACACTTTGCATACTGACTGTGGCTTGATGCTTTGGTGAAGAAGGAGATGACTCATTTTCAGGAAAACTGGCCTTAGAAGCAGTTGATGATTCCTATAAAAGTCAAATAGTCAATGTCAACAGATAATATTATTATCTTTCATACAATTATTTTATTTTTTTTAATGTAAAGATGCTTTCTCTCTTTCTACACATATATTAGAAAAGTACTTATTTTAAGCATTCACAGTGGTCTCAGACAGCTATATTCTAAACTTGCTTACTAAACAGTGTTCTTACAAGCTTTACAGACAACACTCAAACTGGGTTAATTAATACATAAGCATTTGAAAAAAAGATGTTAATACATGCTGCATCAGCCTCAAGCAAAGCTTTCATCCTTATTAAGGGGCAGATTTTTTGTATGACATTGCTATCTAATTACAAAGTATATTTAAAATAATAGCTTTTTACAAAGTACCATATAATAAATACTAAGATTTTAAACAATACAATATGTTTCTGCGTGGTTAGTAAATACAAGATTAGCATTTAAAAAGTTAATATATGTAGAAAAACATATACCAACCCTATTAATTTTTGTGAGGCGTGCTCATTAATTTCCTTACAATTAAACACTGAAAGTCTCTAGAGATTTGGGGTTTTGTTTTGAATTGTTAACTACAGACCAAAATAAAATACTAAATTTCTGAAAACTAGAAAAATTTCTCATCTGGAGGGGAAAAAAAAAAAAAAAAGGCATGTACATTTCCTCCGAAGTAATGATTGCTTTGCACACATTGCCTGAAAATCTGGTAAAGAATTCCAAATGGAAGAAAAACATCACTTGTTCTCTGTTACTGTTAACACATTTCTCTCTCTCTTTTTAAATCACTTGATACTTCTCATAAAACCAGTTTGCTTTTGCAGCACTACATAGCACTCTGCACACTTGTGCTTTAAAATTCACTTGCAAATCTACCTAGAGAAGTGGCCCACTAGTTCTTCTAGTAGCATAACTCAGAACTTCAGCACTCATAAGCAGAACAGCCTAAATGTTCCATATTTTCAGATGTATGCAAAAGAAAGAAAAAAAATTGTTCAAATTAAGAAAATCAACTGTCCTTCCCAGTAAGTTATTTTTTTCTATGCATATAACATTTTTTAGCTGATGGCTATATCCAGATATGTGCCACAGACAATAAACTGTTAACCAGTATGTTTGGTATCATCAAGTTCTCATGAGCCATGGCAACCCATACTTTCACCCTGACACATTTCACGCACTCTTCTGACTGCCTGTTTTTCATACAATTGAGTTGCATTGTTTTTCCAAGGAAAAAAAACCAATAAGGAAAATAAGAAGAAAACCACTTCCCTAGGAGACAGCTAAAAAGAAAGCTTGGGGTTCATGTGCCCATCCAGACAAATACCAGTTGTTTTCCTTTTTACTTTATTCTGAATTTGAGATAGCTTTCATATAGTAAAAGCAACTCCGGAACAAGAAATCCAGTATTTGTTGTAATGAACCCTTCCCTTTCCACACAATAATTTAAAGCAGAATATATTAACAGTGTGCCTGCTAGTGGTAATAAAACAGCTGTATTAATGCACCAAAAAGTATTTGTCTTTCCACAAAACATTTGTTTACTGCACCATTACATGTTTTTAATTTTTTCAAGGCATTAATGTTGTACTTCATATAAACTGTTTTCCCCTTACCAATAAAAAACACATGCTCTCTACATGCTTGGAAAATGTTTAAAGAACTTCAGGCTGTTGACTTAAGACTTCACAAATGCAGATCAAATAGAGTTTCTTTTGGTGATTATCCATAGCATTTGTGCACTTCCATGTTTGCTTCACTAGGTTTAAGTTCTTGATATGTGAGTACTGAGCCCTGAAGAAATGTGAACAGCTCCACTTAATCAATGTTTTTACAAAAGCTTCTTCAATCAGTGCAGCACTGCATAAAGTTTTCCAAAACAGCAGTAAATCCTATGCCCCCCCCAAAAAATTATGTCCTCCTTTAAAAGCGAAGCCAGAACTTCAGTCTACCTCCAACAAAATCGTTCATACCTCTGAAGCATAAACTGCACATGAGGCTAGACGTGTCCACTCAGCTCTGATTTATCAGGGCTCCATCTACATTTTGTCTCATGTGGTGCCACAACACACTGAGTACAGAAGGACACGCGAGGCAGAGGAAGAGGAGGGAAAAGGAGCAGCAGCGGGATCCCAGAATCGCTCGAGCTGAATTAATGCCGAGAGGTGCAAAGTCTCCAGCCAAGCATGGCCCACTGCCTCCTCAGCACCACACATGATGTGTCCTAAACTGACAACTCAAAAGCTCAAGATCAAATCCAATAAATCCTGCTCTGAAGAGCTAAGTCAACTCATGAAAAGCCAGTCCATTAAAATGGAAACAACAGGTTGAGCAAGTAACGTTCTGGGCAGCAGATCCACGGGCATTACAACTACTGTATTTCATCTATTCAAGTTTGGTTCTGACATCTGTGATTACACACAGCCACTCACAGGCTTTTGCTTACACTTTCAAATCTGCATTCATTTAACTTTTTTCTTGGAATTTTAGGAAAGGGGAGTTTACAATGCCATTTCCTGGTATTTCATTCTGAGAAGTTTGTGCTAAGACTTCAGCACTACCAAGTATTTAATTTTCTATGAGTCTTGGGACAGATTGCAGAGAAGCTACAGAAACCAGCATGTCATCACCCTACAGCACCCGTTTCAGCTCCTCCCTGCTCGGCTCACATCAGCTCTCCTCACCCACAGGCAGAATGGCCCAGCACAAAGCAGAAATGGCAGGAAAAAGGTCAAAGCAGAGGAAGAACAAGGCGGAGGCCCTGTCTCCTTGCCGGCCTAAACAGCATCTGGTACCATACAGCCCAAAGAGACTAAAAAGAACATGCCCTAAGAACGGGCAGAAAACAGCTTTTGTTGTTACTGACTCGCAGCCTTTTTCAGACTAAACATCAGCTCAGCTCTGGAGAGGATCAAAGCCAAGCATTTCAGCACTTTTGGTACTGTCCTCTGCCCTTCAGTAACAATATTACAACCCTGTTGTAACCATGTACAGCTTTTCCCCTGAACTAACACTAGTTTAAATACTTCAAGGACAAGAAAAGAGCGACAAAGTAACAGTAGTGAAGTTTTTGTAACAGTCATGAAGTTATTGAACAGCCCTTGGTTTTGCTGCGTGTTATACACAGTGATAAAAGAGACAGTAAAAAAAATTTTAGAAAATCAGGCATAGTCATTTCTGGTACATTAAGTATGTCATATATCAGAAACAAGTGGAATTTCAGCATGCTGATAACTTGCTCCTACCTTGTCATTGGTGTCCAGCACAATTGTGCTGTGCCTCCATTTTGTTAGAACTATTGGTTCCTGTAGCCTCCTGTCCAGACTCCTACTCTTTATTATATCTCTCTGCTGCTGTGGTGAAGCATTATACTAAAGAAAAGAAAAATAAAATTGTAAGTAGAATCTAATTCATGCAAACAAGACTTGGATATACCACTCATATGCCTAAACAGTGCAAACTTTCAGACTCCTGATGTCACCACCCAAGGGTGTGAAAACAGCCTTGGTTTTATTTTGCATTTAGTCTTCAGAAATTGTCCTTTCTCCTGCAGTCCTCTCTGAAGCAGTAACTCAGACTGGCATGTTGGGATAATACTCTCAGTTGGCAGAGAGATGTTTGGTTTCTTCTGCAACAGATACTGCTGATTTTGCGACCCAGCAGGGTATTGAGAACCACCATGGAATTACAGTAAATACAAGATTCAAACATTACTCTTCATATTGCACTGACAGTACTATAGCACCTGTCCAGCTCTTGCCTGGGAAAAAGAAAACCCTACTATCCTGCACTAAGGTATTTAATTGACTGGTATGACTCTCTTTAACCCACAGATTTGGGATGCCTGGGAGAGGAGACACAAGGGTGCTTTTTCAGAATAAACACATCAAATTGCTAATAAAATAATTTTTTGGTGTGGAATGTACACACCACAAGCATAAGATTAATATCTAGCAGGAAATTATTTTAAGACTTAGCAGAGCTGTAACAACCAAGGCGAGACCATCATAACATAGGTTTTCTAGTAACTCAAGAGCATGCAAATTCACTGAGAAAATGTGAGGGTCATGAGAAGGATATGGCATTTAACTAGAGCTCAGAAATGCAGCATACTTTACTGCCATTTTACATCATCACAATCAATACATTATAAAAAATTCTAAAAAATATTTCAAACCAAGTTTAATACTGAAAACACAAGAAAAGACAACATCAATGTATGGGGGTTTTAAGTAATTTTTAAAAATCTCATTCTTTCTAGTCAGTATCAAAAACCTAAAATCTGCACATAAAAAGAAACTTAAAGCTGCTTTTCTGGAGTCAAGTAAAGCATTAGAATCCACTAGGTAGGAAATAACAAAGAAAAGTGAAGTGCCCCCTTTATCTGAGAAGGCTAGACCAATAACCTTTGCACAGACACCAAATTCTACCGTTTTGCCACTGATTCCTGCTGTAACCTAGAACCTCAGGTGTTCAAAGACAGAATAACCTATACCTGCACATACCAATAAAGCATGGCAAGGTTTAACCTAAACAACAAATGCCAAATCTAACCAAAACTGCATATTACAGTTATATTTATTGCCCAAATAAAGAACTGGCATTGCTACTGCCATGGCACTCACGATGCTTGAGTTAGCTTTGTATTTTACTGTGAACAGAGTTAATGCTCCAATAAGCCAACAGACACTTTTTAAAAGCTAAATAACTTTAGCATTCTGTTACATTATTTTAATAAGCACAAGTAAAACGTTCCCAAGGGAATGGATCTTGCAGTGCAAGAATAAAATGCGGTAGCTCGCATACAGACAGAAACATATCAGCTGTCACTGCAGAAAGTCACTTCCAAGCCTGCCCTGCTTTTGTACTGGCTTCAGCACATTTCCACTCACATGACAACTGCTTCCTTACAGTGGTGAGGTTTAAGCACCTCTCAGTTTGTCTCCTTGTTAAATCAAAAGCTGAGCCATGATACATGCTGAAAGGACCTTGGTACTGGCTTGCTTTCTTGTTATGGAAATATCCACTCTGACCGTGCTCCTCCAACCCAAATCACGGCAGGAAGCTGAGCAATATGCAGCAAAATTGCCTGCCAGCACCACAACTAAATTCTAGACAGTTTTCAGCGAAACTATGTGTAAATCACAAAGGCTGCAACAAACAGCATTCCTTGCAGCAGCTCTAACCCATTTAAGTGGGCGATTCAAACACAGCTCTTGCTATGAAACAGAACTGTTTGTTTCAGAAATAGATTTACACATCACTGACACTGGTATATATTATTTATGGAAATTTTCCATGCACTTTCTATTTGAGTAACTCAAAGAATTGAATAAACAAATATGTATTTTATAGTAATTTATCTGGAATTTAAGTACATTTTAGAAGTTAAGATATGGGCACAGGTGATCTGTATTTAAACAGTGCCTTTGATACTATCACAAGCCATCAGGAGTTAACTTCTCTAACAGACAGCCCCACCTTGAAGGGGAAAGGAACTATAACATGAAATTCCAGTTTTAGTAAACATTGAACAAGAAAACAAAGCAACAGTATATGGAGCTCATCAACAAAGCACTGCTAACAACTCAGGAACACTGAGCTCCATGCATCTTAGCAGATTAAATAATTTGCATTGGTGATACAAACAGTGTTAGTAAACTGACAAGTCTTTAAAGTGAACATTTGACATTTTTGCCCCATTTTCTCACAATAGAAACTTCAAGTAAATCTCTTTTTCTCAGATGTCTATGAGATTTTTTTGTTTGTTTGTTTTATTCATTATGAACAGTAAAACACACTGGGGAGAAGGGTGATGAGGAAATTAAAAGTTTTGTGTTTCTGGGCTCAAGACAAGTCTCCACTTTTAAAATAAATATATTGGTCTGTGATGTCCAAAGAGAATCAGAGGGAGACACAGACACTAATCCAGACTGCACACTGTCCAGCAGAACTCACCATCCTCTAGGCCTGGTACAGGCCACTGGTTAGGGAGAGGTGGCCAGAGCTGGAAGCCTTGCCTGGATGGATGACACCATCCTGCAACTCTTTGCTCTGCCCCAACCAGTCTTTGGTCAAAAAGCCATGCAGAACAGCTTCAGGTCCGATTCTCTGACACTCTACAGGACTCCTGCCTGCAGAGGAGCTGCTGTCCCTCCTCCTGCATTTGCAGTATTTACCACTGTTTACCAGAAACTCGGTTGGGCTTGCCTTCCCTCACACAAAATCTTGTTTTTACATAACCATAAGCAGGCTTTCTATGCCCAAGATCCACTGTAATCTTGAAGATAGAGATCAGGTAAGGGCTGTCCACTGCAATAAAACTGACCCATTCAAGATGACACATTGCCTGGTGGGACAACCCGTGCTACACCATGTGCCTTGACAGCATCTTCTTAGGATGCTCTGTTATTTTCCTAACTCTAAAGCATCTTAAAATGTAGCATGCAACTCCAAATTTACACACTACTGATCCTCCACAAACTCAAATTTGTCTCGTTACATCAACCCCCTTCTGGCACATCACCTCAGCTTGTTTCCCATTTCATTGGGAGCATCTCCTATCACACAGAGGGCACATGAACAAATTGTTCATTCTCTGACTGCACGCAAGCAAAGCAGGGAATTTTTTTGTAACAGCTCTTGCTGTAGGTTAAGGTCACCAGTGGTGTAAATTTAGGTCACGCAGTATTCTTTTCATTGCTGAATTTGTTCAATACCTTCTCCAGCTACTTAAAGGCTTTCTTTGCCTCGGTGTAAAATTTTCTAACCTTCTCAACTGGCTGAGTGATTTCAAATTTAATTTTAAGCAGATACATGGCATGGCTCAAGGCTCTGTCCTAGCCTAATTGTGGCTGAAACAAATGCAACACTTCCACGTTATTTGTAGCAGTTGTCCCCATTCTTACAGAGATGACACAGATCTGTCAGGTTTAAGAAACAGAAAAAAGATTCCTCTTGGTTTGTGTTAGCAGCATCTTCAGCCAGATGAAGGAACTGGGTGTGCTAAGGGAGAAAAGATGGGGAAGCACACAATACTGAAAGTTGGTAAAGACCTGAAGAGAAGCCTTTTACTCTTACTGCAACCAAAGATGAAAATAGCAGCATTTTAAAACATTGTGCTATCCTAGTACCCTTTAGCACCTCATATGTGTTATTTGCAGTTGTCCCAATAGACTGAATAGTCTAAAATAGAATAATCTTCTTTAAAAAAATTAAAGCTGCCTCAGAAAAAAAAGACTTTCTAGCGTTCCTACTGTCCTTGGCTTTGAATAAACTTTTTTGAGGTTGTGATAGATGTAACACCTATGTTACAGCTTTTGTTTTTCTTATCAACTAAATCAGTAACACATTTTTCTTAAACCACCATAAATAAATAAGGATTATTTTTGTCCCTTTAAGGGACTTCATTCCCTTCCTTTCCCCAGGGAAGGAAGATTCCTCTGCCATAGAACATCAGGGTGGCAGCAGCTGGAGACATCAGCCTCACTGACAGAACAGAACCCAGGCAAAATGAGGAGACCACTGGGACAAGCAGCTCTAGCTCAAATGTATCAGCTACTGAAGGATACCTGTGGACAGCCTCCTTTGTTGACTTTGCTGTCTTGGACACCCTCTGCTTGCCCTTTTAATCCTCAGGGTCACCAAGACCGCTCATCTTTGATGAGCAGCCCCAAGCCCTTGCTGATTGCCACAGGTCCTGTCGTATGACCAAGCCAAAGCTGGGGGAGGTGGGAGCCACTAAACCCCAGGACAAATGAGAAAGATCAGACCAGGCTTTGGGAGTAGAAATACACATATTAAAGAAAAAGGGGAAAAAAATCTGACTGCCTTCGCATACTTAACTCGGGCTTGTTGTGTCACTTTTGTTAGTAAAAACCACCTGGATCCTTGCACCAACTGAGGCTGTCACAGCTTTCACCATCCAATCCCAAATTTTAGGACAAGAATGTGAAGCTGGTTCACTACTGCTAACGAAACTGCCTAGTGCATTGACTTGCAGCAGACTCAAATGCCAACACACAGGGTAACCTCAAAGCCAGCAGCACAGCTCGGAACAAGACAAATTCATCATGAGACAACCAAGCTTTATTTACGTGTTCTCATATTTATTTTCTTTCACCATTTGATTGCATGATATATTCCTGACATTACCTGCACCCTGTTTCACTGTCATTTTTCAGCTATCATGCTCTGTCTGACAGTTTTCAGGTGTCCAGCAGGAAAATCATTCACCAAATACCAGAACTGAGGCCCCTGAGCTCACCCCTCATGCTGGCAGTGCACAGAGTTAACAGACTGCTGGTCCATTAACACTGCCAAAAATGAAGGACCTCCAGCCACTGCTTCCTCTGTGGATACAGCAAGGAGAGCTTGTGCTGCAGGAACTTGTGAGAAGAACACATGCAATTGCAGTATCAGTCTGTAAATAAAGCAGCATTCACTCCAGAGGCTTAAAGTACACACATTTTCTTCTAAAGGCTACTCTTCAATGAGTGAGCTCGCTCAGAGGAAGGCCAAGCATCATGTTCTTATGCCAGGTATTGGCCTAGGATGCATTTTGAAAATCAGAGATTTTTAATCTCGACATTTTATTAGGTTGTCCTTTTTAACTCCCCTCTAATCTATTTATTTCAGTAAGTATTAGATAGCTTTCCCACTCTTTTTGTCATTTTGATAGGTTAACTTTTTTTAAAACTTCAGAAATTAGAGAGTTCTCACTCCTGAGATGAATTTCATTCCTCTCACACTTAATACAGATTTCTCATTTGCTTAAGTTGTAAAACTCCTATTAGAAAACTAGGTTTCTGGGATAGGGTTGTAGCCCTCCTTAACCTGAATTTAGATAGTATTCTTTCACTACAGAGGAAACAAACATATTTTATTATAGTTATTTAACTTTTAATTGCTGGTTTGTTGGGGTTTTTTTGTTGTTTGACTTTTTTGTTGGTTGTTTGGGTTTGTTTTTTTTTAATAATTGGCAAGAACCAAAAACTGAATACAGTAGAACACTGCAGATGAGAAATCTTAGCCTTCTGCAAAATCTAGTAGAAACTATGATTAAAATATTACTATCCATTTTAAAGATTAATTCAGTATGTGCTTCTCTTCCACTGCAGAAAGCTGGGTCACACTCATCATGAGCCTTAATAGACTTTTCAGCAGTTGTCAAAGCTACTCCAACTGAAACATCATTTTTAGCCAGAGGCATCCAGCTATTCCTAGATGTTATTTAAATTCATATGACTGGAGGGCTTTCTGTGAGACTGTCTAAAGTAATTTGTTTTGTAACTGTCCTCCCTTCCCAACATATACCCTCACAACTTTTAACACATGTACAAGAACACTGTGTTATTCCGAAGCGTGTGAACATTTATAGTTAATTCTATTGCTCTGAAGGTTTTCAATGTCATAGTATTAGCTCAACTAGTGTGCTATTTCCAGAAACTTCAGAACCATTTTTAGTTCTAATGAAATCCAGATTATTAAGAACCCTCTAACAAAAGGATTCTCTTCTTTTTCTGGTTTAATTGCATTGCATGACCATGCTATTCCATCACTTTATTTCACAACATTTGGAGCTCAATATTTTGCCAAATACACTGGGAAAAAAAAATGAACAAGAGTTGAATTTTTCCTAGTAACTTACATTTCCTTTAAGCAAGTGTTACAATGCTGAGATTTTTCTATGGTTTTCTCTCCCTACTCAAGAGAGTTTTCAGTATAGATTTTTTTTTTTTGAAGTAGTTTTGTGGTCTGAGTGGTCTTTCTAATTCGTTTGTTTTACTTTTAGAGCCAGCTTCATTGAGAACTTTGAGAGATCTATTCTCAATCATGCTTAATTACTCACAAGCATAACATCTTCAAATATATAGCTACATAAACCAGCTAAATCTTTTGTTGAAATATTTAATCTATTCCACAGAATTTAAAGTTAAAAGCCAAGGATTTCTGGAAATACAGAGACTCTTGGATCATGAATCTAAGAGTCAATTGCTCATTTTCTTCTGTGAATCCTATATTTGCTGCCAGCCAAGACACACTAGTTTCAAGAAGGAATTAAAAAGTAAATTCTGCCCAAATGGATAATTAGAAATAATTTTCAAGGAAAATTTCTAACAGCAATATGTGATCACTTTCAAATAAACAAGAATGAAAGCATATCAGATCACAAATTACAAACCAAAGGCTACGTTTCATTTTGGAGGTGACTACTAATAGAATAGAACTCAGATTTTGTTTAGAATCACTACAATGCACTATTAAACAAATACTGGAACCCACTCCTTTATGCCTCCTAATATGCCTCAGGTAACGGTTCTGAATTACCTTTGTGACTTATTCTAATGAGACTAAAGGCAAGTTGCTATTTAATTCAAATCCAAACTCAATCTATTTCTGTGAAACACAGTTTCTTCCAAGTTAAAAGTTTTTGCACAGCAGAAGTCATAGGATGAAGTACTCATGACATTGCTCCCCCAAAATTAATTTAAATTATACATACTGAAATAATAATTGCTTCTGGTAAAATCTGGTCTATCAGATTTTCAGACTTCTAATAAATCCAACAACTAATCAAAAGCTAAACAGCTTTTAAAACCGATAGGTACAGATTATATTGTTACATTGAACTCTCAGTGTAACATTGCTGCATGTTACAAAATTTAAGTTATGTGATGTATCAGACTAACACGGGAGAATTCTCAAAGCCAACTCAATTCTTCAGTGACTCAGATGCAAATTCTTTTACTGACATAACAAATCAGCTTAGTATATAATATCATTCATAAATTCCAATGTAAATATTTTTCTCACAAATATTATAAAAGCACTACCTACTAAGGTTGCTTCTTTGTAAGTAGAAGTGACTTGAGACACTGATTTTTGTATCGATAAAACAATCATGGAGAAACATGCTTTTTCATGTATTTATGCAGACAGTTTTGTGTGAAACAATTTTTTTAATGGTCACACCTTATTATGTAATATTGGACAAAAAAACAGCAGGGAAGACATATATAACAATATCCATATGACAAATGCCCTACAGTTTTTCAAAGTGAATATGAGAATTAAATAGTATTAGATACATCCTCAGACTACCAAGTGTCCCTAGGTCTGTCACTTCCCTACAAATTTTTATTTTCACTACAAAATTAATAAATACCAGAACATGCTTCTGGTGAATCTGTGACATCTTCAAAGACACCACAAAACTCTGCTGTAACTTTTGTTTTTCAACACTTGTCTGTATAAGCACTTTGGAGGGTACTAAAAATAGACTACAGTTTTTCAGTGAAGATTTTTCTTTTTCCTATACAGGTTTTCTTTATCACAGCAAAATCACAGATTTCTGCACAGTCCGCAGCCCTGCATAAAACCTTTGCTCAGTTCAGCAAAGACACCAGATCTCTTTCAACATCTGAAGATACTTCCATTTTTCATGTCCTTGAGCATATTTTTTTTTTTCTCTTCACAATCAGAAATTCCACAAAAATGCAATAAATAACAACGAGTAATATCTGAGTCCCTGTGAGGTTAATACCTCACATTAAAGGCCCGACAGAACACGTATTCAGGAAGAGGGGAAAGCCCCAAGTTGTTAAAGTTTCTTTTTTAGGTCACTCACCTTAGGTAACTCCCACTCTGATCGGGAACCATCAGCACTGTAGTAGTATGGCCTGCCTTGTTCATCTGCATGTTTTATCCACTGCAGAAAGAAATGTGATGATAGAAAACACAATCAGAGTGACAGCCACAACAGTACATCTCTGAGACCTGAGATTTAAAGCTAATTAAAAATTAAGTGCTATCCACTTCAGCAGTATCTAATGCACAACCTCCACTAAATAACCAAGGTTAGATTGCAATGAGAGCAACAGTTTCCAGCAACCTGATTTTTCCTTCTGTGACTCCTCAGAAAAAAAGTCCTGCAATATCACACAAGAGATTGTGATAAATACATATTTTTTAAGATGCCATATCTCACTCGTATCAACATTACGTTGTCAATTTAGGAAGGCACAATCTTTCCATCACATCTGCATCAGGATCTTATACATAAAATTACAAGAAGTTAAACCAGCAATTGCTGGTAGTTTGAGAGATATATGCACTTGTTGAACAACTTTTTAAAAACATCAATGGAAATACGAGATGCAGGCCCTAGAGAAATCCTGAAGAAGACAATATAATTTCTCTAATCTCTACAAGCATCTCCCACAAAGAGGTAAACCCATGACAACTGGGACTGGTCATGCAGAAAGAAAGAATTTTAATGAGCAAAAATCAACAAGATGATTGCAGAAAAATACAAAAACACTCACAGCAAGGCTCTTGGCTCTAGCAGGTTTCACAAGATTGCCTTCCTATAACTGTTTGTGGTAGGAAATGCTGGTTTTTGTCAATCTCAGAGTGCTTAAAAAAGAAGGCTGCATTTTTGCTAAAACATAGGAATGTGCTTTACAGACGTTTGTCAGAAACAGATTAAAGAGGATAAAATTCTAAAACTGAGATAAAATCCAATTATTTAGAAACTTCTCGCAAATAAAACTTGCATATTTCAACTGGAGAACAGGTGGTGCTATAATATGATAAACAAAGTACTGTTTCACTGAACACTTCAGAAGTTTAAAAAACTCAAAATGCAACTTCAGTGAACAATTTTTAAAAATGGACTGTTTTACAAATATAAACAAATACTGTAATTTATCCTATGTGGGTGAAATTTTTACAGTGTGCCCAGAATCACAGCAAGTTGTAAGTAGCAACCATATAATAAGAATTGGGCATAAATCTGCTGATATGGCTGTAGTTTAATTAAGAAGTTTGACTACATCTGAAAGCAGTAGTGAAAATCTCTAATAAAGGAAATTATGAAAGTGATAAAGTAGTATTACATTCAGTTTAAAAACATCTTAACTGGAAGGTCTATGTAGACAAGAGCAGATCTTAAAAGACAGTAAGAAAAATTTATTGGTATGAAGTTCATTCCTGAACTATAAGCAAGAGGATGGGGGGAGGACAGGAACAAAAAAAAAAATACATGGTATGTGCATTTAATATAATCTGATATGCAACTGGAAATAAAACTTCTTCTAAATAACAAAAAACATACATTAAAAAAGTCAGTACATTTGCTAAAGCTTCATGCATATTTTAAAAAAACCAAAAGGAAATACTGCTGAGGTATGCTCTTCACTTTTGGAAATGCAGGTTTCATTTCTAGAAGTGAATTAGTGGAAAAGATTTAGAACACATGATGAGAAGAAGGAAAAAGTACCTTTTCATTAGTATAGTCATTGGTATATAAGGTTTGACCATGTTCATCCAACTCTTCTGACCAACCCTTTGGAGGAGAACCATACTGACTATCTGACTGGCTGTAACAAGAACTGTGGTCGTTTTCTTCTGATGAAAGATGCTACAAGTAGTCAGAAACATATAAGGCAGTTTTGAGAATGAAAGCACTTTAAAATCTGAAAGATCAAAGATTATTTGACTAGAAAGAGAATAGTAATGAAATCAGGGAGTTCACATTTTTATACGTTATATGAGAGAATGAAATGCATTTTTATAGTACTGACAATTCAAAGTATTTTCAGAACAACTAGCTTATACTGATACATTTTTTTTATTTCCACTATACCAGCTTTCAGCTAGTCAAATTTAAACTCCAGGGGTTTTGCCTATCTAAATTTTATTCCTACAAATTTACATTACTGAAAGATGAAGAGAGTTAGCTTTAGTAATCTGCATTGCCTTAAAAAAACCTGGGAGCCCTGCTACCTCGGTTTTCTACCACCATCCCAAATTTCACACCTAAATCCTTCTCCTTTTCTCAAATACATCTGGAAACACAAGAGGGATTGAGGACAACTTGAAACTCCAGTTCCACCTTCATAGGACCCAGCATTTTACAGTATTTTCCCAATGCATCTTAAAAATACTATGAATTTCCTCTCTCCTCCTTCCAACTCCAATACACATGACAAAGAGCATTGCAAAGCAAGCCTTTCCATCAGGCACAGCTAGCTGAGGTGAAAAATTGCTTTCTGAAGGTAGAAGTAAATTATGATGTTAAGAACAGGCTTGATGTGTAATGTAAAGATTTTACACACACATCAAACAATTTCTGTTCCCCCATAAACCTTGTTCATCCCCTTGCTAACACACTGTAGTCTTGTTCTAAGCATCCATCACATGCATCAAAAAAAATCTCTCTGCTTTCATCTCCCACAGCTTCTCTATGCTGTGGTCTCCTGAGGAATTCTATGCAGATTTCCTCTCACAGCATCTTGGATCCTCAGCTAGCAGGAGGCATAACATTTAAGACATCCTGCTACTCAAAAACTACAGGAGTAAAATACTATAGGTCCATAACACAGGCATACGGGTCTTGAGTAAAACTGTAGGGCAGGAGAGAGACAAAATTTCAATTTTAAATAGGAAACAACCTCTCCCCCAAAAAATTAAGTCTTACAAAAAATATTCAATTATCAGAAATACCCAGTTTTTAAGAAGCTTGTGGTTTTGAAGACTGCATGCTTAGTGACATATCCAAGTGATTTCTACCTAGGTTTCTGGTGCTACTTTTCTGCCTACCTCACCACCTGTGTGACACAAACTCCTTCAACTGACCTGAGCCAACTTACCAAGCACAGCAAAACCCACAGGAAATTTTTAGGCCATTAATTAAGGAACATGAAAAAATGTAAATGTCCTCTACAGCTTACAGAACATAAGCATGTAAACTATGGATTAACCAATGCTACCTCTCTTGCACATGGGACAACGTGAAATTCTCATGTGCCAATTCCCCATCACTGCGGGATGGGAGGGAGCAGGGTGGGGGTCGTCTGCAGTCCCATTTTTACACTTGCAGAATTAAGACTGAAGAGTTGCCAGGGGTGCTATTGGCCCCATTTGAACTACAGTTTCATGGGATAACTGTATACACATATTTAAATTTACATGGTTTTAATGGTTAAATATTAATTGAATTGACATTTGGCCAATCTGTGTAGAAGACTTTGGACGTTTTTTATTATTACTACCTGCAGAGATTATGACCTAATAATATAATATATTGGTATTTGCTTCTTCCAAGCTGCTCCTGGATACTGAAGAAACACCCTACACAGGTAAAACTAAACACTGGACCTAAAAATGAAAATTCTCCTAGGAAAACCACTGTTGTATAGCAGGAATGAGTGTTAATGTGTCTATCTGCATGGCATCCATATAACAACAGTTTAGATGCTGCAAGGCTTAACTTATATCCTGTACATTTGCAGACCTAAACTTCAACAAAATTCCCGAGTTGTTACATATTTTACCAAGCCATGGTATTCCTTGTCCCTCAGCTGTCAGGAACAACTACTAAAGCTGCATCAACAGGGTTTAGAGAACACTGGCCAAACCATGTTCCACAGCTTTCAATTTCACTTTCAACACTTTTTCAGCATTAACTGCCTACATGTTTTCTTCATATTGTCCGTGCTTTATCTTGTCTCATCCTCAGTTATACTATACCACACTTAAATAAAGCCATCTTCAGTAGACAGCTGCCCTTCACACCTTTAAAGAACTTTGCTGTGACATTAAAGGGAATTAGAGAAAAAGTCCCTCACATTATCGCTTCTGTTGTCATTCTTGGCTTTGTTCCATTTCCATAAAAAATTCCTGGGGCCAGAGACCAGTTCATCCCCATGCAATTAATAGGAACAGCTATCTGTGTCCCTTCTATCACTTAACCAGTCTAGCTTTTAATGTTACTACTACTTGTGAAAGTAATCAGGAAGAATACTAATTAAGGAAGCTACCATCCCTTTATTACCATTTGTTTATTTTGAAACAAAAAAACCTGGAATGAAATCTCATTTTGGTCACATGATTTAAATTCTAGATTTGAAATTCAATTAAATCTCATCTGCTTTTTAACAGCTGTTGGGTAATTTGTGGATGTCTACTTCACATTATGATCTCCTGACTAGGTATTAGGGATTTGCCTTCTCTGATATTGTGACATCCCATTCCTTTTACAGTTAACTAAATCCCTTAACTTGACTAATTTCTCCTAGTTACTGTTAAGCACTGATTCCTCAAATACATTAGCAAGTCACTGCCTCTAATACATTTTATCTGTAATTCCAAAACCTTATACACTTTCTAACAGGCCCTGTTGATAGGACTTCACTGCTTCCCCACATCCCATCCATGTAACATCCATTTAACTGTCATGACGTACAACTATTTTCTTTGTGCCATGTCTGTGACTACCTGCTTTGGCAAATAAGGTGCAATTCTGCCCCTTTCTAATTATCCAATAAAATTCAATTTCCTAATCACAAAGTTCCAAGACCAACTATAAACTATGTCATGTTTCATATATTACTCATATGTTAGCATATGTGATCACTCAGCTCTCATTTTTACATCACTTTTCATTTTGCTACCTAATACAACACAAGCTCCTCTGAGGACAAATCAGTAGAAACTAGCATTTAATCCTTCTGCACATACTCATTTTTATTCAAAGAGTGTAACTCAGACTAGTGTAAAAGCCAACTTATAATTATTAAGATGTGAGCTCTAATTCTTCCTAATCAGACAAAATTTGGGATGTCCTATATTTTACAGTAGCTCAGGCTTCAATCTCAACCTTTACACTCTATCGGATTAAGCACCTAGAGGTTCCAAAAAGGAACACGAACAGTGGAGTGTGAAGTATGTTCCCAAATGCAGAACAGGAAAGGAAAGAAGGGGAAGAGTGGTGGGGGGAAAGATGGATTCAAAATCAACACATGAGTGCTGGTAAGTGGATTGACATGACCATGCAACACGTATCTGTCCCCAGACTTTGTACCAGTCAAGACACAAACTACCTAAGGAGCTTATGCTACTGGAAATACAGACCTAGTGTCTAGTTAAAAATCAAAATATGTATCATCCATCGGTTTCACAAAGACTGAAAACTGTCTGATGGCCAACTTGTGATACCTGAAGCACCACAAATAAACAGAAGAACTGAGATGAAGAAAGTTATGGGAAATTTTAAAAAATAAATAAAGTGTTCTGAAGATGCAACCATGTGGTGATGTGATGGGTACAGACATATCAGCAAGAGTCAGAGGGACTACTTGCAGATGGGGAGGGAGAAATAATTCCTGCAAGTTCTTCCACGAAAAGAAGGAAGAACTACAACAAGAAAACCAGTTACACTTAAAACAAGGAAAATTACTACTCAAAAAAGCAATCACCTTATCCAGACTAAATCCAGTCTTATCCAGCAAAAGGACAGTCAATGATAAATTAAGAGACCATCACCAGAGATAACAAAGAGACAGGCATAAACATTCCATCTGTTTGCCTGTGCTGCCATTCTCCTTTGGCAAGAAAATTTGGCTATTTAAATGTTTGTGGATGTCATGGCCGCTGTGAAGGCCATTGCCAAAAGAAGTGAAAGGCTTCCTTTTCCCTTTCCTCTCCTGTTCCTGTTACTATCTTTCCAGAGGTAGACTTCTGTGACAGGCTTGCAGCAATCAAAAATTTTTGAGTAGTCCACAATTAAATTTTAATACTAAACTCTGGTTTTATAGTTTATATATATATTGGATATAGAGAGAGATTATATACAGCTGGCACAGGAGAAAATCCACCAAAACTATATCTATATTTGAAAAGGGTATATAGAAGTGAAATATGTAGAAGAGTTCTTGATAAACATTTGCTTTTTCCTTCCATCAGGAAACTGGTTAACCTCAATATTGTTTGGACACAAGAGTACCACTTGAAGCATATCTAAATAGAAGTATCCATCTTCCAATTATTCCTTTGCTTTATCAGAACCACCTGCAGTTCAGATAAATACAACCCACCATCAGGCCTTCCCTAGCAATTGGCTGCACAGAATAAATTGGCACCTCAAATATTAGTCCAAATCATCTTTTAACATAAATAACTTCATGGTAAGCTTCAACTGTCTCGAGCAAGATCAGTAGCAAAGCTTTGCCAAAATGCTTTGTAAAAGCAAAACTTTTACATAATGAAAAAAAAAAATCCATGGATATATCTAAAGAATATGTTAATGGCTTGAACTTAATCGAGTCAAAAGTAGCAATATCTGCTATGGGGCTGTTTTTACAGGCATTTTTACAAATTACTACTCTTGCACACAGTCCATGTACACATTCTTGTACACAAAAGCAACTCAAGTGAAACTGTTGGCAGCTTCATATCAAGACATATAACCAAAAAGACAAAGGAAGACACTTCTTGACACCTTGAAACTCAGAGATACCAAATTCCACAACAAAAGACCATTCATATGCATTACAATCTCATTGCTTTTTATCTCAGAAGGAACTACCTCATGATCTGCATGGCTCTGGGAATCCCCTTTATTAATGCTTGCATCTCGGGCCCACCGCGGAGGTTTCCAGGTTCGTTCCTGTGATCCTCTGTTGTAGTAATAACAGCGTCCTGTTGTATCTTTATGGGTTTCCCATTCCCCATTTATTTGGACTGGAGCACTTGTAGGTAGTGGTGGAAGTGCAGACTGAGATATTTTCAGTTCTTGTAAATTAGCATAAACTGGTGAATCAGGCCTCCCTTGGCTTGGTGGAGTAGTTGGCTATTGAGAGAAGAAATGCACTGTTAATGAGCAAATGAATTTTTGAATGCTCCCTTACAAATCAGAATACAGTAGTTAAAACAAACCAACAAACTCCTTTTTTCATTGTTAAGTACGAAAACCCAAAGGACAGCCATAAAATGCTGAGGTGTAAGAACATTAGAGTCTTAATTCTAAGGTAGATATCATAAACTATATTTATTTAATACTGAATCAATTTTTCAGCATTTCTCCAGCTGACAGCTGATAATTATGTCTTACAGTGGATTTGAAATACACTGGAATAGTCATCAAAAATTATATGCTTGCCATGCCTTGTAGAAAAACTTCAGCTTTACAGTTCAAGTATTGCTCAGAAACTGAAAGTAATGTGATCTTGTTAAAGACAATACATAGCATTTCTGAGATGCCTCTTGTTAGGCAAAGATTGTTCCCCAACCTTTCCACCTCACTGTTAATAGAGCGATGGTGAATGTAAAGCAGCACTTTTGTATTCTCAGTAAGGTCTAAAGAGGCAGCTCAGTCAGAAAGATGAGCACAATGTTGTGACTAAGAAACTCTGAAAGACACCTGGATGGTTTACCTGCATGCCTTTGCAAACATGCTTATTTAAAAATATTTTAGGCAACATCACCAAGTGATTCAATTACCCCTCTCTTCTTGTAGAAATTAAGTGGATATTCTTATCCACCTGATTTTTTTCACATACATGCGCAAAAGTAGAACGAATAACTACAAAAAACCAAAACACTAATGACAATTTCTTACAAATAAAGTTTGCTAACCTGACAGCCAGCAGAAATTACGGTTAAAACACCATAGAACTTAATGAAACCACAAGTACTTCCAAATGAGCCACTATGGTGCTTAGGAGAGAAATAAAGCTTCAGATGTAAAATTTTTAAAGTCTAATACAAACACGTCACGCAGAATGTAAGAGCATGTGTTTTCATGAGAGCTGTGTTTACAAGACTGGGAAAGCAGCTAGTTATTAAGCCAAACTAGAGTTTCCTAGTAATGCACTGCCATTTCTATACTTTGAGGCACAATATTTAGGCACTCTAAAGGAAAGAGCTATACAATTTATACTATCCCCTTGGTTTTAAATGAGCAGTTTTGCTGTAGGCAAGTCCTTGTGCCTCCTGTTGCTATTGCATTACATAAAAGATCTTTTATAATGTACTTTTAAGCATTAAAATCATAAGATGCTAATCTAGGCCACATCTAATCATAAATTACCAGGGTTTGCTCAGGCAAGACAGAATATCATACCACACAATCAGATATAAACAGATTGCACCATAGTTAGAACCAAATATGGGCAATATCCACAACCAAAGGGGGAAACAGCTAGAGAGGAACTTAATGAGATTATAACGGGCATGGACTTGTTTTGCACGCCTTTAACAGAGACAAAACAGCTTACTAACTATAGCAAGTACAGAACATCTAAGGCAAACCACAAATGCTAGAAAAAAAATATAGCCCTGGCAAAATCAGAGAGCCAAAACTAACTAGGAAAAATCTGTTACAAAATTTGATGAAAGTAAAAGGCTATTTTTCTACCATCTTAGCCACACATGCGTTTTTTTTCTTTTTATTTTTGTGAGGAGGGTAGAACAGCTGCCTTTGGTAGAGTTGATCCTGAGAGCACTAAGACCATAAACAACACTACTGTGAACAAAGCACCACCCTACCATCTGCAGGGATGAACCAATTCACTGCGATGCCGCGATCTTCACGCCTCCTTGTTCAAGAGCACAGCTTCTCTCTTGGTGTCTGTAGAGCTGCAACTCCCACATAAACCACCATGCCATGAAACCCCGGGGTTTGTCATTGAAATGACTCCACAGAACGCACAAACCTCCAGCTCCTTCCTCTGTTTTAAGGAAGTGGCAAAAGTGGCACCACCAAGCACCCTGGCTGCTGCCATGGGGGCTGGAGCCTTGCACAACCCTCACCTCCTCCTGAAATTCCTCTTCTACACAAAGCAGTAAGGCAGCTCTCCTATCTGGCCCACATTAAACAGTTGCTTTTTTGTTTTAATTAAGACCGTTAAGTGCCATCATTAGAAGAACAGTTCTGTGTACTAATAAAAGTGTTTTCCAAATAGAAAGCCTGTGACACAGAATACTTGGTATAGTTTTTCAAACATTTTCCAAGCAGCACATAGGAATATGGCTCAGAAGCTTCACACTGAAGTTTTCAACCATTTCAGCATTATAACCAGCATAACTCCAGATGAAACTGCAGGACATGGATATGCTCAGCCAATACTGGGAGCTTGCAGTCGAAGTGCTGCCACATAACTTGGGAAGCATAGTTATGTTGAAAACAGTAACAAGATATGAAGTGTAATGAGGGATTTTCTTCTGAATGCTTAGTGCTTCCAAACTCAATATACCAATTTCTGGTTTTCAAGGAAAAGACAGTTTTGTTCTGAGCAACAAACAAGACAACTAGCTGTCCTGCCCGACCAACCCTCCAGCTACTTTCATTCCCTGTTGTTTTCTCACAGATGTTTCAGGGAGAACTGCATGATTTTTGAAAGGTACCTGGAAGTTACTGCTTTCAGTGAAGCATTAAGAAATGCAAAGCCACCAATCAGACTAAAACACACAGCTTAGCTCGTAAGTGCATCTTTGAGGGATATGACTTCATTATCAAGAACTATTTTAAATAACCTTGTAGCACACAAGAAAACTTCCTCATACCCTGAGCCATGCAAGGAGGTATGTTGTTGTGTCTACAATTACGCTCAGTTCAACAGCAGCCAACCTTACCAAGGCTAATTTTGTCAAGAATTTCTTATTTATTGATAAGAGAAACAGTTTTTTAAAAGTTCAACGTTTCCTGCAATCATCATTAGCGTACATTCTGTGCCAGTGATGGCAGGAAGGTCAATCCCCCCTTGCCCTCAAGGCTCAAGCTGGGGAGTTCCACACAGGCAGGTCAGAGTGGATGTCCCTGTGGAGCTCCCGGGCACTGCACCACCTCCCCCTTTCCTTTCAGATGAACATTTTGTGAGTTCACAACTGAGTACTGCAAAAAACTTGAATAGTTTCAAACCAAAAAGCACAATAATTTAACTTTCATTTATCAAAATCATTACTCACTGACCATACTAATAAGAATAGACAAAGCATTACCTAGATCAAAAGATTTTCTGATCACTTACTTCTACAGGTGTATGCCCAAAACCAGACATAGGCAGTTAAGGGAGATTTAAATACATGCTAAACACTAAACAGGACTTCCAGCAAGAACTTCCCTCCCTGAGGCCTTTTTGCTCTATCAAACTCTGAATGCTCATAAACATGGAAGTAAATCTTCCCAAAGAGACGCCGTGCCTTCGCATTATCAGAATTGCAAGAACACGTCCTTCAACATGTCCATGCATGCACACACAAAATGCCTTATACTCCAAACACTTCAACAGTCATTTGCTATCTGATTCATTTGCTTTCTCCTGCTAAGAACAGTGAAGGACTCCTTCTAAAAAAGTGATGTAGAAAAATTAAAAAGCAAAAATACTTCTATGACACTACAACCTGAATGAAAATTGTGCAGCCATTCAGCACTCTGGCAACTTCAACTTCTCCCAGAGCTCAGTAATGCTCTGTATAGTACTGTAGAAATCTGCCACACTTAGTCTCTCAGAAAAGTCTGATAGCACTAAATCCTTGCTAATTGATAAGGAAGAAAGTTTCGTGCAGGGAGGACAAAGTTTGCAGGATCAACACACAGCATTCTTCAAACAGAGACTGCACACACAGCATTTTCAGAACACAGTTTTTATACTGGCACAGTAGGAGGCAGATATGGGCCTTTAAAAAAAAAAAACAACCTGTTAATCATTCATGAATGAACAGTCAACATTTCTAACAAAGGCCACAGATATGCTATCAGGCCTCTGGAAACCTGAACTCAGTGCAATGGAAAGCAAAAGTATACATTCTGGTAATGAAAAGTACCTTGTGAAGGAGCATAGTATGCCAGCAACAAAAAGCCAGAAAACAAAGTTTGCTTGTAACTGGTAATTACCTTTTTCCTTTCATAGAACATAAGTTCAAGACAAAAACTTCTAGAACATAACAAGTGCCTAAAGAATGACTGCAATGCTAGCCTGCAAAACACAACCTACCATACATCAAATTGCTTTTGCTGTCGTGCCTCTGTTTGCAGTTTCTCTCAATGTTGTAAAACTGAATGCAAAAGCTTTCATTTCAGTAGCAGCATTCAGATCACTGTAAATAACTGCTAAAAATTAAGAACCTCAAAAAAAAAAGTAAAGTCAAATCTCAGTACTTTTTATGAGGTTACAAGCAACAGATTGTCCATACTCACGCAAAAGAGAAACATTATATAGAAGGAAAGCAAGGGAATACTGTCTCTGCAGCAGCAAGCTGAAGAAGGGAAAACAGGCAAATCCCACAGCATCCTGAGACTAGGAATGAAGCATCATCTCATTTCCCCCAACAACTTAGCTTCTTGCCAAGGAATTGCCATTGTCCTTTTAGGTCCCCTTTTAGGGGACTTCAATACCAGCTTTATTTAACAGGAATGATACAAAAGAAATCTCAAAAACTCTACAGTTTCATGTTCATAAAGTGACAGCTTCAACTGGAAAAATTAGCTCATCTTTTCCTTCCTCTTTCTGCTTTTGGTTTATATTTTTACAAATATGTTCTGGACTGTATTTTCTTTCTAACAGATACAGGCATATTTAGAATTTATACCCAAAAACCCACAGGGGAGATTTTTCAGTGAGTCCTCTACCTACCTTAGAGGTGAATAGAGCATGCTAATTTAAGGAGCCGAATTGAAAGGGGAACTGAAACAATTTTTTATTCTCTAACCTTCTCCAACATAGGCTGGATAATTCACACTGTAAGTCTAAGGAACATATAAAACAATGACAGTAAATATTGTAAGCGTGTTAACAGCTGATTATAAATTTCAGACAAGCTATAGTAATACAAGTCTTATTTAACTACACTGAAATTCTTGTGCTCAGTTGATTTGCTGTCATAAAGTGGTAAGAAAAAAAATAGGACATTGCAAAGCAATACAGAATTAAAATCATCTCATACAAATCATTCAAATATATCTGCCATTCAACAGCTAAATGTTTAAAGTGTCCCATTTAAAAATTAAGCAGATAGATTCAAAATAATTTTTTAATGGCTAGTCAGTAACTTTCCATTAGTCTGGAAACAGTTAAGTTAAATATGATTCACCTTTGCTAATTTTATCTTTCAGGAAATTTTGTATGTTACTTATATTGAATTACGGGCTGAAATATTACCTCCTTCTATTACTGGAGATAATTGCATACAACTAATTTTATTATATATAGTTCTATTAATATTTTGTTTAATGAAACATTATTATGAAATAGAGTCTTAGAACATAGGACATCGGGGTTCCCAGAATGTACTTGTGTTATTTCAGCTATGCAAGGTCTCTTCTGTTTTAGCTCTCTAATAACACCAAAAAAAATTCCTTTAGTTGGCAAAAATATAAATCTTTATCTAGTGCTACTGCAATCTACCAATATCTAGGTGCATAACAAAAAGCCCCTCAAGCTAAATACATTCCCTTCCCTTTCTGGCCAAAAGAAGTGACTTAAATTATTTTCATACTCATCAAGATAATGATTCATTTAATTGTATTGCGAAATCTTGCAGCACAGAAAGCTAAAGGTGGCTGCTTCCGCCACATTCACAACACTTGGGAACAGGAATGGAATCTGGCTGCAGCAGCAGGACACAGCCTGTGACGGGAGGGAGCACTTGGCTGGGTCTTGGAGTGCCAGAAACCACTCCCAGATCATCCATTATAAATGACCGATCAAAGAAAACTGATGGAAAACCTATTTTTCCCTGCATGCTCTGCAAATTTCCCATTCACATTTCTGCAGTTGCTCACTGCATGAGCAAACTATTACATACAAATGTAGGAAGTTTATAGCAATAAAAGAAAGTATACTGACTGCAACAGTGATGTCAAATATTTTAAAAAACTGAAATAAGATCTTACAATGGGATCCTTTGTAAAACATGCACAAAGATGACAGTGTTTACCGTACTTGTACTTTGCCACTTGCACAATCTAGCTTCTCCCTTCCATAAAAAAGCTTTTGTCCAAGGATATAGACAGGGCTGCTTTTCCTATAGCAGAAAATTTCAATACCATATGAAACACTTTACGTCATAGATGCTTACACAGCAAGCTGACCCCAGTTAGGACAGAGTGGCCAAATTTGACAATGTTGAAAGTCAGACAGTAAATCTCCTTCACTCCTTTTCCCCTCTGTTCACGCCACCAGATCAAATACTGATACTTTCAACACACATAATATAATTATCTGTAATCTAATTCAGAAATTTAGTCCGTATCTTGAACAACCTGGATAGGCTATACAGTAGGAGATTTACACATTTGTTTTTCCTCCACTCTTATGGAAGATAATTTCAAGTTGCTTCTGCATTTTACTTCAATTGCTGTCAATTCTTGAGATCTGTGGGGACCACAGTACGTCTGAATGGAGATATGAGAATAATAAGGCTGTTGGGGACCATTTGTGATGTCTCTCAAGGACATAATCTATAAAAAACAAGATAATACACTAAGAAAACACAAGAAAAGCCTAGCTTGCTCTCTCCAGTGTAAAATTATCCTGCAACAGGCCAATAGGTACTGCTTTTCAGATAGGAAATAGAGCACAACAAGATGTTCAGTTGTTTTAGAACTGTTACAGCAAATAATCAAAGTTTCAGAAGTAGGGGAGATTCCTCACTTATCAAGCCATTTACTATTTTAACTGGTTTAATGCATAGCTGTGCATCTCAGTCACCTCAGAAGGGTGAGTATATTCCTAAAGACAGATTATTAAGATCTTCATGGAACACTTCTATGCTGTGTACATTACAGAAATATAGCATATCTATGAAGTTAGCTCCTATGAAATATTATTGTGGGAATAGTGTAGAATGGTATTATTTAAACTCATAATAGACTAAAGGCCATGGAAAAGTTTCCATTACAGTCACTTCAAACTGAATAGCAATTTTTTCTACACTTTGCATTTTCAAAAGTACAGATCCCATAGCCTTTAAGTGTACTTTTGAGAGTCCAGTGCTTACACAAAGCAGCATAAAGCCAGGAACCCATGAAAAGTGCAGATGGGAAAGTAAACACCACCTCTGATAAAATTCCCAAGTTACTGAAGTTGTAGTACTGAGCAAGCTCAAATACCTAAAAGATAGTTTGAGAACCACTTGAATAAACAGAATGAAGTCTAAATACTACCACACAAGTTACCAAATCGCCATCATTCAGTAGAGCAAAAACTGTAATATTCTACTATTAGAAAAAGGAAGGAAACCCCAGAACAATTATGAATTTTTAAACTCTATATGTGTATTATAATGGTTCACTTTCACAATAGATAGTTGGGGATTCTTAAAATAATAGAGAAAGTAACAATTTGCAAGAGACAGTTCTAAAACAGAGCAGTCATCAAATCTGTGTTCTGTTAGAAAGGGTATTTAATTCCAAACACTTGACAAGAAAATGCACAACTCCCACACAGTTTACAGCTGCTGTCCTTTTACTTTGCTGCAAAAGCAGATTTCACTTGTGTGAAACTCTGCTTCACCAAATGTTGCTCGTGGCAGCAAATTCTGCAAGCGTTTGTTACAGTAGTAGAGTTCTTTGTTAGGTGTTAGAATAATTTCAAAATACCTTCTTGAGCTTATGAACTGCAACATTTAGAAGTTTTTAGTATGCAGCAACATATGCAGCTGCAGAACACCACCAGTATTCAAACAGTATGAACAGAGCTGATGTATGAGCACACTTACTGGGATACTGGAAATGTCTTAGGGAATTAATTAAGGTGGCAAACCCCAGTGAAGAACACAGTTGACTGGTCTAGGAAGCAAAGTATCAAATCAGATACTAGAATGGCATCTCTTGGTTTGCCTTACTAATACATGAATAGTAATACTTTCTGTTGTGTAACTGGTAGGCTCCAGACACTTCATACCCTGCTACCCTCCACATCTGCCTCTCCAAGCACTCCCTGAGCTTATTACATGCAATTATCATCCACAAGCTACTATACCTCTCATGTACCCCAAAACTCCAGAGGGCAATTCCTTTATTACACTGTCCCACTTGGAAACTTCAGAAAGAGACAATGTAGCTGAAGCTATTCACATTAACTTCCACAAACATAGTATTAAAATCCTGGGAAACAAGTTTCAAGACTGCTCAATTTATCAACAGCAACACCTGAAAAAGCATGTTCTTGGGATCCTGACTGGCTAAACAATTTCAAGATACATGATTTGAAGAACAACATTTTACATACTGTCATGCTAACTCTATACCTTTACAAACCAAAACGCAAATTATACACCTAAAGTCTAGAAACATTATTGTAAAATCTGTTCATCAAGTAATGTATTCACACTGTAATATAAAATAAACTTGGATTAGGGAAGTAAGAATCTCAGGATGTTCTTAAGTCTGTATACACAAAATCCATGTTTCTAATTTCAGGCAATGTATTTCAAGAGCTATCCTTTTTAACACATCAGAATATCTACTATTAAAAGAAGCAAAGAACTTTTTCTCACTTTTTCCTTTTGAAAAAACTGCTTTGCTCATCTTAGCAGAAAGGGAAGCCAGGAGAAAAGTAACTTGCCATTTTAAATGAGTTAGTTACCCTAACTACCCATGCACACAAGCAAAGAATTTTCTTTGTGCAGAAATGCAGAAGCAACACTGACACTTCTGCTTATACCAGTTCAGCAAATGCTTTTGCTAATTCAATACATGTAACCAAATTAATAAAGCACATAATTCAATGGACTCAGCCAACAACTCACAGTTTAGAAAATAAGAAAACCCACAAATTTATTTGTTTCAGAAAATAAAAGATTGATGATACATTTTTAAGACCTAGCTACACTGACCTACTGGCCACAGGCTACCAAAAGGAGTAATCCCATCTCCCTCGTCCTTGGCATCCCTGATGCTGATGTGACACTGAAGGATGGAAAGAAACCAGAATGGCAATAAATTAATCCCATTGAGACTTTAAAAATAAAACAAACAAACCCGAAAAATAAACAAAAAGCCCTCCCATATTTAGACTCCTTAGGTGTTTGCAGGTCACTGCAAGGTCAGCCAGAGACACCTCTGAAGTGTCTGACTAAGGCAGCAGGAGAGCAGGACCTTCTCTTTCAGAACCTCTCTGTTAGTTCTTAAGGAGGTTAAGCTGCCTAATTAAATTCCAAAGGTGGCTGAGAGAAGGAATTATCTTCAAGTACCTAAACCAGAATCAGAGAAACAATAATAAGTAAAGAAATGTCTATTTCTCCCATGGACAGGAAAAAAAAATGCTAGACTAAAGGGGGGTGGGAAAAGTTACTTATGTATGGAGAAAACAAAGAACTAAATTTTGCAACAGCCTGATCAGGAAAGCAGGGAACTTTCCTTGAAAGCTTAAGTGCAGTTCAGCTACAACCTTCAAGAGCACTTTTGGTATTCCTGCTTCTGTCCCTATGCAGTGAAAAAGAACCATAATGTAGCTGTTCTCCATTTTCCTTACTCTGGCAGGTCTTTGTAAACAAGGTTACATTACAAATCTGTAACCCTCATCCTGAAAAGCAGCACATTCACATCTGAAGTTTGAAACAAATGGAGAAGCTATTTAAAGTATACAGTAAGAAGCCGATTTATTGCACAAGCATGCACAACTGAAATGTTGGGTTTAAGTCCTCGTTGAAAATCAGAAGCCTATAAGAAAGAACAATACCGTACCATGTTGATTGGAGCATTAAAAAACTGAAGCAGAAGAGGCCTCATGCCATCAAAGAAGGAAATAAGTACCCCAAGTAGCTCAGGCAGAGAATAACAAATATTTTTGAGATTACTAAGGACAGCTGTTCCTGTCACCTCAGAGTACAGAACACAGTAGTAGGATGAAAGATAAGAGTGAAAAGAGAAGGATATTTTGTTTACTAGCTTAAGTCCCACACTTGGAATGCAAACACTGAATTCCGAAGAACATGTTTTTGTCAGCATTTTGAGAAAAACTGTTTTAACATGAAATCTAACAAGTGGAATACTTTACATATGGAGCATAAAATAAAACACTTTCCTCACAGCTTCTTGAAAAATTAAAAAATATTGCTAGTATTAATTTTTAATATAAAAACCTGGGTCAGAAATGGTGGGAATATCTTAAATCAATTTAAGCAGGCAAAGATGCCATAGTCTCCTCTCTTCTGCAAACCACCAAGGTATCTCAATACTTAAAATAAGTTAAAGCTCAGAAGTATTATAAAATCACACCAGTAAGGAAAGAGGAAATTTTCTCTCCTTGTCCCACCCCCCTCCCCCCATTTCCCCCAAAGAGAAAAATTTAAGGATCCTTTTCTTCAACCTGTAGCAAAACTGGCATGGATAAAACAAGAAGCTACCACTGGGTCTAGTCATCCTTCCAGTTTCAGACATTCCCACAAATCTGAGGGATGAGTTATGGACAATCAAACTTCTCAGATTTCAGAAAAAAAATAGGGACACCCCCCCATTTTCATTCACATCAACCTTGTAGTGATCCTGTCCTGTTCACTGAGGTTAACCCCAAAAAATTCATAAGATGCAAAACAAACCAGACAAGAAAATATACACAGTGCTATACTTTGTGGGATTAATACTTGGGGGTTTTTTCAGAGCAAGTAAGTTCAACACTGGACAAACCCACTTCCATGTTCTGAGATGACCAAAAAGGCAGTAAAATCATCTCTATACTAAAAAGCTTTCCAGCACAGAATTTAAGTCACCCAAAGCAATTCCTGAAATGTGCCAACAAGTGGGAATGCTTGTGCTTCAACTGTGCTTCTCCCCTGACTGTGAATTATCAACTTCATTATCCTCAGAATTGCAGCTGTTAAGTCAATTCCCAGGTATAATTTGCAAAAACAACACCAAAATGTTATGAGCTGGCAAACCACACATGTTTAATTAAGAGTAGTTTTATTGAGTCCTGTGGCCATTTCCCCCCAGTTCGATTTCACAGCTGCAGCACTGACAGGAAACTTCAAGTCATTTTTCTTCCCTGAAAAGTTGCAAATAAGCAAATGATGAAACAAGCTGCATTTTGTAATACAATATAAGGGTCTTGCAAACTAAATGAACTGGGCTTTGGGGCTTTTGTTTAACTTCTTTACGCTTCTGAGTAAATGCAGCGCAATCCAGCAATCTAAAATCCAGTATTCCTCTGTTCAGAAGCAGCTAATTGCAATTTTCACAGCTCAAATATAACTTCTACATGGCCATTAGGATAAAAAAAAATTTCTGTGGATTGTATGCCACAGTAACCGAAAAAGAACCACAAAATAGCATCTATGCATGCTGCCTATAGCATGTCTATTCTATCTTAAATAAAAGAATTGGTGAAGGGACTATGGCAGCAGGTCACATGGTCTGGAAACTTACTTTAAAAAGGGGGAGAGAAAGAGTGAATGCCACAATATTCAAAGAACAATAATGAATGGGCACATCAACAATTCCTCCAGAAGCTCAGCACAGCTATCCCCCCACCTCAAAAGCCACAACTAAATCTGAGGATCTCTCGTCTTCCAACAATATTCCTTAAAAATAACCCAATTACAGGTTTCACACAGAAAATTATTGCATGATGTCCATTGGTATGTGTTAAGAAATGTGTGTCAGAACATGTTCCAATAGTCCCTTATGTCCTACATAAACTGCTGAACAATTAAAAAGCTTGGTACTATCTATTCAACATAAAACGGTGTGTTTGCTGTAGACATCAACTGTGTAAGTAACAGGACATACACACACACACAAAATCTTACTCCAGTTTTCTGTGTGGATTTCCTTCACTCAGACAAGCATGAACATCTACTGTAATTAAATGTTTAACAGAAATCCCCCTGCTTGTTTGTAGGTCCTTCTCAAAGTTTGAGGATGAAAGACCTCTTATGAAGAACTGAAACAAAGACATAACAGCCTGCCAGAAATTAGGAGGTGGCATGTGGGAAGGGGGTCAAATATTCTGATATTTGAAGTAGACTCCATCTCCCAAGGCCTGCTGTCACACTTGTATCAATCCAGACAGGGTGCTGAAGATGCACTGATCATAAAGATTCCATCTGGTCTTCCCAGGGATGGCACTGTCTTCAAAGTGGAGTCATTCTGACTATGAACAGCACTACTGGATTAACACCATAAAAACCTTTCTTGAATTCTGGGTTCCAAGAATGAGATAAGACTCTCAGAAGTAAGAGAAATGAGTGAGAGCAGCTGTAAGTGAACCTGCTGCTGGAATTTTGTAGCAGGGACACACTGCAACACCCTGCAATAAAAATAGGAAGCAGAGTTCTTTATCGCATCCCTGCCCATCATGCAGACTGCCTGGGCTGACTGGTACCACACTGGGGAGAGGGAAAACACAAGTCATCCTTCTCTCTTCTCCCATGATTGTAACACAAATTCAAAACTTACTAAAAGTAAAATGAACTGATTTAATCGAATTCTTTCTGCCATGCAACACCTGCTGACAAGAAAAACTGAAAATCATCTCAAGCACTAGATATCAGAGATTCATTCCAATTCATCAGTAAGATGGACTTATTAAACTGCCCTGAAAAGAAAATACTGCCCCTAAACAAAAGACAGGGAGGAAAAAGAAAGTTAGATTCAGGTATCTGGCACTAACCCACTCTGAAACTTACTCCTGATGATCCAAGTGAAAGAGGCCACACTAGCACACACATTCCCCTGTGCACTGCATGCTCCAGATTACAAAGCATGTTCCAAAATACTGGGGGGTGAGATGCAATCTAAATTAATTTTAAAAACCCCAAATAATTTCTGTGATTTTTTTTTCACTGAAGTAGGATTTACAAAGTCTTCTGACAAACGTAAAACTGTGACTAAATTTAGAGAGTATGTTTAAATGGACTAATTACACAGATGCTTTTGTTGCCAGGAATCTATTTTGTAAAATACACTATAATTTAAAATTCTGCTAAAAGCTTTCATGTAAGAAGACTTGCATTAGGAAAGACACAAATAAATTACCAGCGCTTTGTACACAGGAATGCATTACGGCCCTCCTGCCATACAGTGCGACGGAGTTCTGGAAACACTGTCAAACCTCATTAAGAAGAATGTTATGCTTACTCAATATTACTGAAACATTCCAGGCTTTTTTGACTGTCCTATGCAATAAAGCAAACCTATTAGCAGGACATTATGGCTGAGATGGCAAGAATTTGCTAATAGTTTCATGCTGATTAAGCAACAGGCAGTAAGCAGTGCCCTGCGCCCGCCACAGCGAGCACAGCCCTCCCCCACGCTGCTGAATTATAATTCCGTGCTCAGCATTCAGCGGATCAGCTGGAGCCACCAGCCTTTAGAGAACATTCTCATTGAAACTACAAGTATAATAAAGTATGGCAGCACTCTCTGCCAAGCTGTCAGGGAAAAAAAAAATGCTTTAAAGGACGTGTATGTACGCTAGAGTGTATAGAAATGCTCAGCACATGAAGCTGTTCTTGCGAGTTGCCAGAAAGCAGGTGCTCATCTGCAGAAAACACCGGTGGAATGGAAGCTGAACTTTCTGGGAGTCTCCAAAAGAAATATATACTAGGGTAAAGGGCATGTTATTTTTCTACAATGGTCATCAGTAAATGGCACACCTTCAGAGGCCTGTCGTACTTATTTGACGATTTAGACAAAATCGGAATATCACAAACAAGTGACATTTAAAGCATTGCTATTTCTTGAAAAACAGTAACTTTTCCATAAATAAAACAGCGAGAAAAATTAATGTATTTAGAAATACTGGATACAAGAATACTTTGCCAATGATTTCTACATTGTTTTCCAGGGAGATTTCCACTGAGCTCCTACACAAAGGTGAATTATGCAACTGTAGGCATTGTAGGAGCTCCAGGTTCCAGGTCCCACAAGGGTCTGTAGAGTAACAGTGCTGAAAACTGATGAGTCCACTGCCCAGAGAGCCTTCTGCAACACTGCTGTCAGCAGAGCTTACTCAGCTCAATGACTCTTAGAATTCTGCTGTTCAGTCACATCAGTCACACCGTACAACAGGTATATTAAAGATATAAAGCTTGTTGGGAAATTAAGTGCCTGAATAGGCTTTAGGCTAACATTACTCCAAATGCTTTTGTCTCCACAAGAGCAGTAATTGAGTGTGGAGGGTGATTAGCTGTATCTTCTAAATAACACTTAGTGGAAGTGTTATAGCTGTGCATTTTAGATTGCCATTGAAATGGGGGATTAGAGGATGGGCAAACAATCTGGCACAGCAAGAGTACAGCAATCATAACAAAACCTCCAGTGAAGCCTCAAGCTTCAAGATGAGCCTTGCAGCCATAAATCCCCTCAGAGGAATGCAGGGAGATGTTAAACTGCTAAATTCTAAGAACACATACTTTCCATTTTAGCACACAGATTCATCTATTTTGAACAGAAACTGAAATTTTATGCCCCTTTTTGCCACAGCAGTATGGAGCTTGTACTGGTTGGCATACCATGACAAAATGCATCCAGTAGCTTCAAGAAGTTAAAAGTATCAAAAAAAAAAAAAAAAAAAAAAAAAAACACTTGTAAATCATCCCTTTATTGAAACTCTTAGCATAATGCATTAATATGAGAAGATCCTTCAACATTAAGGAGATTCAGACCAAGAAGCTGTTTGATATGTTTTTGATAGCTTGTTTTCATAGGCTGCTTTCTCCACATAAACCTCCCTCAAGAAAGACTGGAGCTTAGACATGACAGAAAAGCCATTTTCCCCACACTATTCATAATTTTTAACATATTTAAACAACTTCAGCTAACAAATAATATTTTAAATGGTTAAATTAAAATTAAGGCATCATGCTCCCTCTTATTTATCTTATTATTAAAATAATCTAAAATTTCATTATTTTAAAAATCAAAATTCATTTTCACCTGGCAGATTTCAAGCAACAGTCAACACATTAGACTTTCTTATCTTTAAAACTCACTAGTCCCTGTAACAGATTATCCTTTCTTAAATCTGTATTCAGATACAGTATCCTCTCACATGTTTACTGTGTAACACTGAATATAATTAGTGGGTTCTATGACAGACAGCAAGACTTTTTTACAAGGTGCAAGACAATGTCACTGTGTAACAACTTAGAGAAGAGATTACAATTTCATTTTCAAAGCAGTCTTTGGTATTTTAGGACACCGCATTTCTTTGGAATCCTCGGTCTCCCAGTATATTGGAATGGGACATTCACTGGCCTGCCTGAAGCAAACAAGCCTTAAGGCAAAAAGCCTTAAGGGAAAAAATGCTTGACTTTAAAATGAATATATTTCTTGTTTTTACAATACTTTACACGTGTTTTGTGTTTAAAATTCCTCTGACCAGGAAAAATACTTCTGATTTTGGCACTTATGGAAATAAAGTTCACAACTCCACTAGAGAAGTATTTTAAAATTAAATTCCCGTTGTAAGTTGGGCTGTTAACAGGCTCTTTATGTATTGTCACCTCTACTATGTGTAATTACTCAGCTGTTTAGTTTGCATGTTGAAGTTTCTAAATAAACAATAAAAATCCCACATTTATTGGCATCCTTCATTTATATTGGAGGGGAGAAAGATATAAAGAATTAAGGCAAAACATCACAAGTCCTTCTAAATTCCCAAGACGCTGGCTCTATTCTCAAGACAATATACATGCTACAGCACACAAGCAAAACTCTGAAGTTTTGTTAGTGCTGCTTGAACCCCCTCAATCTCATGTATTTTAATGACTTAGGACAAAGAACATCTATTACATCATGTGTAACATTTTTTCTGGTAATGAAAGATAAACTAGAAAGCCAAGTCCCATGCCAGAGGAGAGACATAGAGAGAACATTAGGTCAAGACTTTAGTTTAAAATTTTTCCTTAAAAGACATAATAGGATTAATAAAATAAGTGCTATCAGTTAGCATATTTATATATGAGGTGTTTCAAATTTTGAGCAGAGAATGGATATTTCCCTCATTAGCTGTTTAAGACCACACAAAAAGAAGCCTGTACATAATTATGCCATGGTGCTTCTAAGATATTTTCCATTTTCAACTTTGAACTGAGCTAGAACAGGCTATGATCACTCAAGTTTTAATAAAATTCTGCAAAAGTATACTGAATAGCAGGAGAAGTATTTTTTAGAAATATATCCAACCCACTGTGCCTAACTTAAAAGAAGTTAGAGATTTTTAAAGATAACTTTTGAGGGCTTTTTAAAATGCTAAAGGGAAGTACACAATTGTACAGTTAAAGACTTTTCTCAAAATTGCAGAAATAGTCAGCAATAGACTATATGTACTCCTTACAGCAGAATTAAGCAAAGCAATAAAATTCTCATGGGAATCTCAACCAGGTTGCATCTTTTTTTTTCTCCCTACAACTACTGAAAATAGAAGTATTTGTTCTTTGACTGTATTTCTTCATCTGTTTCTCTCTACTTGCAGACAGTTTGTTGGCACCCAGTGTAAGGACAGAAAGCATGAAACACCCAGCCATGCATTTCTGCAGTTTTTCTTCCCCTTTATTTTCCTTACACTAGCAAGAATGTCTTTCATTTTCAATAACAACTATTTCTGCAAATCAGTATCCAGAAAATGAAGTACACATTTGTTACTGAATTTTGTGTTTCAACATTAAAATGTTAAATCTGCAACTACCACTTTACTTCAATGAAATTAGATATTAAACCAGCGATTTTTGTTTCAGATGGCAGTTAAGAAGATCTAAAAAGACTCCGTATTTATGGAATTTTCTTTATTTTGTAATTCTGAGGCTGTACTCAAGCAGATCCAGCCATACCAAAGACAACATAAAATGCTGGCTCAGGGCTCAAACCACCATTTAACATAAAATACTCTGAGAAGCAAGCCAGCAGTTTATGGATAGACAGCAATGATGGGAGAGCAGGACAAGCACACAGAACTCCTGAGACCATCTATGGGCACAGAATTTAAATACAGACCTTCAAGCTACTTTCCTCAGAAAATTGACTGCAAAGAAAGAATTTTTCACTGTAGTATCATCTTACCACAATGTTCACTTTAATTGTTTAAATAAACAGCACGCCAAAGACCTGCAGCAGCTGGAAAGAGCTCTTTTACAGCTCTCCCAAATGCTGTACAGGGTATCATCACACTTAAAGTTTGAACATAATGTGCAGAGGCTTTAAAGATTTACAAAACAAGAAAAGAAGAATTCAGAGCTAGATTTTTAGCACAGTACTAGGGATTTGGATTTCTCTGTTTTTCCATTAAAAACCACCCAAACAAAACCAGAAGCCCAAGTACACACCTAAGTTTTGATCAACTGATGGCAACAGCAGCAACTTATGAACTAGCAAAAAGCGATACAATACAGTTTTTATATATATAATTCACTGAAAAGTAAACAAAACTTGAAAGTAAAACTTACACCTTGGCGTATCACAACCCACAACCTGCTAAGTTTTTATCTAGAAAAATGTAATTTCTAGTGTGTAATGCGAGTTTTGGCACATGCTGTCCCACCTGCCTTTTCCTTTGAGTTAATGCCAATTGCCAGCCTCAGCAGGGTGACAACAGAACCTTAAGGATCCCAGCCTGTGGGTTGGCAGGTTCCATGTTCCTGCTATGGGAACAAGTGCGCCCAACCTTGTGAAACACCAAGACAGGCATGCATCTCTATCTCAAGTTTAACTTCCCTCACTCTGTGTGTCTCCTCAGGCAGTCACATAAGCACAGCCCTTCAGGCTGGCAAAGGCAGGAGGAAGGAAAGCAAGTGAAGCTGAAGGCTGTAGCTTTCACTGATGAGGCTGCAGAGGGTGGGTGATGAGGAGCTGCCACAGGCACAAGTGAGCAGATGAGCTCAGCGAGTGGATGAGCGACGAGCAGAGGGTCAGAGGGACAGCACTGTGTTACCACTGGGTCACTGGCAGGGCCATGCTGCCTCTTCTCAAGCTCCAGCTCCCTGCCCAAGCAAGGCAGCCACAGGGTCTGGCTGTGAAAACCTCTCCCAGGAGGAAGCACTGCAGTCCTCTGGCATAGCTTGTGGGCACAAGCACCACAGAGCAACATATACCATAGCAGGAAAAGCACAGAGCCTCAGGGAAGCATGAAAATGCCATTATAAGTTAGAGTGCAGCACCCAGGAGGAATGATCAGTACAAAGTCACAGCCAGGACAAATGGACTTATCTGGATGACAGAAAAAAGACAGTACTGATGAGTATATCTCATGAAGTTTTCATGAGGAAGCTTAAAGTTGGTAGTTACACTATACGAGATGCAAATCAAGATCAAGAAACAGAAGAGTTGCCCTTGATATTTTTTTTTTATATCCCATATATACAGAGAATAAAAGTATATACTTACATACCCACACACATACATAGTCCCCTGTGCCTAAAGCACAATGCAGTTATGCATGACAAACATCTATTAGCTTTTCCAACTGGATGCAGATAACCAAGAATTGATATGGATAGTGCCAAGCATCTTGATAGATCTTCACTGGTGGGGGCTGTGGGGAGGAGGGAGCACCTGTATTCAATTTCAGCAGGAAAAGCAGTCAAAGTCACTCAAGAACTTAATTTACTGCTACAACACTTTATTTCATGACAAAGCTTCTTTTAAATTCTTAAAAGACAAACAATATTTATGTGCAACACTAACATTTCTGTTGTGTCATTAGTCATTTCTAAACAATATCGTGGTGATCTTTCAAGCTCTCTAGAAAATAAACGTGCATGCAGTATTACTAGACACCTCGACCAACCAGTTGAGAACCCCGAAAGTTTGTTAACTGTGTTTTTGTTTTTATCAGACAGAACATTTTATTACAGTATTACCTAAGGACACTTGTTCCACGAGTCCCAACACATCAGTGACACTAAACAGACATGTCCTCAAGTCCATCAGATCTGCTGACTCTGCACTATTCAGGTTGCCATAAAGGAGTCACTTACAGACTATTGACACACTCATCACAACACTGCCTAGGCCAGCACCATCACCTCCCTGCAGCACTGGAAATAAATATTTGCAGAGCCAGGTGGTGACTAGGGCAAAGTGATTCAGCTGAACAATAATCCACAAAAGCAAAATATGGCAACTGTGTACACTATACATCACCAGAAAACAGACATAAAACTCTGCTCTTCAGCACTGCATTTAAACAAAATACAGGGAAGTTATTTCATTTAACTAGATGATCTGAAGATCATCCAGAAGCCTTAGGTGAACCATTTTAAAAGGGAATCATTAAAACCCTTTTATTGAAATTCAAAATGTAACATGTAATTCCAGATTTAAAATAGGAGTCTAGGTTTCTAATCATGATTTTGATTACAAGCAGAAGTCGAAACCGGATAATGTAACATCAAAACTCAACATAAGTAATAACCTAAATTCATTCAGACAGCTCCTCAACTTCTAGCTTTCATTCACAAAACTTATCAGATGGAAAACTGGAATGAATTAAAATACAGACTCCAAACATCCATGCCAGTCTTCACCGAATCATCACACACAAGCTCCAAATCTCTGTCAAAAGAGTTTACAAAGACAGGACAAGCAGATACAAACTATCAAGAGATGGGGGGGGGAAATATGCCAAAATTAAGGTTGCTTTACTTCTCAACAATCCCTCAGACATTTCAGCAACAAACAACCTAGAAGTCAGGAGTCCTCTGCACGCAACACTAAATGTGCACCCACTCTCACAGAAGATTTCTGCAAAGCCTTCATGGAACTGTTCCATGTCACTGCTTGTGCTCTTCTACACTGTTTTTAGCACTATGATACCTCCTTTTCATCGTGAGAGAGGCCAGCAACTGCCTGTTATTTTGAACACAGAAACACCATGAAATTTGCATTCTGCATTTTTGTTTTGCACCATTTCCTACTACAGTCTCTATGCTTGTTTGAATGCCTCTCTGCACTAACCTAGCACTTTCCTATCTACCAGAATAGAAGTATAATCTACTAGAAATCTACTGTCTTTCCCAAGAACTAGGTCAGAAGTCCTATTAAGACAGACTAAATTCAAAATTGATACATGTAATCTAACAGTATGTTGTCCAGTTACTCACAGTCACGGAAGTCATTTGAAAATCCTCAATTCTTACTAGCCTGAAAGACTGGTTTGTCCTAAAGTATTGTCCTTAGCTTTAGAACAAACTCCATATAAAGGCAAAACCCATTTCTCTCTATTGTTTTTAAATCAAACATACCTAGCAAGGCACGTCAAACATATCAGCTGTTTGGGTACTAGATATGCACAGATTCTGCTTTCTTTTTTTAAGCACAAATGTCTACTATTCCAGAGAGCTGCCTAAAAAAAAGGGGACAAGTGTTTTGCATTTTATTCTACAGTCATACGTTCCCTGTCGTTTTGTCACACTGCTGTGAAACAAATGACACTTTCTTTAGGATTCTACAGAATAACAGCACCTTTGTTCTATAGGCAAGCACTGCAATATCAAACAACTGCCTAAATCATAACCAGGTAAAGACACAGCAAAAGCAATTGTTTGTACCCAGAGTTTTGTGAGAGAACAAGATAGGATCAACTATTCTCAAAACAGTCTCAAGCAGAGTTTTACCTATTACAGTCTTTTCTATGTCCCTACTTCAAATGACAGAAGCACTGCCAACGAGAAAAAGCAAGTCCCAGTATCTCCAGCTGCTTTCAACTTCAGCAGCAGTGAGACAAAACCCCCATTCCTTTTCCTAGGGCTGCTTTCCTATTTAAGCATTTACTCCCCCATCCCTAAAGGTTCTGTCATTGCCCTGCTGAGGCTGGCACTTGGCACCAATTCAAAAGAAAAGGCAGGTGGGACAATATGCACCAAAACTCATATTACACACTAGAAATTACACTTTTCTAGATAAAAACAGGAAAATCAATTCCATATTATGACTGTTATTCCTTAAGTAGTACAGCCTGAGTTTTGTTTGAGCTAATAAGTAATTCTACCAGGATAAAAGGCACAGGTTTATTCATGTAAGTCAGTGCCTTGGAAGTTCCATTTCATCGTTTTCTGCATGAAATTAGGGTAAATAGGGGTGCAAGAGTCAAAAGACTGTGTTGGCACTTGCAGAATTTTAACAGTGCACTGGATGTTTGCTTCAATTCTGAAAACACAACATGAAACTGCATGTACCAAGATCTGTAGCTCAGTCAGCTGAGCATTCAAACACCAGTATTAGAAAAAGCCAGTCAACTAAAACCAACTTGTCTCATAGATGATGAATTTCTGACAACTGCCTCACAGAGATAACACTGTGCTTGTTGTTTATTTTTTTAAGGAAAGTCAATCTGATTTGCAACAAGGATGCTCAGAGGAACAAATGGGGTATCAGCTGTAGGCAGTGTTAGTGACACACAGGGGGTTCTCATTTTAGGGCACCTAAATCCAGAATCAGTCACCTGGACCAAGAGGGAGAACTGTCTGCTGACTTACATATTAGAACTACAGAGACCAAGCTGATCACAAAGAGCACCACTCCAAAGTGAAACTACCCAGACCTGTTGACACTGTGTGGGAAACGCTCCCCACCCCCAAATACACAAAACCAGACAGAGAAAGTATTCCCTAACATTATCTGCCCAGAGCCTTTGAGTTTTTAGTGTAATTGAGCAAACATTTCAAGCTGTTTACAAAGTTCTAGCAGTAGCTACTGGAATTAAAAAAAAATTAATGTTTTATAAAACTCCTTAAATTATAAAGCTTTTAGTCTCTGACGACATTGAAAGTTATTCTTCACCTCATTATAATGGGCATATTTCAGCATTTAACATCATTAGAATAACAAATGCTGGTTTTAAGAAGTTAAGAGATTAAAGGATGGTACTTAAAACGTAAAACTATTACATTATACATACCACCATAAATCTGCAAACATGTTCAGTTTTATTTAAAAAAAAATCTTGCATGCTTCTTCATACTGTCAAATTACTCATCTCTTGAACAAATGAATGAAATAAAATAAACAGCATGGAATTTCTTATTGTAGAAGCAAACTAATTCTGTGCCCCACAAAACAGTGATAGTCATTTATTTCAGAGATTTAATGTTTGACCAGCAAGGCAGTCTAACACTAATGATTTGCCACCAGTGGCAGAGTCAAGAATGCCAACATCTCCAGAAGATGCCCTCTGATATCTACAGAAAACCAAAATAATTTGTTTTCCTGACTAAAAAGTTACTGCAAAAAATACAGAAATTGCAAAGGCAAGACAGAAAGAGCTCTTCAAGATCTTTACTACTCAGAATTAATCAAAGCAAAACAGCCATCCTAGTGATAATCCCCTTTAGTGCTTCACAGTTTATGCAATAGTCAATTACTAAAGAGGATGAAAGACAGAACAATCTTTGCAAATAGGTCACTGTCTATATTTATAATGATTATAACCAGCTTGCTGCTAAAAGTAACTTTTAATAAGCATAAAAAGTAACATTAAGACAGTGCCATGTATTTACTCTTAAATACATTTTATGTCTCCTATGACAAAAGAGGAGGTAACACACATCAGAAACAAAGCTATTTCCCATAGGTCATGAATTAGCATTGCCAAAAGCAGATTTTAATTTCTGTCTGTAACGATTTCATTCCAAAGTATCATCCTCAAAGATAACACCTAAACATTCTTGACATGATCTCTGAACTTACCCAATTCTCTGTCTGGATACCTTCTCTCTCAAAACTTGTTAGTAGATTTTACCAGCAAACATTGCCCAAGGTGCTTTTTAAAGACCACTTTTAATAATGTCTTCTTTTGCTTCAGCTTTTCCTGCCTGTTTAGGCATGCCTGAACATATAATTCCTTTTTTTTTTTTTTTTTTACTTCAGAAAAATTATTCAGGTCTCTGCTTCTACTGCATACTGTTCAGACATCCCATCTGCTTCTTTCAAGTACTGTCCATATCTGCTAAAGAATTACTCTTTCAGAACTTTCCACATCCTTGCCCTTTCCTTGGGACCATTGCATCACACCTGACACCATTTTCATAAAATTTTACTGAAATTCATTGATTCTCACAGCTTTTAGTGCCACCATAGTCTCAGTGATTCTTACACCCAGCTGTGCATTCACTCAAACCATTTCATTCAGTTCCAACTCTACCTGCAGTTACTGTCTACACCAGAGATTTAAATCTGGTTAAACTGAAGCTTGTTTCCTCTCAAGCCCTACTTCCTCTAATTACCTCAAGCCTTCCTACAGTTCAAGTCTATGAACTAACATATGGTTTGTACAATGCCTTATCCACCAGAACAGCAATCTATAGTTGAAATTTCTTTGCATAAAATGTCAAGAACACTCATTATCCAATCCTGATGTTTTGTTTCTCCTGACCAACCCTTCACCACATCTTCATCAGCAAATACCTCTGCCCACACTGCCACCTCTCTGTCCTTTACTTCACATATTTCATCTGCTAAAAAATCCTTTCTTTTTGCACTACTCTGGATCTTCCAGTATTTCCACAGCCAGCAAGCCTATGACTTCAAGACTGTACAGTTGCAGAACCTGCACTTCATTACCGGAAAGGATGAGGAGGATAATCTTCAGGGAATAATGTAACCACTTCTTAGAAGGATCTCACTAGAGAAGCATTCCTCTGTATCTCATATACTTGTACTCAAGGACAGTGAAAACACACTGAAGGTCAGGCTAAAACTGAATACCATCACCTCAACACCACCAAAAAATTACTTATATGAAGGTATTTTTAAGGTAATTCTAGCTTCTAATCTTATAAATTTAAGAGAAAACACCTGTATCTTAGAGTTTATTATAATGCAGACTGCATAAAACTGAACTCTGCAGCAGGCAGGGGAGGGAGAAGCAGTCAGTCTTGTGAAGTGAAATCCTGTTTGTGCATGAAAGCCAGGAACTTGATGTTCTCACTACAGACTAAGAGCAATAAAAACAGCTTTCTGAGCCATTAATTTCTGCACAGCTGATTTCTACTAAACAATGCTCATTATTGAAAGAATTCTAAAAAAACTGCAGGCTGTTCCAGTGAGAAGGCTGGCACTCTGAACATCTAGACTGAGCTAACGGTGACATCAGTTCTACCACTGCTTTAATCCCCACGGCTACTAAATGTCAAACATTTTCATTGTATTTAAAGAGCTTGCGATTACACGTGATGAGATTAAGTTACAAAAAAGGCGAACTGCAAGGCACAGTGAGCACCCCCGCTCTTGCTGCCCAAGATTCTGATACTGGCAAGTTCTTCAGGAACACCAGTCAGAAACTGAGCAGCATTTTCCACAGTCAAAATGTGGCATTTTTAGCATTCGTTATTTTTAAACACTGTGAAAACTGCCCCCTTCAGACCTCTGATTAACACAGTGTCTACAACACATGCATTGCTGCCCTGCTCAAATACAAATTTATAAATTGGTTTTGGTGTCGAATAAAGTATAGTGGGGTGGACTGGGAGAGGGGAGAACGGTGAAAAGATTAAGTGTCACTGCATCAAGAGGCACAAAGTCCAGTGGAAACTGAGCTGCAGGCTATATATTTATTATTGACAAAAGACACCCATGTAATATTAATTCCATCTGCTTTGGAGAAGGAAATGCATCAAATTATAGTCAACACAGAAGAAGGAACTGTCCTAACATGTAACAGAAATTTAAATGTGGTAAGCTATTACAGCATGATATACTATCTAAACATTCCTTATTATTTTCATAATTTGTTTGGCAATTAGTATGGCAGTCAACAGGCCAACACATGCTTCTAAAATAAATATCTAATAATCACTTTATCATGCCAAGTTCTAAGTAGTTCATATCAACTACACTGAGCTAGGGGAGTGCTGTAAAGGCTCATGGATTCTCTTACTGCATAAGCAAGACATCACTGAAGAAACTAAATTCAGTAATCCTATTTATTCCTTATTATTTGGGGGAGGGCTGATGAAGTTAAAACAAACATAAAATATACAAATATTAGAGACACGATGTCTCATAACTAGAGAAACTCTGAATATCAAGAATGAGGCCAAAAATATAGTAGGATATTGAAAAGCTACTGATTCTGAGTATTTCAATAAATCTATACATACAGTTCAAGACTTTGCAATTCACCTAATCAGTCTTGTATCTTTAAGATCTTCCCACCCTTACTCATTCCTAAGCAGCTTTGTCTTCATTGTTTCTTACTAGCAAAGTACTGATTCACAGCTCTCAGTGCTAAGACTTTTCATGTCTAAAGTTAGCATCAAGTTTGATTTGAGATCCTCTGGTACTCTGAACACGTGCTAGCAAATGGGATGGATTTACTGTAACAATCAGTTTTTATCCAAGCAAAAACACTTTGCACACTACAGATTAAGTTCAAGAGTAGGAGCTTTTAACAGAATTTAAAATAATTTAACATGTCCCTACAGAAAGATGGGGGAGGCAAGTGTGATGTGGGGGAATTATCTACATACACACACACATTTATAAATATATAACTAGGAGTATGCACACATACATCACTGGTTTAAGAGCAAACCTGGATTACAACAGACTAATTAACTTGGTTACCAGTACCAGAAGTGACCCGATTAAGTCAGAGTTCTAATCTTTTGGTGGGGGTGGGACATGCCCGTTTAAAAAAAAAAATTAAAGTGAGAGAAACTGCTTTATTAAGGACAAAGGCCGCCAATGCTCAGTTTTAGCCTGAAGTAGGAGTACATCATTCCTGAGATTCTTCCATACTAATCAACAAACTCACATGTTTTGAGTTTTAATCCAGAGTAAAGTTGTGAGAAGCGGAATTGGCAGGGCTGACTCACTAAAACAGTCTACAAATAAAATGATCAAGCCAGAAATTAAACTCCGAGTAAATCTTAAGTGCAATTAAACCCACTAAGACATTAACTTACAATTCTTATGCTATCTATACACAGGGAAAACTGACAGAAACTAGCACTATTATTTCAACAGGCCAAGTAGTGAGGAGTTACAGCAATAGCCTCCCTTCCTCTGAAAGAAAATATAACCCAAATTCAGTGTCATATTAAACCAATCTTAATACAGAAACACTACTGTTCTTTCTTTAAACCACAGGATAATGTACATGGAATTAATTCTCACAGGACAGTAATTCTGCAAGGACTAGACCCATCAACTGTTTCAACTTCAGTAACAATTTCATGCTGAGAAAAGACATTTTTACTTAAACAAATCTCAAAACAATAGCAGACAATTACAGCAATAACAAAACAAACCAGACATGGGGGGCATTTTTTAGCTTACCTGCACTTGTTCTGTGGAACTACTACTGAGTTCATCTCCAGACTCTGAATCTTGGTGAATTTTTTCTGAGCCTTCTCCTGCTGAATCACAAGATTGTTCATGCAAAAAGCTGGTCTTCTCTATTTCCAAGAACTCTGGGCATGGGAAATGACCCATGGAAATGGTTCTAAACTGATTGGAAACCTTGGGAGATTGCAACTCATTGTTAAGTTTTCCATTGTTTTGGGTAAGGTCCAAACTCAAACCAAAAGTTTGACAGGGGCTATTGTTCGGTCCCAGATTTTGATTGGCATCTCGAACTAAGCAAGACACTTGAACTGGAGAAGATTTTCCAAAACTAGAAAGCTCTGGTGACTTATTCACATTTTCTGTGGATCTCTGTAATCCATGTGTCAACTTCAAGGTGTTATTTGGCAGCAGGCTTGCCTGCTTCACAGGTGGCATCAGTGCTTTCCGGGGTATTTCCTTCACATACTGTGCTGGCACATAAAAGGGTTTGGAATTTTCATCTCTTTTGACTTGCCACCAATCATCATTAGTCTTTTTCACTAAGATGTATTTTTCCCCTTGCTTGATCACAATTTTCTTGTCCTTGGCCTCATACTCATAGTCGTACTCCACTTGAATGTAAAATTGTCCTGGAAGCATCTTCCCACCCTTATCAGCCATTTCTATCTGGAAAGATTTCACCTTTTCAGACAGAAGGTAAGCGACATTCTGTTTCAGTGTTATTTTCCTGTTAATATTCAGAGCTGTAAGAAAAAAAAAAGTGTATGTAATAAAGTGTCTGTTTAAGAGCGCTTGGGAGAAAATATTTTTTAAAAATCCTGCCCAATTTATGTCAACCCTAGATTAACTGATGGGAAAATGCAATATTTTCACAGCTCCTTCTCCGTGCTGAAACAGAAAATCAGTAGAACAACTTAGGTCACCGACTTAACTATCCTGTTCACACAAGCCTCCTGCTATCAAGTAGCTCATTAGCTTAATTAATCAATTAGTTATTGTTTCTATTACTGAATAACATTGATTAATCATTGGGGATTTGGTGGGGGGGCTGATCTGAGTCAATCTCTTGCTTACACATAGGCTTAATTTCTTTGTGAAACTCTGTTACTACACTGGTTTTAATAAAAATATTCCAAAGAAGACTTATTTACCTCACAGAAAACCTGACCTAACCAAATGTTTAAGGGCTAGAACTGAAAATGCAACCAAAAACCTCAACAGTAACAAAACAAGACTAGGAACCAAAATGGATAATGAAGGAATTAATAATACATGAAAATTCTGAAAAGCACTTTTCAGCATCTTTATAATCCAGACAACTGCCACTGCATCCACACCCACAAACTACAAATTCTCTCTATTTAATCATGTAGCATGAATGTCCAAATTCATGGGTGGGTAAACATCAGTCTTGCCAACTTACACCAAACACAATATAATAAAATAACATGAAAGGTAGGATTTCTAATCTTGAAAATCAAAGCATTTAAGTAAAGGGCAAGATCTGCATCATTCACATGGAATATAGGAGAATTCAAGTAAAATGCTGCCATATTTAATCCTATAAAGATTAACAGACACATTTTTATATTTTTAAATGCATGTTTCACAAATGAGAAAATTTACGTAGAAACTTGCAGCTCTGCAAGTTAAGACTTTGTGATGAGATCTGTAGCCTTTACCCTGCCACAGAGTGGAACTAATGCAATTCCATTCAGGCACACACACACACAGTGAACTCAGCTGCTACATGGAACTAAGGACAGAAATAACAACAGAAGAGAACTTCTGGGGAGATCAAAAGCAGAAACCACTACAAATTGTTCAGTTTTCTTTTGCCATTTCTGTTACTTGATTTGAGCCTTGAAAAAAATACATTTGCCACATAACTCAGAAATAAAAGAGAAAGTAAAAAGCTGAAGTATTGTACCAAGACAGAAGTGCCCATCTTTAACCTGTGTCTCTCTCCCATACCCCAACTTCTTTTATTTCAAGAAGCATTTCCCACAGGTAACTAAGAAGCCACCACCATTTTCAAGGCTCCAAACAGAATCACAAAGTCAGATTAACAATTTTATCAAAGACTTGGCAGAAGGAATGATGGTATCACATTCAACAAAGCTGACAATAGGAACACAAAGCAGTAGAAAAGAATGCCAGGATTCTGGTGTTTACTCTCCACCATAAAGTGGTTCGATGACATTCACAGTCTATTTACAGCCTCGGTACAAAACAACTTGCTTACCTGCTATTCTACATAAATAGGTGTTTTTAAGTGCAGCTCTGCAGTTGTTTAGCAACAGCAGCAGAAGGTAAACATGAACGAATTGCAGTCATTCCCACTCTCTTCCTAGTTTTGGAAGCTCTGCCATGCAAACATTATCTTTTTCATCTTTGCAAACCTGACTCCTTCCAACACTTCTTCAAAGCTGCTACCAACCCCTTTCGTGGCTTCCAGGTCAGACACCAGAAATTGCAAGTCTTACCAAGCTGCAGTGTACCTCAAAGCTCTCTTACCTCAAAAAGCTGAAACATAAGACAAGGATCCATTCAGAGTCTCTTTCTCCCACACAGAAACCAAAGAGAGAACATAAGTCTCTGGTTTCCCACAGAGCTAACAAGTGTTTAAAAGCTTGGTTTCTTAATTCCTCTTTTGCTGGTTCCATACAACTATTTACTGAGAATGCACACTTAACATTTTTTCAAGACAGAAAGGTTCAACAGGTTGCATGTTATGTTTAAAAAAGAAACCAAGATTTTGAATAATACAAGTCAAATAAAACAGAATTGATACAAAAATTGCTCTACCCACTTTTGAAGTCAGTTATTCAGCCTAATCCCTCTCCAAAAAATAACAACAAAAAAGAAACAACAAAAATAAGCAGCACAGTTTTTGGTCTTTCATCCAAGCTGCCAAATTATCAAGTCAATAGCAAACATTTGGTAATGCTGAAGATATGATAAAAGAGAGACAGGCTGTGTTCAGCCAGAACACTAAAACAGTTTTACAAACAGATCACATCATCAGGATGCAGCAAGGCTCTAATTCTCCTCCTCAACCCAAAAGAGCAAGAAATATGTACGGTGTAGGTGGAAAATTAACCCTGTAGGTGAGCAAACAACTACCATGGCTTTGATTTCACAGATTCAAATGCATTAATTTTTGTTTTGCTTGAACTTTTGTAATGCAGCTCTTGTGTCACAAAAGGTAGACTGCCTATACTCCCTGTGTAGCCCAGGGGAGAGCTAATTGTAAGGTCCTTTCACAAAGCTGTCTCATACAACAGTTTAAAGAGCCATGGGAGCCTTGGTCAAACCTCTGCTGTGGGGCCTACAACAACGCAGGTGTGAATGCACAATATTGACACCTGGACTACTGACTTCATTGTGCTACTAGTCAACAACTGAAGTGATATGGCTGGTCAGTCCTTGTAACCTCATGGTATTTGTTACTCCTTACCATTTACCTCTCAGGCTGGATGGCACCCACATTGGTAAAGAAGGTTGAAATAACCTAATCAGAGGATGAGAAGTATGAAAAATCATTTACTTCCACAGAGAACATCTGTCAGCTTTCATACCTTAAATGAAGGCTCAATATCTCATAAAGAGATTAATAGCAAATGGCCTTACTAAGAAAACTTATTCATGAACACCAAAAACAGACTCAGGCCTCACTTTTCTCCTGATGAAGAAAACCCCAACCGCAACTGGGCAGTTCATCTAAGGTGGGTCACATCCCCACGTGGACACTCCAGGCACCATTTCACGGAGCAGGGACGCTGTCCCGCGGGAGCGGAGCCTGGCGATGACAGGCACGGCCCCGGGAGCGGCAGCCGGTGGGACACAGGCGAGCAGGGCTTTCACTCGACGCCCGGGCAGAGAGATCCCTTCGGACTCCGGCTGCCGATGGAACCGTTCCCATCTCTTACTCAGCGAGCTGAGTAAGGCTGGCAATCCTGGGTGTTCGCAGAGGTCAGCTCCTCCTTCCTCCCCCCGCGGGCGCGCCCTGCCCGGGCCGGCACCGCCCGCTCCCTACCCAGGGCTCCGGGGAGCTCTCCCCACAGGCGGACGCAACGCAGCACCAGGGGCTCGGCATGCCAACAGTTGCCTCTAGCTAGATTTTATGTGCGTGCCCACAAAACGAGAGCGTTTTTATCTAGAGCTGATATGACAGCTCCAGTCACTCTCAGACAGGCTGTGTTCGGAGAGCTGTAGGTCCGCTCAGAGCTAAGCCTTTCCTAGAGCAACCTAAACCCTGCAGCTGCACCCTCACCTCCTTACAGCTTCCAGTCGTAACTACACAATGATGCTCTCTCGATTCATCCTGAAGTACATGCAAATGCTTGAGAGATGCATGGTCCTGAGACACAGAATCATAAATATGATCATATATGACACACATATATAGTATGCTCATGTATTGTATGAGATATGATCACCACTACCTTCAGCATTATCCTAGAACTCAAGATCTGCCCCCCACTCTCCCTTTTGAAATTATAGGGCACAGACCATTTACTTCTCATCTTCCAGAACCAAGTAACTGAGACTTGGAAAATAACCTAAAATACTTTTTGCCATTTGTTTTCCTCTAGGAAAAAAGAGAAAAACCCTTACTGGGGGATAGGGAATTGTTACTTACTTTCTAATACAAGCAGATGAGAAGCTGTTAAAAATGCCACCGAGTATTAATGGATTGCCTTAAATTTCTTTGTGTGACCTTGTTCACAGTGTCCTACAAAACAGCAGCAGTTGACTTGTGTAATCTTTTTCCATTTTCAGCATCAAACTTCACCCACTACTGAAACGAGCCCTTGTGCAGTGCTGATACAGAAATAAACTCAATTATGAGGGCTAAATTAAGATAAATTCTTAACAGTTCAGGCCAGATGAGATACCCTGGTTACACCTCAATAGATTCCATGATTCTGCTTCTCCCTGGGCAATTTTCTTAGAGGTTCAGGCTGTATCTGCATGACCACCGCCTGGGAGACTGGTCCCTTGTAAGACTTCAACCCTATTCATACCTTTCTTCCCCAGGGGCACCACTGCTTGTCCAGCACACCTGACTCCTCAGCCAGTATTTTCATGCAGACCAGTCCTCACCTACGCCTGTAAAAGCCAATGCTCTGCAAAGTCTGCATCTAGAACATGCAGAAGTTGCATACAAATAGAGGCAAATGGAAACAAGACACAGACAACGTAGAAGCTGTATGAAAACAAGCTTAGCCCTTCACTCTTTCCTTAAAGATTACTAACACAGTTAGAAATGGAGCACTACTTTCAAGTAAACTACCTACCCGGAGCTCAAACATCTTTAAACGCTAGAGGCATAATAAGCAACCATTTAATAATTGCCCGTGACTCAGTGCACTGAATAAGCGATGCATTTTAAACAAGTGTCAGGACAACTTTTCAGTGGCGCTGCAGCCCCTCGCCCGCCCCGCCACCCCCCCGCACCTCGGCGAGCTCCCTCCCAGCCCCGCTCGCTCCTCGGTGCGGGCTTTTGTTGAGTTGCTGACTGCGAGGGCCGCCTATGAACAGCGCGGCACGGCCACCCCGACCCACCCGGCCCAGCCACCCCGAGTTGCCGCGCTCAAGTTCACACAAGGGCGCCAGACCCCGCCGGCCCGGCGGGGGCGCCCGGGAAGGGCGGCGGGGCCGCCGCTG
>JACBWW010000017.1:10900031-10998749 GCA_020086605.1 Lanius collurio | reverse complement strand
CGGCTCCCGCTCGCTCCCGCCGCAGCCCCGGCGAGTGTCGGCTCCGGGGCACGGCGGCGTCACCGCGGGTCACGTGCCGGGGCGGGCCCGGGCGGGGGTGGGGCGGGGGCGGTGCCCGGGACCGCCCGGCCCCCGGTGGGGAATTGGTGATCGCGCCCGCCGCTCCGTCCGTGCTGCTGTCCGATCTCGCCGGGGTGCTCCGGCGCGGCTGCCAGAGCGATGCCATCACCTTCCAACTGACGTGGTCGGGTGAAATGCCCAGACCTTTCTGTCCCTGATGAAACGAACAGAGGGAAAACAAAAACCACACACCTTCCTCGCTGCAAAGGGGGATCGGTCTGACTGTTTAATAGATGATACCTGAAGAAACCACGTTTTTTTTAAATAGATGCTCAAAGAGAAATAATAAGAACTAGTCCTTGACATTTATTTCGAGTTAACTTGCTTGGTATCTCTCACTATACTAAAAAAGGTTATCAAACATTGTTTGAAAACATATAGGTGGCCTTCATAACATTTTCAAATTGTAAGTGATCTTATCTTTCTCTTTGAAAAACTGGTATCTAGTTCTCTTGGTTGCAAAGATAACCTTGAAAGCATGAACTGACTGTAACTGATAGAGCAGTATCTGAATAAATCTACAAACATCCTGAAACAATGGCACAGAGATGTGTAAACTGTCTGCACGCTATTAATCTAATGAAGGGTAATGCAGGTCTAACTTCTTTGACTATTTTAACACACGGAAGAAGGAAGGAGACAGTAAAACCATCAAAAGGTGGAAAGAACAGGTTTGCTGAGGGAAGGAAAAGCAATGGGAACAGACCTGAGAAGTGCCAGCAAGACAGAGAGGGAAACAGACTTTAATTGAGGAAAAGATAAGAACAATATCAATAGGTATAATTGAACATGGGGACATATTTACATATGGAATTGCAATCCATCTTGAACTTCCAATGTTGATATTTCCTTGAAATCTCATATGTGTTATCCAACAAACATGCAAGACAAGTAGAAAACACTGCATATACCTTAAAGCTTTTTCTTCTCTTGCCTGAATACTTGCAAGAATGTTCCCTTGACACCAAGGACCATTTGACTTTGGGCTGTCTGTTCACAAAAATAATTATTAAAATTCTGTTGTTGTTGTTGTTGTAAGGCTGATAATACTATCACACCCGCTCGTTCAGCAGTTACCCAGAGTCTGGAAAAACAGACCAGACACCAGCATTTCTATTTTAAGGGAAATAACATTTTCTATATAGACGCCCAATATTTATCATTAAAAGGCAAAAGAAATGTGTAAAAAGACAGTAATTTTTTATTCATACTTACTCTTTTGTAAATTACACATTCATGAAAAAGATACAGATTAATTCTTGTATGTTTGTGTCTAGTAGGACTCTATCTGTACGCCCAGTTTTGTGGTAAAAAATAATATACTTGGGACACTTGGGTATTTCTGAACAAGCTGACTGCATTTACCTGCTGACATGCCTGAGGTATATATAAAAACATCTCAAAAATCAGTCATAGTAACCACATTGTAATTATCCTTCCTTATTGCCAAGGAGCGCTGCAGGATATGGCATTAGTGATTCAGTCTGAGGCACTCTTCCCTCTGAGTCAGTGTTGAACCAATGGTCCCACATAAGATCAACAGGCATAATAGAGCTGAAGGTGCCAGAAGATATGTAATTTTGAGTCCCTGCCCAAGTGCAGTCGTGAAAGATTCCACATTACAAATAAACTGTCCAGCCCAAGTTCCAATTATAGTATCTGTTGCATATTCTGCCTATGAAGAATTTCTCTGTCGTTTCGCTGGAGTAGAAAGAGCTGAAGTTCACAACCTTTAGTCACCATGACTTGTTTTTCCTGGAGGTGTAGGAATGCTGCCATACTCACACCTCAGATGGGACTACATGTATGTATTATTTGGAAACATCCAGTACATGTACTGACCTCACGAATCTCAGTTTGGAAGAACTGCCAACTATAATTGCTTTATGTAGTACATGCGAGCTGTGGTAGAAAGTACAGGACTCAATTCATGTATCCATTGTGTTCTGACTGTTCTGTGTTATACCTTTCACACTACATCAATCTCTCTCTTTGTAAACTGATTCCTTATGAAACGTCAGTGTTTGAACTGTCTGTTCTATTATGCCAAACCTTCAAAACCTTTGTCCGAATTTAACTGTGTTTGCCAAAAGGGAGTTCCCCAAAGGTAGTTAACTTCCCACAAGGTCTGTGGAAGCAGTCAGCCATACAGAGGTGGAGAAACAGCCACATAAGAAAGTGACATTATAAACGCTGCAATTGTGGGGAAAAAGATGATAGTTACTCTCTGTGATAAAACACAAATCCATAGGAAACAAGCTTCATAGTTCTGAAAATCCAGTCTTGGGAAAATCGGTGTGTTTCAGGTGTTTGAATTAGACATACAAATGTTGCTTTCTCTCCTCATATTCAAAGTTCTCATATATTGGAGTTGTATGTATAAAAAGCAGAGCCTATTAATATTGAAGGGCAAATTCCCATTTTACTTCTTTTCTATTTTTTTGTTTTCTGAGTCTATTTCAAATCTCTGCAAGTTCAGCTGTCCATTATTTTATGCCTCAGTCACAGTAATTCTAGATATGTGTCATGTTTTAATTAATTAGAAATGCGTATCTGAGAGTGGCTGCTGCCATCCTGTTACTCATAGCGCCAGAACTGGTGTTAGGTAACCAGCAGAAATGTGCTGCTGAAAACGTGATTGGTATTAAATCTGGGTTGTTTATTCATTGTTTGCCACCCCTCCTTGCCAAACATAATCTCATTATGAACTGTGTTGATTCTTTCTTTCGGAAATGACAAAGAAGGCAAATACAAAAAGTTTTGTCACATCTAACAGGCAGATACTGCAAACATCCACCTTGCTCATTTTGCTCTTTCCTCAAGTTTTCACTCCTTTTTAGAGAACTTTTCTCTTTTTGGCCTTATAACCTCAGCAGTGATATGCTCTGGAGAAATTGTTCTGAATTTAGACAAATGCACTTATTTCAGCAAATAATTTTTATATAAATAGAATATATTTTTATTTTACTTCTAATACTACTTAAAAATGTATTTTATAAAATGATTCAACTTGCCTGATATAAAACACATCACCTGGGGCATCTTCTGTGTACTCTGCTCCTACTCTTAGTTTTTTGACAGCTTCCAGCCTCTCACCTCTATCTAAAAATACTCTTACCACCTACACATAGACATAGAATCAATTCCTTCTTTCTGTTCATTCTCTCTGCTACAAAAGCACTTTTTCACAAAGTGCAGATGCTGTGGGCTTTTTGCACGGACTTGTCAATTTACTCCCTACCTCCTGACTCAACTAATAGATGAACCATTTTTATTTATATAACTGTGCATTATAAGTTAAATCAATTGCAAAGGGAACAACTAAAGTAAAGAATATAGAAAAAGGAACCCAAATTTCTCACTAGTTTAGTAAGGAACTTTTTTCACCATGACACTACAAAGGAATTTTCTGCCTTAAGGAGGAACTTTTATCCACAGTTCAGAGAGGATTATTTGTTTTACTGTGAAAAATCAGCAAGGAATTTGTAACATTTTTCCATTTTGCCAGCAGATTATTTTTGCAAATCGTATTAGGCAGAGTGGACAGTGGCCAACACATGCTTTTTTACTTTGCTCTGTTTGTTAGCCACATCACCATTGTGATCTTCAGTATACACATCTCTCTCAGAGCATCCAGTGAAAGCTGTAAGAAAAATTCAAACATATCTATTGTTTCTATTTTTAGTCTCAGTCTGCAAGTAAAGGACATTGTTTTGCAAGTATCTAATTGTCAGCCTTACTAAAGAAAAAAGCGAGATTTGTTTTGGTCAAACTGATCCTTTGATTCTGCTCTTGCAAAGACCTGGCTCCCACTTACCTGTGAACTGTTTATCTCTTTTCTCTTCTCAAGCACAGTATTCCAAACTGTATCACTTCTGTTTGGAGCATGAAAATGTACCTCTGAGTCACAGCACAGAATTAAAAGTGGAGAAAAGTAATGAATAATTTTCTGACTGAATAGCTAAAGCTTACAGTGGGTGAAGGAGGACATTTCTTTGTGCCACCTTGACCTAAGACCTTTGCCTAAGCTAAATCTTAGTCATCTCTGTACAGCTAGTCATGTCTTGATCTCACCATGGTTTGAGCTAACAGGCAATTAATCCTTTAAATAGCAATACGTATTTGTATAAATCTATAATAAAAAATGCTCATATTCAAAGGCACAATGTAAATGTCCATTTATACCTTGGAGAATTAAGGATAATTCTCCAATTAAAGACACTTCATCATTGTCTTTAATTTCTAAGTACCTTATGTGTTGCCTAATGAAATGGAAGGGTTGTTCATGAACCACTGATAAACAGTACTGAATAAAGATACTACATAGCTTTGCAAAAAGAATTAAATAAAACTCAGTGTGTTAAATGTTCTACTCATGTTGATGTTCATTTTATCATATTGCACCAAATTCAGGCTTAGGGAAGGTTCACAAGGGAGTTTCTGGTTCCTCAAATCACACAAGTTCAGAATTTACTTCAGTTCAAGGACCTGGCATGACTTGGTAAACAACCCAGTCACTGGTGGGTGCTCTGAAACTGGAAGCTCCAGCTCATACTGCACATTGCTAGTCCCATGCAACCACAAAGGCTTCTCAAGGTCCAGCACAGCTCCCAGTGGACGGCCAAAGTGAAGTTATGGGAGGTTGTCTGGTTAATACTGGGTGGTTTTTCTGAGGAACAGCAGAAACTGATGGACTGGATGGGTTTCATCTCTTCTTAACAAGCATAGCTAAAAGTCAGGGGAGAGGTTCATCCTGCCCAAGTTTTTTTGGGGTGTCTATTAGTGTGTATCTACATCAAAGATGCATGTCTAAGCTCCCTTCAGACTCAGTGGAGCTCTATTTATTGCAATCAAAGGAGTCTGGAAAGTAATGCATCTCATCTTAAAGCAGGTGCCCATGTGTGATCAGATCAATTACACTCTAGAGTCTGTTCATGTACTTAGTGGAAATCACTGCCTCTGGAAATGGTGAATGCCANTGAAGGATCCCCTGCAATGTTTCAGGTAGATCATGGTTTGACCATTACCGTTGCTCTGTGATAAAGAAAGGGAGAAATCAAAGGCTGGGCTGTGACACTGCATCGCACCTCTCTGCCATAGCTGTGGTCTAATGTCTTTTCCCCCAGCCTTAGACATCCATTGAGCTGACATACCCTAAAATGTTCATGAAAATGTCTTACCCTTATCAAAGTCGTTAAGGCAATCCCCAAACTCTCATAAAAATTGTTGATTCCTGTAATCACAGACTTCATTTGAAAAGTCAGGTTTCAATTTAATAGATGCTAAACCTTTTAGAGGCTTACATCTCTTTTGAAGCCCATGAAATAAAACCTGTGCACTATATGGGCATTTTAGCCAGTTCTAATTAGCTCAGTCCCTAATTAGAGAGTCTAGAAGCCTTGTGCATACTAGGTCATGACTTTACCAGTACATAATGTGCTCACTCCATCCGCTGTTTTACATAACTGAGGTCATGATCTCTTCCTGCAGAGTGGGAAGAAATATGGTGAGCACCTGTCTGCCCCAATGACAGGGTGATGCTGTGTAGGATGTTGGTTTCGGTCAGGATGAAACTATGTCCTGGAAGGGAGGAGCCCCAGAGCAGTTGCAAACAGCTGAGCCAAGATAAAAGCTATTAACACCAAGGCAGATTCACAGGGAAGTAGTGGCAGAGCTGTAAGTATCCATTAAACTACTGATAAAAGAGTCCCTAGAAGGTGCTTCCAATTATGAAATAACAGCTCTACCTTAGGGATGAATAAACTCCAAAGCCAAGTGAGAGGTGTTCACTAGCTCACAGTTTTGTTAGCATTTTGTTTGCAATTAATGAAAAGGGAGGGAGAGTTCTCGGGCTTCCTGCCGAGACAAAAAAAGCAAGGGGGGAGGGGAGGGGGAGGGAGAACAAAATTAAATCCAGGCCCTGACCAGGGTCAAAACAAATTTAACTGTGAAAGATTTTATAGCAAAAAAAAGACCTTGTAATTTAGTTCAAATGAAGCAGAAACGGGGTTTAAAATAATGTTTATAATCTCTTGCAGATTAGCTTCTTAACCACAAGAGTCACTCTAAATGGGCCACCTTTGGTCCCTCTGACTGCTGCAGTTTTGGTGTGTGGAAAATATATGAGCAGTCATTTAAACAAAGGGTGTGAGTGCTTCTCAACCTGCAGCACTCCTCGACCATGGAAAATATCTGAAGCTCAGTCCCTCTGCAGTGAAGATTTAATTATTAATGCTAAGTGGAACAGCAGCAACAGGATTGCAGGCACCCCAGAATAATATGGTGTGGCTGTTGGTGATGAAGGACTGAGAAAGAGGTAGTAGAGGGGGCTTAAATCCCCTGAAGCAGATACTGAACCTGCGTTTTTCATGGCAAGTGTGAAGGTTCAAAGAGAAGTGTCCCCCTCCCCCAGCTCTGTGATGGGAATAAATGGCACCTCTTTTCCTTTGCTCTCCCTAGGCAGCATCGTTCAAATGAATTCAGATCAAATCTGAATTCTTTTGAATGACTGAAGCCAAATTTGTTGTTAATTTACTATTCACTGGGAAATATATCACCCATTTCCACTTCTGTTTAATGGAAATTGTTTTGTGCATTAATAACCACAAGTCATCCTTAAAAGAACCACGGTATCTACAGTCATCTCTTGGTCAGAAAATAAAGGGCAGGACAGTTACTTCCGAGCAAGTCTCTCGAAGTGCAGTTTACTGTGCCAGTCCATCTGGCACTAAATGACCCCTGGCACTCACTGCATCAGCTCCATCTTAGCAGAACTGTAACAAAAACGCAGAGCTGGTAATCGGGACCAGGTACCCTGTGCATGCCACAAGCTGAGTGTTTGGTTAGGTGCTGGACACACCATAATCCAGCAATAAGCATGAAACAGGTTATTGTTTTGGAGGCTGAGAGGCTGCCATGCAGAAGTTAAAACAGGCCTGCTGATACAGCAATGGAGAAATAATAAACAGTTACTATTTTCTAACAGTTATAGGTCTTCAGCTATTGCTCCTGCAATCAGATACCCATCCAAAACAATCACCTTTCTCAGCCCTTTGCATTTGCTTCTTGAAAGAGGACAGGGGAGACATAAAAATGGAAATGTTGCCTTCTCTTCTATGAGTAGCTCTGTACTTTCCTGCATGTTTTCTGAGTGGGCATTACCCTTTCTTCCCCCTTTATTGTGCTTTTTTTTTTAAGACATGGGGAACATTCATCTTTGGAAGAGATCAGTACCAAGAAACTCTGAAATAAAATATATCATCATGGAAAGGACAACTCAGGTCAAAAGTTTCTAAGTGTGTTTTTTCACAAAAAGAAAAGAAAAAAGAAGGGAACATCCAGTGATACTGGAGAGCTACAAAGCAGAAACTGAGAAAGGTTTTCACACACACTGGAACATGGAACTTATTGCCAAAGTCTTTCACCGAAGCCCAGAGCGTACCAAGATGAGAAAACAAAATGCATTTTATGCAGGTAGCCCTGGAACAGCAGTGGTCACAAATGATCAGTCTTTGCAGCAGAGACCAGCCTTTTATCCCTTCCCCCAGTGATTAGGAAACCAGGGCATGTTGTCTCATTTGCTATTCTTCCAGAAGAACTTAATTTTTTTAACTTTCAGAGGCAGGATATTGGCACAAACAGAATTCTGAGTTGAGACCATGGGCCTATATTTATGTAACTTTCTGTAACACAAATAAGAATTTTGTGGTGTTTAATCTTGACAAATGCAGGGTGTAAGTTATTACATAGTATCATCACTTTCAGACACAAACATACTCAATTCCCAAGGAAACATCCTTTACAGACTCCAAGTTAGCCAACCTGTGCTACATTGTTCATTCTGAAGAAAGTTAAACAGGTTTCAATTTGTGGCAAAAATCAACTCCACTAAATTTTATGGCTTGCAAAGTGAGCAGGATGATTAACCATGAATCACAAGATAGAAATTCCTTCAGGGTATTTTCAGGAGCTGTGAAATAGCCATTGACAAGATGGTATCAGTATTTTGTCCCGGTCTTTTTAAAGGTGTATCCTCAACGCTCACCACTTTAGGCCTGCAGTATTACAGGCCACAGTCATTTTTAGGTCATGCTTCAGTCACACCTTGGCATCTCATGTGTGACCAGCCCCATCACCTGACAGATGGCAGGATGGTAGCTGGGTCACCTTTGAGCCTTAAGGCCAAACAGGTGAATAAAAACACATTTACACTGCTGGAAAATTCTAAAGAGAAACAAAGGAAATGTACAACCCAGCTCTTTTCTTTATTTAAAATCTCCCTTCCCCCCCCAAGCAATTATAGATGAATTATGCACTGTTTCCCTCTCCTGTGTATGCACTTTCTCGCTGGCTAGATGTTAGTAATCTATTATTCATTGCCTTGCTCTCTCTTCCCTCCTTTTCCCTCTCCACACCGCAGGGATTTGCAGGGCTGCTGGGGGCACTCCTGCGCCGGCCCTGCACAGACCTCGCTCGTCCCACTCGCCCATTATGGGTTATTGCCATCTGCTGGAAAACCAGGGGGCACTGCCAGGGAAACTCATCCCAGCTCCCGGAGCTGAGGTCAGGCCCTCAGCTGGGTGGATGGCCAGGGGCTCACTGCAGTACCAGTGACATCAGAGGGGGTGCTGGGGGAGCAAGTCGTCCCCGGGGCTCTGGGTGGACCCCAAGCAGTAAGATTATTCCACAGAACTGGGCTGCCAGGCAGGTGAGTAGGCCTGGTTTAAACACAGATCTTTTCAGGGAATTTTGCTGGATATAAATTAGGACTTCTTTCTCCCAAGGGTTCAATAAATAAACACAAGTGAGAAGACTCACATTTAAAATTCCCCTAAGCAAGCAGGTATTTTAGGAACAGTAAGGTCTTCAACGTCCTACAAAAGATAAAAAGCCCTACTCTGGAAAGAGGGATGAAATTCCCATTTCAGGCGCTCCTTACCATTTCTGCAGCTTCTAGCAAATGACCTAATGGTCCTGCTGGACCAAATGGGGGGGGGGAGGGAAGTTTATTGTACTTTGTACAGATGACTGTCAACAAACACTTTTAGAACAAGCTTTCATGCTTTTATATTACATGTCCTTATAAGGGACCTTAAAGATTATCCAGTTCCAACCCCCTGCCGTGGGCAGGAGCACTTTCCACTGGACCAGGTTTCTCAGAACTCCATCTAGCCTGGCCTGGAACACTTCCAGGGGTGGGGCACCCACAGCTTTTCTGGGAAACATGCTCCAGTGCCTCATCACCCTCACAGTAAAGAATTTCTTCCTAATATCAAACCTAAATTTCAGTTTAAATCCATTCCCCCTTATCCTGTCACTACATGCTCTTGTAAAAAGTCCTTCTCCCTCTTTCTCATGCATTCCCTTCAGTTACTGGAAGGCTGAAATTAGGTCACCCCAAAGCCTTCTCTTTTCCAGACTGAACAAATCAAATTCTCCCAACCTTTCCTCACATGAAAGGTGCTCCATGCCTGTAATCATCTTGATGGCCTCCTCTGGACTTGCTCCAACAAGTCCATGTCCTTCCTGTGCTGGAAACACAGAGCTAATCCAGCACTCCAGACAGGTCTCAGCAGAGCAGAGCAGAGGGACAGAATCCCCTCTCTCCCCTGCTGCCCACGGTGCTCTGGATGCAGCCCAGGACATTGCTGGCTTTCTGGACTCCAAGGGCACATGTCCAGATTCTCATTCACCCCAAACTCTGCTCAGCAGGGCTGCTCTCGACCTGTCCAGCCCCCAGCCTGTACAGGAGACCTGGGGTTGTGCCAGCCCAGCTTGATCTTACTAAACCTCATGAGGTTCCCATGGCCCCACTTCTTGAGCCAGTCCAGGTCCCTCTGGATGACATCCTGTCCTTCAAATGTGAAGCTCAACTTCAACTATGTTGAAGCTCAGCTGCAATCACTGTCAAAGGAAAATAATTAATCTCTTAATGGGAGATGAAATTGCAGCTCTGATTTGCTGTATTACCATTTATTTCTGACTGTACGTTGCAGTCATTTTATATTCCCCAGAGAGATGCTTTTATAGAAGCATACAGATTGCTTTTTATAGTTCTAAATCTTTTACTTCTTTATTTGCAACGTCAAGTAACTTTTCAATTAGCTTGTCAGATAGCAAAAAGGCTAAGCAAGGTACTCCAGTGGGTAATAATCCTGACCAAGGAAAAGACAATGCAGAGGAGAAGCAACTATATTTACTAGACAAGCCTATGGTGTATCAAAAAGATTTAGTTCATAAGAGAGATAAAATTATGAAACAATTCAAAATAGTAATTTAAAATACTTGAAAATCCAAGCACTTGCTCTGGAATATTTTTTTTCTTCAAATCGTGTGTTTAATCTTCATTTTAGTATCCTGAATATTTAGCTTGATGTGAGTGCTGGGAAGTTTAACACAATTACTAGATGACAGATAGTGTTCAGATTAACTTCCTGGGCTGAGGAAATCTGACAGTCACTTTTTTCCAGACAAATCATACTCTGACAAGATGGTGTGCTGATGACTCTCCATGTTCTGTAAATTCTGCAATTTTTCTTTCTGTGATTGCACAGCAAGCGAAAGGCAACTGACCTTGCTAAAATCAATGTTTCCCAAGGTAAGAAAAGCCTTTGATTTGATCAAGATCTTCTTGTGAATGCTGTTGAAACTTTACAATACATTGGTTTTTGATAAACTAAAAAATAGATCTGCAGAGGTTGCAGGGCCTTCTCACACTGGAGGTTTGTCACATGTATTTCATCCCCAGATTTATTTCTCTTAATTGACCATAGAATGAAGTCCCTGTTTTATCCAACTCCTGTGCTGGAGAATATAACAAGGGAAGTGGAGTACTCAGATTTGTTCACATTTACAATCCACACTGCCAGGAATAGCTAGTAATAGATACAACACATTAAAAAGGTGGCTCCTGTGCTGAAGAATTAATACTACATAAAAGACAGAAGATGCTGTGGGAACTGGACAGCCTTGGTGTTGCAGCTGTAGCGTGTGACAAAGAAACCCATGGCAAAGTGCTTGGGGCTGCAGGGGGGTACTATGGTTCCCAATTTCCCTCTTCTCCCTAGGGAATCTACATCTCTGGACAGCATAAAAGATAACACAGCAGAATGGCAGAATTGGTCTTACTGCTTGTTTTGGGGGATGCTTCACTGAACTGTTTTATTGACTTCTATAAGGAATTAATTTACTGAGAGCACACCAAGCCTATCCTGCTTGTGGTTCATTTAGAGGTATAATTTAGGAATGTTTGGAGTTATTGATTTTAGAACTGCTTCAGGGTAGGAGATAAGGGAATATGATCTGTGTAGCTGGTTCTCACAACTTTCTTTGTACTCATTTGATTTAGGGGCTGGCTTGGCTGACGCAGAGCACTGAGACACCAGGGCTGTGTTCAGGTGAGTTTCTGCCTCTCTCCCTGCCCACCAGCCCACAGGGTGCCTTCACTGGCCCCACTTACTGAGTAAGGGAGTGGTTCTGTCCCCCCCTGCAATGCCCAGGGCTGGGGAGGTGGCAGGTGCACTTCAAGCCTCTTCCCAAACCCTAGGGGAGATGCCAGCAGGAACCTGCCTGGAAGCCAGAGGAGAAGCAGGGGATCCTCACATCACTGCCCCATGGTGCTGCCACCCAGGAGGTGCTCAAAGAAAGACTCAGCTGAGGGGGTGCTGCAGACACCAGAGGAGGCTCCACTGGGACCAGTTTCTGTGCAGGGAAGGGGAAGCAGCAGGCAGAGCTGTGGTCACCTCCTGTCAGGGGTTTCTTGACTTCTGCCCAGGAGATCACACAAGCTTCCCTTCACTCCTCAACATGCAGCCAGGCTGCTGCAGAACATGGGTATAAGACAGTGAAGATTTTTTGTTATTAGGTTTCCATTTCAAAACCTGCAAGGTTTTATATAGCAGGGCACAGATTTTTCTGTCAAATCTAATCCCAGCCAATGCCACACCATAATCTCCTAATTACACTATGCAGTAGGATCAGTCTCTCTAATCCCTAATTATATCTTTGCTCGGAAAATGTTTAGTCTCACTTTTGTCTCTTCTACACGGTCTCCAGCTGCCCAAAGGATCCTCAAATCTGCTAATAGTAATAATCTGCTGAGGTAGATCCCAGCAGTTTCTTAGAAGGAAACTACAAATTCTCCCTAAAAAGTAATTCAGTTATCCCAAAACTGTTCATAAATTTGCCCCAAATTTGAGGGGAAAAAATAACAAACAAGCGAGCAAAAACATGATAAATTGTTGGTGACAGTTCTCCCCACCACAGGGAGAGGATACTGCAGGATGCTCCTGGCCCCACTCCCTTTTGGTTTGCACTGAAAAACCCTCACCCACAGAGCATCAGAGACTCACATCTGCTCCAAAGGAATCCCCACCCATTAGGGAGCATTTAGCCAAGGAGCAGCGACTGCCTGGCTATTCAGGAGATCATCCCTGAACAAGACATTTTTTGTCGGTCAATTGGACACAGCAGCAGCATTTTGGGTCAGCATGAGATCCTTGTCATTCACCCCGGGCAGTGGGGGCACAGCTGCTTTCTGAGGGATTATTTCTCAGCATGGTGCTGGCTGGCACCTTGAATGTGTAGGAACAGATCTGTGCATGGAGCCTCTCCTTTATTTCTTTCTTCTTTTTTTTTTAATAAATATAAGGAAATAAAATGTTTTAATGTGGGTCAGATGGAATGGTTTTTGTGGACAAGGCCTTTTTTAGCTAAAATAAACACCTGCAAATTTTACATACTGCTCTCTCTGGCAATTGCTTCTTTGTTTCTTTTCTTAACATTTTGATTCAGCTGCTGAAATGAAAAAAAATCAGTAATTTTCTCAAACCAGTTCATAATGCTGGGATGGGGCTGCATCCCTGTTCAGAATAATAATGGTGGTCTGCTTAGTGTAGGTGTCAGTTTAGTGACCTGTGGAAAATCTGTAGTAAAAATAATATATGGTTCTTCTTCAGTCCTGTGCAGTTTCCACAAAACAAAAGAAATCAGTGGTCTGTAGGCCTGGCCTTACCACCGTAGCAGCTGGCAGAAGGCACTTGATAATATTTCATAAGGATTCAGACATTTAATAACAATTACTATGTAAAAAAATGCAGAGTTAGATTAATCTTGTATTATTAGATGTGTGAACCATTAATATTGTAAGAGGACCATTAAGGGGTAGACGGCTAAAAAAGATGATCCAGCAGTAGCAGGAGAGCTTGGGGACATGTTTGAAAGCAGCATTCAGTTCAAAATGCTGCAGGAAAAACAGTAGCAGGCCATGAAGGGTGTGGGATATAGAGGCAGAGGCACTGGGTGCAAAATGAAGTTTTCTTCCTAAAAATCAACAAGAAAGAGTGGGAGTGGTTCTAATGGGGAATCTGGGGAGATCACCATTCCTCTCCTCTGTCTGGCAGGCATGGGACACTGTGCTGTCTGCATATGCACCAACCTCCCTCTTTTCTTAAGTGCCTTAGGGTCTTACAAGCAATGAGATTTTAAATGTCAGCCTCAGTGGAGACATCGCTTCTTTGTCCCCCTGCTGGCAGGCAGTCCATCCTTTCCCTGTATTCAGATGTGACCAGGAAAATGCCCCAACATTCACCACCACTGAGAAAACCCAGATACTGGGAAATACTAGTTTGGGTCCCCAAACCAAACATATCTGACAGTGCCTCTGTGATGCTGGAAGCATTTGACAGGACCAGAGGACAAAACAAGGTGGCATCAACCCAGGATATATTTTGCAACAGCAAATGTTTTTGACAGGCAACACGTGTCCTGAGCCATTGCAAAGGTGCCTCAGACCCTGGACGGGTATTTTGGATGTGTAACACTGCAGGTAGGATAGCCATGGACAAGCTGTATCACCCGGTGCTTTGGGGGCCCAGCCCTGCCATGGGCACTGAGGCACAGAGCCCTTTGGTTCAGACATCAGATTGAAGCCCTGGGCCGTGGCATGACCATTCCCCACGCTCCATGGAGTGGGAGAAGCTCATAGGAGAGGGAGGTAGCTCTTTGTGTTTGCATAGGAGGAGACTTCAAGAAAAGAAAAAGTAAGCAGGAGGACCTTCAATATTCCCTTTGTGCAGGGAGAGAGCTGGCTCTCACCTGGGCTCAGGGTTAGTCTATCACCCAGAAATGTGCTTCAGGACAGAGGAACTGCCATATCCTTGGAGACAGAGTTGCAACAGGGTTCCTGTGAGGTGCAAGCAGTACCTCAGCCTGATGCTGCACAAAGACTTGATACTGCCCAGACACTTTGTTCAAGTTGAGCAGGATTTTTGACACAGCAATGGCCCTAAAACTCAGGAATTTCTAATTGCCATCACAACCCTCTCATTGCATGACTGATATTCAATATGTGACACAGCATTAATTATGCATTTTGGTTCAGAAATTGCAGCTAATTACTGTTGTCCTGGCAAGTGCTGCTGTACTTCATCCGGTTCACACATGCAGGGTTGGTAGGAACATATCAGAGATTTGCTCTACCCAAGCCAGTACTCCAAGAAATATAAAATTGCAATGAATCTTGGGCAAGTAGTGCCATCAAAAGGCTGAGGGCCAGCTAGAGGTCCATCCCCAAGTCACAGTGTGAGGGTGAAATTCACAAACTCTTTCATCAAATAAGAAGAGCAAGTTTTGACTCCCTGACTTGTTAACCTCACATCTTTCCTGGCATCACAGCCAGCTTGGACGTGTACCTAGTGAAATATGACTGTAAATTAAACCTCTTCCCACAAGCTAATTTGCTAGCTTTTAAGGAGGAACAGCAGAAGCTCCTTCCAGGCAGGACTGTGGCAGCTGGGGCACTCACACCTGCCTGGGGCAGCTCCTTGGCACCCAGGTCCTCCCTGCTGGACACCTCCCGCTCACCTCTCCTGCACCTCCGGACTTCCTGAGCCATCCAGCTATTGAGGTCATGGCTCCAGCACAGGTGACACTCGGGACACTGTGGCAAACAGAGGCACTCAAAAAGCGTCTGCAAAGCACAGGCAGTGCCTGTGCCGAGCCTGGGGTGTGCCTGTTGGTGACAGGAAGGGCCATGTGTGCCACCGCCGTGCTACCTCAATTTCCCATTCCCTCTAAATGTGTCCGTGGCCGCCCGTGGCATCCATCAACGTCCTGATTCCGGGTCATGCCACGGCTGCTCCTCGCAGCCACCAAGGATGTGAGTCACCGGCCAGAGGGTGAGCAACCCGCTTCCCTTCAAAGCTCAGTGCCCTGTCCTGAGGTTTGGGGGTTGGTTTTGTTTTTGGTTTGCTCTGTTTTGTTCTCATTTAATATTCCTTTCCCTGTGGGCAAAAGTCAGCTCCTCTTTGCGAGGGAAGGTCAGGGCGGAGCTCAGTCAGGGCAGCTGAAGCGCACAGGCAGAGAAGATGTTGTGTGCATCTGCTTCGGAGCAGTTTGAGAGGCAGACCAGGAGCAAGGAGCTTTAGTCTGAACACAGCCCCACCACCTAATCCCTTCCATCAGCATCTTAGTTAGTAACATTAATTATTTAATGCTTAATTAATGACATTCTACCTCTGCTACTAACATACTGTGAGACTCAAAAAATCATTCTGTACCCCTTTGTGCAATCTTTACACAGAAAAGCAGTCTGACCTCTGTGAAGTGTTTCATAAACCAAAAACGATAAAAATGGTTTTCCCATAGGAGCTGTTTTCTCTGTTTCAAGCAAGACTTTCCCAATATTTATTTGTCTGTTTTTAAAAAATAAAATGTTCAGCTCTAAGAAGTGCCATTCGAGAAACAAATTGCATAGAGTATTCAGCACGTGACAGTCTGGGGTAATCTCACTGACATTATTGCACACACATTAGAACACACATCAAAGGAAAATAACATTTCAGAAGGGAACATATTCCACGTCACTCCCCCAAAAAATATTTCAGAGGGTAGAAGAGACCTGCAGCTGTTTGGAAAGTATTAGTCTCATTGCAGAATGAGTCAATATTTAGTAACATATCTTTTTCTAAGTAAATCAGAGTGCAGGACAAGATCTTCCACTTTACTGATGCTCCAGGTGTGCTTGTGCAGAAAGGGAGGTGGCACAAAGCAGCTGCCTACCCCATGCCCTGGTGCAGAAGTGCAGCAGCCACCACTGGTCCCTGACAGCGAGGTGCCCCCTCGGTCTGCCCTGGCAGGAGGAGCTGGTGAGTTGCTGCTACCAGCACTGATGGAGCGACCACAGTTTTAGGAGACACACTGCAGTTTCAGGGTAGTTTTGCTCCTTGGGGAACACTCACTGTGCTCCGTGGAGTGGGCAGCAAAGAGCTCTCAATGCAGGACTGCAGCCAGCTCAGGCTCTACCTTGGAAACAGACACACTAAATAAAATGCGAGCTCTTCTGACACTTGGTACCGGGCCCAGTCTGCACCAAGTTGGTTTGTGCAGTTAATGCCCTGTTGGGGCAGAGCAGCTGCTCCTTTCCCACCTTCCGGAGGGATGCTCATCTACAGCTGCTCTGCTCCCTGGAGTGGGAGGAGCTGCGGCCGCGGTCACCCAGGCACTGGTGGGGCTGCTGCTGACTTCAGGCTGCGTGGGCCGGGGCTGCACCCACAGTGAGAACAGCCCTGCCTCACCCCACACTCGTGCTGTAAACTGAGTGAGGTCATTTCAACTAGAGAGCATCCACAGGGATGTCTCTGTATTGAAGGATCAGCAGAATCTAAGTCTCAAGGAATAAGAAATCCAAACATACATGCACATGCATACATCTGCACACCTTTGTGTGTACATACATATGTGTTTATATATATACATATATATATACACCTGAATAAATAGTGCAATCATTTTGTTGTGCTATGAATAGCCTGAGGTGTTAGGAGTATTAGGCAGCAGTCAGCTTCTGCCTGACTTTAATGAGTGTTTGTTAATACCTGTGTACTAAATGAATGCTGACTGAGTCAAATACAAATGATCATATCAGTAACATGTACAGAAGATAAACCTAACTCCTCAGCTAAATTTATTTCCCTGCTCTCCTTCTCTAGCTGGCATTTACAGGCTCCAAGCCTGGAAAACAATCCTGCAAAAATCATCACACACAACTAGCTACAAGCACAGACCAGAGTTAGAGGGATCATTTAGGCTGCAATAGCACCCTGTGATATTTAACCTTTTGACTAGCATTCATAATATCCCAACTATGCAGGGGATGCAAAGGAGGTAGGTACATATCCACAAGATGAAAAGCCAGTGCAGGCAGTGCAGTGTATCCCAGGCAAGTGCTGGAATAGTTGCTGAGGAGGGTAGAGCCCAGCCCTGCTCCTCATGAGAGCTTAAACAATAGTTTTTTGCAAATATTCTTCTAAACTAAACTTAAAACAAAACAAAACAAAACAAAAACAAAGGTGAGGTTTTTCAGGTTTTTGAAGGTATATGGGAAGTGAGTGTAGGAAATTCTGTGTAGACTCATACACCATACATGAGTCATTACTTTCTGTTTCAATTCATTTAGCTTCTGGGTTTGGTTTTCACTGCTGCTACATTCACCCACTGGTTTAATAGCTTTTTTGTCATTAAAATAGTCAAGACATGAGTACCCCTGGTCCGGCCCTGCCTCTGCCCAAGGGCAGTTGCAAGCTCTTGTTGCCCTCTCAGCTCCTCTGGTGGAAGTTCTCTGCTTTTGCATGGAGTCTATGAATGTGAGTCTCTGGCCTAGAGGTCACTGCTCATCAGCAGAGGTTGGAAAGTCCTTTCCCATCCTGACTCCTGAAAATGCTGAATACCAGGTACTGTAACCTGTAATGTTGCCTGCAGCACATTGCCGGCCACCAAGCCATAATCTGGGTGCATGAGGGGTCAGCACCTCCCCTCTCCCCTGCTGTGGTGTCCTGGGAGGTGACAGACAAGTAGGGACTTTGATGCCTGCAAGTATGGAAAAGCAGGAGATAAGAGAACTAGATCCCTAGGGTCAGGGCAGGTTGCTGTGATACACCTAAATTTTGGGTTATGATTTTGTCTAAGACTCCTCTTAGATGTGGGTGGTGTGCAGTCTGCACAGCTATAATGACATAACAGGAATTAAAAGGTGGCCTCAAAAATGTCTTCTAAAATATCTGAGGTCTGTATGAGTTCAAAACTTCCCAGTGGATGCTCAGGTTTCTGTTGATGATGTTGTCAGTGATGCCACCCACTGCTAGTAGTAGCACCAGGCAAACTCTTCCAGCTCTGCTCCGTCAGAGGCCCTCAGCCATACTAAGGCAACAAAATCTTTGCTTAAGGTGAAAGACTTTTTCCAGGATAGCATTCCTATGCAGGATAGGAAATGTAAAGGCAGGGGAAGAAATGAAATTGAGGAAAGAAACAGTCTATACACCTTTATTCCTTTCAAGCACACCACCACACATTTTCTGAAGAAGCCCCCTTGACTTTCCCCAACCATGTGAGCCTTTTTGTCTTTGAAATTCTCTTCAGGCACATTGGTTTTGTCTGCTCCTATGGACATACCTTATCCTTCCATATTTGCTCTCACCATAGAAAAGTGCAGACTCTTCACAGTGGTGCACTTGACTGACTGAACTGGAAGCAAAACCTCACGGGCCCACCCTTAACCACATGGCAGATCGGTGCTTCCCTCTGGCATCACCTCCCCGAATTTCTAAGTGTTAAAGCACTGAGGGACCTGTCCCAGCAGGGAGGTGTGCTCCAACCAGCAGAAACCCACAACAGCACAAGCATTTTGCTGTGTCAAATCCCTGGCAGCACCGTAGCCGCATATTTTCCCGATGGTTATCTCCACTCCCAGGGTTCTCCGTGGGTGCAGCTCAGGGGAAACCTGTTTCGCCAAGTCAGCGCCAACCCGCACCAAGTCACCTTTTCATTCAGCAGCAACGAGGTCTCAGCGTCGATTCCAGCATCCCTTGCAGCGACCAGCCCTTGGCATTCCCCACGGCACAACAGAAACACAGCTCACTCTCTGCCGTGTCCGCGATGGGGCGGCGCGGCTTTTCTCTCCCCTCTCCGTGCCTTGCGTTCCTGCTTTTCCCCAGCTCCAGGGGAACAATCCTCGCCTTGTTCCCGCTCAGTGACCTGGAGCTGGGATTAACACGCATGAGCGGCTGCATCGTCTGCACGGGGCAATGCCGGGGCTGCCGGGCGGCCGTGGCACCCGCCTTGGCCCCAGCCATCTGCACCGCCCGCAGCTCTGGGCTGCGTGCAGGTTTAATACAACCCAGAAGAGATGATGCAAAAAAACCCCAACCCAAACCCAGCCCACCCTGGGCTTTGAGAGGCTGATTCTTGGGGGGAAAGGGTGTCTGCACAGAAAGCCTCATGCTGAGTTGCTGCTGGGGCTGAGGAGAGGACTGTGCAGAAGGGGGTCCAAATAGGTGATATTTAGAGCAGCAGAGCCCCTGGATGACTTGCCTGCCAGCCATGAGTTTAATTTCCATCATCAGCATCATCACTAGCAGCAGCAGCAGCAGCATCTAGGCCCTTTGTAGGGTGCTGCCAAGAACCTCAGCCCTGGCTGAGGCTATGTGGCCCAGGAAATTTCCACACCAGGAGTGGGAATTGGGGAATGCAATTAGTGGAATAAGTTAAGGACACCAAAGTGTTTTGCCCTACTCACCAGCCACGGAGCTGGTGGCAACAGTTTCCATCCCGTACCCAGCAGAATTTGCAGCCCCCAGGTAAGGAGTCTGCCCTTCACCCTCTGCAATTTTCTCAGGGCTGTGCTCTCCAGCACTTCCAAAGGCCTATTTTTTTTCAGTTGCTGAAAATGATGATGTGAAGGTTTGAACATCTAGAAATTTTTTAGAAATACTGGTTATACCCATATGTAGCTTCTTGTAGACCTGAAGAAGTCAGGCAGCCACAGCTGGATCCGACTTTCTGCTCTGGCTGGAGGCTGAGGGTGGTTCTCCAATTGCCTTGCTGGAAAACCCTAAGGGAAAGCAAGGGAGGCAACAGCATCCACCCACTGCTTTATTTGGCAGTCCCAGCATCACCATTTTCAAGTGCTAGCAGGATGCTGCTGTAAGGCAGGATGAAGAAACACTACTAGGAATGCTCTCAGAGCAAAACACTGGAGCTGCAAGCAGAGGGAAGAGCTGTCCCACAGTGCAGGCCAGGTTACCTGCACGTCCCACTTGTGCCTGAGTAGACACACCAGAGAAGATCTCTGATAAGAACAACTTGGTGGTGCCAACCTCACAGGCTTTAGGCATCAGAGCACACTTACAGAAGGTTATAATTTCAGTCTGTATCATTTCATCTTAACCCCCAGGCACATTTGGGAGTGCCTCTTGCCTCTGAGAGCAGGAGTGAGCTCTGCTGCTGTGGGCAGTGTTTGAGATCCCTGCCCCACTGGGTAGCAGAGGGAGGGCTGCAAATACATGCTCTGTACTGCTGCTCCTCCATGGGCTGTGCCCTCAGCCTGCTCATGATCCCTGCAGCCCAGCAGACAATGGGAGCAAAGGACAACCAGCAAAAAAAGACTCTTGAGACACCACATCCATCCATGCTCTTCAGCTTTCACAAGCTTCCACAGCAGATGTAGTCATCAAAAGATTTAGTTCCTATCCATTATTTACTGTATCAAATCAGAAATCTCAGAACTGGTTACAGAAGAAGGAGTTATTATAGAGGAAGGAGTTATGAGCTGTCTAGTAATTTAAATGTTCTGCTCCCCCTTATTTCACTTTTTTGTGGAGCTATGTTGATGTTTGAAAAAAAAAAAAAAAAGGTTCTGTTGCTATAGCTACCAAGATGAGCTTCCAGTCATGAGACTATGATCAATAAAATATGCCAGATGTGTCTCCAAGAGCCTTCATTAATAAAAAACCAAGTGTGATGAGAATCTTCTGACTAATTCTAGGGGACACAGATGAGATGCTTTTAAATATCTAATCTGATGAAAAGTAAAAAGCAACTAGCACCTGTAATATTTTATGCCAAGCACTAACTGAAGCACTGCTCTCACTGAGAACACATGGACCAAAATAGCCTTTCAGAAACACACAGCCCAGAAAGCTGAGCACAAGTGAAAGGGGAACCCTGTGTTTTCAGAGGCTGCCACTGGTCCTTTCCCTCCTGCAGAACTGCTGATGTGCAGAACAAAACCCCGGGGCATGCTGTAAAAGTGAAGGCTGAATTTCCTGTCCTTGCAAAATCTCTTCTACTTTGCAAGTTGTCTCAAATACCTCAGTATCCACTTCCCTCTGGAGTGTTTTCCCATATGTACTGTAACTCCAAAAGAAAGATGCATTCACAGTTGGGTCCAGCGAAAGGCCACCAGCCATGCATCAGCACATCAGCAGGAAGGAACAAAGGCAGCAGAGGAGAAGCAGAGAGGAGCCTCAGAGCCAAGTCTTGCCTGAGGGCCAGCAGCTCCCTTCCCAGCACCATGGCAGGGTGCTGAGGGGCTCTGCTCACCCTTCATCGGCCCTTGGAGTCTCCCTGCACTGCGTATCTGCTCTTCTATACTGAAGCTCTTTTTGTGAAACAGTTTCCAAATATCTCTGGGTCTCCTTCTCACCAGCCTTGCTTTGTCCTATGTTCCCAAACTCTGACCAAGAACACAACAAAGCCAAACTCCATCCTTTCCCAGGCTGGCAGCATAATTTCTACCAGCTTTATCAGCCAAGCATATGAACCAAGGATCCTTTTTTTCATCTCCATATGTGCTTGCACTCCTGCAGTCAGTTGTGGGTACAGTTCCCCTCCCCTGACAGTGCTGCACAGGTTCTACACAGAGTTAGATGAAGAGTCGAAGGAAAATTTTTATCAGATTTGATTCACGCTTTTATACATTTTTTTTTTTTAATTTATATTCTCTCATTTCCCACTTCCCAGCTCATTTTCACCAGCTAATAAAGGTTAATAAACTCACTCCACGTTACATGGATGCTTGGAGTTCAATTTGAACACTGCATCTCTGATTAGCCTGCAACAGGTGAGGTACATGTCTGCTGCCATATTGTGATTAAATTATCCTGCGGTGGAACTGGATGCCACTGTTTGTCACCGTGGGAATGAACCATTAATTTAATGCTATCTGCATTTATTAGAGAGCAGGCCCATTGTAGGCTGCCAAGGGAAACTGACAATCCTCTACAATAATGAGCGTGGGGGGAAAAAATCCATTTCTCATCAGGAATGACTCTTCCCACCTCTCTCATGCTGCTCAGGTGTCTGTGGATCAATGGAGACAAGTCAGCTGGAAATGAGAGAATAATACAAAAACGTCTTAAGCTTCACCTCTGAGTGGATTTGATAATGATTCACCCACTGCACAGGTCTGACTTTCTGCCATTAATTCATACCATTAATCTTGCAGTTCGAATAAAGAAACCACATTTTGCGACATTTTCAAGTGTCTTCCTGTAAAAAATGAGGTTTAAACAAAGAGTGGAAAGTGCCTAGGAGAATATTCTGATACTTATTCAGAAACATTACGCGCGGCTTTCCCAGTGTGTTAAGGCCGGGATTCAGTCGCGGGCAGCTCGGTGCGGAGGAGCAGCACGGCTCCCAGCAGCACAGGGGGCAGCGGTGCCGCGGCCGTGCCGAGCGCCGGGAGCCGAGCGCGATCCCGCGGGAACGCACCGGGGAGCCCCGCGCCCCCTGGCGCCGAACGGGGTCACCTCCCGAACGGACCCGGGCCCGGATGACCCCCGGGATCTCGGACCGACGGCGGAGCAGAGGCCCAGGCCAAGGGAAGGAGCGGGGATCCCCGGGTCCCTGACCCGACGCTGCCCGGCGCACGAGGCCCCATCGCCCCCCGTACTCTCTCATTCCTGCAGGGGCCAGGTTAGTGCTGGCTGTCCCTCACTAGCTCAGCACCGCTGGAATTGCAGCCCCAGGTGGACAATTCTGGTTTTAGTGCCCCGAGTAGGGAGATAACAAGCACGGCTTACACTTCATCACGACCTTGTAGGCTCATCATCAACACAGTCCTTTTACTGGGCAGGGAGGATAACCTCAGCCCTGGCAGTGGAGGAACTCATCATTCATTTGGCCTGAGGTCGAGCTAAACCTCTAGACCTAGAAAGTGTCACACACCAAACTCTAAACCTTTATTATCCCCCACAGCCTGGCCTATATTCCTTCCTCTCCATGTCCCATGGCTCAGCTCCTCTCCTGTTGTGTAACCCCGAGCACATGGCCTCATGCTCGAGAGGAAAGCAGCAATACCAGTATCTTTCAGGAAAATCAGTCCCTTCCCCCAGCACAGGGACAAGACACACCCGAGGTGGGCAAAGGGGAGCTCTGCAGTCCGAAGGGGAAGGCGGCAGGGGCTGAGTCTGGTGGTGACAGGGCCGGGACTCTCTCTGACCGCGTGTGAGCAGCAGGAGCTGCACTGCCCCTGCAAGACAACCCACCGAGCAAGTGTGAGAGGACAGCCTCTCCTACAGGAGCTCCCCTCTTCCCTCAGCAGCCGGGAAGAGGGTCACCCTGCTGCCGCCCCCCCTGCAAACCAGCCCCGGGCACGACGGTCACCAGGCTCCCGCAGGCACAGAGAGGCTCCGCACTGAGCGGTGGCTGAAACGAGCCTTGCTGAGCAGCAGACTAGGCTCTAGTCCTAGTTTCTGCCGAAGGGTATTTCCTGCAGTAAAAGGATTTAAAGAATCATTTACACCCTCAGGGAAGATCATCACAAAATATCCTCCAAAAACTCGCTTGTTTATAGGATGCTGAGTGATCACTTAAAACATCTGTCCTGGCAGCACAACACCCCTCGGCTGATCGGAACTGGGCCTGTTGATGCAGGTGATAAGCAGACGGGATAACGCCTACATTTACACTTTACTGAGCTAATTTACCTTTACTTTTTAAGGCTGAGCCTGACAAAAGCTAAATCGAGAATCCAATGAAACAGCAAGTGACTTCACAGGTATCTTCAATACGCTGTTATCAGCTGTGAAGTGTATTTATCTCCTACTGTAGGAGACAGCTGACTTAGAGGACAGGGGTTCCCAGGCATTTGTTCCTCGCAAGAGGAGCTGGAAAGAGTCCTCTTTAAGACACAGCCGGGGGCACCTCCGAGTCATTTCCACGCCCAGTTTTGTGTATTCTGGAACGCGGAGAATGTGGGTTATGCTGCTCTCCTCGCTGCAGGTACATAGCAACACTTCCCTTGGTAATGGAGGCGGAGAGAGTCGATGTATTTAGCTCCGTTCCTCAACACCGGCGTGCCCGCACTGTGCAGAGCACAGCCTGCAAGACATCCCAGGCTGCTGATACGCCACGCCTTGCTCTGCAACGCCTTAGCTTTCCCTTTCTATTCATTAGCCTCTTACTTTCCTTTTCAAATGCAAATAGGCTAAATAGGCTTTTCTTTTGTACTGTATTTTCCTTCTTCACGTAACTCTTCCTCCGGCCATTACACTGGACAGCGCAGTTGGCTGACTGGTACCCTCCGCCCCCTCAGCTTTCGCAGTGAAACACTCAAAGGAGTCAGCGGTTCAAACTGCTCTCCCTGCATTCCCCCAGCAAGGGCTGGTTAAAGATAAAACAACGAACAGCCCTTTAGGGAGTTCAGGAAGACTCATGAGCTCAAAACTCCCCAGGCAAAAATTCTGACGTACACATCAGTCCTCAGTAATCATCTTCCAGAGGTGTTTTCTGTGCCATTTAGTGAGGTTATATTACGTCCTTAACACGTACTTAAGCGGCAGTTTCGCACACAGCACACCTTAGTGAATAATTTTGACGCTTCCTAAATGGGTGTTACAAATTCTTGGTGCATTCAAGGTGGAAGTCACCTAGGCCAGCCAATGAATTCCTTATCAGTTTGACAGTGCAGGTAACCACAGCTTTTTCCTGGCAGAGATGCAGTAATATTTTTTGCTCACTTTTGAAAGTAATTTTGGACCATTGGATTGCTCCTAAGAAACTTCAGTGCGAAAGATCTACTTTCCTTTCTGAGCATCCCTTAGTGGTTGTCTGCAATTAATACGGTCTGAGTCGATGATCCCCTAGCAGATACAGAGATCAAAAGGGACCACCGTGACTGAGCCATCTTCTGTTAACAGGGCACACTAGGGAATATTTCACAGTATCGATCACCTCACTGCTGAACAGTTTTACAGATACAATTTCTCCCGAGATCTTTGCTTTTACATAACTGTACTGCCAGACTTAAAAAATGACCTCCTTTATGCTATATATATATATATATTTATATATCAAAGCTCTATACATCTTGCTAAATCTTTTTCTGTGGAAATTATCCAGAAGTTGATTGCAGCCTTGCATAACTGCTCCATAAAAAAACATCAGTTCAACAGCACTCAGAAAAAGTAGAACCAACTATTACAGATACTAGTAAAGGAAAATGAGTCCCTGGAAGTCTACAGAAGTCTAGATGGCACAGAAATATTGGTAACAGATTAATCTGTCTCAACCAGAATGAGGGGTCACCAAATCAGCCGACACCAAGTTTAAAAGAGAGAGGTTCACAAAGCAAGTGGTAACTCATGGTAATTCCTTTCCAACCAAGTTTACACAGATTCTGGAATCAACTGTCCAAGCACATGGATAAAAGGAGAACTTTGAGCATCACCATAAAGACAACTGATATCACACTCGGGAGAGCCCCAAGCACAACACAACACACCTGGAGAAGATTGCTGCAGCATCATATTTGACTGCTTCTGGCCAGCCCACAGATCTGGCACCTGTGTCACACTCTTCGTGCATCCCAAACAGATCAATGCAGTGTCACCCTAGAAAGTCTTTAAAAATGGACTTTAAGTTGCTCAGGAACCAAATCAAACGCACACCATGTACCCAAACCCTCGATCAGATTCTATACTGCTTCATTTCAAAGCTTTCATTTCAAAGGACAGGTGGGGAATGCAAGTGCATCTCTGCTTCCTTGACTGTGAGCAGGCCTGAATTGCAGCAATCTCTTCTAGTTCTTAAATCTCTTTCTGCCCTTGGAAAGAAAAAAGTATAGCTCCCTCTAACCTCGCTTCAGCTTACTCTAGAATGCACTCATGGAAAACCCCACCTGTGGTGAACAGGATACAGCAATAATCTTACATATTGAACTACCCCTCACAGCTAAGAAGTAAAACATAGACACACCTTAAGGACGATTGGGTTTGTTGGTGATGATTTGGGCATTTTTCAGATTTTTTTTTTTTTTTTTAAACAGGCAGCTATCAGTACTCTGGAAACAAAATAAGTTACTTGGAGTGAAAGAAGAACTCTCAAAGAAAGAATGTCTGTGTCTTATCATGGGAGAATTCTTTCAATTCTTTTTCATCTATTCAAGATGGATAGGGTGGAAGTTGATGTTAAAAACTAAACAACAACAAAAACACAAACCAAACAATATGCAACTAAATGAAGCCATGGCTATTGGCACATTTATGAACTAGAGAGAGCGTGTTTCTTCAGAAAAGTCAAAGTAATCCCAGACTGCAGGGTTCAAAGTCTGATGCACCATGGCTGCAACCAATTTCCGTAAGCATCAGCTGGGAGGGTGTTTCTGTTTTGTTTGGTTAGAGGTTTTTGTGTGGGTGTGATTTTTTTCTGTCATGAACAGTCTTCTGAAGACTAAGACTTAAATATCCAGATTTCTGTGTGGGAAAGCTTACTTGTAACTAACACAGGCTTAACAGGGTGGAGACATGAAGTGATCACAATTCAGAAGGAGAAAACTGTTCCTGAAGCCAATCAAATGAAAAACAGTATATGGAGACTATTTAAATTTTAAAACCACGTGTAGAGATAATAAATGGAAGAAATGCACAAAAAAGTTCAAAGATTTTTCTCCTCTTTATTTAAACACAAATACATTTACAGCATGCAGGTAAGTTAAAACTATATGGCGTCTTCCCCAAACCAATTGTTTTAATGCATCTTAAGTGTACTGAAGTTAAATCAGATTCCACAGGTAGACTTGTCCTCATGTCAAATTTAGAGTTACACACAGTAGTGAGTCAGCATTTAAGTTATGTAAATAATTTAGTTTCACCAGAAATAAATATCATTTCACCAAGTTCCTATCCTAAACCATTTTTAAAAAATATGATCTGGAGGAACATAAAAGTAAGAACCATTCAAAGACTGCAAGTTGAAATAGCAGTGTTGAACATTCCCTGTATAGACTGAATATTTTAATTTACAAAATACAGTAATTGTCCTGTCTGGTTGACCTATGACAGCCAAACCAGAAAGCAAAGAAAGTTGCGTGTTTTTCTCTTTTTGTACATTTTAAGAGGCAGTTATTGGTAAACTTCATAAAAGGTTTAAAATAAAAAAAAAAAGTTTAAATATAAAAAGGTGATGTACACTGAGCTACACACTAGATACTATTCAATCTAATATTTTAAACACAGCAATTTTCAGCACCAAAATCCATGACAATTACCTACAGGAATGAAACCCTCATTCACAGGCATGAGAAAAAAATCCTGCTTCATTTGAGTGTTGTTTTGTTTCTATGATTGCACATTGACAAATGAAGACCTGCAAACCTGTAGTTAACACTGAGAAAGATAATTGACAGTGCTGATTCCTTGATGAGAAATTTAATTAAAAATATTTTGTTGTTTCTTTCTTTTTTTCCTCAGTATGCTGCCTTCAACTGTGCTCTAAAACAACTGCAAGTCTGGAGTGTTCGGTGGCCTTAGTAAAGAAAACTGTCTTAAAAGCTGAAAACTCCAAAATAGTGGGATTTCCAACTGATACACTCAAACTTTAAAAATCAAACTATTAAAAATTCAGACTACTGTAGATATAGATAAAAAGTGGTTCAAGGTCTAAAATTTGACTATACTCCATCATAATATAAATATTTTGCCTATTTTAAAATATAAAAATTGAAAGTGATTTGCTGTCTGAACAGTCACAGAGTTTCTACTGTTTCCACAGTAACTGAATACCCAGCAAAAAACTCAAGCCAGAACAAAAAGTTGTATCAACCAGGTCTGAAAAACCCATTGAATTCTTCCAGCAATACTAAGTTCCTTCTTTCTTAAAGACCTGGTAACTAGTTTCTATACAGAAGGCTGTTCTAAAAATTATAGTGGCTAAACCCTATCAATAAATTAAGTAAACTACACCATAAAACTTTATACTCTGGATTCAGCTCAGTGAGAGTACCAGAGCTCAAAACAAAACAAAAAAAATCAAAACCTCCGTTTTGTTTTGTTAGCCACTTTACAGGACTTTATTGCAAAGAGAAGAAAAATATTCAACAACTACTACTTTGGACATTTCATATACCTACTTACAAATGGATTACAAGTACAATTCAGGGTAGCACTTTTATTTATTTTATTGTTATTTTAAAACACATGCCTCTGGCATTTCCGGATACATCAGTTTTTAAAAGTTGTGTCCTTTATTTACGTATCTGAATTCATTGGCCTGTTGCTGAAAAAGGCTTTTTAAAATTGAAAATCAAAATTTTAGCCAAAAATTCCAGTACTGTATGTAGTGGAATATAAAGTTACATTTTAGATTGCCCTCATTTCACTACTACAAAATAGCGAAAGTGAACTGTCACAGATACAGACAAATGGACAGACAGGCTCATCAGAATGAAGCAGAATGTTTTCACTCCACCAGACTGTACTGTGTGCAGAATCATGAACAGGACAGATGGGATAATCCATTGCCAAAGTCTTTTTTGTAAACTCAGGTTTACTCTTATGACTGTACAGTATTTAATTACCCGGTCACCGGGCAGTCAATAACAGTTACACAGCCTTGGTTGTGCTGACCCCTTTAGGTCGGTGGTGTCGCGCTCGCGGGGCCCCGGGGCAGCTGTGGGAAGCACTTCAGGATCCTCACACTGTACAAACACAGTCAGCTCCAACGCTACGCAGCATTCCAAAAGAAAACTGTAATGTAGAGTGCTGCCCTAACTCAGTGGGACATGTAGTGTTATGTGATGTGACAAAAATGAAAGTATACTTAAACACTGTTGCACATTCCCTAAGACAATAAGATGTACACAAATTAGGCTAGAAAATTTGAACTAAGATTTTCTCAATGTACATTCAGCTTGGCACAGTGCAGACTAAATTTAAGACATGAAAGACAAACTGTGTAATAAGCAGAGCTACACTTTAAGTAACATGTCATTTTTCAAGACGCCAAAATTGCACTCTAGTTGGTTTTTTTTGGGAATCAGTTAGCAGAATTTGTAGAAGGGGAAGAGCTGTACAGGCCAGGTATAATTTATACAATTTTCAAAAAATAATCCTACAGTCCCCAAAAGGAGAGATTATTGTCATGGAATGACTCCCTCTACACAATATCCAATCCTCCTCATGCTGCATTTAGTTTTCAGCAACTGTAAATGAGAAAAAAAATAAGAGAGTTAAGCCAAAAAAGCAGTTACTTATATTTATAGTGGTCCATATCACTATTTACATGGCCTTTAAGAGCCCAGTTCTTGAACCACTCAGGTAAGTGGTAATGAAACATCCACTTTAAAATAAGAAATCACACAACACAAAGCATTTAAGCAATGCTGTCTGCTACCAACAAATCTACAGCATGACAAATTGACAGGGTATGCAATCTTGTCTGCAATAATGGAGTAAACATTGCAGACAGAAACCACTTATAGCCCAGCTCCATTTCCCATGACTGTTGCTGCTTTTCCTGGCTAGCGGCAACTCCTTGGTCATTCAAGCTAAATGTTATTCAAGGTTAAAGTACACATCAGTCCAACCTCTCATTTAGCAAGAGACATTACTGAACAGAACCAGGTACCCTGCCTAGTACTACAACCCAGTTTTCTCTGAATTGGAGAGAAAGTTTGGATAAGTCAGTCAGCTGATGAAAAGAAACGAACAGAAACAAGATTCACATAAGCTGTTCTGGAGCCCTTCAGAAGAGGAGCATCCAGGTTTCAAGGACCTCACCCCATTTTAGATGTATTTCAAAACTGAAGATGCAGATAACCTTAACTAAGGGAATGTCTAGAAGATATTTACAGACACATTCAGAAGTGAAGATGACAACAGAGAGTACAAAGAAAAGCATTACTGTTAGGTGAGCCACAGATCAACCAACTTTAAAGCAGGTGTTAATTAAAAAGATACACGATTCTGTAAAGCAACTTAAACATACCAAATGCCATACTACGTGTATGTGTATATATAATAATGTATATAATACTGTGTGTAGTTACTTTGGAGATTAGAGATGTTTTCAAGTTAAGTGCACATTTAATTTCAATTGCTGCAACTGCATATGAGCTAGGCTAACATTTTAAGTTTACTGGATGAGGACATGAATTTTTCTGTTAAATAATTCCAAATTACACACATGAAGCAGTGTGCAAACACAGAAAGAGAAGTAAACAGATAACGTGCAAAAATACGGTAAGTTTTATTTCATCACTGAATGTTTTCCTGAAGAAAACCATATTTAAAAAGATACTGGCAAGACAAAAGAATTTAAAATGTCCACTCCTTTTCCAAACAGTGTCTACTGTTTTTGACTGGTAACTACCTCCAATGGATTGTTTCCACATTTTGTTCTACTCCAGCAGAACATCATCAGAATTACCATTTTACAGCAAACACATTTTAGAAGAAAAGCAGCAGCATCTTTAGTCAGATGCACATTATACTGTTCCACTGGCTATAAAATTCTGTAAAAAAGAGGAGTTAATCTGTTCAAGTGACTTCATAGCACAGAATGAACTGTAATAGACCTAATACAAAGTAGTTTGCTCACACATTTTCAAAATGCTACAAGATAAACTTACACTTTGTCTTGCCGTCCACCTCCGCGCAGCACAACCGGCTGGCTGTTCTGAGTGAACGCACCTCCACCACGAATTGCACTTGGATGAGTTGGAGAAGCTGCTGGATGCTGGCCAGGGCGGATAGGCTTAGCTGCATGGCAAGAAACGGGATTAACAAATATATACACAGCAACTGTACCTTGGATTATTCAAATTTACTGACACCTTTAGCCAAATGTAATAATCACAACTAAATATGCATTTTGAATATAAAAACAAGTTTAGAGGATGGCATTTTGAGAATGTAGCAGATTAGTGTCAGCTAAAACAAACCTTGGAAAATAGACAAGGTTTTGCTTTTATTGTTCCCTCTTAAAGCTTGCAAAGCTTCTGATAAAGATTATCTTCACATGAATTATCTGTCCCACCTAATGTATTACCTTCTATAAATCCTATTTTTTGGCAATAAGAACTCAAATAAGACACAACACTAGACAGCTTCATGAGAGCTATGTATCAGTAAAGAATCATTATAGCTGCTGTCCTTCCCACATCTACTTGATTGATAAGTCACTAGTTACACTCTCTGCAGGTAGTTCTGTATACTCCACAGGTAACAGTGTTTCATCAACCTTCCATCACATAAAAATAGAACTTGCCCTATAGCCAAAGCAAAAACCTGGCAGTTTTGACAGTTTTCACAAGCTGCATACACTTAAACTGTATTTTCAATCAGTTTTGCACTTAGCTCTTAACAGAACATACATAATGTATGTGTAGGACTTCACAAAGTCCTGTAATATTAAAGAGAAGCACCTTAAGTTTCAGCAGGCAAAAGTGAATATAAAGAACCTACAGGCAGCAGTTGCAGCAGAGAAACACTTCTCAATTACTGCCTTATAGGATGCTGATCTCCAGTAAGACATGGCTGGTTCATCCGATACTTAAGCCCAAGAGGCTGTATACCTCAGGTGAGCTCACGAGAGAATTGTATGTTTTCTTGGAGACAACTTGAGTGAAAATTAAGACAGAAAAGTGTCTGCAAGCTGCCACTTCATGTGACCAAAATTTTGTAACAATTTTGCAACAGCTCTTTGCAGACGTACAGAATATGGGCAAAATTTAACTGCAACGCTCATTACAGTCACATTAACATTTAAGAGAAATATATTGATGCTTTTAGTTCCACAGCTGTAGTGTAATGTGCATGGTTATGTGCTCCACAGGTCACACACCTTCTCAGTCCTCAGCACTCGACAGAGTAATGGCAGGTGGAGGAGCAAAGGAATATGACTATGTGGCCTCCCCCTTCTCACCCCTTTCTGTTTTTCCATTACTTTCCCCTAGAGAGGGCTGTGGATACTGTATGTTTTGGAGCAAAGAACTGAAAAGACAGTTAAGGATCTTTGGATGTCGAGGGTTTCTGTCTGCCCCTCTCCCCCATAAGATCAAGTCAATTTTGTTGTTGTTGTTGAAAGTGATGGCTTCATCTTTCTTGTTGCTTTGAAATACCTACTTAGTTTTAGAAATTAGAATGGAATTCTAATGATCTAAGAGATTAAGACTCACATGCAGTGAACTGTTTCTTCTAGGAAATGTAACAAATTCATGCTAGAATTGTAGGCTGGTAAGCCTTTCCCAAAGCCATTTAAAGTAAAAAAAAAGCCAACCACCCATAATGTACCACCTGCACACACAGTCTGTTAACCAAAATGTAACTCACAGTAGAAAATAGATCACATTCACATGGGCAGTTTCAGTGAGGGCTGAAAGATGCACATATACACAGAGAATAAAAAAAAAAAAAAAAAGGTAGGAGACAGATAAAGCTTTAGGGGGCAAGGGATACTTCACTCACCAATTTGTGCCGAATGTCCTCTTCTGGCCATGTTCTTGGATCTTACAGCTTCCTTTATACGATCTACTTCTTGCTGATACCTCTTGCGATCACGAGAAGCGTTCTCTTTGGCTTCCTTCAGGGCAGATTCCAAAGCTTTAACTCTTTCAGCTGTAGCTCTAAGTCGCTTCTCCAGTTTAGGAAGTTCACAGCGAAGATCAGCATTATCACGTACCAGCTACGAAACCAGAATTGATTATTTCCTTGGTATCTCCCTTCACAGGGAGAGCTAACCAAATAACCTCCCCACCCCTGAAGAGGCAAAACAGTAGGGTTACTGTATTAACTTTGCTTAAGCTTTTAGTAAATCTATCTAGTTCAGTGACATTAAGACTGTCTGAAAAATCAGGTACCGTGGAAGAACCTGCTACCCAACAGAGGCACCTCTTCCACCAGAGACAGGAAGGCATCCCCTAGATGCATGAAGTCTAAATACGAACTCTTTCAGTTTAAATGCAGCTATTTTGTTATACATCCACATGTACTTAAAATAGCTAATTAATTTACATTACAAAACAATAGGCTAAAGTTTTCCTGTATCAAGAGACACACTTAAGATGTAGAAGTATTTACTTATAAAAGTTACTTTATGACCAACAGGTAGTTGCTTCTGTAATAATGAAGCTGGAGTAGTTTTATTAAAATTTGAAAGGAAATCTCACTGTACCTGCTTGTGAACCTTTGTAAGCTGTTCAAGATTATTCTCAAGGAAGGAAATCTTCTGTTTCTGTGCAGCACTGCCTCCTGTATCATCTGAGTCGATCTCAGCACTCTGCAGTAACAAAGGCATGGGGAAAGAGACAGGAGGCTGAGTACAAATCTAAACTTGCATATTAGGATCAAGCCATAAAAACTACACCAAATAAACACCTGTTCCTAATTTAGTTCTAAAATAAAATTTATGTAACATTCTCAGAAAAAAGCTTCACTATAACACCACATTACCTTTTTAACTCGAGTAGCCAGATCTTGAACAAACAGCTTCCGAAGATTATGAAGAGTCTGAAGTTCTTTTGCCTACAGTTAAGGACAAGAAATTATCAAAACAACCCAAACAAACTCTGAAAGAAAAAAAAAAAGACAAATATTGATGTTTGCTTTGGAATATATTCTGACTATCTTACCACAGTCTCTTCCAAACCCTTTAAATCTTGCCTTGCTTGTTCCCGTCTGTCCTGCATAACCCTAAAAGAGAATAAATCATTCCTGAAATATACTAAAAAAATTAGAAATTTTAATGTTTTAGAGAACTAAACACTGTATTGTACAAAAGAAAAAAGTCTTTTAGTTGAAATCTGTTAAAGATGTAACCAACAGATGACAGCACACTCAGAAATAATCTGTATGGCATGAGGGGGGTGGGATTGGGGGAGCTGCAGAGGGAAAGAAGGGATGTACTTTTAATACTGAATATAAACAAATACATTCAGATACATAAACTTTAAAAGTTTCCAGAATAGTAAAAGATAAGACTGAGTCAGCTTCAGAGTGAATAATTGGGGAGATCTTATCCTACAAATGTTCTTAGCTCTGACCAGCTGAGATGGTAAGTGTCATGTGACAGATAAAAAGTTTTCTCTTTGTTTTCTTCAACACCTCACCCTCAACATGTTGGCAAAACCAGCATCACAAACAACGATGTCAGTGTACAGGAATATACCCTGATGATTATCAGTATACAGAGCTGCTGTCTTGCCAGTTAACGTGAAAGCATGTTCTGCACAGGAAATGATCTTTCTCAGAATTGCAAGTCAGTGCAGTTATCAAGATGACAGAATATAGGAAAGCAACATGGACTTCTCTTTTTATGACCTGAGATTATAACAGAAAGGCCAAGGATTGAATGAAAATGAAGTGTTCCTGTTAAGTACTTAAAAAAACTTATTTTCCTCTTGAAATTTCTTCTCAGACAGTTTCACTACTAGCTCACAGTTAAATAAGTAAATATTTGATATCATAAAATATTCCTAATAGTGTCAGTATCCTATCAGAGACCTCTCCATACAAGTAGTTCCAGGCATCTTATACAATTCCAAATTGAAAAAATTAAAGTGAATGATGTGCATTGTTCCTGGACTGTCATTTGACATGCACATTTATGATATACAGTGCAAAGTAACTGGATTCAGAAAGGCTGGGGGAAGACACAGAATACAAAACTAATTTTTAAAACTTCTTTACAAATCTTCTGAAGAGGAATGTTTCTATACAGCAAGTGCTTTTAAGTGGTCAATGCTAGATGTAGCTGAGCCTGCAATCTGAAACAGGAAGTAATAAGGTGGTACATATAGCAAATCTTACAAGACAAGAAAACCTATTGTAGTTAATGTAAGTTTTGTAATCATTGTGGCATATAAATACATCAAAATAAGATGGATTCACAAGACCAGAGTACTGTTAAAATTTTAGTCAGTTAAACAAGGTAAACAAGAAAAAAAGTAAAACAAAAACAAAATGCAAGCATTGCTTCTTGGTTACCAGCACAGAACAATCAGGTCTCTCTGATTGCTTCAAATTCCATGATAAATAACCCTGAAAACCACTGTGTATGTTTTAAACATGGCCAAAAAGCACTTCTCAAAAGTACTTTTAAATATAATGTATTTTAGCTTCTCTAAAGATAAATATGATGTAAGTGCCAGAAAGGGGTTGCAACTGATACACTCAAAAAGACTTTCAGGAGATTAAGTTCAGATTTCTAGAAGCTGAGAACTGTTTTCCAACTTGACCCCTGGATACTTACCTGCAAGCAGAAATTAATTCCAATTTTTGCACTAACTTTTCAGTCTCTAATTCACTAACGATTGTATGTAGTTAATCAACGAGGCCTGCAACTGTTTAATTTTTAAAATAAACCAATTAGAGCCACCTAACAAGTTAAAACACATAAGAACCATAAAAAGAATAAGGGAACACAAGAACCAGAAAGAGTAAGGGGAATTGTTAGAAGACTCTTGTAGTCTTACAGAAGCAATGCATAGCTGCAAATTCAATAGTTACTCCAATCCATAGCATATTAACAAAAAAAACCAGTTGTGGCCTTCATATCTTACATAATTTTACTTCCAATTTTAAGTATTCAGGTGAAGGTTTTAAAAAAGGTTCAAGAAGGCCTCTGTTTGTTAAGCATACTATAAAGTGAAAGGCACTTCATCACATTAGGTCACTAGTTTACAGAGTAAGTGTCCCCACACACAGTTGTTTTATGTGTCATTATCACTTACGTGAGCTCATGAAGTTTTCTGCTTTTTTCCTGATCAGTCGCTTTCAGCTTCTCATGCTCGACTCTCAGACGCTCCTGTTCAAGCATCATCTTTTGGTTTTGGCTGAACACAGAAAGTAAAAATTTTATCAGCTGAAACTCTCAGACACCACATTCAGTAACAAAGTGGAAGGCAGAAGGACAGTTCTGGAAGAAACTCTTGCCACTTCCTTCCCATTGTACTGTGCTTCTGTACTCGCACAGTCCAGAGACATTTGGCTCCACTAAAATAATGACAATTACTTACTCTTGAAGCTCAGTGATGAGCTTCTCCTTTGCATCAACTTCATCTCTCAAGCTACTGATTTGTTTCTGATGCGTCTCACGATGGCTCTGAATTTGCTGCTCCACAGCTTGCTATTGGAAAAAAACAGAATATACAAAATGCTCTGAGTTACCACCAGACTTCATTCTGTGGGGATTTGGGTCATTGAGGTTTTCTTTTTAAAAAATTAAATTGGCTCACCTTGACTTCATTTGCAGTTTGAACCTTATTTAAGTGCTCTTTCTCCATCTCATGGACCTTTTCTAGTAGGGACAGAGAAGAAAAAACACATTTCAGCCAGGTATCTAGGCAATCACATGGATGATGGCACTAATTTCCCCCTCCCATGGCAATACCTCGCAATTTGGAAGAAGTCCCCTCCCACCACAAAAATCAATTAAATTAGTAGTATCTTTAATCCTATCAATAACAGTTCTTTCAAACAGCAAACATATTTTACCATGGATTAATTCTACATGTTCAGTAGCAAAAAGTCTTTTTATAGGTCTACCTTTCAACTGAAACAGAACAGAGCAATTCCCTATTTATTACTATATTCTTAAAATGGTGGTGATGGGTGGGGTGTAGGGAAGCACATCTTACCCTGTGCTCGGAGTTGAACTAATTCTTCATTAAGGGAATCCACAGATTCTTCCAGCTGCCTCTTTTTCTGTTCCACATTCTGAAGATATTCAGTCAGTGACTTGATCTTGGCTTCATGCTTGTGGAATGAAAAGATTCATTTACTTTGGAACTAGGTACCATGGAATTACATCTGCATAATTGGTTCATACTTATTTTTTACACAAGTAACCTCATCTCAAAACAAAAATGGTGCCAACTAGACTCTTAGAAGAATATGACTACTCAAGTAGATCTGTAATGTAGCCTGTAAGACAATGTCTTTATTCTGGACTGGAATGAAATACATTTTTGGCTGGGAGAAGAGATGTTTTGAATGTTAAATACTAACAGAGGCAAGAGAGGTCCACTGTACTTAGATGATTACCCTGAAATGCGCTTCTCCTGATTTAAAGAAAAAAAACAAAACCAAGAGGATTATCTGTATGTAAAACAAAACACAGAAATATTAAACTGCAGATGCAGATTACAGTTATCAGAAGTGTTGCAAGTCACATTACTTATCTTTTCTAGCAATCACATTAAAATGGCCTCTCTCACATTAGAAATAAATTTAATCTGATGTGCAAACCTCCTGAAATTTTACTGTGCTATTGCCTCTCCTACTTCCAGCTCGGGGCATTAGCAGGTGGAGTGCCCACTAGTCACTGCTTTGGTAAGACTTGTATTTGTAAAGAATCCTGTGATGGAGAACACACAGACTTCAGTATCTAATACAAGAGCTACAAAAGCATTAGCAGGCTACAGATATTTTGCAGAAATTCTGACATTCTGTCACACTGAATTACTTAGAAGCATCCAAAGCAAAGAGAGTACTAAAGGAAACAGGTGAGTCTTATGGCTGTTTACTCACAGTGCGCTTTGATAGGTGCCAAAAAAACCCTGCAACTTTTTTTTTCCCCTGGATAGGTTAATGAATTGAACTTATAAAGAACACTGTACACTGTAGAAAAATATTTACCTGTGAGATCCGGAGCTGGCAGGCAGCCAACTCCTTTTCATTTTCTTCCATTTTCTTATTGCTTTCAGCTTGTGTGCCTTCTAACTGTTTGCAACGCTTCACCATTGTTTTTACTTCTGATTTCATTTTGCTAATGTACAATCTTGCAACTGTGAATTCTTCATCTATCATGCCAGTTCCCTCAGGCTGCTGTAAAGGGTGGAAGAGCACATTGAGGAAGCTCAGATAACAAAAGTGAACTAAAGGTGCACTGGAGCAGCTAAATGTCTAGGACACATCCCCAGCCTCAACTGATAACCAAAAAACTTAAAACCCCAAAACCCTTACATTGTATTTAAGTTTTCCGATTGATTATTTAGAAGTTTGCACAAAGATGAGTTGCTTGAAGAAGGAAATACAATTCGCTACTGATTTCTAATACTGCTTACATTCTTGCCCTGTAGCCATCTTCTAGATTTATCTCTTATTTCATGCCCTCATTCTGTTTTTAATACAAGTATCATCCTGATTGTCACTGTAGGTCAATATTAGATTACCAAGACAATGCTGTTGATTAAGACCACTTCATATAGCAGTTTGACAACATGAATGAGAACACTGCTTAAGAAAAAAATCATGCCTGCTCTTCCTTGTCTGTGCATAAACAAATTTTGTCTGGGACATGATTAAGTCACCACATAAGCAATGGTGAAGCTTATGTCTGAATTATTAATATACATGAAGCTTCCTATCGTGGCAATTTTTACCATACTAAGAAAATGCCCCCACCTATCCACAATGTATGTGTTTAATACATGGCACTAAAGACAGCAGCGATTAACTCTTACCTTGACATCATTATTTCCTACTGCAATTCCAATCTCTGCAAGATCTTTAAGTAAGGAGGCCATCATTTCTGTTGCTCGTTTCTTTTGATGGTTGGTCATTTCTTTAAGTTTCTGAAGCTCTGCATCTATACTGGCTAAAGTGACCTACAGTAAAAGAAGTTACCCTTAATTAAACAAAACACACTCTTGCTCTTGGAATTAGTTTCATACTATTTACAGAGTACCAGCACATCTTCTGAAAGAAATAAAAAGGTTGGGGACAGAGACCTTCAACTCAAAAAATATAATCTTAGCAAGATTAGTGTTAACACTGTTGAACAGCATTCAGAGTTATATACGATTAAATATTGCAGGGAATCACATTTCTAGAAAAAGGGTAAATGGACAGCAAGTCCAACATTTTTCACCATATTTTGGTAAATGAAAACAATTTCAGCTTCATACGCAGAGCTCTTAACTCTTCCCTATTTGTAAATCAAAAAATGACAGTACTTTCCCAGTACTGAGATTTCTTAAGCACACCACTTACTCTTCAGCACTTTTTCAGCTGGTTTGAGCTGCTGTGGTTGTAGTAGTTGCAGCTTGGCAGCTCAAGAGTCCACTATTTGTCATCCAGTTTCAACAAAACACCAGAAATTTTACAGTTTGAATGTTTCAGGCAGAGATGCCAAAGGGTCTGAATGGGTTAACTGTGCCAGATTGGGATGTCTTAATTTTATGACACCTCTAAACAGTTGCAGATTGAGAGTTATTCATGACACTCAATGGATGTTAGTTATAATACCTAGAATCACTACCTATAAACTGATTAAAAACTACATCAATAAAGCAAACAAAAAAACTCCTGCAAAAAACAAACCATCCATTTCAGAATCATACACATACACAAGCAAGCCTATTCCAACAGATTTTAAATGCTGCTTACAAGACCATAGATTCTCTGACTTTTGGCCAACTTTCAAGTGATGTAAGCTACCAGCAAAGATTACTAAACTCAGAATACTTAGACCCAGACCCTCTTATTATCATCTTCAAGAACAGAGAAGAGTGACACTTGTGCCATTAATGCTGTCTGCAACACCAGCAAACATGCTGATTCTTTCCAGTACTTAGAATTTTAGGATAGTAGGTAGAGTATTAACTGCTTAAAACTGATTGAGGTCTGCCAAACAACTGGCTACCAAAACTGTCAGTCACTTCAGCAACTTTACAGGTATGTAAGGAGGTGCACAGTATTCTGTGACATTGATGCTGCATCTGTATTTTAACCAGGTTTTTTTTTTTTTTTGGAATATGTCCTCAACTACTCCTTTCAGAAAGTAAACCAAACTGCTTATGTTTGAAAGCTTCAAGGTAAGTTATCTCACATTCCATACACACAGCAGGCAAATACACATTCATTTCAAGAAAAGCTGTAGCATGCTCACTGGAACTTCAAGATTGGAAGAAGCAGATTCTTAAGCCAGGATTTCCCCAAGTGCACCAGGAAGACAAACAAAACCAACATGTAATGAAAGTCTCAAGTTTTGACACCTAGGGTATTTCTGAACACTCTTTAGGTAGTAAAATGCCACAAGTCAGTAATCACCATACATTTTTTTTTAAGCTTACAGATTATAGATCATTCCCTGCAAAAACGAACTAAGTTTTAGACTTAGGCTCTCATTTTCCCTTGTGAAATACTTTCAAATAACTTTAAGAAATATGGGTAAGGCAAGCAAAGTCACACTAAAAGACTGTCAGTAATTTCTTATCCCAGTTTCATACCGATTTTTGATTGAGTTCATCACTAAGCAGTTCATACTCCTTTGCCTTATCTTCTACTTCCTGAGACTTTTGATCATAGTTCACAGCTAGTTCTTCAAGGGCTTGTAACACCTCTTTAACTTCCTCTTTAGAAGCATCATTTTCTGCTTGAAGGCGATTTAACTCTGCTTGCAGGTTGTCTTGGTCCCGTCTGGTTGATGCCAGAAGCTGCAATATTGACAGAGATTTAATAAAATTACAACAATAAATAATTATGAAGAAAATTCCACGAATGTCTTGAATTTTATTAATGCTTTTAGCTACTACAGTAGCTCATATTTACATCCTCACTGACTAGCTTCATGCAACAAGGATACCAAGAACAGAATATAATGAACAACTAAATTTACCATATATATTTACAGTTCTTTAAGTTTTTAAATATCTTAAAAATAGAAGTGATTACAAATGAAGACATATAGAGATAGCAACTAGAAATGCACATGGAATATTTCAAGTTCTCAAAAAAGCCACTGAATACTACTCATGAATCTGAAACTGTCAACAGTCTAGGGACTAAACTTCCAGCATTTTAAAACTTAGCTGAAGTATAACTAGACAAAGAGTATGATTGCTAAGAAGCAGATTTATTTAAATTCGATGCAACAGTAGCTCCAGCTTCCCCAGTTCTTGGCCCATTTCCTTCTGAACATGTACACAAAGATTACCATTTTTTTAGAAACTTTGTGCTACAGAGAAATAATTTTTTTAATATTTTGGCTAAACGAAATTTTCATTATTGATAAGCATTTTCCCCCATTAATTAAGTTATATCCCTGTCAACATATGCATACAAATAATTTGAATATTCTAGCAAGTATGGTCTGAATTAACACATAGATACTTCTTTTTTCATTATGTGTCAATACCATTTCCCTCCTCTCTCTTCTCTCTCTGTACAGCAACTGACCAGAAGTAAACCTTAAAACATATTTCTTACACTAAATCAAGTTAATTTCAGTTTTGACAACTTGCTAACTTTGCATAGGGAAGATAACTGCTGCTGTCTTTGCATAAATTTTTTCAAATTCTTTCAATCTTCATGGATACTTAAGATCTAAGTAAACTGGTTTAAGTTTAGCCATCAGCACAGTGTAAGCAGGAGGAATGAACAGGCAGGAGCATTTAGATAAGGCATGGAAAAGAATTACTGTGCCATAGCAAGGTGCCATTCTACTCCCTGGTCATAAACTGTGACCTATTCCAAATATCTCCAATTTTTTTAAAGGAAAGACAAGTGAAAATAAAGATGCAAGAGCAAAACTCACCTCTTCCTGATCCAACATCTGTGTCTTCAGTTTTTCTACTAGTTGGCTCTGCTGATTAATTTCTTCATCCTGCAGTTGAAATAAGACTGTTCATTACACTGACAAATACCACTCAGAAGAAAAAAAAAATCTAAGAGCAGATGCTAGGTATCTAATTTTTCCTTATTCTGAGATAATTACACAACAAAGCAATAAAAGTAAAAACCAATCCTTTTTGTTTCACTGATTGATTCATTAGGCTCTTAACCTGCCATGTATGTGAACACACCATGCTTCAGAGACAAGTCTCACACCTATGCTTTTGCAAGTCTTCTCCAAGTTCTTCTAACTTCCAAGACACAATTTTTAATTAAAAGACTTTTTTCTATCTGAATACAGTACCACCACTTAAATTTGAGATTAAATTCAAATAAAATATCCCAAACATGGGAAGAAAAAACTTTTGTCTTCAAATTACTCATTTTCCCACTTCCATTATTTTCCAATTAAGAAAGGATACTCTCTTAGCACCAGATAAAGCAACTTTGATTTCTCTTAATCAGAATTAAGAGCAAGCACTCTCAGCAAATACTTAAACAAGTTGAGCTAACAAATGAATACTGGTAAATTAAATACGGAATCATAAAATATCCTGAGTTGGAAGGAGCCCACAAGGATCATCCAGTGCAACTCTCAGCCCTGTGCAGGACACCCCAAGAGTCACACACTGGGCCCGAGAGCATTGCCCACAGGCTTCCAGAACTCCGTCAGGCTGGTGCTGTGACCACTGCGCTGGGGAGCCTGTTACAGGGCTTGACCTCCCTCTGGATGAAGAACCTTTTCCTAATATCCAACCTAAACCTCCCCTGACACAACCTCAGGCCATTCCCTCAGGTCACAAGAGTGAAGATTTGTACCTGCCCTAGGCTTCCCATCCTGAGGATGCTGAAGGCACATTATACAATAATATAGTTCAAGACATATTTTGAAGAGATCTTACATTACTAAGAATGGCATACCTTGTCATCCAGTTGTTTGTAAAGTTTGGCAATTTCTTCCTCACATTTCCTTCTCTCAGCATCAGTGAAATTGCCAGTTACTCCAATTGTGGTAGCTGGTTTATCATTAGTAATAGTAATATCCTTGTCCACCGCAAAAGCTTCTAAGTTGGCCTTCTCCTTGTCAAACTGTTCATCAACTGGTACGGTCTCCCCTTAAAAATACACTTAATTTTAGCACAGTTAGCCATGACATATTTCCCACAAAATTACCCTTGAAAAGTATTAGCTATTTCCTACTAACAGTATTGCACAATTAATAATCAATTGAGTTCAGTTGATTACTTGGCAAAAAACCCCGACCACTAGATTATCCAAACTATTTCCTGCTTACCACAAAACATTATATTTCACCCAGTTACTCTGTTATGAGCTCCAAATTACACATCAAACCGTATTTTCTAGAAAGTCATCTAACTTTCCCAGAAGACAGAAAATTCTCCCTTTCTCTTGGCACTCTGTTTTGCTAGGTAGCCATATTTACTTTTACACTGCTTGGCTTCTAATTTAATATATTTTCAGTTACACTTTTATCCTTTTATGTTCATAAAGCTTTTTCTCATGAGAACACTTTAACTTTACAGAGAAGAAAACACCACATGCCAAGGCACTTCTCTGGTAAATTAAACTAAATTCCCTAGTGATTTACTCAAAACATTTTATGCAGTCCTCGGAAGGTACAGGCTCTTTCCAACACTCCAGTACCTCATGTTAAGTATAGTTCTTTCAGAATATTGACATTTCAGGTGTGGCCTCATACCAGCTCTATAAAACAATAAAAAACCCCAACAAAAACATCCTATCAAACCTATTTCAGCAAGCCCATTTTTTCAGATTTATATCAAGATGTGGTGCAATTGCAAAATCATATGCTACAGCTGCGAAACTCCACAATGTATCTGTATGACCTATGTTCCTCTTTTCTTGAATTTATGGCTTCACTATTAACTTGCATTTTGCCAGCAACTTGAATTGATAAGAAGTTAATCATTCAGGAAATATGAACAAGCACACATTTGGTACTGTCAGCAACTCTGGAGTTTGGGTGGGTTTTTTGCCCATTCACATTTGAGTTTTAAATGAGGGCAAGATCTTGTGATATTGTTTCGAATCAGAAAACCAGAGGAAACATTTTACTCAGTTTCTGCACTTACAAACAGTGTAAGTTTTTTGTCCCCCAAAATAAAATTTTTACAATGTATGTAACTCTAGTCCTGCTAGAAAACCAAGTGTTGAACAATCTAACATGAATACGTGTTCAGACATTTTTGTTCTATTTTTCTTTTGTTGCGATAACATGAAAAATATCACGCTCCAAAGTTGACTGAATACTACAGCTTTAATATCCTTATTAGTGTCTTGCATAGTGCTCTTGGCTATTTCTGGTAGCCTGAAAACTAATTCAGTGTCTGTTGTCCTGCCTAAAGTTTGCAGAATAATAATGTAACTGCTTCTCACCGTTCCTCCATCTGTTGAGCTCATTTTCCAGCCACTGTATGGTGTTACGCAGAGTCTTGTTTTTCTCTTTTTCCTTCTCATACTTTTTCTTCCACTGTTCTGCAGTGAGCTCCACATTGACACAGACTGTGTTCTTAATGGTCTTTGCTCTACACAGAAAAAGCAAAAAGCTCTGAGACTTCATTTTTAAAGAAAAGAATTAAAGGTTATTAAATAATATGTCCACATACCACTGGTGAAAGCGTAAACACTCCCACTTCTTCCAAAACCTTATTTCTATTCTCTGTCAAGTTACTATTTTCTCAATTGGACTGATACAACTGTCAATGGACAGAGCAACATAACTTTGGAAAGCTGAGAAATCTCAAGCCCATTGAATTGGAGAAATTCAGCTGCTTATCTTCACCTGAAAGAATTCAGGACAGTTGCACACAGTTTTGAACAAAGGGTAGTATTTCACATCTAGCAAACACTGTCCAATGGAGAGCACAACACTTTTAGGATGCAAACCATCTGGCTTATCTAAGAAACAGCTCACTTCAACCAAAAAGACCAGTTACTATGTCTCCACCAACCAAAAGGTGTTACAAGCCATTTCAATAACTTGTAGATGTGATTCTCTACATTCAGCCAGGTGAATCCCATTAAATTAGGCTTGGAGACAAAACTAGAGGCACTGACAACATATGAATGATGCAACGTATGTTTTTCATTATAGTGCCATACACCTCACTTAATGTCAGTAGTTTTCCTGGTTGGTCTTCTCCTACTGAATATCCCACCACAAAAATCAGAACAGGAAAAAAGCTTAATGGCAGTTAAACATCTCCATTGCCCTGCCCTGACTTCTGTAAGTACCTTTCTGAAAAATCTTAGTGAGACATTACTACTAAAAGAGACATGATTTTCTGCTACATTATATGATTATTACATAGCCTTCAGTTACTACAGCTGAGGGCTTCAGCATAAATTTGATATCCCCAGAAAGTTGAATTAACATACTGGACTAGCAGCATAAATTTGACATCCCCAGAAACTTGAATTAATATACTGGTGGCTGAGACAGAAGTGCACTCTGTTAACTTCTGAAGACATCAAGAGTACAAGGCAGTGAAACTACATAGCTGCAGCTGCAAAACACTTCCCAATAGCTCAATCACTAAATAATAAAAGGAAAGACCTCCTACCTTCTAAAAGGAAACCAAAAACCTCCACTGTTACAGAATGTAGTCATTACTCTACACTTACTAACTATTCATATTCTGCCAGATTTTTAATCTGATCTATTTTCCATAATACAAAACTTCTCAGAGAAGACCAGTAGGTAACTATCTTGTTGGACTGAAGTGGGAGAGGTACACTAACAGCAAAGACCAGATGGACTAGCAAAATATTCACTGCTTTTGTAATGTGCTGCAGAAAATGATGTGATTCAATCTAGTGGTCAGGAACTAGAGTATAACAACAAAGCATCAATAACAGAATAGTAAAGAAGAGCTACCTAACAAAACACCAAATTTGAAATGAGTATGTATAAATTCAGTTACAAATGACACAGGAATTCAGAAGTATCATTTCAAAGCTTACTGGACTGCTAGATACAAACCAGAGGAGAGGCTCTCCTGGCAAATAAAGGATTCAACTTACCAGGGGAGAGCTCCTTCCTACCTTCTTCCACTTTAGGGAGGGCAGGGGACAGGGAAGTACTTATAGCCCTCCAAGACTATACTTTAAACCACATTTTGAACCAAATTATATGGTCCTCCTTCAGGATCCTGACTAGTTTAAGATTTTTACATATTATGAAGTTGAGATAGATCACACCACTTAGCCATATATACACTCAAGAATTACAGAAAGAAAGTAAACATTCTAATTAATTTGTTTCAGGAATCTTAATAGAGCAACTTACTTATTTCTCATTCTGCATTTATTCCTATCAAGTCATTTACTCACCTTTGGCCGAACAGAAGAGTAGATTTAGTTTCAGATTCATTGTAAGAAGATGGAGAACAGCAAATAACAATGGTGGTTCTGCAATTACCCCCTAGTGAATCTTGAAGGATTCTGGTCATTTTGCTATCACGATATGGAACATATGTCTACCAAGAAAATGGTTAAATGATCAGTCACGGGTTTTCAGACACATTTAATTTGCTGAAATATGAGCTGTGCTTTTGCTAGGTATGACCTTATTAGAAAGACATTAAATTCTACTTTAATTCATTAGTCATAAAACTGAAGATGCCCAGGATGACAAAATTGTACTTCTATGTTTGGTAACCTTTAGAGGACAAGGAAACTTTCAGAATGATGCTCGGATCCCTCAGCATTAAAAGTAATTTATTAATCTTTACTGTCAATACAGTACAAGATTACTGTAGAGTACTGTGGAATAATGGCCACCTGCAATGCACTGGCTCATATCACTGAGATTGGTAAGAGTTTCTGCATAATATGTTCAGAGATGCAAACTTTTAAGTATAAAAAGACAAAACAGAACACTTACACTGCTTTCAGCCAGTGCTGAGATGACATTTCCAAGAGCAGACAAAGACTTGTTGATGTTCTTGGCCTCATCCAGCACAGCACCTTCTGCTCCAGTTTTACTAACCTATACATTATTTCAGGACATTAATAAATGAATCTTCAAGAACCACCTTCAACATTTATAATAAAACTTATGCAATTTCTCCACTTATAAGTCAGTCTCCCTAACTTTATGAGGCACACATAAGCAAACTCTTCCTCAGACTTTTCCTGATTCATTATCAATTTCTCATTCAAAACTCAGTGTCTGAAGATGTTTCTCATGTTTTTAACTGAAGTGAATATTCTCCCTGCAAAATACACCTTTTTGTAGAAGATAAACATATAGTTAAAACTTCTATCAAATTAACAACTTCAAATGTTTTTTGAAGTTTGACAAAAAGATGGAATTCCTTAAAAGTAAATATGTATTATGAAAAGTGTGTCCAGAGATCATCCTTAAAACCAAACCACCTCTCTCCTCTAAAAACTCTAACAAAACAAATTATAAAACCCAAACCACATACCACTACTACCCCTGGAAAATACAGTACAGTCTTCACAAGCAGAAATTTGTGAGAACAGATTTTAGAGGCTGAATCTGACCTACATGAGTGCTCTAGGAACTTAAGTAGGTATCAGCAGAAATGTGAAAAAATCTGACATGACACCATTCTACTTACCTGCCTCAAGGGCCCACTTTGACTTACAGTTCTATAACCCTCCCTTTATTATTTCCACCAAGCTGTGATCATGACTACAGTTAAACAACTCTCCTTCCCTGTGCTTAAACTGTCACACAGCATTAGAAAACTCCATGTATTTCAAAGGGACTGGGGAAATGCACAAAAGTGAAGTTTGAAACTAACAAACAGTGAAAGGAGAACTGCAACCCAGCCCTTTTCTTTAAAAGAAAAAAAGGCTAACTAAAGAAACACACTTCAGAATAAACACAGGACTAGCGACAACAATAAGGTCATAGTACAACAATGCAAGGAAAAACAACAGCAAGCAGAAATTACTGAAAAAAATGGAGGCAAAGACAAGGATAAACCCAGAAGTAAAGATGAAATGTCAAAAAGCCAGCTTAAAAGACCAACCACAATATGTATTTTCTCCCCTGCTTTAAGCCACTGACAGGAAAGCAAGCTGTCATTTTAACCAATGTTAATCAGAATTTCAAATAAAGAAATAGGGTATCACTACGTAAGAAAACCCAGATATTCTGCAACCATAAAACTTTATTCCTGTACCTGGCTAACCCACACATCTATACACTTTTTTTATTTACTCTCAGATACCAAAACTGAACTCTACCCTCTTTCCCCACCCTAGTCCAGATTTACAGTCACTGCAGAAATGCAGATCAGCTTAAAGTAGTAGAATCTAACAGCCAAGCCAGCCTAGGATTCAGAAACCATGTTTCAAAGTTAAAATTAACACACCTCAGAGATGACAACTGAGCAATCGGTATAACACTAACATAAAATACTTGACTCTATAGAAAAAATACAGAGCTTTTCAGAGCAGAAAAAGTTTTTTAATTACCTTCTCACTACCTGCCAAGTCCACAAGGTAGAGTTTGCCACTTAGTTTCTGTTCTGTTTGAGTATTCTCTTGTTTTACATTAATAAGAAAAATACTATGACTTCGGGAGCTGTGTTCATTCATATCTATAATACAAAATAAACACGTTGTCAAGACGATTTGTACAACCAATCTCACTTAAAACAACACCTTCCCACAGTGCAGCAAGAGATCCAGAGCTACTGAAGCTGTATAGTGCAATCTCTCACTACTACAGTACAACTACAGGCAGCAAAATGAATGGTATAATCTAATTGAGTAACAAAGATCCCGTTTTCTCTTGGGCTCCTATTAATATCACATAAATTCACTCATCATAGCTAGGTTTGCTAGCTTTTCAACTATGGATTTCACACATTAATTTACTTAATTAGAACAGAAAGTATATCTAGATCTTGATAGGAGAGTCTTTTGTAGACCTCAAGTGTACCACATTTTATCCTTATGCGAAAATGTTAACTGGCAATAGCCTTTCATCCCTGTTTTGTACTGCTCCCTCTGCTTTGAAACATTAAGTAAAAACAAGACCTGTTGAATTTAAAGTATTACTTTAATCTATTAACAAAATTTAAGCAGACTGCAATCTGAATGAGAACATCTGCCTATTTCTTCTTCCTTTTAAATATAAATCTCTCACAGTTCTAAAAGTACCAGCTTACTGATGTTAAAGAAGCAAAAAACACAAAATAATATTCTATCCAAATTTCCTTGGTATAGTTCCCATTTCAGAACTTTTTCACTTAGGAGCAATGAAGCATAACTGCAAGACTGAATAATTTCTTAAAAGGAACATTGTACTTTTATTTTTGATCCTTAACTGAAGAAACGAGAGGAAAACCCTTATGTTTTCTTAATGACTGTATATTCTCTCTTCCTGAATAAAGAACTAGACACAGGAAGACTGTGCAACCTCCTCAAATTGGCTCTGAGACTTGTCACCTCACTTGCTAAGAACTCAAGTCTTACTTAGAATGCACCTACAACCTTTCTTGTCCTCTCTAACCCCTCTGGCAATTCCAAATCCTGCTCCTTGTGGGAATTTGAAGACCTATGACATGGCTCCTTGCAACTCAGCTGCATGCTACAGCCAAAAATCTTGGGATCTTGGGATGCTGCTTAAATCTGCAGCAGGTCTGAATTCTGATCAGTTGCTCTTAGAATATGCAACAGAATGATCAAACTGTGGACAAGCCACGCTTACATATTTCTAGGTTAATTGAAACTAATTCCACAAACTGGGATTTTGCACTATTCCTAAGGAGAACTACACCTTTTTCTCCAGTGACTCATAGTTCCTCACTGATGACTTACTTTCTCCTTTAAATCCCAGTGTAAGCAACATCACCTAACCAGAAACAAACTATTTGTTTCTGAAAGACATACTGAAACTGCTTATGCCAGACCCTTTCAAAAACCTGAATTATTTAGCTCACTATTTTTGCCTTCCCTACTTTTTTGAGGTATACCAGAAGCAAACAGATAAAACACTAAAAGCAAACAGAAGATGATACTTACTTGTAACTGCTACATGTCGATTTGATTTTCCTTCATCTATAGTATCCATAACTTCCTCTGGACTACATACAAAACGCTCTGTGCAACCCTTTGGAAAAAAAAAAAAAGGGGAGGGGGGGTGAAAAATAACACCACACCAAAAAGGCAAAAGTAAATGGTGCACACAAGAGAAACGCAAGATGAAAATATATCAGACTGATGCTCACCTTTACATAGGGAACTCTATTTTTGTCCTCATGAACAGAAAGATTGGTCTTTGAAACTGGAAGAGAAAACATTCCAAAGCTAAGGTGAAACTGAACGAAAACACTGTGTACAATGCAGACCCAAGCCATAAATGCTACCTCTCAGCAGCACTTTACAAAAACTTAACATACAAGAAACCACCACCACTGCAGCTCCAGTAATATTATACAAATGAGCCCCATGCTTTCCCATCATGATGTATCTTTATCATGCAAAGGTTATTAGCATAATGAATACCTAAGTAACATATGGTGCTTTTTTAATATGTTCCCCCAGAAAAATTTATTTTATACGTTCAATACCAATAAAAGTCTTACCATCCAAAAGGTCCCTTATTTTATCCAAGTATATTTCAAAATATGACACCTAGAAGTAAGAAGAGGAACAGAGATACATCAGAAAGCAAAAATGCTTTGCTTCTTCATCACAAGGCTTCAGCATGATTACTACTACCTCCCACATAACCCTACATCCAGCTCAAGTTCTTAAGGCACAACTAAAATACACCTTTAAGAAGAAATTGTTTTGATCAGAAGTTTCAATCACTATCAGCACTGCCATAGGTTATCAATACAGTTTCCATCAATGTTCCATGGAACAAAATTAAAGTGTTAAGATAATTCTTCTTTAAGAAGAATCAGTTACTTCAGAAATAACTCAGGTTATCAGGTTTCCAAGTTACAGGCATTTGAAACAGATACAGAATATTCATTTACCCACAGACTACCTTCCAGTTTTAATACAGATTAAATAAGTAAAAATGAAGAAAAGTTTACCTTAATATGAAACTCAAGATTCTCATCCATGGAATAAATATAATTAAAAATATCTTGCACTATTCTTGGAATAATGCCCATTCCATCTGGGTCATGCAGCTTCCCCTTAACAGAAAAAGATACAATACAACAAAAAGTTCATCCTCAATCTAGCATTACAAACTACTCAAACACAAAGCATCTGGTTCAGGTTAACAGACAAAATGCTGACAAGTATGATGCACTCACTCTATTAAGTATTGTCAACCATCCTTTTAGCCCCAGCATTCCCCAGAAGTGAAAAGAAGAGCCTCAGAACTCGCCTAAACTACTACAAGTGAAAATATGCTATTGATATTATTCTTGTTTTTCTCATACTGCTACTGAGGGCTGAAAAAAACCCACACTAATTGCCATTCTCAGCCCTAAAAAAAATGGGGCATCAAAATGTTGCAAGAAAACAAGCAGACATCTTATTTCTACAAAGCAAAGACTATTGTGATGAAAAGACATGACAGTAAGAGAAAATTATTTAAACATTTCTTACTTCCATAGTGTGTGTCTTTCCAGATGATGTTTGCCCATAAGCAAATATTGTACCATTGTATCCCTCAAGTACATCTAAAGGGAAAGAGTATTTTCATTAGCATTCACTTCCTTCTTCTAAAGATAAGTTGAATTAAATAGAATGCAAGCAGGCAGGTCCTAAAATGTCCATCAAGTTAAATCACTGAATGTTTGGGAACCTTGTGCTAGAGTTAGGGGGAGGGAGAGTGTTCCTCCCTACACCTTTTAATGCATTTTGTCATCACTGACTGTGGCTTCGAAGTTGCCTGTACCAGAAGTGTACGTTTCTTCAACACAAAAATCAGGACTTAACAGTCAGGAACAAAAAGGAAATTGAAACAATTGCCAGGCTGAACAGATGGTCTTTGATATGTCACAAGAAATCAAACATGAGAACACCATGATATTTTCTCCCTTCAGGAAAGTTTAAGTGTCATGAGAACGAGCAATGCCCTAAGTTATAAACAGCTTGCTCTTAGGCCATACGTTTCTATTTCATAGTTTTGGATTGAGGCATGAGGGGCTGGTGGATTGGCTTGTTTACATGTAAGTTACTGCAGAATCACATCCTGCAAGCAAACTTTAATTTTCTAAAAACAAGCTCGAGTAGATACTACAAATGGTGAGGTCTTTGACACTCATATCCATTCAGCCATTTGACTCACCACCAGAAGTCACTTGCCACTCGATGCAGTACAGCTCAGAAAGGCCACACAGAGCTCAGAGTTTTACATGGAGAAAAGGGGCAGCATTACAATTCTTAGCTAAATGCAGTTTTCAAGTAGCAAACTTCTGATCTGAGCCTGATTACTATTTAACTCAATAAATGGCTAAATACTTGCAGCAGCATGGATTTCCCAGAGCAATTCACTCTTCTAATGACGAAGATCCCCATATGTTTACCCAATATTCTCTTGTCACTAATAGCTGATATTTCAGGGGTTTCTGACAAGGCTTTGTAAAGCTGTTTTGAAAGTTGGGTCAATTAAAACATATTGATGCCCTCAAGAAATTAATGCAGTTTATTTTCAGGGAACTACTGAATTGCTCAATACAAAAACTTACTGCGGCATATCCTTCTTTGTGACAAGACTTGATTTTCTGAAGTTACTAGGCCAATTATGACAATTTAGTTTTGGAGAAACTGTACACCCTGACATGCACAACAATAACTCATATTTCACCATTTTCATTTCCTCTTACATGCCTCCAAACAAACTTCTGTATTATGTTTTTCACCAGTAAATTTGGGGGGATGGGGGGAATTGGGAGAGCAGATGACCCACCTCAAACCTATTAACAGCAGTTATTAGGATTAATTTCTGACAAATTATTTCAAACTATCATTGCAGAGAACTGTAAAAAAAACACTAAAACATAACAGGTAAATGTTATCAAATGTTGCAATCAACTGAAACAGCAGGTTAAGCACTGACATAATTTAACAGCTCAACTACAGAATGACTACAGTACAGTGCTACAATCCATGTTGGCACTTATTAAACATTCTGAAGATAAAAGGCAGCAATAAAGTATTAGTTCTGACCACTGAAATCCACAGGAATATGGTATTTTCTTATGGTAAAGTTGCTCTTCCACCTTACCTTTGACAATCTTTTTAGCACAGTCATTGTACACTTGTTCTTGTGATGTGTTTGACTGGAATACACGGTCAAATATATATGGCTTGGACTATAAAAAAAGAAAAAAAACAGAGAAGAGTTATCAAAAAATGCTGAAGCATAACTGGAAGGGGTTTGTTAACAGTTTAAAAAGTATCCTACACTGTCTCAGCCCAATCTTCTATTTTAAGCACTTGATGACTGAAGAGAGGAAATCAGCTTATACAGTGCTGCCTAAATCTTCACACGCTTGCTTACAAGTAAGGCCTTGAATTAAATATATTTGGGTTTAAATTGTTATCTAAACAGTTCTGCAAAACTACTCTGCCACATGACCTCAAGTTACTTGATTTACAAGGTAAGCCAATGCCTGGTCTGTACATCTGAGAACCCCTTATTCTCTTCTACTTTGGAAGTAGGTTTACTCTGGTAAACACAAATTAGTAAAAACAGCTTATACCCCACAACACAGAGCATCTAGATTGGTAGTATTTGTTTAAAAAAAAACCAAAAAGAAACACTCAGTGCAAATTTTTGTGCCATATAAAATATGGCTTAAATGAAGCTCCCCAAGCAGAAGAAAAGGTTACACTGGTGAAGAGAACCTTTCACAAGACTCATTTTGGAGGAGACTATATAAGGAAGATCTGACAATTTTGAGAGGAATGATGGGTATTGCTTTGTTCTAGAAAAGAGATTTTCATAACAGTTCTAAGCAGTTGGCAATTCATTAGGATATAAACAATTATGCTCATCTTACAAAGCTCAAATTTTTGTAGCACTTTCAGAGCTTGATTTTGTAGCCAGCCAAGCAGATGGGCGAAGTTTATCTAAGAACCTAGGTCAGTTAACATTGTTAAACTCCCTGCAACTGTTAAGTGTTCCATTCTGCCTAAATTTAATGCACTATCATCCTCCCGCAAGGATATTCTGGAACTGGTTCTCTGGCAAAGAAACAAGTATGGCTTCCATCTTTCATCCACCCACAACATTTCCCCTCCCTGGCCTGACCTTCCATTTGTCTTTTAATAACATCTAGCACCATAGCAAACAAAGCTTTTTCAGACTAAACATATTTATCTGAGGCCTTGAATTCAGGTGGATGAGTGCCCTCTTGGAAAAATAATTACATGCTCACTGTATAAATATGTTCAAGAAACCACAAGACTCAGTAGGCAGAAACTGTCCCTAAGGCACTGAAGTTTGTCAGAACACTTGTTTCACAGCTGGAAAACACCTTTCTCCATTACTCATTTCAGCTTCAAAGACACCTCAAATCCCTATGTTCTAGGTAGAATTGAGGCCATTAGATACACCAGGAGGGAGACAACTAACAAGTTCAAATAACCCTGAGGTAAGAAAATGAAGATTGAGAACACATTACACAAAAAGGAAAATCCTGTAGAAAAGATGACACCATCTTTCTCACTAGCAGCTGTAATTTCAAAAAGCCTCCAATTTCACACATATCAATCAGCTACACCATACACTGCAAGTCAGCTACATCACAAAACATTAATCATCTGTTTCATGCTCAAGTGCATATTTATAGGCACTGAAATAACTCCATTGTGCAGCATCCTATTTACCACAGTATACTGCAAAAATATAGTGAGAAAAGTGATAGGGTCCAATGTCATTGTAAACGATCCATGTGACATTAGAAATCTGCATGTTTGTATTTTAAAGATTTAAACATCCTTCAAATTATCGCTCCAGAAAGTACATAGACAACTACCATTCCAATTAATTGATGTTAAAAGCACTAGGGAAAGGTCCTGGATACAATCTTCTGGCAGTCTATGCAGCAACTGTCAATGATACTAAGTATATCTCACAGATCACAACATACCTGATCTTTGGGGTTACCAACAGAACGTGACATTGATGAGAATGGAAAAGTACATTAACATGTGAACATTATTTTGCATAGTATACATGTGACTGTATACAAACACATCATCACATATTTATCTGTTACTACAGAGTATTTCTGATGCCAAATTGCAGAAAGATCCCTTGTTTAAAAAGAACTGTAGGCACAACCTGCACTCATCTGCAACCATATTGCAATCTTCAGGTATTTGCAGAAGATTCTAACAAGGCTTCCCTTCTCTACATTTTTAAACAACACTTAGAGGGATTTAGTTTGTTTCTAACTCTTCTGTCAAGCAAAGTTTGACTGAATTGAACTAATCTTTATCTGTGTTAAAGAAAAATATTATTAATTCGAGAGTAAACTGTAGACACAGAATACTTTTTGATTATCTACTCTCTAATTGTCATTTAAATGCCTCCAGAAGAGAACAGAGCCAAATTACTGTATCTCATTTAATTACGGTCATTTTTGTTCAACACAATGTTAATATAAAAAGCAGCACATATGATGAATGCTATGGACTAATAAGCACAGAAAATCAAGCTGCAAGGCCTTCATTTGGGCAGTATTGCCTTTAATTGATCTTGTTTATTTATACAGTGAAATCTGCTAAGCACATGACCAATTCCAATTTCCCTCAAGTTAACAACCGCTACCAATATATAAAATTTAATAATCTTGGCCTAAAGAATCCTCACAAGGGGGTCCTGTTGTCACTTGTCACTTCTCCATCCTTTGCAGGTGGAAAGTGGAATATCTGCTTACACGTCCTCATATGTTTATCACACGTATGAAAATCTATATTAGTGGCATGTCCCTGCTCCATCATCACTGATTCAGTATCTATCTAATCAAGTAGGTTTAGACAAGCAGGTTCCAGGATAATTATGTTTTAAGAATGCAAATTACTCCCACTCAGTATGGTTTCACATCTTTGACATCTACAACGCTATGTCTTATCACTTCTCTTTACAGCCTACTTTCTGCAGTAAACAAATCTAAAACAGTATCACACAGATTACCATGCCCTAGAAAGTCTCATTACTTTTAAGAGATTAATCAAGAAAGATTAAAGTGTCAGATATTTCTTCTACACCAGATGCCTTTTCTTCCCCAAGCAGTAAACAATCAGATCTGATGAATCGAAGACACACAAGGCCCAAGCAGCATTACCACATGGTGTCCATTACAGATAGTAGCTGTGCCACTAACACAGCACGAAGCTGCTTTGAGATCCCCAGAAATTTTTGAAAACTGGTGCTCAAATTCTATTAAAAATTTAATACATATGGCCTTACAAGCAAGACATAAAATACCAAGCAAACAAGCAGAGCTACTTACTTCCTCTCTCGGAATCTTTTAGCTCCTTGCCTAGCACCTCTTTTGTCTGTAGTCAACCACAAAACAACTTCAGCTCCCACAGTCACCTTGTACTTGAAGGGATGTGGTCTCACAGCAAAAACTTTCCAAGCGCTCTCACAGCCTTCAGAAAAGTGCAGCTGCCAACACGATTTAGCAGTAGTTAAACTGAATCTTAAGAAAGGGATGATGCTGAAGTACACAGTTCCATAGCTAACTTAAAGAGTAGCTACCCATTACATAAAATAATGCTCAGCCAATTTAAGTTATACAAAATCTGGAGTACATGTGGGGTTTTTTGGAAAAGTTTTTTGTCAATATGTTCAATGAGGACTACAGAAAATCTGCAATCACAACTGCACTGAAAACTTACATCAAAAGTCCGAGGAATGCTTAAGGCTATGTCCATAGAAGTAATTTAAAAAAAAAAACAAACCCTTATTACTATTGCAATTTTCCATAAAATACAGAACTGGCTATTTGTAACATCACCTGACTTCATTCACCTTACTTTTTATGCATGGATGTCTGAAGTTAAGTCAGCAGTGAAAATTCACTTCAAAAATCAGCATGTGATATTTTTCTATCACAACACATCCAGAAACTCTTTAGTGTTTTTTGCTAGAATGGACAGTCAAAGCAATGCTACAACACCTATTCTTAGCTTATTCTTGGTGAAAGGTTAAAGTAGTACATAATGGGCTTACTCTGCCTTTAAGTTCTGCATCTATAAAGAATGTTCTTCCCATCAGCACAGAATACTTTAAAAGAACAATCCAACATGGAATAATTTCTGGAAAGTATGATGTCAGATACCTGACTCAGTTCTTCCTTTTACTGAACTAAGGTATTGCTGCTTTGACACACCTAATCGAGTTCAGCACAGCCAATGGACGAAAAGGCACAGCTACAAATTAATATTTTCATTTTAGAATGAGGATTTTCTTCTTGTCTTAGCCCCATGCAGCTGATACAGAACAGTCAGTGAATCTCAGCCCTTTTTGTCCTCATTCTTATTTCTGTGCAAATACTGCAACTCAAGTATTAACTTCTACAGCAGTTATTTATTGCTAGAAATGACTAAAACATGTGATTAAAAAAGTTGTAAATTGAAACTTAATTTCCAGAAGGGAAAGAATAATTTTTCAATAAATGTTTCAGCCACACTTTATTTTAGTAAAAAGGTTCTTCTAAAGAGAAAAGCAAGCACTGCTGTTATAAAACATCATTGAATTTCAGAAAAATCCCCAACAAATATGAGCAAGGTGTTTCTAAGCAAGGGACGCAGCAGCCAGGGAGCAAAGCTCTCCCTTTACAGATTCCTGTAAGCCAGATTTGTTTTCTGTTAAATCATCACACCACTGTCACCTGAAAAGCATCTTAGTTACTCAACATTTAATGGAATAAAGTAAGAAAAAGAATTAGAGTAACACTGGAAGAATAGCATTATTTCAGCTACAGATTGCAATTCCTGATTCATATTTAAAGTTCTACTGTAGACCTGATGCATTTTTTTGTGTCTCTAATTAAATACTGCTTTCTATTGCATTAGCAAACAATAACAATAATAAAGTTACTTTAAGAACACATCTCACTTCTTGAATTTATACAGACCAGTACAGCCTTCAGCATTTTTCTTTTTAAAAACCTACTACTAAAAGCTGCAGTAGTAGCAAGTGACCTTCATTACCTGAGTCTAACAACTTTCTAATCTACCCTTCTCATTTACGATCCAACACTAGTTTAAAAGAAAATTAAAAAGAAAGCCAAATATCTCAAGCTCTCTCCAGGGTTACACTACATAAAAATAGTACTTAAGCAAATATGAAAATACAGACAAGTAGCCATGATTCTTTCCTAAAAGCGATACAAATAAGGACTATATTATGATTGTTACTAAAAAACATTTGTACAACAGAGACATACTGCCCATTTTTGTGCACACCAATAAGGCCTCACTACTTCAGCCACTGGGTAGCTACTGGTTTTGGTTCAGGCTTCAGTTCCAAACTCCCAAGTGTCACTGGATTCACTAATGTATCTTTCAGGCAGTTTTAAGATGAACAAGACTAGCTATAGAAGGGTTTTTAAAGAAGATGTATAGAGAGGTTATGCAGAACTATACAGCTACTCAGTTGCATGTAGTTTTATACTTGAAAAATCAAAGGACTTAATCCTATATCAAACTGTTCTTCCTCCCTGTTCCATCTTACTCAAAAGCCTGAAACCCATGAGCACATTGCTATCAATTTTCACATAGAGGTACATTTCTAATGTTTAACATAAAAGTCATATAATGAGTCACCCTACCAACTGTTTTAACAAAATTCTTATATTTAATTAACAGGAGAAGCCATTAGGAAAAAATAATGAATAGGATATTAAGATAGAAAGAAGCCACCTTTAATCAAAAAAAGCTCTTTACTAGTTAAAGTTTCATCCTGTGCAAAGAAAATACTTTGTTACAGAGTCTGCTCTTTAAAGCAGACCAACACCATGTCCCCTCAAACTGCTGTTACACACTAGTTACAGTTAAAACTATTATTTTATCCAATGCAAATCAAAATGACTCACTTGTCCAGAAAGACAACGATGACATCAATTACATAGGAGATAGGAAAAGAATGGAATACGGCTAGCTTAGAGATGAGGGGAGCGAAAGAGGGAGGAAGGTTTGGTTATAGTCACTGATTTCCCTCCCCATCCTCCTCCAGAGGAGTCAAATCTGCAGTCTGCGATCAGCTCCACTTCCGCTGCCTCCCAGTTTTCACCCCCCATCGACCATTACAGGCAACTCCCAGGCATTATTAAAGCAGCCTCCACTGTTCCAGCACCAACCCAGGCACCCACAGGAGGTGCCAAGCCCTTCAGGCAGCTGAGCAAAGCAGCTATAAAAAACCAAAAGTGGCTCAATTACTGCTCAACAGGCAGCCAACGTGACAGGTAGCAGTAAGGGCAGAAACCAAAGAGACAAAGTAACCAAACACACAGCTTATATGGAGGAAGCCTTTTAGACACTGTTTCATGAGCACTGCTTCTGTTATCCTCCTTTGGGCAATTGCAACACAAAAACAAGTAGTGGTTGGCTACAGGCTCAGGTTAGAGGGTCCCGAAATTTGTAAAAACTCAGTCAAAGTGTTAAAAACAAAACCACCAAACACAAGTTATTGTCCCAACGTTTTAGAGATTTAAGTCATAATTTGGAGGATATCAATCTTGTCCTGTAGCCACCATTACAAAGACAAAATCAGAGAATATAAAACCTTTATTCAAATTTTATGAAACAAGACACGAATAGTGTCACTGCTACCCAATCTAATAATTTTCGGGGCATTATTCTCCAGGTCAGAAATGGCAAGCGCTGGGCCCAGGACAACTGGGAAATTTGCTCTGATTTTTACCAAGCAGAAATCACCAAGGTACAGCTGGCAACACTAAACATCAATCCTGAGCAGAAAGCCCCACGTGATCCCTCCGGAACACTCCATCATATTGCTCTACTCAGATATGGAACAACCTCAGCACAATCTACATTTTGGATAATTTTAAAGTGCAATTAAAGAGTATTTTAAAAAGATAAGCTTTCATTTATAGTAGGACCATTGAAAGAAAATGTGGAAAATTTATTTTTTAAGATAGAAAACATCAAGGTTTCTAAACTAAACTGTGGATTATAAACAGATTATGCAGTGTCACAACGCATGGGTGATGAAAGTGAGATTATTCACTCCAGTTAATTTTTCCTTTTCCAGGTTTGGTTCCTTACTCTGAGTTTACCTGCACAACATCAAGAAGAAGTGACGTACCCCAAGACAGTAAATTGCCAGCTGAAGTAAACCCAAACTACCTCATATCACAAGCATGCTATTGTTCTTGTCACTCCAGACTCATGGAATTCCATATTTTATAGACAAATTCAGCTGAATATTAACAGACTAAAGCACTAGTATTTAGTGACTCATCTTAAAAAAAAAAGTATTTTATTAAACTGCCTCCTGCATCTTCAGATGCTGTGCAAAAAATAAAAAGCTCAAAAAACAAACATAAACCCCCAAAATTTTAACACGGATAACTACAATCTAAGGTACTTTCAGCAATGCAGAATCAAGTATTCTCTCTCAAGAAATATGTTTACATGAAAACACAAATTAAAAGTTAACAAAAATAAAACAAACATTGGGGCTGAAGTGTGTTTGCACAACACCAACCAAACACGGCAATTAACTACTGTACTTTATTTTTATATTCCAGTTCCACTTTGTAGCTAAATATGATCCACTTAACAAAAAGGAGAGGATTATCCTTTCCCCTGCAACATCCATATTGTTTTTAACGGGCCTCATGCCTTGCAAGGAGACTCCAGTTAAAATACATTTACAAACACGTAGTAAGGCAAACAGTCTGTTTATTCTGATTTAACAACAGAAAGAAGTGGTCAGCTGAAGACTAATGTACAGATCTCGAGAACTAATTCTCTGAAGCCTACACGTTCGTTCCGCATTTCTTCCCCCAAACTCTCCGCAGACACTTATCCAGAGGCAGCTCCCACGCGTGCGTTTTGAGCGCGTATTTAGCGGTCACACAGCACGGCCGGACGGCCCGGGGACGGCCCGGCCGGCGGACACACTGCGGGACTCGCCTTCACCCTGCACCTCGGCACTTGGGCCTCTCGCTGCAGCCTTTGTCAAAGGTCTCCTGAGCTGCCCTCACCGCCCTGTCCCCGCAGCCCCACGCCCCTCTGCCCCCACCGCCTCCCGCCCCTTGCCTCACCGCGCCCACACCCAGACCAGCCCACCCCGTCCGTAGCTCTCCCTGCCCCCTTTCCCTCGGACTCCAAGGAAGCCGCTCCCCGTCCCGAGGCGTCCCCGCCCGCGGGCGCTCCCGCGCCCTCCCGCCTCACAGCGCGCCCATCCCCGCGGCGTCTGACCCAGCCGACCCCTGACACCCCCTCCCTCCCCCGCGGCGCTTCCCGTCTCTCCCGCCCGGGGCGGCCCCTCACCGCGATGACGACGGTGTCTTCGCCCTGGAACTTAGCGATGTACTTGTCGCCTCGGGCCACTTCGGACTCGTTGAGGGGCCTGAAGCGACACATCACTTTGATGTTACACTCCGCCGGGTCCGCCATCTTAGGCCACCGTCGCCTCCGGAGCGCTCAGCTTCGCCGCCACCAGCTGCCGCCGCCGCACCACCCGCACCGGGGGTGTCGCAAGCCGCCGTGGCCGGGAAACCCGCTCCTGCCCCGACAGGAGGGAAAAGGGAAGGGCTCCTTCCTGGCCGCCGCCGCCGCCTCCCGCTCTCACTTCCTCCCCAACATGGCACCGGCCATGGCGGCTGCGGCCGCGGGTCCCGCCCCGCCGGTGGGGCGGACGGGTGACGTCACCCTCCGCAGCGCCCGCCCCACCCCCAGACCCGCTCTGTGCGCAGGCGCAGCACCGCCCAAGGCGGGGCCGGCGGGGCAGGGGCGGGGCTGCCTCAGGCGGGCGGAGGCTGCGATGGCGCCGCCCGCGGCCGCCTACGGTGTCCCGTCGCACCTGGAATCACGGAGCCATAGAACCATAGAATTATAGAATTATAGAATCATGGAATAATCACGGTTGGAAGACACCCTTAAGCTCATCAAGTCCAACTGTCAACCCAGCACTACCACTGTGACTCCTAAAGCACTGATCCGTATCACCCAGTGCCAGATCCAGATGCCTCTTAAATACCTCCAGGGATGGTGACTCCACCATGTTCCCGGGCAACCTGGCGTCATCCACACAGAATCACAGATTCAGTTAGGTTGGAAAAGACCTGAGGTCATCAAGTACAATCTATGACCAAACACCATCATGTCAGCTAACCGCCACATCCAGTCTTTCCTTAAACACATCCAGGGACCTCCACTGAGCAGCCCATTCCAATGTCTAATAACCATTACTGTGAAGTGTAGGGTCTGACAAGCCCCTGTCCTGGCAGGAAGCCCTTGTTTAGATAAAGGGAACTGCAAAATCTCCAGACGTGGGGTCTGATAAGCCCCTGCCCTGGTGGGGAGGCCTGGAGATAAAGAGTTCACACAATCCCCCTGCAGGCCCCTGTTTGGGAAAGAGAGAATCTTTGTGGTTACGGCGAGAGAAGACAGACCCATGATCCTCTAGGAAACTCTATGTAAAATACCCTAATACCCATTGGTTTCTCACCCTTTCACACCCACCTCTGTACCCCCATAAAAGAGACCCCCCTGCCCCGAGTTGGGAGGATGTGTGTCTGGTCTCCCATTCGCGGAAGATGGAAGAATAAAGCAGCTTCTGCGGAACCACCAGCAGGACCTCTCCTCTCTCTGTCCGGGCCTGGCCAGGGGGGTTTGCCTTGCAGAGCAGAGCTGAAATCACTGCTGAATCACTAAGAGCTGATGGCTGCTGAGCCAGGCATCTCTGCCGGCAACCCCGGCCAACAGCTGAGAGAAGCCACGACCCCCTGGGAGACGGTTCCTCACGGGATCACCTCTCTGGATCCACTACGGCTTCTTGGGTCTGAGCCTCTGACCCCAACCAGCACCGGCCGGGTGAACCCCCAGCCTTATTACATTAGTGAAGAAATTCTTTCTACTGTCCAACTTGAACCTCCCTTGGGCCATCTTAAGGCTAAGTCCTCTTGCGCTGTCGCTGGTTTCCTGGGAGAAGAGACTTGACTACCACCTGGCTACAACCTCCTTTCAGGCAGTTTTGGAGAGTGATAAAATCACCCCTGAGCCTCGTTTTCTCCAGGCTAAACACCCCCAGCTCCCTCAGGCAGGTTTTCGGCCACAGGGCTGCAGGGATGAGGCCTCGCTGGCCGCCCTGGGCACCGATCCGCGCTGCCCCCTCAGCTCCGCTGGCGCCAAAGGACGCCGGGCACAGCGTGCAGGGGAGAGCACTGTGTATGTGACAGAAAGCCGAGGGGCAAGGCATGAAGTAAAGGCTTACAGCAGGCAGTTGAGAGAGAAATCTATGATATTCGGGGTTTTTAGTTAGTTTGTTTACGTTTCTTTTCCTCTGATAGCTAAAAAGGGGGAAATCCACATCGGTGAGGCGTTCACAGATGCCGGGGAGCTGCCGGTGTTGCCGTGAGCCTCATGGCGAGCGGGATCAGAGGACACGCAGCCCACAGCCCGTGGTGGCACCCCCGGGATGGAGAGTGGCACCACCTCTTCATGCCAATTGTAAAAAAAAAAAAGGAAATCTGGAAAAAAAGGAAAGCAATTTTTTAGGCTTAATTTTTTGCAAGCTTGTTTATGTATTTATTACAGGGGATCTAAATCTAGTCGATCAAAACTTAAGGACTGTATCTAGACAAAAAATATATCAGGTAAACCATTCTGACAGAGATTCCCAAGAGTCTCACACCTTTACAACTGTGCCTCTTACATTCAGGCACAAATTTTCAGATTGGAACAAAGTGCAAACACATGGTTTGCCTGAGTTCTGTCAGTTTCCTGACAGAAATCATGATTTTTACTGGAAAATTTTCAAATAGTCTTGAAGATAATAACAAAAAACACCATAAAAAATAATAGGGAGACTTTCTCTTAATTTAGTATATTTTAGTAGGCCAGAATGACCCAGAGGAGCAGTGTGCTTCCCTTAAAAGTACTCTTTTTTCATTATTACAAATGGAGTAACTACTGTGAATTTTAACAGGGACCTTTTGTTAACAGACATCCCCCATTTTTAAGATTTCTCAGCTTAGGGATTTCAGTGATGTGCTTTTACTTAGGACAGGGTGCAAGGCAAACTCTTCAAAATTGCTCCACATGACAGAAGAATTACCTAATAATCTAGTTTTATAGGTTCTTTTCACAGAGTAATGCGAAAAATATTTCTGTGCCTAGTTTATCTTATGAGGTAAGCTAAGTCTCCTAAATTGAGTTCGTGTTGTAACAAGTTTGTTTTTCTGCTGTGATTAAAAAAGCGGCAGGACTGTGCTGTCTTATGCAGGGCAGCAACAATTACCTGTCCACACCTATGAGCACATGTGGAAATAGTTGTCTGGAAAAGCCAAGATATAGGCTCAGAAAGTGTAGAAAGTAGAAGGTGTAGTGCTATTCCACAACATCCAGCATATGAGATATATACAGACATCTGTCTACGACTTTCAATAAAATGTTTTAAACATAATTGTTATTAGGTTTTACATGTCAGAAAACCTGTTTTAGTTGGCTGTTATTTTAGAAATTATTACTTGGTATCTCAAGCAGCAAGGTATATTAATGTTTCTATCTCATGTATTTCTGGGATTCTTCACAAGCTTATGGCAAGGCATGTTCTTATGCAGCTGCTGGAATTGGATCCTCAGATTTCCTATGACAGAAAGTTATTACCTTTATGAAAGGAGTGTGAAATATTTACTACTTTTTCAATTAATTTACTGTGGTACATAAGGAAAAAGAAATGTTAGCTGCATAATAAACAGCTTAGTGATTATAATTCACAGAAGTACATGTTTCAGCTGCTCAACATCCTTTACCCTAAGTATTGAAGAAACTTCCACTTCTTGTTATCCATAAACAAAGGGGATGCATCTTTAGCTACATTTGCTGACATGCAGTATCCAATGTAAGAACATCTCAGTCAAGGAAGAAACCTCATAATGATGTGATTCTCAGGAAAATATGTGCTTGGCCTTGCTTACCTGCTGAATGTTTGACAGAGCAGACACTCCACAAAGACAACACAGACACATGAGTAGATAATCACTCATTTCAACTCTGTTGAAACAAAAAATATCATCATTGGTGAACTCTGTAGATGGAACTGCCCACTCTGAAGTGGTTGGTTCTGTGCAAGCTCATAGGAGAACTGGCTGATGATGTCCCATCCCAGCTGTGGGAGCCCTTGGTAAGAGAGCTTTGCTGAACCACACGTGTGCTCTCAGATCCCTGTCAGGGACTCTGTCATGAAGTTTCCCTTCTCTGATCCGTTGTTCAAAATAGCAACCGCTCCTTGAAATGACCTACTTAAAGGCTGACACAACAAAGCTCTGTGCTCAAAGAGGGCACTGTGTTATCTCTACTGGCGCCAAGACCTGTCAAAAGAGCAGCCTTGAGGACTTGTGTTTAAAGATGCGGTCTCACGAGAACAGGGCAGAGACCGAGCATCCTGGAAATTTTCCCGTTTTGTCACAATTACAGAATGGGCTTTCTTTGCCAATTGAGAAAATGTTTGCCATCTTCTATGTTGTTATATAATGTCTGTAGCATACATTTTTTGACACTTGGGATAAAAGACTGTTTAAAAGTAATATATTATAATGAGAAAAATTTACATATCAGTTGTCATAAAAAGTGAATTGTTCTCTTTGATGTTTAAGCCTAGTATGCCCCATGTAGCTGACAAAAATTTTTGGTAAAGTTTATTTCAGTAAAGATCAATGTGTTTTATTAAAGTAATTTATGTAAGGAATTTGTGTTGTTAGGTCACTAACCATGTTTCTTTCTCTTTATGATCTGTGCAATATACCTCTACAAATTCTTTTATCATTTACCACCCTTTTTGATCTTCAGTCTTTCCCAGCAATAAAGATATGTTAAGCAAAGAGAATTGGCAAACCCAAGCCTTACAGAGAAGCTATATCAGGATAATGATGTAATTAACCATCAAAATTGTTCCAACAGAGCAAAAGTCGTCTTGATTTGGTCTTAAAAGAACATTACAGGTTTGAATAAATCTTTAAAGCAGGTGTTTGGGGAGAAGCAAATTAAAGCTGCTTCCTCCTGACCTTCCATGAATTAAATTCTGAGATTCATTAGTTGACAGTACTTGTTGACATTCAGTGTGCCTGATGCAAACACAAGTACTCTTCTCATTTTAATTTGCAGTGTGCTGGGAAAATAAATTATATGACTTTTGAGAATTTGAGGTGCATTCCAGGTCAAATTTATTCCAAATTTGCAAGTCAATTTTCAGGACAAAAGAGTGATTAATCTGCCAGATATACCGTATCACAAACAAAATTCTTTGTTGCTTGTAGCACACTCTGTAAATAAAGGCTATTAAGATGAGTTATGAAGTCTAGCAACATTGCCTGACACTGGAAAAGTGTAATTAAAATTAACAAAACTTTATGGCTCAAACAGCTTGTGCAAATAGATTTTAAATAATAGAAATATATTTCAAGCCTCTTTACCAAGAGGTTGTGTCTGGTTAACTCAGCTTGAGGAACTCACTAACTGATTTATTGAGGTTAGAAGGGTGCTGGATGGAGTTCAATGGCCTAAGATTCTGCTGGAGTTCAACTAGATTATGTGAAGCTGTTATCTGGTTGCAAAACACTAAAGTTTCTTTTCATTCCAGCAAACAATATGATATGGAATGTAGCTCATGTCCAAATCAAGTTCAGGATTTTATGTGAGCTAGAAGAATGAAATGTGTGTTGAGAGTGCTTCTGCTTATACAAAGTAACTTCTGGGCAAAATTGTAAGTAATTCTAAAAATCAGATTTATTTCACTTTTTAGCTGGAAATGCATAAAACCTGAAAACCCTCTAATTTGTTCCTAATGACCAAGATCATATTTAATATTCTGATAGTGATAGACTAATTAAAAGCAAAAGCAAGCTCTGGGAATTATGCCACATTTTAGATGTTTATTTCAGCTAATTTGTGCAAATTCATGCAAAAAAATCTGTCTGCTCACTACCTAAAGCAATGATTCCAATTCTCTTTGAAGAAGAAACACACTTTTGAACCTTGTTTATATTCTTAACCATTAAAAGCATCCAGCATATGTTATCTGAAACATCCCATCATAAACCTCTATTCTTAGTTGCTTTTCACTGTTTATAGCCCTTGCTAGCTGACCATTGGATTGTATCTTGGCTTGCTGAGTGCCTGCCAGAAGCAAAATTTTTATAGTTGTAGCAAAAATTGATAGTTTATTTATTTTGAGAATTAAATTAGATATGCCTTGTTTTCCATTGTTGATAAAGGAAAACTCTTAGAATCCTTTCATGTAGGAGTTATAAAGAGAACCTAAAGACTGAAATTTGGTCTCAGACTCCTGTAGGGTTCCTGTAGGCTCTGCTTTTGATTATCTAAAACTACTTAAGGCTGACACTGGGGGAAAAACCTCATATGAACATATTCTTTAGAGTCCTGCTGAAGTTTTTATTAGAATTAAAGCCCCCATTCCATGCCCACTGCTGTCTGTGCTTGGTGTATGTGTGTGAATCACTGAACAAATGATCTCGCTCCATGTCTCAGCAAGGGGGGTTTAGCAGTCTTTGCTTTTTCAGTCTGTCTGTTAGATCTGGAAGCCAGAACTGAAGGCAAAGAGCATGACTGTATGGAATTCAAGAAGAAGGCACTTTATTTACAGGAGGAAACGAGAAAAGTAGTTAAGATAGAAGAGGCAAAAGCAGAAGGGAGAAGTTTGGGAACATAGAAGAACCAGGCAAAAAAGCCTGTGATTTCTGCAGGAGTTCTTTCAACATCAGGAATGGGATTTAAGATCCCTCATTTTCTACTGTCAGCAAAGAGACATCGAACAAGCAAGTGAAGCTTTGCACACTCAAAGGGACACCACCCCATATCTGCCATAGGCTTTTTTAGTGGTAGGGGCAGGGGCAAAGTGTGATCATGAGAGCATCTGTGTGGTTTATACTCCAGAAAAGAGCTGGCTCAGGTGCTGCAGAACAGAATTCATGCCAGTACTATAATACGGTAATACATAGAAAAAAAGAGGGAAATTTACAAGCTTTTTAAAGTGTGACGGAATTATGCACTGAACAAGCTTTGCAAAAATTAACATCCAAAGGGCTCAAAAGAGCAAAACTGTTCTTGGCTGGTCCACCTGTAAAGACCTGGTATTGACAAAGGTGGTGGTCTCACAATAGCCTGATTTCAAACCACTGATGGCTATGAACATCATTGCTTTGCACCTCAGACTGCATACAGAAATGGCAAGAAATCCCACTAAGATGATCATTCTGTTACATACTTAGCTGGTGGGGAAACTACCATTACATGGGAAACAGATACTACAATCTTACCTGAAATGTGAAATGAAAGTCAGCCTCAACTATGTAACACCAGTGTATTCTGAAAGTAACACTGTTTTTTTACTCCATTTTGGATTTGCTCTTGTTTTTTCCCCCTATTTGCTTTTGATTTTGTTTTCTCTTTCTCTTCAATGTAGCATTGTTGTTCTGAAGGAGCATATCTTGATAACCTTGCCTGGAAGCAGCAAAATTATGGATAGAAGGCCTACATTTGAAACTGCAGCCTTGCTAATTTCTTCAAAATGCATCCATGCTTTTTTCTTGACTTTTGAATGGTAAAACAAATTTAGGGGGAACAAGTTACATTGTGAACGTTACAGTCAAGAATAGATCCAAAGATTATGCATCCTTTAAAGGGTCAGTCACAGCACCTCATTGGTATGGTGTATATATAACCTTGCTTTATTAATCTACGTGCTTTTATATGCCAAAAACCCCCACCACTCTAATATAATCCAACTTAGTTTGTAGCTAATTTGCAGTCCATCAGACCCCAGACTTGGAGAAAGAAGAGTACAAAAAGCAGGTTGAAGGATAAGGAAATGTCAAGCTATGTATTTTATGACCATGTATCTCTATGACATGTATTAAATATCAAAATACATTACTCATATATCCTGTGTACTTCAAAGCACATCAGAGTCTGTCCAGTGGTCTTATGTAGCTGGCTATAAGGGTGTCAGAAATTATATACAATGTCCCATCCTGAGTGTGGAAAACACCCCCCAAGGCCCCTAAGTCTTTTTTTTTTGTTTGTTTTTTCGAAAGCTTCTATCTTGAGATTGTGCAGGTAATTCAGCAAGATCTTATTTTCAGTGATTGAAAAAAGCCTTTTGATGGAGCTCTGGCACTTCTACCTCCACTGTCATTAAGGGTATTTTATTGGACACTTGCAAAAAAATCTAAATTCATATGTTTTCTGAATTTTAATTTAGAAGTATCCAAGGAATAAAAAGCCCTAAATGTAGCAGTTAAAGCCCCATCTCTTCATATGTTTCTTTAAAATCTAAAGCTCAGTAATATTTGGGAAGACCCTTACTGAATTCTTAAAGAAATACCTAAGAAGCTTTCTAGAACAGGGGTACCATCTTGCATTTCTTCCTGTTTACTAATTCTTGCACTAACCAGCCAAGCTTGTCACACTTTTATCAGCCAGTGAAAACTGAAGTCAGAATCAGTTTAAGATAAACGAGGTTTGCCTCCCACTGATATTGTTCTGAAAAATGATACCTGGCTAGATCTTTTTGTCCAGTCCATGCATCAGAAAACATCAGAGGCTGTGACTGTTGAAATAAACTGTGTTTTTCACGGTCATTACATACGCACACACACACACACAAAGGGACTGTAAAATTCATATTTATTTTGTAGGGCTAATTCTGTTTAAAAAGATGACCACACACACGGTTACTTATTACTGAGAAAGTTTGAAATATGCTTCTACTTAAATTCATGTTTAAAATCTCTTGGCAAAATTGTATTATACGAATCTCTAAAGCTTTGCAGAAATAATGTTGGAAAAGAAGAATCTAACCTTCTTTCTAGTTCTTTTATCAACAGAAATTTTTCAATTCTGACATTTATTTTTGGTGACAGTACATGAGGCAAGCAGAACAGAGCTGACTTTCAGAGTTCAGTTTAAAACTGCCAGGCTGAAAGTGTTTTTTCAAGTTGCATGCTAAAGAAACTTCTCTAGCAATGGTAAATGCACTATTCATGAGCGGTGAGATGGTGGGCTGACTGCACTTCAAAAATCAACCTTTCCTGTGAAGTTCCTGCTGACCTCACACAGACTCACCGTCCTGACTTCCAATCCTCCCATAAATGGATGTTTGCTGCCCTTGGGGGAGGGAGTGAGGGGGGATGGGAGGGTGTACACATGCACATGTATTCATCATACTGCAATTCATACTGTTTTCTCCATCTCAGTCATGGTTTTATCAAGCTCATTTACCACGCTGTACACATGAAACAGGAGAGAGGTTACACCAGATTTTCAAGCTGTTTAGTAAAAATCTCCCCTTTTTTTTTTTTTTTTTTTTTTTTTTTCTTTTCTTTCTACTCTGGATGTTTGCCAGCTCTTACAACATGGAGTTGGTGTGTGGGAAAAAAGCAGTTCTTAGTGGTTATACAGAAGCTTTGGTGCTCAAGTGCTGATTTAGCACACTAAGGAGTGGCTGAGTAAAGAAAAGAAAATCAGGTAAGGGATGAGATGGGTACTAATCACTTTTTTTGGCAGCACCTAAAGACCTTCTGTCATCCTAAGTAAACTTCTGTCTCATCCCTATTTCATCCAGCCCTGTAATGGTTTTCAGTGATACATTTGTTGCTTCCTCAGTGTCCAGCAGGCATCTCAAACAATTTTTAAAAAGTATAGCTACTAATAAAACCTTTCTTGCCCCCACATGTTTAATTCTCTCTTTTTCAAGTGCCTTCGCAACATTAAAGATTGTTTGGTTTGTATTTCATGATTTGTATGACTTTGCTGCTCTTTTTAAATCTGTCCTTGCTTCTGCTCATGATTTCCTGTTCTCTTTTCTTTGATTTTGAGCATAGAGTACAATTTGTCTCTCAGAGTTGCAGCAATGCTTTCTACTGCATCACCTTAGCTATTAAATTGCCTGGAAGAATGACTTCTGTTGTCACCACCAGAGACTTCTTTCCTGATGCCTAGCAAAATGGTGAATAATATGGGCAGAGACAAAAGAACAGTGAGAACAATTTATGAAATCCCTTTATTTCTGATATTAAGAAAATATGGATTAATCTTAAAAGCCATTAATCCTTTTGACTGTGGTACTCTAAGTTCTTCTTTTTCCATAGAAATCAATGACCTTGTTGTTCTCCTAATTGTTTGAAGAAAATTTTAAGGCATTGCCAGAAACACAGAGAAAAAAATGGAACAGTGAAACTGAAATTGCCCTTGTGATTTCCACGCCTCTTGAATAATTGTGTTCTGATTTGTCCATATGCATCTCTTTCAGAAACAATAGTATCATCATTCCTGGCAAAGAATACTTCCTTCCTTGGTTACAGCTCTGAAGACAGAGCTTGTACTTGGATGGAAAAATAAGGAAATGGGATTCCTCTGTTGGTATAGTCCTCATTTTCAGAGCCCCCCAAAAGCATTAGACTTGTCACCAGCTAAAAAGGAAGAACACATAATGAACTTTTCAGTAAGGTTTGTGTCCATTAAAATGGAAAACTGTGCCCTTTGCAGTAGCTGGAACTTACATAGCATAGTGTGAGTAAAATTAAAATTTTCTTTGTTCCCGTTTTCTCTGGCCAAGCATTTAGCAGGCAGCACAGAAGGGTGATAGATCACTGCATTCCTCTGAATCCGGTTAAATGATGTGGGATTAAAGGTTTACCTTGAAGAGTGTGTGAGGGTTAAATGTAAGAAGAGGGTTGGGAGCTTAGAGTGAGGAAGCTGAAGCTTTAGCATGAGGTTCGTTGGTCAGTGCAATTTGGCAGATCAGCCTGTAGAAGGTCATTAAGGACGCTGCAGATTTGAAGTCTTTGTGTCCTTTAGTTTCCTTTACCTCATCCACCAGATCTCTACCCAGTCATGGCTCTACAGAGTGGGTACTGTGCATGGACCTCATAATCAGTGAAGTAGTTTTAGAATAACTTGTAAAATAATTTTATGCATAGACTTGAATATTCTCCAGAATATTTTCTAAAGTGAAAATGTATTTGAAATTAATTTAGTTAATGTCAAACTTGTAGTGTGAAACATCAATGGTCCTTGTATGCTTTAGGCGCAGTTTACACTGTACCTAACACTGGTCAGAGTTAGCAGCCTTGAAACTACCTGTATGGATATCAGAGTCCTTTTTCAATTGTTCTCCCTGGAACACGCCCTTCTATGTTTCTGTTATACAATTCCATCTTTGTTTATCTGTTAGTTCTAAACCTCATCAACATAATCTCCCTTTCTGCTTACAAGTCAATAGTATTGGTGTTTTGCCTTTTCAACAGTTTAACTCCTCCTATTTTCAGAGATATCATTAACCACATTAACAATATGCTGAAGTAATTTTAGTGCAGAAAATTTCAACTTCTATTGTTATGTGTATTTGTCATTACTGAAAAGAAAAGAATTTTTGTTTATTTATTTTGTAAATATACTATCAATATTCTATGTGTGATATTAAAATAATATATAAATTTCTCACTGTTAATAAAAATGATGATCAAATATCCAGAGCAGATATAAGTCCCCAAATTCATATAAAAATGGAAGAGGAAGGACAACCTTTTTAATCCTGTCACTGTTTCTGAAAATCCTCCCTCTTGAACATTATCATCATTTCAAGGGTCACAATGGCATAGGTGGGTACATAGTATGGCTTGAAAAAATTATGCTTGTATGTGTTTTGAATTTAACCTAGGACTTGTGAATTCAGTTGTGTCAGTGTTTTATGCATGAATTGATTATCTGGAGCAGCTGTCCTTTCTGTGTAAGGATTACAGATCACACTGATTACAGATACATCAGCCCTACATCCACTACTGGAAGGTACAGCCTAGTCTACAGAAAACAGCACTGGTCACTGTTATCTTAGATGGATAATATTTAGCAGAAGGATGTAAGGATTAACACAGAAGTTCATACTGTTTAAATAGAAAACAAATGCAGCACATTTCTGTTGTATTCCCCAAGGCTAGTTTCCCCTGGGAAAAGGTAGACAACAATGGTACATTGTTATAAGAAACTCGAAGTGTTTTAAGATGGAGATTGATAAGTTTATGGATGGGGATCACAACACAAGATGACTGTGGAGCTGGAATTAAAGATTGAGATAGCTGCTCATTTGTATCCAATTAATTGGTAGGACTGGTACCCAAATGCCTGTTAGAGAGGAGATTCTGTGTGTTTGTAGTGCTTTAACCTCCCATTACAGGACTTCTATTCTTTAGCTCTGGTAGTCAGATGGATGCTGGGCTTAGTGCTCAGTGAGAGGCACTGCTCTTGTTGCTGGTGTTTGGAGCTCCTGGAGCTTCTTAGAATCTTTTGGTCAATTTACCTCCAATTCTTACTGCTGTAAGGTGTTGGGAAATGACCATGCCTGCTTTCTTCTCGTGGTACCACAGATGTACAGCTTTACTCCCTTTTCTTTGTGTCTCAGGCCCACAGGGAATCAGGAATAGGGTTCAAGCTGGGGTATGGGGCTGTTCATGGAGGAGTTGTATGGATCTTTTAAGACTAAATATGTGTTGCACTGTTCTTGGATTGTTTGGGACATTGTTCAGTGACCTAAGTAGTCTTTTTCAGCCATCTCTTACTATGTTCTAGACTGTACTAAGACCTGAACCCAGAGAATAACAAGCAGTGCTTGTAAGCTCGGAAGGCTGTTGGTTGTGCCCCTGACCTGCCTACACTCTGCCTGCTCTTCTTCTTGGACAAATTAAAGATTTCTCAAAAAATCCCTACTGAGCATTTTGTGGATGTTGAATATGTTACAAGAGCTGGTTTTTGCTGTGAATGCAAAGTATATTTTTCCTTTCTCTTCTTTGTATCTAGATTTGATCTAGCTCTTTCCCCGAGAGACAAGCATTCCCTTTCTTGTACTTCTCAGCTCAGCAGCATGACTCAGTCTTTAAAAAAGACAAGTACTGGCATGTTGGTCACATCATGGTAGAATTAACTAAAAAAATCCAATGTGATATAAATCTTCATTAAGATCACTGAAGATTTTATGAGATATACAAGATTTTAGAGGAAACCCTTTCAGAAAGTTCTCATATGTATTAATTAAAGTACAGCACAGTGCCCACATCAGTGTGTTCTGATGTGTAGAAGATTTTTACTTTAAACAGCATTTCTGCTCTGAGAAAAAAATTATATGACCCTGACAGGTTTTTACTTACCAAATATATTTCTTTGTTCTGTAAGGATTTTATCTGCACACACAAATGACAAACGTAGTTTTCCTTTGTTTTTTATTCCTGCTAGACAGGGTAATTAAATATTAGTGAGGTAATAAGCTGAATTCTGTTCCTTTTTATACATGGCCAACAGAATTTGCTGTGTTGTTAGCAAGGATGTTTATGTAACTTAATGAGAACACTGAAAAAGGAGCAAAGGTTTGGTTTGCTTCAGACAGGCTTCCCATGGGATTACCAATATTTACTGCTTTGATCTCTCCTCAAGGTTGAACTTTAAAAGAAGCAAAATCATATAAACAAGACTTTAAAGTTACTGTCAATTGGTTAATTGATTATTAATTTTTTTGAGATTACTTTGCTCCTGCAAAGAAGAAACAGCCAAAATAGTAATCTTTTATCTGTGGAAATGCTGTTCTTCTGCTAATAATTTAAAAAAAAATAGCTAGGGAAAATAGACTGTCTAAGGAAACATCATATACCATAGTATATAGGAACATTGATATTCATGTTCTGTAGTCTGGTTGGTGTCCAGGAGAGTCTCTTCAGCATTTTGACAGAGGAAAGCCGAAGTTCTGTCTGCCAGAGAGGTGTTTTGTTCATTTTTTTTAACTTGTCTGGGGCAGGAGGCTTCCTAGAGTGTTAAACAACAAGAACAGTTAAAATCTAGAGAAGATTTCATCTAATGTGTTATAAGCACATATAAGCTAGTACATAGTCCAGTGTTCCTAGTCTCCTCTTGTAGTCTATGAACAAATTTAAATAGCCCAGAAGGTGATCTATGTCATTGTAAGGTAGGTCAGATAAATTATCCACTGGAGAGGCCCATGTACCTTCTATTGACTGTAAAAGAGCCCAAGTAAACAAACTTAGCTTTGGACAGCCAAGTCCTAGAGGAGTAAAGCTCAGACAGAATGAAGACTAAGCTGGATTCCTAAGTGGGGGAATTTTAGTCACAGAAATTTATTCACAGAACTCTTAAATTTAAATTTGGTTCCACCTTAAGTAGATTTTCAGAAAACTGCAGTAAGATATGCAGCAATATGCAATATATTGATAACAGCAATGCATCGGCCTCAGACCAACATTTCTAACCACATGAGAGTCTCAGATGTGTTGCACACAACTGGAACACTCTTTAGAGCAGTTTTTTTCCAAAGCAGGCCGTATTTGGTACTCACTTGAAGGAAAGCATTCAAATGACTTAAAATTGGATTGGTTCTCTGTGTCTTGCAAAGATCAAACAGAATCCATTAAAACATTATTGATTCAAACTTTTTTGCTGAAGTACTATCTGAGAGCTCTGCCTTTAGCCTTCCAAAAGGGCTGATTAGACTCTGACATGAGTTATGAGCAGAGAGAAGCTCCCAAATGGTATTGGTGTGCATAGTGAAAGGCATTGGGCATTAGCAGGGGGCAGGACGAGATCCTCTCCAGAGCTCACTTCCAGCCTCAGCCATTCCATGGTTCTGGGATAGCTGCACTTCTGGCATTCACCTACTTACAGCCCCTCATCCCCGTGCCTGAGCTCTCAGTTGCTTTGCCCACTCTATTGTAGCATTTTCTCTACTAAAAGAAAGCCCAACTGAAACAAGATTTAAAAATATTTTAAAGAAATCTTTTATGTCAAAGAGACAAATTCGGCAGGTGTCTGTGGTATATTTGAAAGAAAAGTAAGGAGCAATCAGATTCAAAACGGAATCCTTTAAAGATTGACTAAACATCCTGCCAGTAATGGGCCACTCTGTGCTTTCTCCACCAGGTGGGAACAGAAATATCAACATCAATATCAATATCAATGAATGCATGTCAGATGGAGTGGAAACAAACCCTAAGGACACAATAGTGTAGTAAAGTTATCTACCCACACAGCGTTAAAAAAATTGATCTGCCAGTGTATTTCAAGTATTTAATTGACACTTTGCTATGATCAAGATTAGACATTCCACTGGCAGAGCACAGCATGCACTTTCCATGCTAATTTATGTCTTGTTTTATGTGTTTATCAAAGTGATCAGCTTCTTCGGTAGGGATAATAAAGAAAAATTGAATGAAAAATAAGCTACCACATATTATGTTAGAGGATATTTTTTCTCTTTTCTTTGTCTTTAAATACACAGTTCATTCTCATAAAAATGAGCTTATAAAATGGTCCTTATTATAATTTACAGTATTTTAATAATTTAGAACCAAATCTTAAAATTCTCAGAATGTGCATTCAAAATTAAATTTAAATAGGACAGCAGTATCAACATTTTTAAAATTTCTGCAGTATTTTCAAGTTCATTTTTCCCAGTAAGAGGATGTTGTCTCTGCTGACTTATAAGTGAAAATAATGAATTCCACATTATTCAAGATGTAGAATTTGAAGATAGGAAATTGTTTAGTATTCTAATTCTATACTCCCTAAGCAGGTGCTCACAGTCTGATTCATCTAAATGCAATAGTCCTCTTTCAAACCATCTCAATGAATTTTTTTTTGTCCAGTTTTAACCCTGCAGCAATGCTTTTGATTTCCTAAAGAATCAAAGAAAGTTGATAAGACTATGGAAGTTTTATTTACTGAAATCAAAATTTTAAAGAGTTATTTTGATTGGATTGATTTCCTTTTGATTTTTTTTTTTTTTCTGCTTTGGCACATGGTGTTTTCAGATGAGTCAAATTGATGATTGATTAATTAGTATCATCTCTTAACATTATATGCATATGATGACACACTGCCCAAAATCAAACTTTTTGACTGCATTACACTAACTTATATTTTCAAATAATGTTAATGGATTTTCATGTCACAGAGATGATAATCAATCAGATGATTTGCCTCCCAGCTGTGCAAATGAATGCAATGGATGTGTGTCATAGATATTTTGTTATTTCTGAGGTTGCCACAATAAACTATCCCTTTTTGACAGAATGCTTAATTATTTTGTCAGAAGGACAAATGTATCATTGCCAAAACTTGAAACATTTGCTCTAGCAAGCTATGCAATTGCAAGTCACAAACATCAGGTCTGTAAAACTGACTGTATTATACTGTTTTGGCACTAAGCTGATTGCCAGGTACCTGACAATCTACCACAAGCAACTCTACACAAACTACTATGAGTCAGTGAAGGAAATCTTTTCATTCCATTTGGAACGTACAAACTGTTTTGTTTTCCTTTCTTAAGGAATGTATTTTAGCTTCTCAAGGTAGAATTATCATTGTCATCTCTGATATTGCAATTCAGGCTGTGAAACAGAAAGAATATGCAGAACCAGCCAAACTCATAGTCATTCCATGTGCTCTGCACCACGCTGGTTTGTACCAGCAAAACCAACTGTTGACTTTTTACTTTAGCCAGTGGCTACTTTGGGATGCATATTAAGAGACCTTTTGATAACAAAATGTTAATTAATAACATAAGTCTAGCTGCAGGTCTGTAGGGTTGACAGGCCCCGGTCTTGTTTAGATAAAGACAGCTGCAACATCTCCAGATAAGGGGTCTGACATCTCCCTGCCCTGACAGGGAGGCCTGGAGATAAGGAGGTAGCACTATCCCCCTCCAGGCCCCTCTTGGGGGAAACAAAGAGCCTTTTAGTTAGAAAAGATAGATCTAAGATCCTCTAGGAAACTGTATGTAAAAATGCCCCTATACCCATTGGTTTCTCACCCTTGCACGCCCACCTCTGTACCCCCATAAAAGAGACTCCTCTGCCCCGAGTCGGGGAGGAATCCGTCCCTGGTCACCCCTTCGTGGAAGATGCTGAAATAAAGCTGCTTCTGCGGAACCACCAGAGAGTTTCCTCCTCTCTCTCTATCCGGGCCTGGCCAAAGGGGGTTTCTGCCTTGCAGAGCCAAGCTGAAATCTCTGCACTAAGAGCTGACAGCCTGCTGAGCCAGGCATCCTCTGCAGGCAACCCCGGCCGAAGGCTGAGAGAAGCCACGATCCCCTGGGAGACGGTTCCTCACGGGATCACCTCTCTGGGTTCGCTACGGCTTCTTGGGTCTAAGCCTCTGACCCCATCCAGCCGGGCCGGGGAGAAACCCCCGAACCAAAATAACAACTTTACAGGTCAACTGAGATATTTTGCAGATGCATTTTCCTCTTCCCTTGTATGTCTGTTTAAAGTTTGTAAAGCAATACAGGGCCCAGCAGCGTTGAGACTGCTTGGGTATTCACCCAACCTTCATGAAAAAAGCATTCCCAGTGCCTTTACAAGGCAAGAACTGCTATTTACAGAGGCATTAATGGGCCTTTCCAGTACTTTTCTCCCTTGCATGCCATTTCTCTGCCTGGGTTACAAGTGCAAACACAAATTCCCAGTGGCACAACTGACCAAGGATCAAACACAGAGCCCCACTGCTGATCTCTAATTCAAGATGCAGATCAACTTATTTTAATCTATTTATTGAGGTGTCACATTTTGCTGATAAAGTCTTTCTTATATTTAACATTTCTCAGTGATTTTCTACTAAGTGAGATAATATCCAAACTCATAAGCTTTTCAGAAAAGGTTTCAAAGAGTTCTGCTTTATTTGACCTGCAAACACAAACCATTAGGCATAGAGCTGGTTGGGTTTTTTTACATTTTGTTTTACTTTGTCTTTTCTGCTGATTACTTTGGAGAGCAAAATATCTGTATTACTTAAACAAGTGAGGAATCAAAAAGCAGATCACATTCTGCTTGTAAGTATTTAGAAGTCATAGCAGGTTCACTTCATGTGAAATATGCATGGCAATTTCTTACTCTGATTTATTTAGTTTTATTTACATTATTTCAAGTTTTTTATCAGAGTAAAGGTGTTGAACAGGAGCCAGCTTTTGTTTTTACAAGGCCAGGGTTAGTTTCACCATTCAGTAAGTGGAACAAAAAATTGGCAGTTGTTTGAGGAGCTTTCTTTCATGCTTAAACAGTAATAAAAAAAAACCCTTCCAAATTTCTAAATGCCCAGGTGCTTTGCAATGGGAGGCATAATTCATGCTTCTAACAAACAGTTTGGGTCAATTCTCTCATTGGCAGCAGCACATTGCTGCCAGGTATTTTCCTGGTGCTCTGCAAGGAGCCATGGGCCAATTCCCAGCACAGAGCCGTGCTTAGAACACAAACTTTTGTGACACATGGCAGCAACCTGGACAGCAGCCAGTGAAGCCTGAACACAAGAGTGACATAAACTTCTTGTCCTACCTGTGGTCTTTTCAAGTTAGGTCTGAGATACATTAGAAACTGGGGGGGAAAGGCTTCTGCTGCTTCTCACTTCAGTCAGGCAGCTGCAGCTACAAATGCAGTGAGTGCAGAGGGCCCACAGGGACGGTCACTAAATTTCCCTTAGGTCTTAGTTTGGGCACAGTGGGACTGAAAGAAATGTCATTTATCCACATGCCCCAGAGCACAGCACAGCTCCAGTCTAAGGAAGGGAGCTTTGCAATTGTCCTCTGAAGACAATGCTCTCCTCCTGACCACAGACCATGATCAGTGCATTACCATCTTGGATGGGATGTTTTTGCCTGAGAAGCAGAACAGAACACTAAAAATTCTCATAATATTTTCTTGTTTGTTTTCTTTTTCCTTGTCCTCTCTTCATCCAAATTACATCCAGAGAATTTGCTAGCACAGAAAATGAAGTGTTGCTATCCTGCTCTCTGAAAAGAAATCAGCACTGCTATTCTGGACTAGATCAGAGTAATTTGAGGAACTAGTCAAAGCTAGAACTAATTTCTAATTGAAAGAAGAAAACAGTTCCTGCTTCCTTGGTGACAGGAGTATCCCTGCCTTGTAATGATGAAATAGATTTCAAAGAAAGTGCATCTTCAGGTACATTATGGAAACCATAAAGATGTTTGACTTTGCTGACAGCTGAGTCCCAAGAATAAATAAATAAAAATATCCTAAGCAGCCTGTGTGGTAATTATAAACACATGCAAAGTAGGCTTCTCATCACTATCAGTCCTCCTCCTGCCAACTGACCCATCTGGGCATCAGGAAGGTCCTCTCATGTGATTTCTGTTGGAAGTGCTGGGGTGTTTTCTGGCTATTGACAATAGTCTCTTTGTACGCTGAGCAGACCAGGGTATACTCACAGTCAGTCAGCTGATAGAGAAATTATTTTAAAGTTTTTTTTCTGGGTTGAAAGTTGGAGAAAATCTATTGTTAGAATTTTATAAATTAATTACTTTTTCCCCATTCAAGATAAAAAAGGAAAGAAAGGACAGATTAATCATAAAATCAGTAAGAGACGTTTGAAGTTAAATAGATATATTTTAATCCCCATGAAATATCCCAAAGTATGACTTAATTCAAGAAGGTAGAGATAATTCTTCCAGCAGTGTCATGTGCTTTTCCTGTTTCTAGAAACAGAAATATAATTTGCTTTCTCTAGTGAGCCTAGTCTGATTTTTCTCTAGAAGGGCACAGGGGCTGTAAGTTCAAATTGACAAAAAGAGGACCAAAGAGGACAAAAAGTGTTTTGGTATCGCTCACTTCTCACAGGGGAAAAGAAATGAGTGATAACTGCCAAAAAGAAAATGGTATAAGGACTCTCACTGACCTGTGAAGTAACTTTTCACAAAGTGCAAAAGATCTTTAGTACTGAAGTCTGGGTAGTGCAATAATCCTGCATCCCCCATCGCCAAGGCGAGAGAGCAGCGGGCAGGGTGAGGGTAGGGATACCTGCCAAGCCCTCCTGCTGGACCCACATCTATCCTAGGAATATTTAGCAAACAGCCAAAGCCAGCTGGGAACAAATGCCCTCAGAATGCCTCTTTTCCCCACCCGATGAAAGGAATCCTGCCCTTGGCACCACATTCCGAGAGCATGGGATCGCCCTCCTCCACTTGTTCTTCAGCCTGCTCTGGTGCCAGCCAGAACAGAAGTCAGTCTATGGAATGCAGATTTTGGAAATTAGGCAGCAGTAATTCAGCATTTTACTTCCACTCTCCAGCAAATAGGTCTTTCTAAAGCATGGTTTTTAATTGTAAATTTAAAGTCTTGCCTTAGTGCCTGCTCAGCAGTGGATTTAATCTGTTCAAGACATCGGGAAGTCTTTCTGACCTCAAGTTGTGCTTTGAGGAACTAAGCTAGTAAGTGTTTGAGCCATTACTTTACCATCATAGGGACATATATATGTGTTAGAAACACGTGCTTTGCTAAAATGGTCTTGGAGCAGTTTCTGCATGCCTCTGTCCCCCCTTGGATCACTCTTGCCATTCTTTCTGTGCTGGCATTCCAAAGCTGCTGATTCACAGCCTACATCTGGTCCTGTAGCATTCTTGCCAACTCAAAGCCCAATGGATTATTTGGACACTTAACTTGCTCAAGTCATTCTCCCTCTGTCACTGACTTGTTTTTTTGACATTCTGTGTGTTATAAATACATTTCTGCAGGGCCCTTCCTCACTGTATTTGATTAGCCTATTTGCATTATCAGAAATGAGGTATTTTCTTCCCTTCTTTCTTTCATTCTTTCTTGCTTTGGCTCAGTTCTGCTGTTGAGGATGAGAAGAGAGTTGCTGATTCTTGTACAGAGGCCTGCTGGCTTCAGAAAAGCATGGGGAAGGTGAGGACATCTGCTTAGGAAGAGTGACTAGGCCGAGGACTGGGATTCAGATATGAGCTGTCACTAGAGAATGGAAAAACTGAGCTTTCCAGATGTGTTTCTGTGGAGAGTCATCTGGGATTTTTGAAATGTAGCATTACTATATTTGTAGACTGACATATACCCCATTTGCTTAGTGTTGAATTTTATCTGTGTTAATTTATAACTGCTCATGAGTTTGAATTCTTCGGTCATGTAATAAAACTTGGGCATCAAAGTCAGTATGTGAGATCAGATGGCAGCTGATCTCTGCCTAACTGGTGGCTGTAAAGAGGCTGGGAACAGTAGAGCAGTGACTATGCTTTATTACATGCATGGTAGGAGGGATGCCTTGCTTTGAATTCCTGCACTAAAACACGTGAAAATTACATGATTCATCTCCACTCTACCAACAGTGGCCATGATCCCCTCCTGTTGAAATAAACAAAAATTTGCAAGTAATTTCAATATATCTAGGATTACTTCCAATGAAATACATCCCTTGCCTTAACCAAGGTTGTTCTTTCCTCTCCGTCAGTTTCAGTGGGAGTTCCTCACAGAAAAAGCTGCTTAGGGCATGAGTGGCTTTTACAGAGTGAGGTTTCTTCCACTGAAATGTTTAACATGGGCAGCATCTCTGAAGCCCTCTTTGTCAATGCACTTCACAACTACTGTTTCCAGCTTCACTAGGGAGAACTATTTTCCTGGGGTGGGATGTGAATTTAATGTCCATGGCCCTTCAGTCTTTTCCTGTTGAAATTTATAGTGCTTGTGTGGCTGTGCCATCAGTGGCAGGGACAACATGCACTGGGAACGGGACAGGCAACTCTTAAGCCACAAAGAAAATTTGCACAGTGCTTTCAGTGAGTGCTGGCTGTTGTTCAAAAGCCAAAACCAGCTGCCTATAAACTGACAGAGAAAGCCACCATTACTGACAGGTAACAGCAGTCATGTCATACTGTGTGCAGATTGAGACATTGGCTGTAGTGGTCCTTGTCCATAGCACAAATAAGGAAAGCAATCCAGATTAGACAGGGTTCTGTGTTCCTGCAGTTGGGTGTTCTCAGCTGCCTCCAGTCCACAGCAAGATTTGCAATATCAGGTTTTTTTCCTCCAACCCATCATTCCTGGAGTCTGACAGTCATGTGGGAATTTTCACTTTCAGAGATTTTCTTGCTAAGAAACATGTCTCAAGTCTTTGAAAAAAACTGCTGAGTGTACACCCCACTGGATCAGAGCCAAAAGACACGATGTGTGTGGGTTTTATTTGTTTTCAGCCAGTCATAATTTTTTTGCTTGCTTGAGTTCAACCTAAGGAAGTAGAAATATGTGGTCAGATCTATCCTTCAAAAATGTAAAGTGTTGATTCCAAGTTAACTGAAGCAGGAGGCAAATGTAGAGATCCTTGATCTGGTTCCTGTAAGCTTTGCACCTCTGTGCTGCCCTGCCTCCTCTTGCTGCTTTTCTCTCCCCTGAGCACACACCCTCAGGACCTCGACACTGCTCTGTGTCTCACACCACGGCACAGAGCAGCTGCTGTGCCAGGACAAATCTGCCTCCTGAGAAACAGTGGAGTCCTGGCCAGCTAACCCAGGGCCAGCTCAGGAACCTGCCCTGCAATGCAGACAGCAGCTGAGTGTCCACGCACAGCTTTTCCCTGACTGCAGGCTGAGCTCAGGATTTCATCCTCCTTCTACACATCTTCCCAGAGCAGCATGCGACAGGATGCACTATGATTTCCATTGCAGGAATCATCCTGGAGGTTTTCAGTCTCAATTATTTAAAGCAATTGTGACATTATGGGCAAAAATAAAGCTCTATCAGCAGATGGAGCTGAGCTGAGCTGAGGTCACAATGATCCCTTTTGCCATATCCTGTATAAAAGCCTTCAAGATGAAACTAAAAAAAATGGTTCTTGCGATGCTTCACCAGTACTGAAAACAGCCCAGTTTAGTGTTGGCTGTGACTGGTGAGACAGTTCCTCTCTTTGAAGTGCCCTGATATCCCTTGTGATATTCCCTACACAGGGAATGGTGGCCCAGGAAGGCCTGCTGCACATCCTTGATGATGGCCAGTCCTTTTCCTCCCACAGACTGTCAGCTGCTATCAGACAGTGCAGCTCCATTGCCAGCCACGCAAAGTCAGTCTCCTGGCAGAAAGTCAGAGTTCTGTTCTGGGTATTTTTTCCCTTAATCTCTGTACTTTTCTCACTAGAATTCCCTTTCCTGTACTTTCACTGAAACTTTCTCAAGCCTGAGAGCTGGCCAAAAAGCCACGTTCACAGTGAACTGATAGAAATTTGTACCAGGAAATGTAGTGGGAAGGAGAGAGAACAGCAAAATTTATCCAAAATGACTATCAAAGAGAGGCATAAAAGCCAAACTAGGTTAGAGAGTTGAGACTTCTGAGTGCCAAACATGTCATCACTAGAAATCTTGTGATAGCTATGGTATTGGTATTTTGAAGACACTTGAGGAAATAAGTAGGTAAATGGAGGTAGATGCTAAGTCACTGTAGGAGCATATAGTAATGACCATGTGAGAAAGGCCACTAAGTCCAGTGGCACGGATGTAATTCCCTTCCAGGCACTGTGCCAACTCAAGGCCTAATCCCTGCCAAATTATTTTGGGCCAGGTTTCTGTGGTTGCTGCTGAATCTGTCTTTTTCCATCCTACAGTAACAGGGTGTTTAGCCCCAGCAGACATATGTAACTGAACTAGCAATTTATTTCAGGGAACAGGCTTAATGTTCCTGACAAGATGGAAAGTCCCCAGCTGGGTTATCTTCTGCACCTCATTCAATCAAATATTTTCATTATAGTGCCTATCAGACCAAGCATAAGTGAAAGGCAAATTTTCCCAGTATCCACAAAACTCCATAGCAACTGAAAGGGAGGCCATATACCTCATAATTTTTTCTGTGGAAACAGTCAGTATCTAAAAAGGCACAAAGCCTTGACAGGTTTCATACTCCAGTAAGTGCAATTTTAATGGTCTTTTTAGATGAATAATCTCAGTTGAAAGTTGTTTGTTCAGCGTATCTGGCAGAGCTGGATGTATTATAGAAGGATGGATTATGTCTCCACAAAACTTCCAGGTTAAATGTAGTAGTTCTGTTAGAAAAGGCAGTGTCTGAAGATATTCAACACCTTCAACCAAATTGTTCTTGCTGCTGAGAGTTCTTCCAGGTCTGCTCTGGGATCATTGCAGGTAACAGTGTCAGGTGCCCAAGTGTTGGCAGCATTTCTCCTATTCTTGCTGTAATTTCAGCACTGCATTTTATTCAAAGTGGGTCCTAATTCCAACTAGATTATTTGGCTTTCTGGTATGTCAGTATTCAGCAGTTTTTGTGCATGTTATCTTCCTTACTGCTTTACCTCATTGCTTGCCTTTTCCTGTGGATCTTTGCTAAATCTACTTCTTCTTTATAGAGGGTTCCATATAATTATCTTGTCACCCTGATTTACAGGGAATGAAAGAAGGCAGTAAATCCCTGAGACACAGTGTTTATCATCACTTGACTAACTCTGAGGGAAAGTTTTTTTGAGACCATCAGCAAGGAGATAATTACATAGCTAGACTCAGTGTATCATCTAACTCATTTTTGGTGCCTTTACTTATATAAAACAATTCTTGTTTCCTACACCCGCCTGATGCAGAGGTGCAGGATTACTTTAGTACTGCTAAATCTGAGGTGGGAAATGAAAATGTAGGTTCCCAGTGAAAGGGAGCTGGTGTGTCTGTGTTGGCTCTGTTAAAAACTGAATCTTCAATGCAGAGCATTGAAGCACATTCATGTTATATTTTTAGGACTGAGATTGTATCACCAAACCTCATGTCTGCTTCCAGAGGTCCAAATTAATTGCAGTTGTGGTGATTGGCTTAATGATTATGATGATCCATGTCTGTCAGGAGCTGACTTGAGATAAACTGTGCACTTTTATGCTACCAAAGAGCTAAAAGACGCCCTTTGATGAGCTCTGGCCTGTGCTGCAAGCAGACAAATGCCTTCAGGGCAAGCCTCTGTATCCTCCTTCAATGCCTTTGAATCTTCTAAGTCTCCAAACCAGACAACTTAACTATATATATATCAATGCTGACTGTATCCAGAGAAACAATAAGGTAAAGCAGAAGGACAAGAGACAACCTGGGGCAGTGGCCAAGTCTAAAGGAACAGGAGAAAAGTTAGTGGCTGGTGGGCAGCTTGGGAGGGCAGATCTGTGAGCCATACACCAGGAGAGAAACAAGGACAAACAGTTGGAAATATGAGACATGAAAAAGCCTGAAAGTGGGTTTGGCTGATGGCATCTGGTTGCTGTCTCCAGCCATAGTCAGGCATTCCTCCAAAGCACCAAGACAAGGCGTCTGACAAACTGCTTATCCCGGGGCTGCCAAAGGCTGCGCTCCAGCAGGAAGTGCCGGCGCCAAGGAAACTGCAAAGGAGGCTGCTAATTTTCATTCTCCAGGTTTGTTCAGTGTTTACCCACATCCGTCTCCTCTTCCTGGGCAATCTTCTCGCCCAGCCCCTGTTCCCAGCCCACAGACAGTGACAAGCCTTCTGCAGAAAGGACCCTGCCCTCTGGCCAGCCGTGACCCCGAGGGACGGCGATTATCGTGGCCATCAAGGCTGTGCTGGTGCACGCCCACACAAACGCGCACAAGCACTGGCTGCTGACAGCTTTTACAAACAAGGAGGCTGGGTATGCAAATGAAGGATGGAATAGATCATTTTTGGGTGGACACACTTTTTTTCCCTTCCTGAGCCTCACTTTCTAAGATACAAATGATACAGATTATCTCTGGAGCACAAGCAAAATGTTAAATCAACCAAAACTCAGACAGTTTTTCTTCTGAAATTCTTCATTTTGATCATACTGCTGACAAAATACTAAAAGACACCACAGATTCCACCTCTGTGTGGCAGTCTCCTGTGCTAAAGCAATACCTATTGCCATAAACTTTGAGCTTTAAATCAGGCATTTTTGGAACTGAAAGTTGTGCCTGCTACACTGATGGCATCAATGGACAACAAACTACTTAATCTAAAGCATTAAACAAGCTCTGAACTCCCAGCAGATGCCAAACTCCAGATTTATCTACCAGCAGATGCCAAACTCCAGATTTATCTATGCTATATTATCTCTATCCAGATTTTTATGTGGCTGGTTTCCTTTATCTGTGCATAAGCATACTTTGAGAGAAAGGTTTATCACACTGAGCCAAGTAATTATAAACAGAATGAAAACCTTCACTCTAAAACTAATATTACTCTTAAGATGATGCCCTTTTTGTTCTTAGAGAATACTACTGAACATTGAAGTGCATTTGTTTAGGTGATTTGATGCCATTTTATCCATAGCCTCAATTATGTAATCAAACACATTAAACAAATTTTCTTTTTTTTTAACTTGAATTCTTTGATGATAAAAGCTGCTTTATCCCATAAACATAATAAACCAAAAGACCAATTTGGAAAGCATGATTTCTAACACACTATCAAGAAACTGGACCATGACAGTTTGTGTTGCAAAGCTGGGATTTGGCTGGTTGCTGGTGTCTGTAGAAAGTGGCAGCCTAGCGAACCAGATTGCTATATTGCAGTGAAACAGCCAGGATCCTGGTCCATTTGTGTGCATGCCATCACCTCAGGCTTTTATGGAGACTAAACACTTTCTTGGGCAGCAAGTTTTGTTCTGGCTCCTGGACCTTGTGTTTGTGTCCTGCACAGCATTAATTTTACCTAAGAATAGTTGTTCACTTTCATTACATCAGTCAGGGACAGACTGTTCAGATTTTAGATCACACATTCAGTGAAATTCACTTTAAAATTTTGCCAAAATTATTTACAACCACAGCTTCAAAGGTCTGCTCCTCAGATAGATCAGTGCTAGCACTCACATCTGAATTTCCAGTAAAAGCCACGTTGCACTGGAGGAGTACAGGAAATTGGCTTTGGGGACAGTGGCCAGAGTGGTTTTGGTTCAGTGGTAGAGAAATTCTCTTTTGCCTCCAAGAAGCTTTTGATTTCTCTGCACCCACTGCAGCCTGAACCTGAATTGCCTGCGCCCCTGAGTTAATCCTCCTCTTTTTGGTGGTACCAGGGCTGCTCCCTGCTCAGCTGGTACTTATCCACTGAGACCTTGGGAATGTGGCATTTCCTAACACAGTATGTTTATGTTGAAAGTCGTTTAAGGGAGAATAAAAGGAACCCTGAGTTTTTCAGTGGGTTCTATGGTCACCCATGGAAGAGACCTTCTCAGCTGCCCCTTAGATGAAAACAAACCCTGCTGCCAGGTCAGTATTTCTTTTACATGTTGCACTGCCAGATGCATAATAGAGATAGTCTTCATCCAAGCATACCTTTCTATTATAATAGCTCAGAAATTATTACATCTTTGGCATTGTACACTTTCCTAATTTTATTTAATAACTTTAAAAAATATTTGTAATATTAATATTATATTTTAAAAATGAGAATATTTTTATTATTTCCATAACTTGTATGAAAGTGTCTGGTTTCTGGGTGGATTCAACTTCACCAAATTCACGTAATAACTTCATGGATTTCTATAAGAAAAATATATGTCCCACTAAGCTTAAAATACTGAATATTGTCTTCACAATTTGACAGTTAAAATATATCTAGTTTTTGAATGCTTTTTCACTTATCTTTCACTTTAGCAGTCAAAGGAATTAATTTTGGAAGTGATTTGTTCAAAGATACAGACTCAACTGAATAAAAAGCTGAATTATGCCCTGTTCTCAATGAACATTTATGTTGCTGACTAAGGGCAGCTACAAGGGCATGAGCTTTTAGTCCATAATTTCATTAGTGGACTGTACCTGCAGTATGCATTAATGCAGAATGCATTAATTTACTTTCCCTAAGATTCTGTTTTTCATGCTCTGTGCTGAGACCAATTATTCAACTTTGATTCAAGCACAACACACTAAGAGATGAGGCCAAATTAAAAGCAGTGATGAAGCAATTTTCAGGACTAAGAACACTTACAATTCTAGGGGGCTTGAAGACCATGATAGCTAAAGGGGTAAGGTAAGTCAGAAAAGGTTTTTTCCCCAAAGCAGGCTGCAAATATTACTAAGAATTACAAACTCTTAACTCGTGAATACAGGAACAAAGAATAGCCCAAGTTTAACATTTTTATGTTGCTATTATCGCATTTATATTTTTTATACGTGTGTAGCTCTGAAGCATTTAAGTCATACCTATTTTATTCAACTACCTCAATTTATTGTACACTGCAGTTCCTTTGCTAGACAGTCACAGTGAGCCCTGTCACATCAGTTGTTTTTCAGGTGTAGAAACCCAGTCCTGCCTGCATCAAAAGAGGCAAAGGGCTTTGCATCTTCAGCCACAGAGCGCAGCTGAAGTCAGGAGAGCTGCAGCAGGAAGCAGCATCCCTTGTGCCTTGTTAATTGTGGGCTGCTCCAGAGCAGGGAGAACATCCTCAGCACCACACTGCACATCTGTGTGAGCTGCTATCGCCACGGTGCTGCCAGCAATCCATGCTCATCCCCTGTCCTCAGCAAGTGGGGATGTGGGTGCCAACCCCTATTTTTGCCCCTTTCCCTGCTGCTGAGGCTGGGCCAGTGGAGATAAATGCCTATGTGAGTCTCCTCAGCCTCTTGGGTTTGAAGCTCATTTTACTTTCAGACTCCTGCTCCCACCTTGCTTTATGTCATTTTTTTTTCTTCTCATTCTCCGCCCCCCCTTTTTTTTTTATTAATAAACTGTTTTAATTTACAACTGTGTCTATGCCTAGAATGGGCTGACCAGAAGCCCTGTGAACCATTCCCAGCTCAGGGCAGTAACATACAGACAGAAATCAGTACCGTGCAGAATGCCTGGGCTGGAAACTCCACTGTTCCCAGAGTTACAGAACTTCTATTCTTTATCCACTACAGCATTTGGTACTCCAGTGCTAAAGGCAGTCAGCTGCACTACAGAAGTGTGCTGTAAGGCTCCTGCTAAATATAGATTAAAAGGTGAATTACTTCTGCTTCATGTACCTGAAGATTAGAGTAATCCCTCACGGCATGCAAATGAAACCCACTAAACCCAGAGACCTGGGCACTGCTGTGGAGAACACAACTTCCCTGCTCACCACAGGAACCCGGGTGCAACCAGAGCATGGAAAGCTTGCCTTGCTTCCCTTTCTGCTCGAACCCCCACAAGGAGAGAGGCTGGCTCACAGAGAGGGAAGGAAGCAGCATAAAATGGGGAGAATGGAAGGCAACTCTACAGCAGAATCTGGCCAAAATTAAAAGATCAACAGTTGGAAATCTGCCAATTTTGATAATCTCTTCAGATTACCCTGCATATGCTGGCTATATTCCTTCAGTTTTGACAAAATAATAAAAATAACACCAGAAAATGGTTGGAGTTAGATAAAAAATAATGGGAATCCATGGAATTAGGCAATACAGGGTAGCAATGACCAGTCCCTCTGAGGCTGAGAAAATGAATCATAATGGAAATAGCACCTTCTGTGTCATTTTGCTATTAGATGTACCAAAGAAGTGCTGTTAAGGTCAGTGCCTGGTATTTACAGCTGGGGATTGATTTGACCTCAAGTTCTTTCATTTTGTTATTCTGCCAGCAGTTAAAAGTACACATTGTGCAGCCAGAAGAGTGGCTACCCAGGCCTCACTTGAGGCACTTTCCTTGTGGGCCTGGTTTGCCTTGAACAGTGTAAAATAGCCTGTGGCCAGCAGCTCTTATCCCATTTAGTTTAAGGCATTTGCTATACAGTTGGGAAAAGAAGGGATTCATAACAGACCCTCAGAGTTATGCGAGTAAAGCACAGGAATTTTTAACAAAAAGAATTCTGCACCAGAAAAGGTTGGTTTTTTTATGGCTAGTACTTAAGGGTTTGTAATATATAGATGTAATTCCTGATTTTACATGAGGAATTAAATATGTTTTGTCATCTGACATTGCCAAAAACCTCACAGATGAAAATAAATTGGCTTGGCATGGTGACCAGCTCTCTAGAACAGGTAACAGTCCTACTAGTTACAGTAATTAATAACACGATTATGCAAAGTGTGCTTCCTATTTTGCTAAAATATCTCTTAAATCCTGCAAATTTCTTGCTTTTGGTTGCTATTTTTGATTCTTATATTTGCCTGTTATGAGCAGGGAATTTATTTCCTGGAACTAATAAACTTGTGTCTTTGTTTACTGGCTAGCTGGGAGCTATTTGTAAATATTTCTGCATCACTAACACCTCTTATTTCCAGAGACATCACTAAATACTGGAACACCAAATTAGCAATTACAAACCTGCTAATCACTACAGTGGTATTCACCAAGGCTTTCTTTTAGGCCACATAGGTTAATCTCCCTCTGCTGCCTGTACAGCCAGGAGGAAATTTCTATAGCAAAATTTGGAGCAGAAACCCAATATTCAAGTGCTCTGAACAATTCTGGGGAGTAGACTTGGCTACAGAGGGTATCCAGAGATAGCTTCCCTGTGCTGCAGGTATCCCTGCATTATACCCCGTGATTTTTTTTTTCTATTTAAGAAAATAAATTCTAATAAATCAAAACAAATAGCAGTCATGGAAAGGACAAAAATGAACAAAAGGAGAAAGCTGCTGATCTCATGCTTCCCTGCAGAGAAAATGAGGAAAGGGTGGAGAGTAGCCCAGGCACTTTCTGATTATCCTGTGAGATAGGATGGGAACAATGAGGTGGTTGGTGTGAGCCTGAACAGAGCACTTTCTTTTTGGCACTTCAACAAATGTTGGCAGCATTTTCTTTTTTAATGTCAACATTATGTGCACAGCTTCAAGGTAAGAGTTCCAAGTCACTCAAGTTAATTGATACATCAGGGATGCGGAACTGGAACACAATGTCCTTGATGCTACTTAAAAGAATTGCAGAACTGTATGTTGCCTTTGCAGGGGGGACTAGAAAAATCTGAATGCACTACAAAAGTGCTGGCTAGAAATGGGCAGGTTCACTGCAGCCCTTTCCTTCAATGCCTGTCTCAGATTGATTGAAAAACTCTGAAATTATGTCTTCTGCTCTACTTTTCACGATTACATACTGACCTGCCTCCCAAGATGAATCTAATTTTGTCTTATGCAGAGCTGTCCTTTTGCTGGCTGTAGGAATGTTTCCATATAGAAGTGAGTACTTTCTGCTCTGAATTTCCAGCTGTCTGATGCAATGTAGCTTCAGGGCTTCAAAAACAAGGAGTTTGAATTTGGTGCGAGACATTGTTGGTGCACAGCACCCCCTGCTCAGTGGAGAGAAGGAACACTGCTTACCAGTAGCTATTGCTTGTGGGATGTATCACCTGCACATGAACTCAAGCTGCAGCTGAACACCCAGCTGTGATGAAGGCATTACAGATGCTCAGGCCATGTCCTCTTCACCCTTACCTTGCACTTCAGGCTTCCCTCCTCAGACCCTGTCCTTCCATGGCCATGCAGGTGGAGCAATGCCTGAGCCACCATTGCCACCGGCAGCACTGGCAGGGGATGGGGCAGAGGGAACAGAATGGGGAGTGGATGCTCAGACAGGCTCCACATAAATACAGGGCCAGGGAGAAAAGTGCCAGGGCAGCCAGCCTGGCCTCCAGCTGCCACTCCAGAACTGCACAAGGTCTCTCATAGGTCATGTGTCACGTCTGTGTCAGCCTGGCATGGCTTTTCTTGATAATAGCCAGGAGTATGACAGGGGACAAGATGTGTTCACTTGAACAAACCAAGCCCTATGGCTCAAGGAATAATGGTTGCAAACAGAACACTTTTTTTTAATCCTAAAATATTGTCTGCCAAAACTATTTGATGTAAAAACAGATGTTACTCATGTTCCAGTTGAAAGTGCCCTGAGAGGAACATTCTTCTCTGAGATTCCAAGTTTTATGAGAATCTAGAGAGGCTCTTCAGAGCCCCCAAAACCCTGACTCTTCCCCCAGAAGTGACAGCTCTGCACAAACTTTACCAAGCCATGGTCTGCTCTGCATCACTGCAGGGGCATAGCTGCAGTTTACCTAATCCAACAAAGGCAGTATTTGTCCTGCTACAGCCAGGTAGGGAAGACTTGTAAGACTTGTCCTAACAGTATTTTTATAATCACACACTTCCTGTGCACAATGGTCACTGGGTGTAACTGTAAATAAGGATTGCTTTCATCTTCAAGTTCAAAATGATGAGGTTCCTCCATTGCTTATGTGGTGATTATGTGCTGAGATGCAGGGGGATGACAGCTGCCAAGGCCAGCCAAAGGTTTGGTGCTCCTCAGAGGGTGGCTTCAATTAAAGTACCTTCTATCTCACTGCTAAGCTACTTTTACAATATAATTCACCCTTGTAAATTAAAACTGACTTCATTACAGTGTACCCACACACTGAAATTTGTAAGATCTTTAGTGCTTGAAACCTGGAGCACTTTCTAAGTTTTGCCAGCAGTTTCCAGGTTTTAACATCAGTTATTGTTCTCATGTGAGCAATACCCCTACATTCATGACACTGAAAGATGCAGCAAAGGTGAGGAACTAATCCAGCACTACAAAGGGAAATCTTCTGACACCTTCAGCTGAAGCTCAGAAGATCCTGCCTGCCATTCATACATCTCATTTACTTCAATCCAGTTCTCTCTTTATACAAGCTGTATGTTCTACATAGACCAGTCACAATATTAAAGAGTGGAGAAAGGGTGACAGTTGCCTGTTTCATTTGTTTATAAACAACATAACTGGATGTGGCAACCTTAATGGCTCAGAGGGGAGGACACAGGCTGCAAAGGAGATGCCTTCAGACCCTCTGGAAGCCAGGCTGTGAGCACACTCTCCAAAGGTAACCATGGCTCCTTGGTCTCTGCATGCTGAATTCCAACATGAAGTGATTTGATTTGAAAGGTGAGGAAGCTGCAATCTAGCACAGTTTGTCACGCCTTACAAGTTACAGCTTGTCTCCATGACCAACAAGAGCTCCCAGGCCAAGGCCAGGAATCTCTGATCCTTCCATGAATCAGCCCTTGCTTCTGAAATAAGGATCTCCTTCTGGCTTCAGTTTTTAATGAATTCAAATGCAGCAAAATCCCTTCCCGAGAGATGTGGGCTTGCTCCTTTGCCAAATAGCTGCTCCCATCCCTTTGCCTCAGCATGATTCCCATTGACCTTGGACCAGGATCACCTGCCTCTCCCAGAGTTCAGCAAAATGGGTATTTAAACAGGGAATCCTTAAGCTGTAAAGACCTTTCTGGAATGAGAAAAAATTAGGATTGATATCAGCAACTGTGTATTTATACTCTGCTGGCCTCAAACTATATTTAACTTTTATCTAGGTTTGCTAGGAGGTTTGTATCCAGATTAACTTTAAAAACACAAGAATCCATAAAAATGTCTTAAGACCTCTGATTTCTGAATAAATATATGCTAAATAAGCTAGTTTTGAGTGCTGCTTTCACAGTAATTTATTTTTAACTTTAATCTTTACTCACTGTAAGACATAGTTTATTTTTCAGACATATATGCTAATTTTCAAAGAAATTGGTCATATATGGTGAGCAAAATTCACGTATAATGTCAATGTAGGAAACACACTGGTGTAATTTCCTTCTGCTTTTCTAGTATAGCTTACACAATTTTTTTTTTGGTGGCACAAAATAATTCCATGCTGCATTAGCTATAGAAGAATTGCTTACAGAAAATGAAGCCATAGTTTTCAGTGCTAAAGATCAGCACCAGGTGTCCATGAGAATAATAATTAGATAATATTAACTTGTCCACAAAGTGCCCTGGATTCACCAACAGTTAGATGTTCAAGCCTTAACAAATAGCAGCATGTGACTGAATTAGTGATTTTGAAAGATAATCAGCAGCTGGACTGGAACCTATCCAAAATGAAATCCTGCTCTGTTATGCTGCTGGCATGCTGTGAATCAGCACAGCTGCTGATTTCACAGAAATAAGAAATTAAATAGACCCTGTGCCAGTGCTTAGTCAGCCTCAGTGAAAAAGCGTTCCCTGACATTCAGGGGGAGCCTCCCATGTTACAGTTTGTGCCTCTGGTCCTCCCACTGGGCACCAGGACCTGCTGCACTGTGCAGGCCACTGGAATGCTGTCTGCTCTGGCAGAAGCTGAGCCAGTGCCAAATCCTGCCCCAGAGCCTACAGGCTACCTGGGAAAGAAGCACATTAAAGCTTTTACTCGTGAATAAACTCACAGAAAATGTGTGCAGATCTCCAACCCAATGTTTCCCATCACTGCAGGCCAGGTTGGCCCAACTGGCACTGTCTGACCTGCTGTGGCTGCCCTTGACTGTGCCTGCCACCTGCTTTGGTGGTGGTGGTGGTGTGCTTGGACTGCATGGAGTGAAATCTTTCTAAAAACTGGTTTGTTGTGGACTGGGAGATCACAACTCTCTCTCCTCACACCCTCACAGATGAATGATTTTAGCTGTCTTGTTAGTCCTTCTCACTTCTTGCCTTATTTAGTTCAGCCAGCCAAGCTATAGAGCTGTATACAAGCTGCTTCCAAATTACAAATTAAACTGAAATCAAGAGCAAGATTGCACTAAGAAATAACACAAGACAAAGAACAGCAACAGGCAGGGGGGAAAACACAGTCACCCGCTTTATCTAGCCATGTCTCAGTGCAAGGGCAGGGAGATGAGAAGGGAGAAGGCCTGGCCTGCCCATGGTGGCTGTTCTGAGGGACACCAGCAGGCAGCCTAAGGAAGCAGAACCAGGAAAGGCGCAAGTTTATGAAGATTTCAGGTCAAATCTGTACAAGGATAATTTCTGTGGGACTGGCTCATGATGCCAACTTAGCCAAGAGAGACACAGCTCCAGATCCACTGTAAACAGACTTCTAATAATCCATGCTGCTGCTTTCTCTGGTCAGCATTTGTTCTATTTTTCAAGCCTAAAATTCTAAGCAATTACTGCTTTATCTTAAAGCTTGATTATAGTTGACCATGAGTAACCTGATACATCCTACTCATGTTATTCCTGAGGGGAAATATTCAAAGGCACACTTGGAAACTTTTGGAGTCTCAAGGTGCTGGTTTTGGCTGGAGTAGAGATCATTTTCTCCACAGTAGCCAGCGCAGGGCTGTGTTTCAGCTTTGTGTTGATAACAAAGGATGTTTCTGTTATTGCTGAGCGGGGCTTACACCGTGTCAAGGCCTTTTCTGCGTCTCGCCAGCGTTGAGGCTGGGGGTGCACAGGAGCTGGGAGGGGACACAGCCAAGACAGCTGACCCCTCCTGACCCAAGAGATATTCCAGGCCATACGATATCACACTCAATGTATAAAGCTGGGGGAAGAAGGATGGAGGGGGAACACTGAGTGATGGCATTTGTCTCCCCACACCACAATTGTGGGTGATGGAGCCCTGCTGTCCTGGAGATGGCTGTCTGGCCCATGGGGAAGGGGTGAATGAATTCCTAGGTTTGCTTTACTTGTGTGTGCAGCTTTTGCTTTACCTGTTGTCTTTACCTTGATCCAAGAATTTTCTCACTTTTACTTTTCCAGTTCTCTCCCTCATCCCACCCTGGGGGGTGAGAGAGTCAGTGGCTGTGTGGGACTGAGAGGCCTGATGGGGTTAAACCACAACACTCAGTACAGAGTGTGCTTTTCAGGAACATGAAGGCAGTGTCTTGTCTGCTGGCCTGGCAAGCAAATGGCACAGCAGCAACTTGAGGAAGCAGGATTAGTCTGTATCTCTCTGGGAAGCAGTAAGAAAATGGGAACATTATCTGAGACTTGATTCAGTGAAAGTTTCTTTTGTATTACCTGTACCTATTGTTACTGCTGCCCTTCCATGCCTCAGGCTGAAGGCAGCGATTGTCTCGAGGAAGTGCCCCAAGGACCGCCATCCTTGGCGGCGTGGGGCGTGGGTTTACTGAGCAGGTACCCACAAGCAGAAAGTGCTAACAGGAACAGTGGCTGACCATCAGTTTAGTTACAGGTTACTGCTGGAAGGGATGCCAAAATCTCGGTACATTATTGACTTTCTGTACAATAGCATCTGACCTGTAAAGAACGTGTAAAATCTGTATTTTTCTTGTGTTTTAGCCACCGGCTTTTAATCTACTGCTTTCCTTACAGTGAGCTGCTGAACATAAAATCTGCTTTTTTAGTTTTGGGTCCAGCACTTCCAAAAGGATTTATGAGCTTTTAATACTTTATTGCATTTTGATAAAATATTGCATTAATATGGGTTTGCTTTTTCTGTGAGCATTTTTACAAAAAGCACACTATATAGAAAATTAGAGCTTACTAAAATCCAGGTATTGTAAGAATTATTGGCACATCCCTGAAGTACTGTCTCCCAAAAGCAAGAGAAGTGAACAGCAGCTTTGCGCCAGAGCATCAGCAGATGGATGATGTTTACTCCAACTAACTCGTTCCTGCTTCAAACTATCATGAAAACATCACCTAGAGAAGTATTTCTGACAGCTACAGACTGATTTACACTGGTAATGCACTGAAAAAAACACAGAGGAAAGGAAAGAAAGCAAATCTACAGACTGCAGTGAAAAGGACTTTATCTGTGTCAATGCCAGTGGTTGATAATCCCTGAAACCTGAGAAAACAGCATTGATGAAAGAGGATTGTTGTGAACACCTCATGTCTCATCAAACCTGTCTTCTACTGAACCCAAAAAGTGCTGGTCACACCACTCACAACTCTGCCATAAGAAACCCTGAGCTGCTTTTACAGCAAGGTCTAACAAAGTGAGATGGGGATTTAAAAGGTACACCGGACACACTGAGCATTGTCTCTGGCTGAATGGTACTGAAATAATTATTCGTCTTTACTGTCCAGCACTGTGATCAGTGGAGGTCTGTTAGCACTGAGTAAGACTGAATACATAGGACTGAATTGCTTGAACAGACACTAGGAAAATGGGAATCACAGTGGAACCTAGAGAAAAAGAACATGCCTACCTGTGCTAAGTCACTGCAGCCCCTTAGTGCAAAGTCAGTAACTGCTCCAAGTTCTGCAACAATGACAGTGCTCTTCAGCTACTGACAGCACAGGCTCCACAAGGTAAGTGACTACAGTCCACAAACACCTCTGCACTCATAGTCCCTAAAAGGTAAGGAAAACACCATTCTCATCTGCACTTAGTCTAGATTTGAGGATATGCCTTTTAAAAAAATGGCTATAATCAGGCTCCATCAAGATGGGAGACTGCTTGCCTGTCACCATCAGCAGGAAAGTCACAAATCAGTGGTGTGTGATTAGAATGACTTCTATCCAAGTATTTGAAAATGTTCATACTAAGAAGCAGGAAAAAAAAAACCCACAAACTGTGGGAAGCAGATATGTTAAAACAGGAGAGGAAGAGAAGACTACAAAGTTTTAACAGAACTTGTGATGTGGGTGGTTTTGCTGTTGCATGTGTCAGGAGATGATGCACATGAGGATGTGGCACATCTAAACTAGTAATTCAAGATGGGGAAGAAAAAAACAGTTAATGCCAAAATATTTGCTTTCCCTAATCTCCCTACTGAAAAAATAGCCCCCATTACACTGAAGAGTTGCAGCCAAGTTCCCAGCGCTGCTCTAAACAGCTCAAATCAGCGTTTTCTTCTCATTGTTCTAGACCACCCCCTAACGGCGAGGCTGAGGCTGGGCCTGACTGGCTGAGGGAAGAGCCACAGGCAGAGCTCACAACCCCAGATCAGCAAGCGACAGGCAGGCTTCTGCCAGGAGCCAACCTTCCCTTCCCACTGACCCTTGGGACAGCTCTTGATCCAGCTGCACGGCACTAACAGGCTAGGGCTGCTCTCATGCACTGCTGCTGCACTGCCGGCAGCAGGGCTACTCGATAATTTTTTTGCAGAATTGAACTGTGTGACCTGGATCAGCACTAACAGGCCTCACTCACTAATTGCTTAGGACATTCTTATCCTGGAGCCTCATTCCTGTAGATTACTGAAGCTTAGTACTCACTCCAAAATAACTCTCTTTATCTGCGACAGTGCAGAGCAATCTCCCAGAACAAC
>JACBWW010000017.1:10850031-10895031 GCA_020086605.1 Lanius collurio | reverse complement strand
CTTCCAAACTGTCAGTACTCTCCCCATTTTAAAGCTACACAAAACCTAGTAAAACAAACATCAATACATGAAAATCAGAACTGTGCACCAGTCATTCTCTCAGATCAAACTGTGATCATCTGGTAAAGCTAGTTAAAAATCTCAACGGTGATTTTTTGTACTACCATGCACTTTCAGCTCTATTAAAACAACCAAGATATGCCCCACAACTATTCAAAACACAAAGAAACTGATTTCTGAAGTTCTATGTAACAACACTGTTTCACAGATCAACCTGTTTTCATGAAACTCCAAACCCAATTCAGAGACTTGGAGGTTCAGAATGCAAACAACTTCTGGACCTTTTCATGTGTCTGTCACCACTGCAATCTCACTACACATTTATGAGTATTAGACACTTTCACAGCTGTATGGAGGACGTATGTATGAGTTAGTTTTAATTAACTAAAATTCTGCTCTGAAAATCCCCCACTGAAAAGAGGATAATGATATGGCTGGAGACTTCTGCAATTCATATTTCTAAGGCTTTGAAAATTTCATTAATTGACTGACCCATCTTTTTTTTTTTTTGTTAAGAGGGAGCAGAGGCAACGCCTGCCACACTCACCTGCAGTGTCCCTTCTAAACACTTTACAGAATGGCTATGATGTAGATTCAGGCGAAAGCCACTTTCCTGTTGGTTAGTTTCAAGGTTCTATGGCAACAGTTGACAATTAGAGATGAACCCTGGTGGGAAACAATGAGGGATAAATCATAGCACAGACAAATCCCTCACCTGTGATGTGTTGGCAGAGGAATTACTATTTGCTTGCTGTTGATGAATTTGTGCAAGCTGCTGTTTCTGCATTAGTGCCAGTTGCTGTTGATGTTGCTGGTATTGTTCGGCTGTAAATGCTGAACAAAATATAAAATGAGAGAATACTATATCAAAATACGTAGGAGTTGTGTATATAAACACTACTTTATAAACCTAACACCCCACCCCCCCCCAAAAAAACCTACCACAGCAAGTTCCTAAGAGCCTTAATGCACCTTTATGTCAAGAAGGCTGACATCCTCCTAGAAATTTTTGTTCAAACTACGCCCTCTCTCTCTGTTTAGTATATAGGCTTTAAATGAATTTAGTTCAAGATACTAAAAAGGGAGAAAGGAACCAAAACACAAACAAGCCCACCAAAAACTTTTTATAAACAGATTAAAAAGAATGATTAGGTAGGAATGGCATCACTGTTTTTACCTTGTGAAACTACAGTATCTGCCCTATTAGTGAAATAGGTTTACATGCCAAACTTGGCAACTGCAATGCATTCTGAAAGCAGCAAGGGCCTACAATTAAGATTTATGTTTTAGTTGACAACATTAGGTATGCCATGCTCACAACTGTGCAGACTATGGCTGTACAGGTTTTTTTTGTTTGTAACTACACATGTACAAGTAACTCCATCAATACTAAATTTCACAGAACAATATCATTCTCTTTAAAACCTTTGAGAGGTGACTCAGTAATCAGTGCATCACAAGTCAGGCAGAATTTTGTCCATTTAACCCACAGCTTTAAAACTGACAAAGCATTAATTGTACAGATTGACAAGGGGATGCCCAATGGTGCAGCAGAATCATTATTTCATTAACTAACTTCAGTGCAAGGATTTTATTTTACATTTCCAAACCAAAATGAAGCCTCAGATTTCAATTTACAAACTGAATCAAGGTTAGAGTGTGAATGCCCTTGCAAAGGATACACCTTTCAGATTTTCCTTCAATTTTATGTTCAGATTGTACAAGTGTCACGCTTTTGAGGAAGTTCACTACTGCTCGGCAACAAATCACTACCACACTTAAATCCTGTTCACAAATTGCATTTTTTAAAAATCTTTTGTTAGTCTACTCCTTCAAGTTTGCTTGCCTGAAGAAAATATGTTTGCATCAAAACTATAATAATGTCCTACTTCTAGATACAGCAGGATTTTGAAGACCAATTATATCTTATGTAAAATTTGAACAATAAGTCAGTGTAAGTGGCTGCAATATTTGGAAACATCAGAGCAAACACTGTTGAGCATGCACTTTCCTGGTGTTCTTGTCTTTTTTTGGTGTTTCAATATTGTTCAAACTACTTCTAGTGTGTATTCGAAATTGCACTGGAATTATTACCAGCATTTTCATATCTAAACACTTGAACCTATTAAATTTTACTCAGCTGTTACATTCCGGTTACCTTTTCTTCTAAGTAACATCTCTGAGCAAGTAAGGATGTAGCACTTATTTATACTGCCATAAGCAACAAGTTACTTCTAAATACTTCTACAGTTAAGTATCACTGCAAGATTTTATAAATATTCTTAGGGGAATAGCTTAAAAGTAGTAACCTCACTCAATAATGTCCTTACTTTAAAAAAAAACCCCAAACCAAACAAATTAGAACTCACTGACCAAATACTCAAGGAGATGGCTGTTTAATTTACATAAAAAATAAAATTTACAACTCCTTTAGATTTTTTTTAAGCTGCCATCCAATACAAGTCAGAGCAAGAAAGCTTTAGCACACAAAGATTAGCATATAGAAAGCTGAGCAGCAGTAACAGAGGGAGGAAAATGGATATACTGTTCTCGTACTGAGAGATGCATAATTTATTGTTTTTTCAAACCCTAAAATTTAGAATCAACGTATGTTTAGCCAACATAGTGCGAATGATATTGAAGGTTCCATTTATTTTACTCATGGTCTGATTTATTGGGGTGACCAATGCAGGGACAGCAGGGACTTGATACTATGGGTCCCCTCCAACTCAGTGTATTCTATGATTCTATCAACATATATTCTATGATTTTATCCTGCAGTATAACATTGTTAATATATTGCTTAGGAATATATTGCATAAGTGATATAAATAAAGACAATACACAGAATGCTAAAGAAAAAGGGCAAAAAAGGGTAAAAAAGGATGTTGTACCAACATCTCTAACTATGATTAATGCTTCCACCATCACAATCACCTCATTTGTGCCTATTTAAGCAAAATTTATTAAGAGTTCATTTCAGTTTTCAAGTCCTAAATATATTTAAGATTCTAGCTATAAAACAGTTGATGTAAATGCAGTCACCTGTGTTGGTTTAACTACCTCCAAAATACTGCTTTCTTTTGGAACAACAGCAGATGAAGCTTATGGAGACAAGCCATGTTTGTTTAGAAAAGACTATGCTAAATAACAAACGGCTGGAAGTGCTCTCCCTTCTTTCCAAAAGTGACATTTAGAAAAGCTGTATTTTTGAAATGGTACATCAGTTCATTTCTTGCACACTTAGAATTGAATTGTGTGCTTCCCACCAGTCTGGAAAGTTATACAGCTGTCAAAGGAAACAAGTGACAGAAGAACCCTACTACCACCATCATCTTCATCTATATTCTAACTGCTTCTCCTCCACTTAAAAATACTACCTGGAAAATATGCTCAAGAACAACTAATTTCAGCTTTTTTCAATTTAGATTAAACAAACACCAACATTTTTGCTGTTTCCCTTATTAAAAGTCTAACAGACACTTCAAAATACTACTTATAACATTATCACAGATTACTGTGAAAACCTGAGTCAGTTGCATCCAAGTTAGAAACACACCACTGCTCATAAAGGGCTGCTGCAAGCTACAGCTTCCTAAAATAATCTGATATTCCTTTTCTATTCCACAGACAGACATGCTAACGTACCAGAACAGGTTATAGATTGTAATTACATAAGCCAGGTCTTCCCTCTTCACGCCAATACTACAATGAAGGTTTTAATGAAAACATTACTATCACCGCAAACTATCCAAATCAAAATTCCTTCTGAATACCTGTAAACTAGGACAGAATACTTTATTACTCTTCTGTTAAAAGCCACCATGTATTTTGTGAACATGACCACTGGTTTCTTCCCCTTCTGCTCTCAGTCTACAGTTTACATTACATTTCAGTTGAAAAGATAAGCATATTAATTGTGAGATGTAAGTTGCTTCTGAAAACTATCATTCCCATGCATGAAAAAAAATTGTATGTATTTTACATGAAAGTACTTTCACCTATTTAACCCTACATATTTCATTTCCTGTGGCACCCAACTGTGACTGGAACTGGGGAAATCACATATATGCTCAGCACAGCGAAGTCATGGGTGTCCTGACTGACTGTGCCTCTGTATCTGCAGACACAGACCTGAGCTTCTCAAAGAGCAAGTCTAAGTTCAGCTGTCTTTTTTTTAAAGAACCAATTCAAACAGAATGCTTTGCTGCATAAAAACATAGTTGTTATTAATGTGTTACATGGCTTGCAGAGAACACTTTCTGCTTGTCTGCAATGCAGCACTGATGCAACTGGATGGGTGCCAAACTCAGTATCGTGCTAACATCATTTTATCTAAAAAAACCAATGAGTATCCCTAAGAACGTTCTTCCAAAAATTTTATTCTCTCTTCTCATTTTTGTTCTAAAAACAAGAAAGGACACAGCTAAAAACCTTTCATGTGTGTCAAAAGAAAAATGGTACATGTAGAAGAAACAGCAAAAATGAATGTCATTCCTTTTTTGTCACACACCGCTCTTTATCTGCCAGGAAAAAAAACTGAGCAGGCAAGCAGCAAGCCCAGAGCTTTTCTGAACATTTATATCAGTAACTGCATTTCTGGTGACTCAGGAGAGTATTGCTACACGACACTACACAAAGTTACAGATTCCTGGCATTACTGGAGACCTCCAAGGCTTTAAAAATCATTAGTAAAGCAACAGAAAGGCAAACAACAGGTTGATGTCCTAAAAAGGGGACAAAATAACATTCAGTGGTTAAAGATGACATATGAGATTTTAAGACAGGTCATTGCTTCAGCAGCCCCAAACAGGGATGTAGTGCTTACAGACTCTTCTCAAACAGCATGCTCAGACCTCAGTGGTCATGGTTCTGTCATACAGTAATCATTATTTAATAGTACAGGATTTACCAAATTAAACAGTGACAAAACACTCAGTTTCATTCACTACACAGTGATGGGTACAGGTGGAAATCTCAACCACCACTATTAATACACAATAAATAAGAACATTACCATTTCAGAATATCTCAACTGTCTTTCACAGCTAACAGCTGTACCTTGCCACAAAACTTCTATACACTTTCCAAGACACTTTCAGTAATTTACCCAAGTCACTTGACTCTTAAGTTAATTTACCCCAACTCCTTTTCTAACCTTAAATAAGGAAACTTTAAGGCACAATTCTGCCTGGAATTATTCATATCTCAAGATGGTTATCAGAAGATGAGCAGCTCTCTACCAAGAGACTTGGATATATGAATGCTCCTTACTTTTTTGCAGCACACTATATCAAGTGGTAACATTTCAGATGAGACAACCTTCAGATCTGAAGTCAGTACATGGTGTTATGTTGTTATCCTGTTCATTTAACAGCTTGGGACAACACAAACAAATGTTTTGCAACTGTACTGGTGATATACTTTGGCAGTGAGGAAATGTTTTGGAAGGTAGAAGAAACACTGTACATTACTGATCCTGACTGACAGGATAAATGACTGCTCAGTATCTCCTTAGTGACAGCTACAAATCTTGTTTTATCAAAAACTGAGTTACTGCACAATGAATGTGTTTTCCTACATTCATTTATATGAGTATTTGGGTAATTATGTACCTATTTTTTCCTCAAACTAAGCCACTGAGTATCATTTTTCAATTGCATGATTCTGATTACACATCAACCAAATTCTGTGGGATGGTGATACTCAGCAGGTATTGTTTTTTGGAGCACATAGTAACAGTGACACTTGTCACTGGACTTTCCAAAGATCCATAGTTCACAGTTTTATACTGCAACATAAAACTATTCTAACAGCGCTCGCTGGTTGTACCACAGCATTTAACACGTATTAGCCTTACAATGCTGTAGCTTACATTTAGCTTCTCTGAAAACTCGACTCCTTCCCACTAGTGGCCAACACCAGTGACGAGTGTCTGTGGGGGGGGGCTGGCTGTGCAATCTGTAAGAACACATGGGTCTTTTCATGATAAACAGCCACAGCCTCCCCTCCCAGCTACTTCTGCAAGTTTTACTGTGAGGTTACTCACTTGTTACTCTTCTGCCCTCAAGCAGGAAAATAAAGACTTTAGAAAAGTTGACCACAATAACCAGTTTCCTAAGAAAGTGAGGGAGCATACCCCAGAAAATGCATCTGTAAGCTCCTGGTCCCTCTACTGGAATTCCTTTTCATTTCCTGAATGGAAGATGCTCACTAGATTTGCCAGGCAAACTGAGCAAGCTTTGGTGGAATAAGCACAATGACCTATCTAAGCTTTTTTTTTCTTTAATGAAGTTTTAAAAAAATTTGATACTGAGAGACTCAAACCACATAATTAAACCTTTCAGCAAGCATTTCACTCCTGTGAAATCCTAAGAATCAGATCTTTAAATTACAGTAGCTTAAAAGCTGTTTCATAACAAGTGTTCGTTCTCAAGAGTAGAAATGGTATTTCAGTGGGAAAACTGAAACATTAAGATTACATGAGGTTCAAAGAACCTCTCTAACCCATTTATGGAATACTAGATTTCATAATCCTTTCAGTGGAGGTGATAACCATTAAAAAGGCAATTTTGATCAGGAAATAGAAGCAGGTTAACTAAAGCTTCCAAACTTTTCAGAAATTCAATAAACTACAGAACTGCTAATGTGTGTGGGAAGATGATAAATCATGTCACAATGTCTTAAGGAAATTACATGAGAGCATTGCATCCCTGCTGTATAAGACAACAATCAGTGGTTACTAATGCCAAAGTGCATGCAAAGCAAACATCGATCACAATGCTAAGTAACCCAGAACATCACACTTTAAAATCTCTATCTTATGAGAGATGTTATCTGGCATACATAGCCTGGTTAAAGATTTTCTACTGTATAGCAAATTCTCACCAGTGAATTCAGAAGATTGGAGAGACTTAGAGTCAGCAGTGTGATTTAGTATTTGATGCATCAGACCCAAAGATGTTTCACCTTCTGAAAAGAAGTTCAAGATTGGTTTTACTTAAACATGGCATTACTAGACACTATGAGAACATGAATCATTATGTCCTTTTATATCAGCCCAAAAGAACTTAAGTGTGAAACTCCTACCACCAGAACTGTAGAAATTATAAACTAGATATAAGGTCTATATACGCACTTTGTACTTGGTAGCAGAAGACAGAAAATAATAAGGATTTTTTACTAGCCATTAAATAAAAGCTAGAAAACTTGCTATGCGCTTACATTTGTATGCCTATTATTCTCAAAATTAGTTTCCACCAAAATGTCACATGCCAGTCAGGGTACACACAGTTTACTGTGCAGTTACAAATGTGACCATCCTTGCATGGGATGCAAAGTGTAACAGTTCCACAAGCCCAGAGATACACTGCTTTGGAGCAAAGTTTTACTCCAACTGAATTGAAACCGAACAAGAAAATCTGGTCAGACTACAAAGTCTTGAATTCTCTGGAAGTGCTCAGATGTTTTAGGAAGTATTGACTCCTCTCCCATCCACAGTCACATTTCCCAGACTAATGTGGCTTTTCCTTTTAGTATTTCCTCCTTCAACTAAGTTTATGATGGGCTATAAGCACCTGTTACTCTCAATGCCATTGCTTTTCAACTAGGATCTCAACAGTGCAGCCACAAATGGGCCAAGACTATTAAATTCCAATGATAACTGGAAGTGGCCATTACAAAATTCAGTATTTTTTATCACCAAGTTTATCTTGCAATGTGAAAGAAGTATTTCAAAAAATTGAAAACAGTAACACACAGCAGTGTCGAGAATACCACAGCTACAACGGTTAAATAACATCCAAACAACCAGTGATGGAATGAAAGCCACGGATAAGTCCTTCTACATTGCTACAAGGAATTGCCACAAGGATTGAGGAGCTCCCTCCTGTTCCTTTCTGGAAAAGGCCTGTCTAAAATCTGGTGTCAGGTGTAACACCTTAATGACAACATGACAAAACAATATAGAATCATAGAATGGTTTGGGCTGGAAGGGACCTTAAAGATCATCTAGTTCCAAACCCTCTGCCAAGGGCAGGGACACCTTCATCTAGAGCAGGTTCAAAGCCCCATCCAATCTGGCCTTGAAAACTTCCTGGGATGGATGGGGCATCCAGAACCTCTCTGGGCAACCTGTTCCAGTGCCTCACCACCCTCACAGTAAAGAATTTCTTCCTAATATCTAATCTAAACCTATTCTCTTTCAGTTTTAATCAATTCCCCCTTTTTCTGTCATTACATGCTCTTGTAAAAAGTCCCTCTCCATCTTTCTTGTAGAAATCCTTTCAGATACTGGAAGGTCCCAACTAAGTCACCCCCAAACTTTCTCTTCTCCAGGCTGAACAAGTACAGATCCATCAACCAACATTACATATTTGGGAAATGGAAGCACAGCTCACTACCCTGCTAGACCCCCAGGCATGCAAAACTGATTTTAAAAAGCAGATTAGGAGGTCAAAAAAAGGCATGCAAGTTTACTGGGAAGTTACTGAATAGCAATGAACAATTTGCACCACATCACTTAAATGTCTAGTTTAAAAAAAAAGGCAAGGTATTTGACTATATTCTGGATACCCACAGCTTTTCATACACAGTATTATCTACAGTCACAAACACAAAACCTGATACTTTTCAGTAAGGCTTCTTCTCAAAGAGTAATTTCCCAACTCAGTGAGCAGGTTCAAGCGCACCACCAGCCTCTTTAGTCTTGCCAGCTTTTAGACACTGTTTTCAAAGTGATCCAGCTTCTGGGTGATGAAGGCAGAAAGGAACAGAATGCAAGACTGTTGCCTGCTCTTACTGCAGAGCCTGGGAACCAGTGCTTCAATATTTCACTAGCGATAGGTATCTCTGCTCTGCTTCCTAAACACAAGGCTGACAAGGGAATGATCCATGTGTGCAGCTTTAAGTGTCTCTAACTTTTGTTTATGAGATCCAGCCATTGAAAAATGTGAATGCAACACATTTAATAGTCTCCAGCAGAGAGCACAGTCTCTAAAGTGATGCAGTCCAAAGACTATCTGCCTGGCAGAACCAAATCAAACACTTCAGATCAATACTCAGGCCTCCTGTACACTCCACCTCTTAAGATTATGATTGAGAAACTTGACACTGCCAGCAACACAGGCTCCTTTATTGAAGTAATTTTGCTAGCAATACAGACTCCTTTTCTGAAGTAATTCTGCTGCTGAACAAGTTAATTCTCCTCAACAATAGTGCTTTAATATTCTTGCTTCCTTTTTAGTGGTGTTCTGAAAAATTGTGTCAATACTTTTTAATCAGCTCTTTTTTTCAAGAAGGCAAAGGATACTTTTTCATAATTCTTCAGTAAGATCAGAAGGAACCGCACTCTACACAAGTGATGCTACTTGGCCACTTGATCCTGCTGCCATAGGCTAGCCTTCAGCACACCACAAGTGTTCAGGTAACTTTTAAGGGATTTTAAGACACCCCTTCTTGGTTTACATGCAAAATCTGCATGGAACAACTTCCACAAATCTTTAATACTGAGCACTCTGGAAGTCAGAACAGAATAAATTGTCTTTCTTTAGGATCAAAGGCACTTCAGAACGTTTATACAGCACCTAGCTCTGGGGAAACCTCTCTCTGATCTTTAGGATGAAAATTAATACTCCCTGTAGCCAGGGATGGTATGTTACAGCACAGCTTTTGTAACATATGTTCCCGTGAACAAAAGACCCAAGACACCATCTCAACTTCATGGCCCTGCTGACCACATATAACAGACCCAAGGAAAGGGTTTGCCACAGCAGTTGTTCCATGTCAGCAGCATGTCTGGATCACGCAAGACAGAAAAAGCTCAAGACTTTCTTAGTGGGGAAACAATAAAAAAACTTATGGGATGGCACACAATACATATGGCAACATGACCACCTCTGCTGGTCACTACAGAATCCTAGGATGAACACCTCAAAAGTAAGCAATATTGTTTGACCACAACTCACAGTAGCAGTGAAAAGATAAAATTTCTTAAAATAGAGATGTATTACTAAGTGTTTTCTGACAAATGACCAATTGCCACTTCAAAAACCTAAAAGGCAAAGAAACAAACCTAAAAAATCCACACCCACAACAAGCTCCCAGCTTTAAAAACAACTAAGAAAAAGGAACAGGGAAACCCTACAGGGTTAGTAAGCTGCAGTAGTAACTACTAGAAAAAATTCACAATGGCTGTTAAGATGTTCTTTACAGTATTTGCTACAGAAAGTATAAAGACACAACTCAGCAGCTGTAGCCCCCACTGACAGGCATCTTTGAAGAAATAAGACTCATACATGAGACATGCAAACATCCCTGTGATCTATATAGACAACATAGCTCACAGAATCCTTTTAGAAATGGAAAAAAAAAAAAAAACCCAAAAAAACACTAAAACCAGACTGGCACCAAGATGAAGCAGACTGTGCTCCTTACAAACACCTACACTTAAACAAGTGATCAGCAGTACACCCCATATACACCGACTCATATATACCTCCAATGCAACAAGAATCACAATTAAGATTATTTTTAATTATGTGGACACAATCCACCTAGTTATATTAATAGCAAGTGACTATCCAAGGACTCTGGCAACCGATTTAAAGTGTATCTATGAATTCAGACAGCTATACTTTTTTACTGAACATTTAATTGCTGTATCAAATTCTAAAAGAAAAAATTATGAAACTAAACTCCACATTTGTATTTTGAAAAGCTTGGTATACTAATTTAAATATTTTTCACAGATACTAAATCATCCACACAGAATTCCAAGCACAAAAGAATGTAATATACCCAGTACTTACAAGCATGCATTACTTTCCCACAGGCTTCAAAATGCAACCACACAATTAAAACCTTCTATGGGACTCATCAACATAAATAACAATTCCATTTAATGCCTAAATGATGTAGATTCCTTACCATCTATTTCAGGAAAAAACACTCTAAAAGGATGTGCGCGTGTTTATTTATACAGACACACACAGAGATATGGGCTTTAAAATCCACCAGCCAATTTTTCAAGTCTATGTGATTTTCATATGTAAAGCACCACCCACTAATACTTTTCAGTGTATTTACAGTCTATTCAACACACATTAGTTTTGTTTTCACACTTGTAATCTAGCTACCATTTATCACAATTCAGACTGGCCACCAAGCAGAGAATGCCCTCATTCAGCTGGACTTGGTTTACTGATTCAAACCAGTGAAAGGGCAGAATTTAAACACCAAAAGTCACAGTAAGATCACAAACCAGAAGAACCATCAGTTTTTGCCCTATTACATATCCAGCAAGAACAACCATGAAAGAAGAAAGCAGCATAGGAGGGCAAGGACCTACTCTAGGACAGCATGGAGAGGAAGCACAAAATAAAGCAGCAGAACAAAGCTGCTCACTAGCTCTACAAATGCAAGGAGAAAGAATTTTCAGGAAAAAACCTCAAAAATGATACAGAAGGGAAGGCACATAATATAGTGGCAAACAGAATATTAAGGTTATCTGATACCAGCATAACAGTCTTCAAAGCAAATCACCAAAACAGCCCACAACTCAGTTTATTAGGTATATGCATGTCCTAGGTTACAATATAAGATGTAACCAATAGCATGTACTCTATTATCATCTTCACAAGCTGTTAAAACAGGAGGGGCAGTGTTCACTATCTCCTACCATGACTCATCCTTGATAACTCCCTCAGGGAGCTATCTTTGTTTAATGACCACTACCACATCATGTTTTTTCAGAGTCAGATCCTCAAATCTGTAATTATGTTCTATAAGATGTAAACTGCCACTTGCTGACAAGATGTAGAGGTGATTAGTCCAAGTGTTTTGCTAAGCATAAGCAGATGCATCAGTGAGGGTGGGCTGGGTACTTCTTAGCTGGGAAATGGCATTTAAGTTCAAGTAAGAATTCATAGCATGCTGGGATTTTAAATGTAAACATTTAACCTAAACATTTCCCATCACTGCCACACCTTGTATAGAAAAAATTTGGTCCTTGATCTACATTTTATATCAACATTTCAATTAATGTATTTTTAATTTCAAAAATCCAAATCTTCAGTCAACTTAAACCCTACACAATACTGTTTTTTCAACTTTTATGTTTCTAAAATTGTAATTACATACCACTGTACCATTTGTATAAATCTCAGATGCAGTACACTACTGTTAGCAATAAACGCAAATAAATTCAGCGTAGCAAAAAGGAGATACATGTGAAGATGGGCTGTTACCATCAAAACAGACCACAGTGCAAAGTATGGATGACCTAATGATATTCTGGATTTTCTGACATAAGCTTAAAACTTCTAGAAGCAAGTTTGTTAAAATAAACATACCAATATGTGCTGAACCACTGCTACTTTTACTTTGTATAGAGGTACTGCATGTCTGGGTCCCGGGTTGTGCTGTGCCTGTTCGATTTAAACCCCTGCAAAATTTCCTACAGGAGAGTTCATCATTGTCACTGTCATGTAGGGATGGTGTCCGAGGCCTAAAATGCCGCCATCTACATGATTTGATATTGACTAGTATCTGACTGAGGTCTTTTGAGAAAGATTTGTCCGAGGTATTTGTTTCTGAGGTATTGGCAAATTGACTGATTGAAGAGTGTTGTGATGAGGAAAACCTTTCCAAATCCAGATGATGAAATGCATTATCGTAGTCCGAATGCGCTCTGTCTAGTAGCACCCTAAAACCAGGAGAACAATGCACAATTATACAGTGGCAAGAGAAGACCAAGAAAGTTATTGGTTTGATATGTGTGCTTGTGGATGACAAAGGGATAAAAAAGCTACACAAAAGTGTTCCAGAACAAGCAAACACACAAACATACACTCCCCTGACACAATGCACAACCATCTATTATTTCACAGTAAGTAGTACATTTAGGTATATTCTAGCTTCTACTGTCTGAAGAGCCGAGGTACAACATCACGTACATATTAAAGACACTGCAACAACATAGAATTAAAACGAAGAGACCTAGAGAATAACACTGATTAAGTAAAAACTGATTCACATGTCCTCCTAAAGTAACTTATTTCCAAAGCCTTACTCCTATATACACTGATTATACCTACAACCATCCCAATGCAGTAGGGATGTCACACATTAACTTCCAAACCCCCTTGCAAACATCCCAGTAAGAGTCGTCTTACTGTTTGGCCAAGCTCACTTACTAATATGTGAAGAGGAGCTAAACATAGATATAAAAGGCAAATCACATTCTTACTACTAATAAAAATTTAATACAAATATAATGTTTTCTTAAAAACATCATAAACACACAACCATTTACAAATTGTTTTCAGTAAAGATTCTTAAAATCAAAATGCCTGAAATAATTAAATTACTTTGTATTTTTCACAAGTTTGAAATTTAACAGTTATTGTAATTTCTACACATCTCTCTCAAAATCACCAAATACAGCCTAAACTTTGAAAAGCATTTTTTGCAAAATACAATTTTTGCTATCCTGAAATGCTACTATTTAATGACAGCTATGGAAATAATTTAAAAACAAACTAATCACAACTGAAGATTTACAAGTATTTTTATGTCAAAAAAATGGGAGTGGCAAGAAATAAAACCCCTCTAGAACTATTTAGGAAAACATTACTAAAACAACTTCCACTAGCACAAAACAAAAATGGAAGCATCAGCCACCTAATCTCCCTGTGATGTCTCCATTTTTTTTATTTTTTGGGTTTTTGGGCTTTTTTTAGACTTTGCTCTTCTTTGCATCTTACTGATTTTTTAGTTTTATTTTCATGAACAGTAACAATTACACAGCACTCACCTTCCACCACGGCCAACCCGTCTTCGTGCAAACCCAATACACCTCTGGGGTACAGTGAGGGTGGTTAAGCAGTATCTGTAACGCACGTCTCCTAATCTTCCCTCCTTAGGGCTACTCCACGGCCAGTTGCCAGGTTGATCTAAATGAGGCTTAAAATAATTTTATACAATTAAACACAAGATGTTTTCCCACAATGACACTCTGTCTCATGATGAATAAGGAAATTCTACTTACAGCATAGTACTGACAGCCTGCTTTTCTACGGAAGGCGAAAGGACCATCGGGATCATTTTCTTCCTCAGCCTCCGAAGAACCAGACAAAACCTTCAAAGAGGGGATGGGGTAAGGGTGGTGTAAAAGGAGAGATATTAGAAAATTCCTGCATTTTACTTCTACTGTTTCCCAAAGAGCAACACAAAACTGTAGAGGTCCTACCTGGGAGAGAGGTTCATCATCTGAGCTAGGAAAATCATACTGATTTAAATCTTTAGCATTAAAGACTGGCAGTGCAGCAGGACTTGTCTGTTGAGTAGCAGCAGCAGCGGACGAAGGTAAGACTTTTGGCTTCTTCTCATACTTTCTTTTGGGTCTAATAACATCAGGTTTATCTTGCTGCAAAAAAAATAAAAAGCGGTGTAAAATTACATACAGAAGACAATTAAACTAAAACAGGAATTTAAATGAACTCCTGTGTAAGCAAGCTAATGACATGAACTCATCTCTACCATCTTCACCATAAAACATGCAGTCATTTCAGAGTGTCTGTATTTATTTCCAGTAATTGGAACACTGAACAGACAAGGTGGAATCAAGCACTGCTTGCCCAATCTGTGCTAGGTAACTCACTAGTAGTTAAGGTAACAGTACTACTTTGGAGAACTAGACCAAAATATATATGACCATGTCCATGAGGCACCTTTTTTACTTCCTAGCATTTTCAATTGATAGCCATTTATGCAGTGTTAGGGTATTACTAAGTACCAAGCAGTGCTCTGAAGGCAAAAACAGACTTCACTAAGATACCTATAATCTTGCAAAGGTCTCTAAAAATTAAACACATTCCCCCACACGATGCAAAGCCAAGTTTAAGTGCATTTCCCAAGTCTCCAAGATGTGAGATACTGCACTGATCCAATATCACTGATAAGCAAGTACACACCAGCGATCACAATGACAATACTTTACTACCAGTGAAGAATTCACTGATTCAAGACACTTCGTCAAATTCAGAACAGCCTCTGGATATTCTTCAATTACAAGTTGTCTTGGTTTAAAATTCAAATTATACCTCAGCATTTATCCTGTGTTACCTGACCTACTTAACATGCTCAGTTGTTCGCACTGTAGCTATGCTTTGTATGACACAAAATTAAAGCCTGCAGGGAGAAAAGTACTTGTCAGCTGTCTAAATCAAATAAGATTATTTAACACTTTACTTAAATATGAAACCAAACATACACAGCAGAGCAAGAATTATCAATGGATCATATTCCATAAACAAAGTAAATCCCAACCCTTCATATTAAATTAACTACATAACTTAAAACCATACATGGCGTTCACATCCTTAGTTCAATCTTTGTACAACATCTAGATAATAAACACAGCTTTGCTCCTGACATCCTAACTTTACAGACAGTAGCAAAGAAAAATGTTTCTGTCCCCCCAGAATAAGAACACAATTGCATGTGTCCTTTTATCTGTAGTTTGCCTGTACTTCCTTTATTTCTGTCTGGAGGAATGCTGCTAGTCTGTTATCCTTGAAACTCCAACAGAACAAAGCCATTGCAGCTTTGCTACCCTACTGCCACCTCCAAAAAGCTTCGTCCCTCTTCCAATCCTAAAATGGTGTATTTTGTATACTTCACAGCATGAACAGTAACTTGGTTGCTGACATTACGTACTTTAACTTTGTATTCTTTCAGTTCCATAGCCTCTTGGTGTTTATAAGAACTGCTGTTAGTCACAGGAATGATGGGAATAGCATAGGTGGGTTTAAGCGGCTGCCGCTGTGCCATGACTTCAGACATGATCTCTCCACTGTAGTCACCCAAATTATACCTGAAATCAGAATAAATTTTATTTGCTGCAATATTTACAATGTCCACCTGGTAAAAAATTGAGAAACACAAATTAATGCTAGCAATTTGGGGTAAAGGGACATCCAGGACATCAACAAGAAGTACAAAAAGCATTATTCCAGAGAAGGAGACTAATAACATAGACAATTCATTGCAATGAATAATGCTGACAGATGAAACAGGACAACTACCCTGTAAAGCATCTCCAAAAGGTAATACTATAAAGGAAAGAAGAGGGTTACCTTCCCCCTTCCTTGGGGACTGGTGCCATTTAAAGACCATACATTTATCACTCAAAGTTTTAAAATAGTGAAGCAGAATGCCTTATTCATGAATCCTCCCTCTTTTGTGTAATGGAGTGTTTTAAATAAGGAGATCCATGAAACATTACATTTCAAGTCCTGTGACAAATGCTGAATTCAAGTGCAGTTCTCTGCTCTGAGGGAGGTTTTAGGGTCTTTCCTCTATTCAATGGATTGTTTTCTTTAAAATGCAACTGGAATAATCTTCACAACTTCTCCCCCTCTACGTTTCTGCTGAAAATGCTCAGGGCTTAAAAGAAGTGGCCCAGAAGAGCTAGTTCAGCTTGTTTCCCTAAAAATCCAGACTAGGTGCTGACTCGGAATATTTGCTTCAGAACACAGGTATTTAGGCTAGAAAAGTCTATTCAGATTCTAAGTATCAACCTAAAGGATATCTCCATATTGCAACTGTAATCCTCAGTTAACTGGGAAAGTGACAATTGGCAAAGCATTTGGCCCCCAGCACAGCTGACCAACAGGATGGGAAAAGAAGCAGTAGCTGGAAATGACTCTCACATTTAATACTGTATGAAATGTCTATTTGTTTTCCTAATGAGAGGGTATTAGATAAAGCTTTTTTAACAAAGAATGAAGATCATGAGGTCAAAGAAGAATGGTAATGACTGAAAATGGCCTTAAAAATAGCTGGGATTTCCTTAATCTACATACTTAACACACAATTTCAAATTACTTTGCTTGAAACTATGATCTCTCTTCCAGTATAACATACAGAGTAGATACATACATTTGAAAGCATCTACACATGTAATAAAACAATGTAGCTTAGTATGACAATAGCCCTCCCATAATAAGCAACTTAATGTTTTTTCTCCATAGGCAAATATGACTATGCTGTCCTGTAAATTTGAAACAGAATCTGAACTGATTTTAAAGATCTCCCACTGTTCAAACATTTGCAGCAATCTGAATATAAAGTAGTTTCCAAAGCTTTCTGCAGCAAATTTTTAATAAACATTACCTCTTTTCCATAATTTCCAGTGTTAAATGCAGTAACTCTCTCTTGCTTTTTTCCCTCCTTTTTATCATCTCCAGGATTGTTACTGCACGACTCAGATCTCGACGCAGCTTCAGCATCTTCTCATAAGAAGCTTCATCATTTTTTCGATTCTGTAGATACATAAAATATGTGTGTTTCCTTATATCATTTAAGTTAAATAATCTGAATTAAGGTAAGTTCTAAATATTTAGGTATATTAAAAAAAGACAAGGCACATGCTAAAACCAAAGAGAAGCATGTGCATGTTATCAATGATATATACAGCTTACCAACACCTTAAGTAGGTTTAACAGAAAATTTAGTAAAAAATTAAATATAAACTTTCATTTAATAGTTGGACTAAATCCATTTTATGTTTTTTGCCCTTGCAAATTAAAATGGGAACATCCCATTTTTTATTATGTTATGCTACATTGCAAAATTGTTTCTTTATATAAGCAACTTTCTGGAAGAGGGAGAATGAAAAGAAAGAAAAGCTGAGGGAGGCACCAATATACTTACTTTTCGTGTCTGCATCTTTTCTGTTCGTCGTCTAAAAGCAACATAAGGGTCATTTGTGCTGGAACCATCTCGTTTTTCCTGCTTCACTGCTGGGATAAGTGAGGGACCTCGACAATTCTTCCTCTTTTTAATCCAGTACTCATACACTTCTCTAATCAATTCATCATCTTCCTTCAGCAACAGCTTGGCCTCTTGCAGGCTGACTGGCTAAATGTAAAACCCAGCATGTCACTTTCATACAGTAATACATAGAGTGTGTCTTTCAAATTCTTTATTCAAAGTACCGTTGTACCTGCTGCCCGCTGCCCTTTTCTAGTCTGTCTATCATCTCCTCAAATTGCAAAGGAGAGATGTCCATTCTTTTCTTCAACTTATTCACAAAGACCTCATCTTCCGAATCCAAGTCATAATCTGGCTGCTCAGCATCCAAACTAAAAGCTAAATGATACAATGAAAGTTTAAGTTAGTTTTACTACAACAATATTTTGTTCTAATACTGTCCAGAGCACACATCACGCTTCTCAAGAAAAAACAAAATTATTTGTTTGAATGTTGTAGTAATGCTAATTCCACATTGATGTAAATACCAAGGTCTTTCTCTTGAAAAAATCTACCCTGTTAAAAACCAGGCCTAAAAGCTGACATCTATTTGTTATACTTCTGTTAACCAACGAGAACTTAGGTCAAACTACCTAACAGCTTTCTACCTCACTGCTTCAGTAAGAAACGTTTAGATTTGTTAGAATCTTCAAGGCTGCCAAGCATTCTGCAGTTCTATGTATCATATGATCAGCAGTTAAGATTTTGGCCCAAACACACATCAAAGGTACTCTTAGCAAAGTATGTGCAGACTGTATTATAATGATCTTACACATAATCTCACCAATGATTATTGTGATGTAGATGAGTCAGACTACATTGGCCCAGTATGATCTACCCTGTGTAGCAAAGCATCTTCAAATACAAGTAATGCTCTGCAGAATGCAAACAATTTGTTTTCCACAGTATCCTACAAAAACACATCACTCTGCATTTGAAACACAACTCCCTAGTTCTCATGCCTCATTCAAATTTCTGTGGTAAAACACACAAATGTCTTCCCAAGTGCGTATGTGGAAACACATACCTAGTTTTCAATACACAAATATAATGCATCTTAAAATTCACCATGCCAGCTGTTAGAACTGCTAGATAAGGAAAGTAAGAATGAAAAATATAACCTTAATATCAGCATGGAAGACTGCTAGTAGGGAGGAAGAACTTTTTTTACAATGAGGGTGGTGAAACACTAGAATGGGTGGATGTCAACACTAGAAAACTGGTGGATGCCCATCCCTGGAAACATTCAAGGTCAGGTTGGACCAGGCTCTGAGCATCTTGGTGAAGTTGAACTCCCTCATTACAGGGGGCTTGAATGTAGATTATCTTTAAAAGGTGCTTTCTAACCCACACTAGTCTGCAACTTATATTTTAAGCCATTACTGAGGCTCAGACTGATACACAATTCTAGCATTAACCAAAGTTAATTAGGCATGAGATACGTTTGCACAGCACAGATACTATTTCTTAAATTCTGCTCATTACACTATGCAACAGAATTCTGCAACAGATTGTATTTGCTGTAATTTTTCTCAAAGTTATCTGAAATAATGTGGTGCTCACGTGAAGAGTCACAGCCATAGCAAACAGCTGTTATCTTCCAACAAAAACAAAACCACAACAAATTTGCAAGTCATGAGTGATATCAAAACTCATCTGCTTTTAGATGTAGAATACTTCCACCAGGCATCGGCAAATACTGCTACTGTCATTTCTGGCTGGCTTCCCAATCCACTCCACTGCTATTTTATACTGGTTATACTTCAGGGACAGGTATTCTGTTTCTTAGCTATGCATTACATATTTTCCTCAAGTAGATTTGAGTCTGTCCTCATTAACAAATCTAAACTTCCTTGCAAATGGTTATTATGGTACTCCTTCAGCAAATACTGTGTATTTTTCAACATGTTGAAAAAAATTAATTCTCAGAAGTCAGCTTTGATGGGAGCTCAACAGACATCTATGAATAATGTCTTAACTACTAGCAAAATTAAATTCTCAACGTAGACTTCAATGAATGAGTTACTTTACTTACGCTGTATGTGAATCAGCTGCTTTGGCATTTTAAATTCTCCAGGATATATAGATTCATAGTATGCAATATTACTTTCTGCTTCTGGAACTGGTATAACCATGTTATCCCTCTTCTCTCCATAGACCTGTTGTGCTGAGATAGCCCGCTGTAGATGATGTTCCTATAAACAAAAAGGTGAAACAAAAATCTGAGAAAATCTTTCCAGAACTCAGACTTGCTCAAGTTGAAGCAGGTGTATTCCTCTGCAAATGCACTCACTGTAAATAAAGCCCAGAGCCGAGTCGTCGATGGTCGCATCCCATGTGCGCTGCCAAGGCCGGAGGGTTCCCCGGCAGGTGGCGCTGTCCCCCTTGCACACCCCCGCACCCCGCAGCTTCCCAACTCCTCCAGCCGTGTCGGTGTTCCTGGCACACCCAGACACACAAACCGTACTTCACTGTTTCCGGAGAGACACTTCAGACTGATTAGATGTACAGATTGTAACAAGTAGCTGCAGACACATATTGACTCCGGTACTATTCTGTACTTGCCTTGGCCATTTATTGCCAGTAACATCAGAAAACCAGAAAGGAGGCCTTGCCATCATTGCCAATGAACAGCAACTATTTTTACCTAGTCAATGATTCCTGAAGACATTCTCATTTATTGCAATGCTTCCCATTATCCTCCCTTTCCTCCTCCTAATTCATCAAAAACCAGCAAAAACGCAATCCATTTTCCCTGTAGCTCTGTCAAGACCGTGAGTGGTATCAGCAGGGTTCATACGATTACTAACAAAAACTCACATAGCAGCATGTGACCATGACTTTAAGTGGTTTACTGACAATACAACAAGGTATTTTTTTCCTTACTAGCAACGCTGGTTTCTCAAGTTTCTATTCTGTTCCTCCCTAGGTGCCTAGTAAACCCCAGTGCTACAACAGTCAGGCCAATACACCTCTCAGTGAGATGCTAGAAACCAGATTACTGAAATACTTGAATGCAAAAACTGCAGCAGAAGGGCAGCAGTTGGTTTTAACACTGAATGTATGATGTTCATTCATATGATCTTATTACATCTTTGGCTGTCTGACTTAAATTTAATTCCTTTGCTACAACAAGGGCAATTAAGATCTTCTGTCTAAACATTAAAAAAAGACAAATAATCAAGAAGATTACAAAACAGGCTTTATTGTAAACTGCGAAGCTGATGCAGCCTGAAATTTAACTGTGTTCTAACAAGTAGTTATGCTAAAAGAATTCATAGGATTTAAGCCTATCTTCAAACAAGACAGACATTTTTTCACATCTGTCCCTGGTTAAACAGCTTCTTCACAGAAAGACACTAATCATGAGAATAAGGCATAGCAGAGTTACAAGTAGAACTCATTGCACTGGTTTTGACCAGCAGTATTGGTCAACTCTATGTCACCTAAGAGGTGTGGCAGCATTCTGTCTTGGGTATAGACAAAGTAATTTCTTTTCTACCTTTTACTGAAGTACTGCTCTCACACACCTCAATATTTTGTAACTTGTAATAATTCTTCAGGATTACACAGCTACAACTTGTTGCCTAACAGGGAACTAAGCTTTATTGTCATATAGCACAATAGGATTCTGTGTCAAATGCATAATAATAGCCAATGTTTCTTTAGCAACAGCAAAAGCTTACTGGTTTTATAATGTTAAGGGTTCCTGGTATATTTATCCCAACTTGTGTTTCTAAACAACAAAGATTTCAGTTTCTCTGGTCCACCTCTGATAACGACACAGCTAATAAGTACCAGTAGCCTGTACTTCTTTACTAACAGGTCTTAGTAATCTGCATTCAAAGATACCTTAACAATATTCTTGAAACAGAAGCACAAATCACGGTTTTACCTTCCTTTCATCTCAATTACAAAAATACTCAGTATGTGAGTGGAGAGTCTTAGCAGAGCCACGTATTATGAAAAGCAATTGGATAATATTTCCCCCACTGAAAAAAGTTAATCTCCTGTACGTACCAATTTCAATTCACCTTCAGAGACACTGCACTAGACAGAAGAAACTAAGCAGACAAGGCAACTTCTCCTTACACCTCCATGCATCAAAGTTTTCACTTACTTGGACTAACAAGAGAAACTTTGCCACCAATTTCAGTATCTCAGCTGGTGGCTCAGCACATCTCTATCCCACTAATACATATAAATCAGGTGCAATTGTTAACTCTGAAAGCAGTAATTTTTAACAAGAAAGCATGTTAAATATCTACTATTAACTAATCCACTACAGCTCAAAGTTTCTATTCTGCAGTCATTCTCCGCTGTGATTGCACAGCTGATTACTCCCACCAAGATGCAATACCTCATTCATCTGGATCCACAGCTTTCCTTTCAAAAATGCAGTGGGTTTCCTCAATTTGTCAGAATTATTTTAAATTCAAATATTAATCAAATTTTCTGGCCGCTCTTTGTGTTACAGGAAGATTTATATGTATATACTGTAGTCCCAGTCACTCCTCAAAAGACCACCTATGCATTTAAAGACAGACCACCTAGGAAATTCAACAAGTGTTTTCATTTTGTCCATCCACCCATTTCTAGATACCATTTTCCAAACAGATTTATTTGCACTACACAACTGCTCCCGTTCACTGTATAACAGAACGGTATCAAACCCCCTTTTTTATGCCACTATCCATTAGGTCTCATAACCTGCCACAAAAAGAAGTTCAACTGGGTTAACTGGGATTTGTTCTTGAAAACCTCTTACTAGTTGTTCGTAGAGATTAGTATCTTCCAGGTGATCAAAAGGGCCAAATAATTTACATTATCCATATTCCCCCAGGAACAGCATGTAAGATGACTTGTTTGTAACCCTCTAGCTTCCACCTTTTCAACAGTCTGTTGACTGTTACAAGGTTTTGGGTTGGGATTTTATGTTATGGGTTTGGTTTTTTGGTTTTTGTTTTTTTTTTTTTAAAAAAAGCATAGTTTAGTAGTTTCATGGCTTTTCTCTTTCTCCTCAAAGATCATCTACCCCTCTGAAGTTCTCAAATAGTTGTAGAATTATTCCAGATTGTTTCTTTAAATTCCTGGCATGAATTTCAGATAGGTTAGTCAAGCTCAAGGGATATAATATGTCTTGTTAGAAGGGAACTTATCTAACAGCCACCACTCCGAGGTTCAGTGTTGTGCCCCTTGCTGTCATTATCCCCACTACCACAGCCTTACTTCAGACTGAATCTATGATGACAGCTTAGGGAACCAAATCCACAAAAAGCCATCACTCTCCTGTTATTTCCCCTGAAAACAATTAGAAATAATTAGTCTTCTGAAAAATTGTCTCCCTGAACTGCCAGGATGTGTGTATGCAAAGCAGTGGGGAAATGTAGAAGAGAGAAAGATGACTCGCTTTGACAACAGTTAGCCATTACACTGGCTTAACTGCTTCACTAAATTTCAAGTCTTTTTAAACTCCCCACTAAGACTCATGAAACATTTTAACCATCTCAGTATCAAGAACATTCAAGAAAAGCTTCCTCTCACTACAAATATTCACAGAATATTCTCATCACATTCTTCACCTTCATTGCTAGAGGATCTCACTTTGTTCCTTCTTTCAAGATACATCTTTCATTCAAATATTAATTTTTCACATATTATTTTTTCATATTTATCAGTTTCCACTTTCAATGTACTCACATTTCTTTCTTAATGTACCCTTCTGATTGAAACAACATTGAAATATCTACATTTGTTCTATAAAAAACCTCAGCCTGAACTGCCTAACACCACAGCAGAGTGGTTCTAAGTTTCCTTCTTTTCTATCCCAGCTTGCTTCCCTTGGATCTTTCACACACACAGTTTCACAACATATACTTATTGAAGGTAGTTTATTCTCACTGAAACTGCTTTGCACTGTTACATTTAACCATTTTCAATCTATTAGTTACGCTTATATCCACAAAACCTTTCATTTTCAGTTGCTTTCTCTGTCTGACATAAAATGCTATTGGAATTACAACTTTGGGAGTGCTGTGATGCTAATTTGATCCAGTCATTTCAGAACAATGGTACTGTTCGTCAAACTTCATTCCTTTTACATTTTACAAATGCTCAGCCAAACTTGTGTTAAAAGCTATTTGAAGATTTCATACAAGAAAACCCAAAAAATCTGCTCACTCTTCCCAGCCCCCAAGTTAGTTTTCCATCAGGTCAGCATCCTATACTGGGTCCTCATGCGGTCTGACCATCCCAACAAAAAAGGGATGCAGAGGGAGCACTCCGCTCAGGGACAGAGGATGTCTCCGGAAAGTAGAAGCTTTATCACTTTTTGTAACACGCAGGCAGAAACATGAACTGAGGGGCAGGCACTGATCTCTTTCCTCTGGTGACAACTGACAGGACCTGAGGGAACACCTAGAAGCTGTGTCAAGAGAGTTTTAGCTTGGATATTAGAAAAAGGTTCTTCACCCAGAGTAGGCTAACAGCACCAGCCTAACAGAGTTCAAGAAGTGTTTGGACAACACTCTTGGGCACGTATTGTTACTGTTGGGGTTGTGCTGTTGTGCAGGGTCAAGAGCTGGACTCGATGATCCTTGTGGGTCCCTTCGAACTCTGAATATTCCATGATTCTGTGACCTGCATCTTATTCATCACACTATATTCCTGTCCAGGAAATTATTTGGACAGTTCAAACACCTACACTTATCAGATTACACTGAGAGTTGTTTAAATAACAAAAAGCTTAATAACCACTCTCCTCTCTTAGTTTTCCTCTAACTAAAAGAGTTTACAGGAAAAGCCCACCAAAACAGCAACTCTTTCTCTGACTGTGTAGAATGTAACAAAGCATGATGTACTTGAGACATTCCCTAAGTGAAATTATGCATTGGCACAATTCATCATTCCATGGCCCTCCTTCCTAATAATTTTAGCATAGCAAGTTTGTCCCTTGTATTCACTCTACCTGCACACTAGTATCACCATTCATGTTCCAAATCATCAAAGAGTGAAAGGACAACCTAAAGCAAGTTGGCAGCAACAAAGACACTAGGAAAACCAAAACACACCAGAGCAGCTCTTATTACAGTCTGAAGGAACCAGAACTTGCAGACAGTGCTGTTTTGTGGTGAGGCAGTAGGACCTCTCTCAAACAATAATGCAAGGATATAGGTTTAGTTCCTTGTCATAAGTTCAGTATTTGCATGCTTTGAAGCACCTCTAGCACACTACATTCAAAAGATCTGAATTACAATAATTAGAACACAAAAGAAAGGATATTGTGATTGTGGCTCAACCTGACTACCAGCAGGCACTCCTGTCAACAAGCAGAAACAAGCAGAAGCACAGCAACCAAAAGTAAGCAGTATTTGACTTCTTTCACATTTTGGTAAAACTTTTTAAACTTTTGGCATCATGACTGTGGGATTTTAAGTTAATGACAGTTTCTAGAAGAAAACTGGCACTTACAGAGACCCCAGAGGTTTGTTCGACAAAGTATCTACTCTGCAGTGCACTCTGGAGACCATATTCCAAGTAAGATAACCACAGCACAAGGCATTAAAAGGCTTAACTGACATAACCCTGTAATCACAGTTGAACAAATCAAAGGGACAGAATCCATATCATACTTTTAAAAAGACAACTGAAAAAATGTTACTGCAGTAGCAATGAGTGCATCTTCTCAAGAAACAATCCACTGTTTTGACTGTTTCCTCAATTTCTCCAATAATTTCAGTGCTCTTAGAAATAAAAATTTACGGCACATTTGCTTATGGAAATTCACAAAAGAAGCAGTTCTCAAGTCCAGTGTGCAGAACAGAAAGTCTCCTAATACACTAAGCCCACTCTAAGCAAGGGAGTGGGGGATGCAAAAGGTGGGGTGGACAAGTAGGAAGTTTTTATAAGTATTGGTACTTAGAAAAAGCACAGAAGACTGAATTCAAGTCTGTGCAGATCAGAATCGCATTTCTGCCTCTGAAACAAAACCTAAACAAAAACACATTACAACTGATTGTGTCATTACTGGGAACGAAGGCAAACCACTGTCCATCTACTGGTCTCTGCAGAATTGCTGATTTACACCAGCATGTCTGGGCAAAATCCTCTCATCATTCATCCCTCACAGAAGTGCTTTCTCAAGGCTACCATTTTACAGCACTTGCAATGTTTAAGGTGTAAGAACTGAAAGGGATACCAGTTTTCATAAACAGCTGTCAAGAAGCATTAGGTTCACAACAGTTACTCTAAAACAGATTACTGCTGACACACAATCAAGACCATACAAACAAAAAGAGACCTGTCTTTTTACTTCCTAGCAGCTTGTGGTCCAAAAAAGCCCTCTGAACACACACAAAAAATTCAACAAAATTGCAGCTCATTTGAAACACAAACACATTACAGATCAAATAAGAAAACATTAGGAACTGGAAAAATCAGAAGTTGTTCATGTCATCAAGAGGTGGTGAACTGGTGCGTGAGCAACCTTATTCCAAGCTTGTAAGGTATATACTTTTGGCTGCTAAATTCACAGGGATGGATGAAGGTTCTCACATCAGCAATATTTACTGGTAGCAGTTCAGCAGCAGAAAACAGTAAAGTTGTTAGGAGACCCTGCTGCAGACCAAGACCTTTCAGGCTAACTCACTCCATAACGTACAGTAGGGACTACTGAAGCACTTCTATGACCTACTGCACACAAGTTGGTCTTCAACCTCCACCTTTGCTTGTTCAGTGACCTGTCCTGACATATCCTGTCTCTCAGCCATTTAAGAATCTCAGTAATCTGCAGGATCAGGAAAGACAGCCTCTTGGAAGCATGATGGTTAAGTTACACTAGAGAAAAATTTGTCTACAGATTCCATCCAATAAATCTGTGCACAAAGACAGAAAGGAATAAAACACCTGAACTGGCTCATTCTCTTTACCCTCTTCTCCTGTTATCAGATCTTAGCTGCCCCCATAATTTACTAATCAGACACAATTTATATCCAAGATTAGGAGGAATATGAAGAGTAATATGAGAGAATTACGTGCAAAACAAAGAGGCCTGTATTTTTTTTTAATGCCATGCCTTATTCCATACTCACATAATTCCTTCTCCCTTCCTAGAACCAGTTCAGGCATTGGAAATATGTTTCTGTGGGACTCAGGGGCAGTTCCATGCCATCATAATAGAGCGAGCTCACCCAGGGACAAGCAAGCACCAGCGGGGCTGCAAGAGAATGTACAGAATGTAGCCAGAACACAGAAGCCATCTTAGATCAATGCAAACTGTTCAGAGATACTTCCTTTGCATTACTCTTACCTTTAGGGCAGAAAGTGGCTTCTAGTATGACTGAAAGCGAAAATGCTCACTTGTTCCTGAACAGCAGCTTCACAGGTTATTACAGAAGCACTTATCACAACAGCATACCACACACTTCTGCTTTTAGCTCCTCACACACACATGCAGTCACACCTAACTACTTGCAAAACAACAAAGACATTCTGACAAGTTTACTACAGAGCTTGTTTCCAAACCTGACTGAAGTCATACTGATGAGGGCAATCTGAGCCTGCCTTGCAATGCACAGAAGTCTTCAATGGGTACTCTTGCACAAGATCCATCCCTGAGTTACACTGATCCTTGACTGAGACCCAGTAAATACCAGCTGATAGATCTGGCCTTTGATAATGGCAAGGCAATAGTTTCACTGGTAAGTGTAACTGCAGCTCTGACCCTCTTGAACTCAAGTACATGAATATCATGTAAGTGATTGCAATAGTTTAAATCTGGTCACAAGAAGCACACATGATCAAACAGGACAGAAATGGTGAGTGAGCAAAGCATCCTTCCTTGCTCAACCTATGATGGGTCCCAAGGAAGACAACAGATCACTTCCCTGTACCTCACCTGGCCCACAAGCAACTGCAGCCCTCCAATTATGACTCTCAGTATATACGGACACATGGTGACCACTTTCTTGTATCAATCGAAGCTGCCTGCAGATTCATCCAAGCCACACAGCTTTATATCTTCCCTTCTAAAGCTCTTCTGCTAAGATCTCTCAACAGTCTCAATAATTTTACATAGTAGAGAAAATGTTTTTTTGTTATTACAGCAGAGCCTGAAACTGTCCCTTCATGGAGGAAAACTATGGAGGTCCCTTCTGTTTATCAACTGATGTCAGTCTCTTGAGTAGTTAGTTAAGAAGGATTCTACTGTAATCACTGTAATAATTACCTCTCTGCTAAAAATGACAACTTAAAATTGTTGCACAAGTTGAAATAGCAATTACTCAGTGAAAATGGGATCTAATTTACATCTAAAAAAGCATATGTTTGCAATTAACAAAGTATCAAAACCCCTTGGTAATTATTAGACTTTTATCTAGAACACTGGTCAGAAATTAGGTCAGCCACATCATTTTAAGCATTGTTGTAAACTACTTTCCCCATGTTCAAGTCACACATTTCTAAGATCATGGAAGAATTCTGTCCTTTCTCTGGAAGAAATCTTGTTTCTGTATTTGTGGACTCCCAGCAGCAAATTATTTCCAACTTCTAGGAAATTTTCACTTGCTATGCTTGTTCAGTGAATGGTAGAGGGCGGAGGGCACACAGGACATTTGACCCAGAAATCTAACATTAGTACTAGAGCTCATGACAACACTAGAAGAAACGGAGAGTGATTTGTTATACTGTTACCAGAAAAAAGAAATCAGTTTCACGTTCTAAATTACTGTGCAAAACAGACAGGAAGAGATGAAGAAATGAATGAGACTGGCTCAAAACATGCCAGAGAGGATAACATACACAACCTATGAACCCCAGGAATCAGGAAAATTCTAGTACTTAACACATATATTAATTATGCAGTATAGTTCACAAACATAATTTAGCACCTCTGTCTTTCCATACTCGGGTCCCATTTGGACCACCTAAAAGACTTGTCTGTGTGCCACATTACCACTGCCCAACACGCATTCAGAAGCACAGGACTCGGTACCAATTTGAAATATTTTGTTTAGGAACTGCAAAAGATCAAAACTGGCAGAAGGCACCAAACCATCTCACCAGTGTTGGTGATGGCCATGCCCATCTTTTCCTCTGTAATCACTCTGGCTCTCATGAACTCCTCAGCCTTGCAACCCACAGACCACAGAGAGAAGGGATGTTACTCTTAAGCAAGTCTTCTTGTGAGCTAATTCACAGGTAATGCAAAGACCAGGACAAACTCTAGGAAAACACAGGAACTGCCTCTTCTCATTACAAACATTTAAACCAGCTCCACTCATCTCACACAACTTTGCCAGACCAGATTTAACTACAAACTTGTCCAAGAGCCCTTTCCTTACCTTAGGCTGCTGTTCCAGCTCATTTGAGACTACAATGCATGGAAACGATTTCAGTCATCTATAATAAACCAAGTAATTTCCCCTTAAATAAAGGATTCTAAAGAACATACTAAGATGCTTTTAATGTATTATGTAAATAGTCCAGGGCATGACGTCCACAGTGAAATCAGACTGTAACACAAAGTGAACTGAGATTTTACACAGTTCACAAGAATACAGCTTTCAAGATAGTCTACAACTGAATGAGAACAGCTCTTGTAATTTAACCTTTCCTTTTCAGTTTTCAGCCAAAATGCCATTTAGAACAGCTTGAATAAAGCTTTATAGCAAAACTATTCTCCCCTCATATGTGGAATATGGAAGCGGGACTTCAAGAAAATTTCATCAGTTGACTAATTGTATAAAGTTCTCAAGTCAAAAGATATCACTGCATCTATCTTGCTACTTGCTTAAAACATTACTGTGCATTGGCAATACCTCATAACTCAAATAATTTGGATGGCAAAAGCTCACGCCTGGATTCCAGCATTTTTATTAGTTACAGGGACTTGATATTACTGTTAGGTGTTCAGCACTGATAAAAGAGCACTGTCATCTGAATAACAAGAAATGTGGTAGCCTGACTTTGCAGCAAACAAGTTTCTATTCTGTTTCACTATTCTTCCATACGCAGACACATTCAAGGTTGTTCCAACACAGACATAAACCTCAACTATTCCAGTTTTAAATCATCACCAAATACTATACATAGCACCGTGTGAAGTTAAAGGCTAAGCTAAGAACCTGCATTTCAACAGACACCAGAATTAGAAAGAAGTCAACTCAGCTTAGTGAAATTTTTTACATTTCTCTCTAAGTTTTTTACATAAACCATGAAAAAACAGTATGCTTATCACCCCTTTCACAGGCTTTGTCCTTCAGACCAGGTTTTTAAATGACCCTCAATAAACCAATCCTCTTCTCCCTTTGCAGCTTAGACACCTCTCAATCTGGATCCACCAATCAACCTGGCAGCACTACACAGTACAATCAAGTCAGGTAAGACAAACGAGAGTCTGAGCAGCACCTCCAGCTTCCCAGCATTGTCTACTATGGACTCAGAAACATTCGCTTTCACAGGCCACACTTCATAAACGGCAAAAATCAACAGTTTCCCAGATCTACATATGATCAGAGTCTGAAGAAAAAACAAGTCTAAGAAGAGGATCTAGGTGGTTTGAGGGTTTTCTTAGAAGTATTAAAAACAGATCTTGAAAACTTTACCTACCTAGAGCTACTACTTTTCCCCTCGGAATTTACAGTAAGACTCCAAAACTCAACATAACCTATGGCTTGACTCTCATATTTCTGAATACCAAACTGCACAACTACCCAAGGATTTTACATAAACAAATATCCAATCTGGTTGACTGGGGCAGCCTAAATGCCAGGCATCATTAGTAACCGAACTTCTCAGAGAATGCAGAAACATTTTTGGACACTAACTGAAAGACAAGTGTGCATTTTATCAGAGTACCACTTTGCCTAGCACCATCTCAAAAAGGAGCCCATGGGCATTACCATCAAGGAGAGTAAAAAAAGCACAAAACCCACAGCCGTACTTCTACAGCTGTTCTCTTTGAGCCACAAGGTATCGGAAAGCTGGGAGTCTCATTTTAGTCTTTATGTTTAGCAGTCCAATAACTTCTTTCTTCTATAAACTTTTAGGCCAGTATGCCCCATTCAACTCTAACGTTAAAGAGGCTTGAAAGAAACCCAATACAATTGCAACTTTATGTTTTGTCCATTTACCTTTCCTTCAACCAAAAATAGTAATAAAAAAACCTGATAAATCAGCAAGGGAATGGGGTTTACACAAGATCTCTAACACACAAAATTAAACGACCTGTACCTCCCATAAGACTGCTTTCATTTACAAAATTCCTGTCAGGTTTAACTACCTCTTCTGTAAAGTACAGTTTCATTATCTCAAGCAGTCATTCACATTAAAAAGTAATAGAATTTAACTGATGCTTCTACTGAACATTATATGATAATATGGGGACAGAAAAACATTAAAACCATTAACAAGAAAACCAAGTATCAACATTTGTCTAAGTTCATTCATTCACAAGTTGAGGCTCAGCATCTCATGTCAGATAACCAAAAAAGAAATTCACCTTACAACCTAAACAATCTAACCTCCTTTTCTTAAGAAGTCATATGTGCATTCCACATAAAAAGATCATATATGACAGTGAAGTTAAAAAATTTTGAAGGAAGCTTTTAGAGCATGGTCTTAAACTATCAAGCTTCAAAAATAAATAAACAAACCTTTTTAACATTAACCACTTCAGTGCTATGGGGAAGAAAAAGTCTGCAAAAAAAGCATACAGTGCAGCATAGCCATGACTAAAAGCTCATCTGTTAAACAACCCCTTTCACAGACTTCACAGTATCTTCATTTAAGTACTTTACTCCTCTGCATAGCACACAACAGAAATAAATTGCTATTTATTTATAGTGCTGAGCAGAAACGTGAGCTGCATAAGCACACACAGGATGGCAGAGTATACCTAACATTGCCTTTGAATAACTGTCAGTGCCAATAGCATCAAAGTTCCTATCTTTTACTTCTCCAAATTACAATTCTTGTTATAAGAAAAAAAAAAAAAAAGAGGCATTGCAGTTTGTAACTTAGTAAAAGGAGCATTTTAACATACCCAGACCACAAGATATCACAAGAGCTGATGAAGACATTTGAGAAAACTGAAGTAACACCCCACCAAGTACAAACGCCAGCAAAGACATAACCAAGAGTTATACTACATAAAGCACTGAGCTGGTTTAGCCAAATTTAGAAATATACTCCCAAAGTAAAAAAGAAACTCCCTAGTAAAGAAGAAACTTGCTTAACAATTACTGGAATTGCTCTAGCCAACAAACTTTTGTCAAAGTACATTCATGAAAATTCAAGTAAAACCTACCCATCCTTTTCAACTAAATACTCTGAGCTTCTGTATTTGCAACATCAGTAGATCAGAGTTTCAGGTCTGGTGCCACAAAGGTAGGAAAGTGCTTCTCCAACAGTGACAGGTGCAATACTGAATAACTTAAAACAGATTTTCCGATGAGCTTATCTATGTATTTCCTACTATAGATGTCAGTCTTCAGTTTGTAAATCTGCACATTTAGACACTTTGCTTGACTTAGAACAAACATTGCTACATCTCAATGCAAAGATGCTACCTAGAGTAGAAGCCCATATTAGGCTGAAAAGCTCAGACAAAATACCAACTTAAAAGTTTTCCAATTAGTAAAGTACATTTTGAATTATAAACTCCTATGAATCAGACACCAGCTATTCCTTGTGCTTTGTAATCCTCAAGTTTATTTAGACTGCCTTTACAAATGAAAGGCTAGCATATCAAATTCACAACTTTTTACCTGCAATTAAGTTCAAACCTGTTTCTAAGGTATAAACAGCCACAAAGTAAAGTCATACAGAGTGTTATGATATGAAATATTTATCTGCAACAACAGAGAAGGGTAGGAAAGAAAGAAGCAAATGGGAAAGGCTTCCTCTAAGGACAAGCATTTCTTTAATACCTGTAAGCTCAGTATATTTTAAGCGACATTGCTATTCTCTCAGTGCACATAGTTAAATGTCTCACTGTGACAAAACAGGAACTGACCAATGTCATGCACAAGGAGAGCCAGCTGAATCCCACCCCTCCAGTCCCAACACAGAGGTGCCTGCTTTTCCACTACACGTGCAGCTGCTCACTGTTACTGATGCTCAGTGGGTCATTCCCGGCTGCAAGTGGAATCAAGTTACAGTGGCATGAATATACGTGATGTGATGTATCTACAAAACATATAAACACATTAAGCACAACAGACAGTTTAGAGACTGCTTTGTGCCCTTCTCAAACACTCAATCTGAGAATATAGCCCACCTATCAGCAGAGAAGCAGTTACAGGACTTCAGGAAATATCCTTATGCCAGACCCATCCTTCTCACTACTTGGTGCTATGCAAATTACCAGAGGCTGTGAGGTATTTGTACTTGTCATTAATTCATTACATCCCTTCTGCACAAGGACTATTTTACCTACATTACCATCAGTGAGTATATTTATAAAGGATCATTTAGCACAATGTGTTTTGAAAAATATCAACTTTACACTGAACACATTCCCTGAGAATAAAATTCAGAGCCACCTAACACGCTATGCTTTTAAATTACCAACTGCAGCTTCAGTTTCACATTGCTTACCTCATTAAATGGCTCGATTTGGCTTACAGTAACTGCAAGCCAAAGTAAGGTGAGGTTCCCTCAATCCCTGGATACGATACTGTTGCCAAAAGCTGAGTCAGGACCTCAAGATCCAATTCCACCCGTGCAGACAATGCCATCTGCTGAAGTGATGGGTTTACTTCCTTCAAACTCTCAGCAGTGAATCCCATCTAACATTCTTAGGTAATGTGAATGTGTAATTGATATTTAACAAACGTGCAAGAGTGAAGTATTGAAACAATTCAGAGTTAATTTATCAGCCAGTATTTAACCCTATGAACTTCTGAAGAGAAATTACACCACAGCCTAAATCATGCAAACTCACTCTTCCTGGAAATGGTGGGAATAAACCACAGAAACAAAACAAACATCCAACCAGTATAAACACAGATGTGAACTCTACATACACACCTGACCACAGTGAAAACAACTGGGGATAACACACTCATTCCAGCAAAATTATTGCTAAATCTTCCCCTTCTCTCTACTAACTAAAACAAGTGCTTCTTACACAGTGTTCTTCTTGAGCACACTTCAGAAGTCATACTTATTTTGCTGAAAGACAGGACAATGATTTTCCTGAGAAAATTAGCACTGGAAAACACTCAGACTATTACCTTCCGGAAAATTACACCAGTGAAATCACAGTTTAATACAAGCCAAAATGAAATGTCAGATACCTCCCTACTTTAATTTTTAAAATTACTGAGTTAAGCCAACTTCTGGATAAAACCTTTAAAAATAATCAGGTTACTAAATCATGAACAGGGACCTTTTTTACCTGATGAAAGAAATGAATTATTAACAGATAAATTACTTGGTTTTACAGGTTTGGTTTTTTGATAGGCTCTCATTCACCAATGAAACTGTCAATGAATATTTTTCTTATTGCTTCTGGATAGCTTCAGAATTTCTTACTATCCTGCCACATAATATCAAAACTGTTACCTTCTGACAGGACTTGTCCCACAACCTACCCATGACTGCAATTCTTGAAAGCTAAAGCTAGTAGATGTTTGTTTCTTTCCTCAGTAACAAATTTATTAGGACCACTTTAGAGCTTCTCTTCCCTCACCAGCATCCCCAACAAGGTTTTGTCTTTATTTCCAGGACACTCTGTAGGCCACATCCCAAACACCTAAAGACAGCTAAAGCCCTCCAAGAAAACATTTCACAACTACCAGCACAAGGTCCTTCTCTAGTGAAGTACAGATGCTATGGAAAACCAAGCCAGACATAAGAGTTTAAGCATTAACTGCACCAAACCTCATGTTTTCTGCTCTAGTCCAAGACATGCCAATTTTTTTTCAATATTCTAAATTTCTTCTCATGACAAGACACTTCAAAGGAAATAATTCTCCTTCAGAGGAAGGCTGAGAGCATGAACATACAACAGAAATTTCTGTTAATCATTCTTATCCTACAGCTCTGGTAAAGACTTATTAGACAGAGGTGTTTTATAAACATGCATGTTTCTCTATTTCCCACACACACTTCCTTCTCACAGAACAAACCTTACATTACTGACAAAAAAAGGGAAGCTGTTTTACTTCAGTTTTAGTAGCTCAAGTTCCTTCACCTCATACATACAGCAAGAGCATAAATTCTTGCCTATTGACTTGCCTTTTCTTACTATGAAAAACATTAGTTCCCCAAGAGGGACTGAATTAAACTACCTTTAATCCTTATACTTGAACAGTCTCATTTTGTACTCAGCCTATTTCAAGACCACAGCATCTTCATCAGAAAACAAAGCAAGTACGCTGATACTAGTAATTACTTCCTTCTAACTGAAGAAGATAAATAGCAAGAGAAGGGCAAGCAAGGTGAACATCTTTAACAAAGAATACATGAAATAAAAAAAAAATTGTTGAGAACCAGAAAACAGTACATATCCATAAGTACCTGAAAGACCCAACACTTCTGTGTAAGTAACTTGCTTAAAGAGTTCTGTACATAATACAAAATATTCTGTAAGACTCAGATTTGCTGGCTCTTACCTGCAGCCTTATTCCTGGTTTCCAATAAAACCATTCTTGTCTTGAATTCAGCTTTTTTTATAGCGGATCTAAGTTACTGAATTATAAGTACTGGAAGTCACATCACAATATTGCAAAATCTCATCCTGAAACCAGTTCCTATTTTCTGCCACTTCTTTCAGAATTCTTTCATGTATTTAAGTACTGAGAAAAATCAAGTACCAAAAAGGCAGAAAGGACATGTCCTGAAGAAATACTAATTCAGGATTGGAGGTGGGGGGTATAGTCTCACCTCACAGTGAAAATCTTAATTTCTTAAGCAAAAACAAGGGCACAGGGGAAATCAGAAATCCAATTTTATCACCAGTGTTTAATGAAACTTAAGGAGGAGAACAAAACTAGGTAATTTAGAAATACAAGAGAATGGGACATTTCAAATAATTAAATCCTGGGAAATGCCTGGAAGAAAAGATGTTACATACTACGTAGGCAGAGTGACGTGGGGAATGATAATGGCACAAAAGTAAAAAAAAAAAAAATATCAAGTCATGCAAAGTGCTTCCATATCCATGCCAAGAAAGGCACTTTCTAATTACAGATCAACAGAAAAGTAACATGCACCCTTCTTCCCCTTCCTAAATATCTTTAACTTACAATCATTACACTTCCACAGTAACACACCCTGGCACAAAATCCTTGAGTTTTGAAAAGAAAATCTGGAGAAAGAAGCCTACGTAGAATTCATCTTCGCATGCTAACACCTTCCTAGCATCCATGTTCTGAATTGAACATCAATCTGACCAACGAAAAATCTGCACTACAGCTCTTAAAATCGTAACAGAAAACAAACACTAGCACTAAATGTGTATTTAGGGCAGCCTTTACTGCCAATCTCTCTCCTCAAATGTAAGTTTCCCAAGTCTTCCAGCCAGGCTGCAAGATCTGTGATTTCTGTTTACAACTTGGAAGGAACCTTGAAGTTTTGAAATTGACATAAAGTATGAACTCAACCGGATTTCGGAAAGCAATCCTTTCCAAATAGACCTTCTTGAACACTTCCAAATCAAAAAGTGTTAATTTCTTAATTCCTGATTAAATATAAAGGAAACAAATCTTTAAGTATGGTACTTAAACCTTAAGAGGATCATTTCCTCTCTCAATCTACCTGTGCTTGAAGAAACTGACAGACCAGAAAGTTTTCAAACCTTTATTCCATCCTCAATTCATGCAATTCACCTTCACGCTTTTGTTTACTCAGAACAGGGTTAGTCCTTGAAAGCACATCAAGCTGAATACACAGAAATACACACACACAAGTGGATGGAAGAGCAGAGCATACTCACTGAACAGGAAGAGTACGTCTACAGACACAAAAGCAACAGCCAACATTTTCTGCCTGGTACATCAGTCATTTGATGTGTTCCTTGATACTAACACTAGTGTTTCATCTTATGTGGAAAAGGAGTATAAAAAACCCAAGTAATTTACTACATACATCTATAGCCTGCCAATTACTCTGTTCTAGCAGAGCAGATGCTCACACATATACACATACTTGGTCCTGTAAAACAAAAACTTGAAAAAATAATGCATTAACACACAGGTATTCAAAACTCAGACTAAATACCCTTTACAGATTGATAAATAATTGCATATACATTTCTGAGGAATATAATCATACAAGCAGGGCATAATTATTGTGATTGCTATAAGCAAAGTAATCTACTCATTGAAAAGATGAGCAGATTTAAGGGCTTGCTACACTGAATACTCTTCCTACCTGAAACAAATTAACACTTGGCAGGTTCCTATCAACAACTAAAATTTTACTGGAATAAATACACAACATTAGCTATTAAAACAAAAATAAAACTAAGGACACATCACCGTGCTTCTCAAACATTAAGGTCACTGAACTATTGCCCTTACTATTATTCTTCTGCATACAATTAATACCCAATCATTTGCTAAAATACATATGATGGATGAAAGCTAAGAAATAGTCAGGAAGACAACACTTTGGGGTTCCTCCTTAAGGTCAGCTGTGAAAATTCCCAGAAGGTAAAGCCTTTCCATACAAGTTTGGCTTTAAAATGATTTACAGTTTATCCTGACAAACTCCTCTCCTTCAAATCCCTGCCAGTTGTCCTACTTGTGCTCTCAAGAATACTGCTAACAAAGTTCTATGTGTGGGCATCCCCCTTTCCCTGGCTTAATATAAACAATTTGAAACAGACTTTTAAACTCTTCCAACTGTTAAACATCCTCATTGCAAGTAAGTGAGTACTAAGTAAATCTAACCTTTTTTACCTCAAGTGTGAACAGGGACAACTGGTCTCACTGTAGTTAATTCTGCTATGCAGAAAGCCATTGCTGTTACATTACTTCTCTGTGTGCAATTATTCCTAAATCTACAACAGGGTAAAAAAAGTTGAGAATGCACACAGCAAACGGATTCCATAAGAGCTTTTCTGGAACATCTTTCTTAAGGGGAACTATATTGCTTTTGTATACATACATAACTCACAGAATAGAATCACAGAATATCCAGAGTTGGAAGGGACCCACGAGGATCATCAAGTTCAACTCCTGGCTCTGCCCAGAACAATCCCAAGAATTACACCATGTGCCTGAGAACATTGTCCAGATGCTTCCTCAACTCTGTCAGGCTTGGTTCTGTGATCACTTCCATGGGGAGCTTGTTCCAGTGCCCAACACTCCCTGAATGAAGAGGCTTTTGCTAATACCCACCCTAAACATTACCTGACACAGCTTTATGCCATCAAGATTATTGAAAATGCCTTAATTTAAATTCCTTGCTTTAAAAGGAAAAACCTCTATTAGTATTAGAGACAATAATCAAACTGAAGTCTGCCAATTCGTATCTTCCATAATTTCAAAAGAGCATCTGGACCTCCTGGAGAAGCTTCTGACATGCATAACCAACTCCTACTATTTTCTGGAAGTTTAATTATTTTCAGCGCTCCTTTAGAGCATGACATACACACCATTACCATTATTACATGTTTAACTGGCAGCATATACAGAATATCACCCTATCAAACCACTTCCATGGCTCACAATCTCAGGTTAGTGCCGGACTTCCCTAGGGTGCAACAACAGGACATCTATCATGATTCCTAAACTTTTACACAGAACTGTCAGCTTCCAGGAAGTTGTCCTGAAAGGCATAATTATGCCTGAAGGCATAATTTATAAGTCTTCTTCCTAGGTAGAGGCTCATCCCAGTTGCTAGTCAACCACCAGAAGAAACTACAAACAAAATTTACTCAATCTCATTCCAGACTGAAATAAATTGCACCAATCTGTAATGGAAGTCTTTGCAAGCACCATGCCTCTGACTTTAAAGGGAACGCTGCTACCATCACACCACAGGATTAACAACATTCTTCAGGTAGCTGAAGGCAGTGCATGACTTGCTCACTATAGAAGCTACTCCTCATGATCTGCCAGATTTCCTAACTTGCATGAATATTCAGGTGCACAGAGTAACTTACAAACATCAAACAGAACAGAAAGCTTTGGTATAACTGAAGATGGAATACGCAGGAATTCATCACTATTACTCTTACATTTGAAATCTGGCCCTGCTTGTCAAGAGCTGCCACATTTTTTCTCTCTAAATTCTCTGCCGAAGCATTTCCAACCTTCTTCACACAGGTATATCTAAAGTAAGTGACTGGGCTCAGTACCAAACTAAAAGGTAAAGTTAAGGTCATGGCATGAGCTCACAGAAAAATCTCTTCCAGCTATGAACTGAGGTGTCTGTAGACTGTTACTTTAGACAAAACTGCAAAAAGCTCTTGTTTCTGTGTTCTCCTATCAAACATGCAGGTTCTTGGAAATCTAATCTCTGAGTTAAGTGTATTTAAAACTATGCACAAAAAATGGTTAGACTGGCATACAAAATTAATGCCTTTGCTATGAGTAAGCAGAAAAGATGCACAAAGGGGAACACAACATAAACAAGAAGCAATACTCTTCCAGTTTACAGGACTCATGGATCAAAGACTACACAAAAAGAGCTGTCTCTACTCTCCCCATTTACTTCTAAATTCTTTAATGTTTCAGTTGTCCTTTTCTAAAAAGAGACCACTAAAGGAGTTCAGTTGCTCTACTTAAGATTTCAGGACTTCTATAGCTGGAGAGGGGAGCAGATTCTCTTCTGTTAGTAAGCAAAAAGCTTTACAGCGTTTCCTAACACTGCATCAAAGAAAAAACCAAAACCCAGACTGGAAACTAATGATTCACTTACAGGACCTGCTATGATTTTACATTCATGTAATTCTGATTGCCCCAACAAGACTCTAAAAAACTCAATACCCATAAATCGTGCAACAGTAAAGCAGTGGTTATTTTAAGCATACTTCAGGCACCATGCACACAATTAGAAATACACACTTTTATGGAAGCACTCACAGAACACTGTTTCTTAAGCTCAAAAGAATGTAATAAACAAAAAAGACTGGAAAACCTTTAGTGAAATTTCTATATATAAGTTAACACTGTTCATACACTGACTCACTACACCTCAGCTGCATGTTTACTTCACACATTTTGAATTCCTTAGGGCTTATACGATAATATACAGGTGCCTTTTCGTACATTCCTTACCAACTTTTTCCCTTGATATGCTAAAAACAGCTGTTTCAGCAGCAAGAGACCCTGGATATGGTAGCCTCCCAATGCCTGCAGCATGAATTTGGGAGGAGAAAGATATTTTTCTGTGCTTGATATGGCTTGGAAGAGATCTGTGCTAGCAGTGCCCAAGGCAGTTCCATGGAAAGGATTTGATCCTTGAGCCTATCTGAAGTGGGTAAATGAAAATTTACTGTGTAGTACTTCGTTAAATTAAGACACACCCTATTAGAGAATATGTCTGAAGCATTCTGAAGCATTTGAATGAACATTAGCTTATCTTCACCAAGTCTTCAACAGTATTTAGCAAATACTGACAGGTCATGCTGAAGGGGGAAAATTACATCTAATAATGAAATTTTAACATATAAGCTTTTCTTAAACATCCCCAAAGCCAGTGCAGGAAAGAGAATACAACTGTGGATTTAAAGAGATCAAATGCAGAGTTTAAACTATTTCAACAGTTTGCTCAAACACCAGGTAACAGAGTATGACAGTATCCAGAAATGATAATTACACATACAGACTTAATTCCATCCCTTGTGCAAGCTGTCAGTTACACTATGACACATATACAAAGGAAAACAGTAAGAAATGAATGAACAGCTGTACAGATTATAATTTTGGACTCTGGGTGTTTAATTCTTCTATCTGTAACCAGCAACACTAATTAACACTAGAAATCAATTGTAATTTTAAACAAGATTTTCCACAAGAACACAACTCCACATAGTGCATCACTGTCAGAAATCTAGTAGGACAAGCAAGCAGCTACTCCAGAGCTAAGGTGAGGCCAAGGATTCATCATCAGACCAGGATCTCAGAAGAGGGAGTCAGGAATAATTCAATAAAGTAACAGCATTCTCTCTCTCTCCTATCTCAACATCAAGGACAGAGACACTGGCATTTAAAAAACTTTACCTGAGGGAGAAAGTGCATTTAACCTACACAAACTTGAACATACAGAAGACAAAAATCAAAACATCCAAAATCTTAGCAGACCATAGTACTATCACCATTTACACGAGGATAACAAACTCACTCGAGGAAAGAACGAAACAACTCCCGTCCACAAACACACGATAATTCACACAACCCCAGGGCTGTAACTAACTCTGGAAATGTCATCAACACCGACAAGTTTTTCTATTAGGTAATTAATTTCTCAGATCTATACTAAGGGACTTAATTAAAAGTATCTCTGCTCACACTAATCTTTGCTAGGGCCCTGCTTCAACTAAGAAATTTTAACTTCTCAACATCTTAAAAAAGCCTTATTAATGCTAGCATGGTGTCCTTCAAACACATGGCTTTGTTCCTCCTTTTTCACTCTCTTAAAAATACCCAGAACCCATCCAACTACACTCATAGTAATTTCCCATAAGGATGTATTTTTTAAATTATCCACGAAGTCTCAACACTCCTTCCCCCCACCCAAAATTTCTATTTTTTGTCTAAGAGAATCTAGAGGCTAGAGATGTAGAGTGTGTCCTTTCTACTTTCCTTCAAAAAAAATGCAAGGAAAACAAGTGTAGTTTCCCTTGGTTTGGTAGCAGGTCATCAAGTCTAGGCTGCCTGTAGAGCTACACACACTTTCAGAAATGTTACTGAATACATTCAAAAAGCTTCAGTCTGTCATATATTTTTCACTTTTTAACTTGTTTAACTAAAGTTACCTCTGCTCTGCTTTACCAGCTGTCTCCTTTCAGTCTAGAATCTGCCTCCTCAAAACCAGAAAACCACAGGGGACACAAATGAACACTTTTTAAAAGTCCTATATAAATGCTAAACAAATCCACTCCACCTACTTCTTTATTCACTGTTATCAATGGACTTGATAGCCAAAACTGCATTACTGTATTACTAACAGTGGTCTGTTGTCTGGTTCTCAAAATTACAGCACTGAAGATCTGTATTACTCAAAACCAGCATTTTGAAATAAAATAGGTGTGTTTAATGTTATGTAAGAAGTTCCATTACATTTTGAAGGATTTTTTTTAGATGTATATGTCTCATGATACTTTTCAGCTTCTTAGACTTAGCAACAGACCTGGCAACAGCTACAACATATTTACCTCAGAAACCTGGCAGCTAAACCATTTGTCAGAACATAGGATCAGTCGGTAACTTTCAGTACTACTGTCTGCATGTCAAAGAGGTTTTTCACTCATCCATTACCTCCAAACAAAACCACTGACTGAAGCCATGGCTTGAAGCAAGGCAGACTCCACTCATAACAGAATTAACATCACTGAAGGCCCTTAGCTGTCACTTCCTTTAAAAGGGTTACTATACCCCTGGTATCAACTGCATATTTTACAACTTCCATAGACTCAGCAAGGTTGTTTTTCCTTCAGACTTGCAGAATGACACTTCTAACTGAAGCTTCCAGTCATAATAATGAAGATACACCATTTTCACTATTCACTTCTTTGTAGGAACAGGATGGGAGAACGGTAAGACAAAAGTGAAGCAAAATAAGATTCCAAAACAGTAGTTAGTCGTTTAACTCTCTTATGACTTTATGCCTGAACATTAAATCTCTTTGATTGCATTTTTCCCTAGGGAAAGTTATTTAGTCAAGAGAAGAGCTCTTAGCTCCAAATATCTGTTCATTTAAAATTACATTTATGTGAAACTCAAACCAATGTAAGAATTCTATTTATAAAAAGTTAAAAATGCTTATTCACACTAGTTGAAGACACTCTCTCCTCCTGAATCTTATGGACACTTTGCCACCTGTTTGGAATAAAAAACATGTATCATTTTTGTAAGTATTAGGGAAAAAATATCCTCCAGCTCAAGTCTTCAGCTACATAACACAAACTACTGACTTTCCAAAATCCTGCATGGCCTGAAGTCTAGGAGACAGAACACAGTAGGGTATTAAATCCACGAGGTTTGCCACAACTTAAGTCATAGAATTGTGCTCTCTGTTGTCACCACTAATATAAACTGAAGAGAAAGCTTTTCAGGGCATCAAGAAGGAAGGGGGGAAATTTAACAAGTTTGCAGAAACAATAAGGAACAAGAGTTTAATACAAAAACTATTTTATGTAAGAAGGTCCAAAAAAGATTCAGAAAGACACCTGTGTTTACTGATAGCAAACGAATTTCTTTTGGAGGGGTGTGTTTGTGTGTGCCCATGCATATTAAAAACGGGAGCAAACTTTAGCTGTAGCTGTGGGAAGTGTCTACTTATACCCACAGCTAACCCTCAAAGCTAAATTTAGGAAACAAATGCATCAGGTTAACCACAAAAACAAGTCTTATAATTAATGTTTAAAATCTTTTCTTTACCCATGACTACTTTTACTTAGCTAGGACATCTATCTCTGGGTTTAGGGAGACTATATAGTCAGCCCACGTAATTTTCTAGCCTGAAAACTTGCAACTGGCAGTTAAACAGTAAAAGAGAAAGACAGCAACCTGACATTTCCACATAAATAAACACAAGCATGCATGCACTCACTCTCTTGAGCTGAGAAATAAACTCAGCAAGCGTCATAACAAACAAAAAAATTTAAAATTCTGGTACAAGAGGAAATTAAAGGTGCTCTCTCTCATATTCAAAATCTACAAGTATCACTTCAGAATATATCTACTCTGCCCAACAGAAACACAAGCATCCTAAGCACTGCTGCCTACAGCTTAAATACTCAATGGATACCATGTTGAAGTTTTAAGCATAGTCACAAAAATAAACATCACCAAAACAACCTGATAAAACCCAATCAATAAATTAGAAGAATTTAAAAAACAACCACAAAACCATGACACTTCACAATATACATTTTAGCAGATGTTTAAAGCAACTTATGACTCACAGAAGACTTGGAAATACCGAACTATGTTAAAATGGTAGGGAGTTAATACTGAAAAAGCCTCAGAGAGTAGTTAGTCTACAGACAACAACATGCAAAGTGCATTACTCTCTAGAAACCTTTCTGCCCGAAGACATTTCATAAAAATTCACACAATCCGTTAACTAACGGTAACAGTGCCCCAAAGAGGAAACTCCATTTAAAAATGACACCTTTCTTAAAACAAATGTAACTCCAAGTTTGTTACATCTAGAACTACAAACAGAAACTTTAAAGCCTGTCAGCTTCAAAGGACAATGGAAGTCTAACAGCTAAAAAAACTCAGGACTATGAAATTGTCACAGAATCACTGGATATTCTGAGTTGTAAGAGATCCACAAGGATCATCGAGTACAACTCTTAAGTGAATGGTCTATAAGAGGATCGAACCCACAGCCGCGGCATTATTAGCACCCTGCTCTAACCGAGCTAGTGTCACCTTTGTTCTTAGCACCAAATTTCAAAACACGCTTACATAACTGCATTTCTACAGCACTTCCCTATTTGCTGTGCTTAATGCACAGATGGGGAAAACAGATTATACTACGGAAATAATTAAAGATTTACAACACTGCAAATAACACGCTTCAGAACAGAGTCTTCAACAATAATAGTTACCAAGAGTTTTACCTTCAGCAATAACAGCTACTGATTGTTTTACCTATCTTGGAAAGTGCTGAGTGAATGATTAAATGACCCTTAAGTTCAAAATAGTTTAAAGTTTCATCCTCCACTGAGACAGCAAAACCGAGCAGGAAGTGATAGACTTTTAGCCTCCAACACAGATTTCCTTACTCTGAGCAGTGCTTCAAAACTGACTCTCGTAGGGACCATCACAACTTTACTTACATTGCGCCTGTCTAAAGGGACTAGCAGGGTTTTCACGTAAACCCAAACACAAACCCTTCCCCTTCCTGGCAGGGGAAAAGGAAAAGGCACGGGCCCCGCCGGGCCCCGCTCCCCTGAGGGCAGCCGGGCCCGCGCGCGCTCCCGCGGCAGCGGGAGCG